>OX123192.2:68467952-69157584 GCA_944739405.2 Euclidia mi
AAGTGACTTATAAAGTTGGTGATTTAGTCTACTTAAGACATCACCACCGACTTAGGAAAGCCTTATCTCCAATCTGGAAAGGCCCTTATAAAATCATAAAAGTACACAATAATCATAATGTTACATTGCAAGTAGGTCGTAAGCATATTAAATATCACACCAATGAAATTAAACCAGCTGTTTCCTCATAATCTTTCACTTTAAATCTTTCATTATACATATATTCTTTAATTATTTTCAGAACCCTCTGCTATGGATGCCAAGCAGATTCCAGTATTATACCTATATTTCATAGTCCCGGAATATACTTTGAACATATAACTAACATAAATTTTTATATTGATTACTGGAAAGTAGTGACACACATCGACATAATGACTTTAGATCCGTATCTCAATAAAATTGAAACCTTATTACAAAAATCTATTAATCTTTGTACTAGAATTCAGTCAGAACATTTAATTGATTGTAAAGATTTTTCTAATCCAATAGAAATCTTAATAGAAACCAACTATGTTAAATTACAATCTTTGTCTCACATTATTAGCAACCAACCGACAACCAAGGTCAAAAGATCTTTAGAATTTGGTGGCGAGATCCTTAAATTCTTCTTTGGTACATTAGACGCCGATGATGCTCGTAAATACGACGCAGCAATTGAATCCTGTCGCAAAAGCGATAAAGAATTATTTCATTTATTCAAAGACAATATTCACACAATTAAATCAACCATAAATAATTTTAACTCGACCATTTCTAAATTGAACCAGAATAGATGAAATATTTATTATATTCGCAGATCGAAAACATGTTTATAACAAGATAAATATTAGTAATGTTATGTAGTACACACATACGTTCAGACACAAATCATTAGATTGATTACGATTGACAGCAGTATTGTCGATCACCAAGTCAATCAATCTTTGGCATATCTATTACATCGCAACATCTTTAGGTAGAGCACTGGGCTGGTCAGGGGCTTTCTAAATTGTCCAGCTTGTATATGAATCTTTATATTTCACTTCTACGAAATGAAGTTAAGCAGAAAACAAATTTCTCGCAATCTCACAAATAATAAAATCATTTAATTAAACTCATCAGCGAACGGCAATCTTATCTACCAATTTTTCATCCTAAACGACTTCAATAAATCCAAATTGCACTAAATTCCGAGCCAAGTTTTGAATGTAAAGTCAGACTTGATTTACTGTCGTAACTTCACACTGTGTCCTGTGCTCAAGGGTTATCAAAAATCAAATGGAATTGATTTAAAACTCTTTGATAAATAACATCATTTTACGAAAAGAAGTTTTCAGGCTGGTTTTGAATGGCTCCTCGGCGCAGTCGCCACAATTCCATTCTATTTTTAGAGTACCACATTTTGAGTTCAAAAGCACTTTATTTTTGCTGAAAAAGAATTTCAGCAGTTCTGAACAGTATTTTAGTTCAGTTGAATGTTATTATTTATTTATCGTGTTACCCTTTTCTATTTTATTAACCAACTTCAAACAAAAACAAACGAAGGAGGAGGTTCTCAATTCGGCCGGTATATATTTTTTTTCGATGTATGTACACCGATTTCGCCGAGGTTTCTGAACCTATTTACGTGATTCTTTTTTTGTATGATGCGGAATAGTTTTGAATTGGTCCCATAAAAATTTGATTCATGGAGGCTCAGTAGTTTTTATTTTATGAGCATTTTTTTATTTACTTTCACCTATCCCGATGTCTGAAATATGTATAATGTCCCCTGTACACATTGGCCCAACATGCTGGCTTAAATTGGTGTAGTTGGCGCCAATGTTGGCCGGCCAACCGAATAGTGTCGGTTTTTTTGTACACACATCAAAGGATCTTGGCGCGCTCCACCAACAGCGTTCACACGTTGGCGCCTTTTTCATTTCGTTCTCGCTCTTCAGCGGGGACAGTAATGTTGCGCGTAAATGATATTTACGTTCCCAAGTTCCTATAACGATGGCGACGGCGTAAGGCAGCAATGAGGTTTTACAATTTATAGAAATTGTGCCGAAATTGAACAATAATATATATACATACATACATATATATATATATATATATATATATATATATATACAGGGTATAAAAAGACCCTTAACGAAAACTGAAATCCCATGTCGTACCAATCACTACGAACATTCTTTACTTCAGCACCATACCTGGTAAATTACTGGTTCAGGAGATATTGAGGCTCAAAGTTAGTATAGAATTTTTCTAATTAGGTACAACATCGATGCATTTACCCCGCCAATATGTTCTTTAGATGCCCAATAACCCCATGGGTAAGTAGATATTTCGAGCATTGCACGCGCGCGCTTTTAATTGCGGTTTAAAAAATGTGAAAACTGAAAAAAAAATCGTTTCCCAGGTATTATTTTTGGTTAGTATGACTTGACATGATGTCCACAACGACTAAACTTCAGCTTGGTGATGGGTCTTGTGACACTCTGTATATATATATATATATATATATATATATAACTTTACTAATTATTATCTTCTTTTTTTATTAATCTGTATTTTTATAAAATTAAAAACGAAGTAAGTTGAAAAACATATTTTTATTAGTTACCACATTGTTATCTTCTAGACTTGGTAGTTGGGGTAGGTTATCTAACCAAAATTCCTATTATTAATAAGAATAAATAATGATAAATAAAATTTAATATTAATTTTATCCGCCATACGGCTCCACGCCACTATTAACGAAGTGAAAAAGAAAAAAAAATCATTAATGACAACTTTTAGAATGCATCACATTTTACTTTAGTACACATGTACGCGCACGTAATAATTAAACGCACTGTATAAATAAATAGCCGTGGCTGCAAGTGCTTCTACGTCCATCTTTGTCTAAGCACCAATGCAGAATGAGCCGTCAGCCAATGTGTAAATAGTAATCTTGGCGTCGTATTATGTTGGCCTAACATGCTGGGCCAGCTCGTTGGGCCAATATGTACAGGGGCTTTAACATTGTGACGGCTGGAGTCATGTCAAATTGTCATCACTACGGTCACCAAGGACTACTGTCTACACGACAAACTGGCCGGTCGTCAAACATAATAATTAGCAAAAAGGTTTGAAGACTATTTCATTATTTGGAAATGACAGTTTTCAGTTAGATGACGTAAACACTCTGTCAAGTGTTCGCTAAATTCGCCACTAATTGACAACAAGGCGATGGCCGTGCGGACAATACATCCGCATTACGTTCTGAAGGCATGAGTTCGAATCCCAGTCATAACAGTTAGTGGATTTTGGTTTTTATGAAATTTGGAACATGTTTTATGAATATTTGGCAAATATTTAAAAATATATATATTCTTTATAGCCATTCAACGAGGTAATGTTGCCAGTCTTCTGGGCACCCTTCCAATTGACTGCGATGCGGATGAGTTTCATGACGCCTTCTAAATTTTAATTTTTAAGCTTTTTAATTTTCACTTCTTGTACATATTAATTAGTTTTATTAAATTATTTTAAGTATTATAAATATCTGCAACTATATCTCCATTAGTTAATTGTTTTATGGAAATAAATAATGTATTTTTATTTAAATATTTCAAATAAAAATTAGAAAATTCTAGAAACTTCAAGAAGGAATGGACAGACTGCCTCGTTGGTCTCGCGGCATAAATGTGCGCGTGGGATTGGGAGGTCTCGGGTTCGATTCCAGGGTCGGGCAAAGTGTTATTGGGTTTTTCCGTTAGGAAATTCTCAGTAGCAGCACGGAGTCTGGTAATGTGCCCGGTACGGCAATAGGCTCGCCCTCTATCACGTGGGACCTAAAAATTCATGGCGAAATGTGGGTGTAATATTACACCTCTGCCTACCCCTTCGGGAATACAGGCGTGAGTCTATAAAAAAATATATTTCAGACATCAGGTTTTGGTATAAGTATTTAAATTGGATGACAATGAAAAGTTATTATCACATAGAGCTGCTCTGATGATGGAATCGAAAGGTGGCCATAGGAATAATATAGGAACTCAGTAATTAATTGACAAAACTTTATCGAGTTTGGGTTCGTTCTCATCCGATGAAGGAGTCAGAAAGTGGCCATACGAACTCAGTCATTACAAAAATCTATTTGAATTGCACAATGATGATAATGGTGACTTCAAAGACTTAAATCATGCGGTAATGCCATGATTTGTCGAGCATTAATGAGACCAAGTCTAATAGCTCTTTGCTCAAAAGACTCATTCGTTAGACGCTCTTGGATCTTACCGAGTCTAGAATTATACTGTTCAAGACGTTCTTGACGTAAACGTGATTTCATATGTGCTTTCCTGGCCAACAAACGTTTTTCAGGATCTTTAATAGTCTCAGAAGAACGTAAAACTGGGTCTCGAAGAGCATTTTTACAGAGACGACTACTTTTATCCGTTCCTGTTTCTTGAGCTCTATATATTAAGGCGCGCAGAACCCTTTGTAGGTCTACATATAACTAGTTGACAATACAACAATAGGTACACTAAAAAGTATTAAATAAAAATAACTACGTTAAAACAAGCGACTTCAAAAACGAAAAAGTGAAAAATAATAAAGATTTAAATACTACCTAATATTTATATGTGCTATTTACTAATTGGTTTGAAGTCGGTGCCAAATCAAATTTCAAAAGCTTTTAAATTAAAGAAGGCATTTCATAATTCACATGAATTCACATTCTGTTCAATACATTTTCGCATTATTTTTTTTCATTATTCTTCGTATTAACTGAAGCTGCTTATAATATTAAGATCAAATTGCTCTTTATTAGGTTTATTTGTGCATCTTTATCTTTATAGCAGTCATTTCATTGTATTAATTTGCTCGTATTCATTTAAGTGATTAAAATATTATTATTTGTTTAAGGCTTGGCACCGACTTCAAACCTATTAGTAAATAGCACATATATATAAATACTACCTATTTAATTAATATCATTTCTTTATTATTTTTCACTTTTTCGTTTTTGAAGTCGGTTGTTTTAACGTAGTTATTTTTATTGTTGTTCAAGTTCCACAAAGTGGAGTACGTACGGTTTAATTATACAAGCTTGGAAATTGGATTGGTGGTGTGTACGCTGAGAATGTGTGAGTGGGCACTCAGGTCCTATGCAGTTAGGACAACGTGGAGAATAATAGTGGAAAACAATAGTTAGAGCAGCATTCTATCTCTGGGAATACTGAAGATTCATTTGTCCAGCATGAAGACGTGTTTGTACTACGACGGTATTGTCCTTCGAGAATTGTTCGTGGCACACAGTGTTGTTACAATTCCTAACGATTTATCTACTGCCACAAGACGCTTATTTCATTCACATGGTCCTAGAATAGGATATTCTGATTTCTATTTGGATATTTTTCAAAGATGAGAAGCTATTTTGAAGACAAATTTATTTTGAAGCATTTATCACCGTTAAGTGTTTGCCGAAATCTGTTATTACGAAATCAGGACATCCTTTACAATTTGCTGAATCTCAAAAATAATTTTATGCCAGCGTAGGCAACCTAACTAAATTATAACACATAGCTGAACAGTAAAATTTTTCAGTGTGGTATTAGATTTCAAGTCGACCTTCTATTTCAGATTATTTGATCTTCTCCAGATTTACATGGAAATGTGACAATAAGTTAAATATAAGTCTGGATATCCTTTTTGTTAAATATTTTAGTCTGTAGAGTGCTTCGCAGTAATAGAAATGTACTAAATGCTATCCGTGTGGTGACGGATTAAAAATACGGAATGTCTTCACCCCATATCATCCCATGGGTATCGTAAGAGCCGACAGAGGGAGCAAATTATGCAGAGAACAGCACTGTAAGAGAAGGAAAACTTGATACAAGCCCTATACCAACCCGTTTGGCCAGCGTGGTATAGTAGGCCAATTCCTCCTTTCTAAAGGAGAGGCCTAGTCCAGCAGTGGGCTATTAAAGGCTGATGATGAAGTGCTATTTGATGTTTTACTTTGATAGTGACACTATTTAAAATCCTCCTGAGAAACTAAGCAGTTGAAATATTTCGCTCGATACGATTAAAATGTCTTAGCTTAGACTTTACCTTGAATGAATTACAATTACACTGTTTCGTAAAAGGTGTTCCCATTTCAAGATGGTTTATTTTGATGATTTCTTTATTCTATACTAATTTCATGAAGCTGAAGATTCTGTTTGATTGGTAAAAAGCGGTTATCTCAAAAACAATATTTTTGTGTTAGATTATATAATTATGTATCGAGGAAGGCTATAAGGCTAATATAAGTATATCATCACGCTATAAGCCTTGGATGCGATGAAGTAGCCTAAATATCGCGAGTATAACCGCGTGCTCAGCTAGTGTTTATTAAAATTGCTTCAACTACCGTCTTATGATCGATACTTACGTTATTGTTGGGGCAATAAGACGGTTCGTAAATTGGAAGTATTGTGCTCATTTCCCCTGTGGGGTAGAGGATTATTACATTTTTTTGGATCAGACACTGTTGCTGCTCTTTTCAATTTACGTAGTGAGTATTGGTGGAAATATACTTCCACTATTGATCATAAGTTGACATTGATCCTGACATGATAGAATATTCGTACTTAATGGAGAATTTGGTACCAAATCAGTGCCAATTTTGGTAGCTTGGTAATGGGGTAAAACTTTATCTTAATATATAAAATCCTTGCGTTACTGACAGATAAGATACAGCCGAAACTACTCGGCGCAAGAAGCTGAAATTTAGCATGTATGTTCCTTGGGGACCATAGGGGTGCACTAAGACGGGATTTCCCGTAATTCTAAATTCTAAAATATGTGCGTGCGAAGCCGCTGGCGTCGTAAATAATGATGCCGAAAGGCTCTCGCTCGCATTTGCATGAATTTTTTCAAAGTACAGATGCCATCATCCTAGGATTATCCCGTTATTATCCAATACTTTGAAGTCCGAATTGCACGCTCTAGTCACATTAAAGACAGAATGTCATCTTACCTCCGTTATCAGAGGTCATTTTCGTGGCATAATTGAGTATGCATACAGATTTGCTATTCCTTATTTTAAAGTATAATTATAATAACACATTAGTTATGTTAATATATTTATTACTATTTAAATACTATCAAAAGCGTACAATTCATGTCAAAATCAGCAGTTTTACTATCAGATAATTAATTCCATTTAATGCGTCAGAAGGGTTTCAATAAATTTATGACCTGATCTGAATAATTCCCTTAATTGCAGCGAAAATTCGGCACAACAATTTGCCAAATGCCCAATCATCAAAAGACCAGACGAAATAAAGAAGAAATTTACTTAAACATACCATTCATTTAACATATAACTCTATTTTAGAGATTACCAAACAACCAATATATTAGGAAAACCTATTCCCCATTATGGGATAACAAACATTGCAAGACCCCACAAAAAGGCTTTGGGACATAAATCTTCAAGAAAATGGATTCTTTTCTCTGTTTATTACTGAACCAAACCTTCACTGGAGGTGTTTTTGGTTTTGATGGAAATTATTGTACTGTTGCCCTGATTAGATAGGTGGGTTCAGTGGAAAATATCTCTGATTTTTTATCACCCTGGATTTTCCTCCGTCGTACTTTTAGCGTGATTTAAAGCGAGCTTTAGGAATTTAGGTAATGTGTCCTTGTTGGAGGTCTGACTTTCGACGGAAACTTTGCCAGTTTAAGATTAGACTAGAACTTGCTAAGCCTATTTATAGCGGTGGTAAACACTGTACTGCGAGGTAAGCAGCAACTTTATTCTACTTGCTGTACTAAGATTATGATTTGTGACGAGAAGAGGTTTATTTTTCTGCAATTGATAAAAGTAATATTAATTATTACTTTTTGTTTATTATCGTTTGCGCAATTGCATTACGATTTCTCAAGAAATTGAAATCAATTTCTGTTTTCTGATTTAGTCTTTAAATTTATTGCCCAGTAAAAAGGATTTGACCAACTTCTACAATGAAACTGATATTCATCGTTCCTAGAAAATTGCGAGTAGTTTCCTCGCTCGCTTAATATTCCTATTATTTTCCTCTTATTTTTATTGCTACCTATGCCATAATTGGTATCTTTCTATCTCTTTCCATTTTTTTGTTTTTTTCTGATTACATTTTTCCAATAATTCATTAATATGGTTATTATTTTCAAACTTTCATGACTCAGTTTACAGTGGCAGTCAATCTTTTATCAAATTTGCCCTTCATCTAGCAACATCAGCATTTAAATCGAATTTCTTTACTCCTGTTATATCTCCCCTTCAAAATGGAATAACATCGGTTTTAACAAATTCACCTACGATTTTTCCTCAAATTCTAACAAGTATAGTTTACACGAAAATTTGGAGCAGGTTCATAAATAATTCATAAATTCAAGCTTATCACTTGAAGGTGCGGCAGAGTTCCCCGTTCGAATAGATTCATACATAATTGCGGGTACAAAAGAACAGGTGTGAAAGAAAATCTGTGATCTGTAATAATGTTTTTGGAAGCGTAGAGAACTGGTTTGAATACATTATGTATAGTCGTATTTTGAAGAGCTAGAAATTTGTTGGGGGAAGGTACTATTTTATTTGGAAGTAATTGAAGAGGTGTTCGTAACACACGTCGCTGTATTACTGAAAGAAACATTTACTCAACAAATTTTTCATTTGCTAAATTTGCATGAATTATGTCAGTAATTTGACTATTATTCAAATGTCACTGTTTTTAGGTTACGTTCAAAAGATAGCGCTGTATCGAACGCCTGAATCGCACTTTGGTCATATTGCCAGCAATACAATCTATTTCTATTTTTAATTAATAGCTTGTTTCTTGGTCAGGATGCATAATTCATATATTCCTTGTATTCGCAAACATTAATTTGAATTCAATCAGTTCAAGGTTAAAACTTTATCAGTAGAGACCAGTTTTTTAAACAATGAAATTGTTAATAAAATTATTGTAACAAATTTGCATCAAAAATTTTCGAAACTATTAATAATGTGAAAATCGATAACTGCTTACTCGTGGAAGATATAATTTGATGTAAGTTAAATTGTACGCTTTTAAAATAATCATTCAGTTAAATAATAATCAATCATTAGTAAGTATAATGCATAGCAATCTCTAAATATCATCATCATCATCATCATCATCATGAGCCTGACATAATCCACTGCTACATATAGGCCTCTCTATTAGGAACATGTACCCACAGCCTGAGTATTCCAACAACATACCAAAAAGTAAAGATATACTTATCTCAAATGGTACATATACTTTTAACTTTAAACAAGTATTACATTAATAACATACAGCATACTATTCTGCAAAATTTTCAAGAATTCTAGAATGTATCTTATATGTTAAAAAGTTAAATACAATTTGAGTTCAGTCAGGCAAGTCAAGTTCGAAAGTAAGTCACAGTGTAAGCCTTCAGGCTAAGATCATTTATCACTTGTCAGACGTTGAAGAAACATCGCGAGTAGGTACTTAGTCTTCTATGTACTTTTGTTTAGAATGTGCATCTCAACTTGTGCTTACAGTAATAGTAAAACTGCGTATGTTTTAGATAAGAGTAGAATATGTTGATATAAGTCGTTTGTTTTCTGATGAGATTAGGTACATTTTGAAAGAATGATAGATTATGGACTAAGCTAAAGTGTGCATGAAGGTTAACGTGAGGACAGGATTGCGGTGAAAAGAGACGATTGATATTATGCAACTCTTTTTTATAAATTGATGTTTTTTGTTTGTTGGCAGTCGGATCTGCATAACTTTTGCGTTTTTTAGTTTCGTTATTTAAACAGGTTTTTATTTTATTTTACAGTATTTTTTTAAATAAATTAATGAAAAATTGCTATATTTTTTTACTTCGTTTCTTATTGTAATTAACACTTTCAGTATTTTATACTGTGCTGTTGGTGTCATACAGACTGAAAGTATTGTTTGGTTTTTTACACTTAAGATCTTCGTTTGTCGACAAACCTTTGAAAAAGAAGAAGCTTATAAAAGATCCCCTCCTTAAAAGGATTTAATTTCCGTTGTATAGGTCCATACAACGGAAATTAAATCCTTCTAAGCTCAGCTTCGTTGAGGAAGCATCTACTACGACTGCCACAATTCAGTGAAACCCGGAATACAGTTTGCTAGTAGGATAATATTACTTCACTTAAAGGTATTCCGCAAACACACCATTTAACAGAGGACCGTAGGCATAGCCAGTACGTCGATATATCTGTAGGTCGACCTAAGCTCCGTATATCCAAGGATGTTTTGGTCGATTGACGAAATTGGATTAGCTTTTGCATATTCATGTAAGTCCCTTACCTATAGAAAGTATAACTTACGATAAGGTCTTGGTGCTTTTATACAATGTATTAATTCAAGGGTATTCAAAGGGTGTGACGCGTCTTTGATCAATATAAATGAGGATTGTCTGATGTCGGGTTTCTATCAACGTTGAGTTTTCTTTAAAAACCTATTTAATAGGATATGCTATTAAGATGACATTTTGATTGTAGCAGGATACAAAATAGTTTTACAGTATTCAATTCTTGAGCGAAATGCGAAATTTAATTGGAAATATTTAATAACTACCATTTTTGTTTGTTTTGATGCTGGTTTGCATACGCACATTAGTGAAGGTTTAATTATGCCCGATATTTAAGATTGATGATATTTGGCTCACAAAATGTTGTTTGGTTCTGAGTAATCTTTGTTTCGTTTGAATTAGTGTTTGTTAAGATAGGAAAAGCGCAGTGCTTTGAGACCTGCAAACCTGTTTCTAGAAACGTCTTTGATCACATATCAGTACCAGGAAATTCGCAACAGATATTTTCGGAACAATGCCTAGAAACCACTGTCTCAGCGAAGTGTTAAACTTACGGAATGGTAACAAAATCCATTCAGTAATTCTAACTCTTGCCAGATATGAAGTAAACAGCTAAAGTAATCCCATTTGCAAATGCCATTTACAAGTAAAAGATGAGAGATGAGAGGAAAAGATGAGAGAGTGGACTGTATTTTGCGTAAATTTGGTATGGTTCGTTACAAAATGTACACACAGGCCAGCGCGCGCGACTCACAACGTGTATTTTTTTGTGTTTAGGCAATTCTGTTTGTCAATTTCACACTGCATCCGCGCGTGCGGCGACGACGGTGAGGCGCGGCTGGGCGCCTAATCACTGAATACAGATTTACATAGAAGCGCATTTCTTAAGGATTTCGTGTGCCGATTCCAAGTGGCGACTGTCGCCAGTATAGTTCGTAGTTGGCGCCGTTGGCGGCGCTGGCGTCGTTCTCCGTCTCTCTTGCTCTCGTAGTTAAGATACACAGGAGGAACGTTCGTCTTTCTTGCACTCGTAGAGACAGCTGTCACAGCGCGCCTGCCACGCCGCCCATCGGCAATTTGAGGCACAGAAAGTTTGTCTTCAGAGCGCCAATAAGAAATGCGCCTCTATGTAAATATCTGAGCTCTTTGGCTTAATGCATAGCGCCAAGTGTCATAGAGACCATTGGTCAACGTAATTCCAGCGCTATTCCAGTTGCATCCTAAACTTCAGCCTTATAACCTGAATGCTCCTTTCTAGCCTCACCAAATTCTGGGAATGTAGAAGACATTTTGTGTACTTTTTACGACTATAGAATTGAATTAAGATCGTCAGAAATGGTCGGCTGAACTTTATGATCTGTAAAACAAAACGTAACTCATTAAAACTGTTCGAAACTGTTGTTTCGTTTAAACAAAAGTTTAAATTAAATAATCTTGGTCTCTCGCTAACTATGTTACGACTTATGTAAATAGTTTTGCGTCCGTAGACTATTTTATGTACAAATAAAAAAGTTGTTATTGGCTGAGAGTCATATAGTTTGTCATTTTAATGTCTTAATCCAATCAACGCTAAGAACTATGACCGCGCAACAATACTGCGATATCAACATCATTACGAAAGAAGTGTATCGAGTAAGAATGAATGGAGTGTATCGAGTACGGAGATGTCGCGTAGAGGACGCCCAAGACGGACTTACGCCGACCAAATTGGTAACGTACTGCAAAAGGGCCAAATCAAAAGTACCCCCCGACGAGCATGCATGACGAGTTTAATGAATGTTGAGGAAGCGAAAGAGGTATATTTGAACCGGAGCATTTGGCGTTCCATTGTCTGTGCCTACCCCTATGGGAGACAGGCGTGACGTTTAGATATATACATAGATCAATACCATTATTCTACTTCGTTACTCTTTGAAAGAGCAATTCCCCTTGACCGCCTAGTCAGCTGGTTTCAGCTATGCTATTCTATTAAAAAATCTCAAACAGTAAATGTGTCTTCCTTATTAATGTAATGCTATTGAAAAAGACGTAATCACACTAACTTAACGTGAGGTTTAGGTAGAAATACCTTTGATAACCACGAGGTTATCAGGCTAATATCGATCGTACTCACAAACTCAAGTTTAAAGTCTACACACCCACAATTCATCTATTTATGAATACATGTATTGATATTTTATAGACGTAGAGATATTTACTCCTTACACGTTTAACTTATCACACTATTTTTCATACATAAAGCAGAATAAAAAGGTTTTTAAAGCCGAATATGTTACATTCTACGATACATTAAAACTCCTTAAATCTAAAATCTTTCACATGTCTTACTTCTCAAAAGATATTAGAACTGCCTCAAACTAATTTAACCCGTAGATAACAAAGTTGAGTCATAATCCAATAACTGCGAACATATTTTCAGAAGGTAACTGACGTAAATAATCCATAAATAATAAACCTTGAGCATGTGAATGGTAAGTCTGCTTTTGACAGGAAATTTCCCTGTGAAATAATGAAGACAGAATATTGAGGCTGGCATGAGAAATTATAATATTGTGTTAGGATTTGCTTATATAGGAAAGAGGCTAATAAAAATGTTGTAAGGTGTGTCCTCATTGATTTTGGTTTGGTCGCTTGATCGAACGGTTGCTCGAATACATGCATTTGAGAGCCCGAACCCAGCTCAGATAAAAAAGAATAATGTGTTATGTTAATTATCGCTTGCTGCACGGTAAAAAAAAAAGTCGTGTAGAAACTTGCCTGCCTGAAAGACCTCCATAATGAGAACTTTCAGACAACTTTGTAGGTTGTTCTGTAATGTTTTCAAAAGACGTGGAAAGTCTGCCAACCCGCACTTGGCCTATTACCTACTTGATTAGAGGCATAAGTGCATGTTAATAGGAGATCTTACTTTTTATGACTTCAATCGCCATAAAGACTAAGCTGTATCCATGTTTTTGTAATTGACCTGGTCCGTGTATTGACGGATTATTAATACAAGATATCACTTTCCCATTTCGTTCCGTAGGTGTTGTAAGAGACGGCTAAATTAAAAAGCTAAAAAAATTAAGTTTATTTGCGAAGAGACGGAAAATTCGACGTTCAACCCTGTACCAACCCTTTTCGCCATCGTTACCATGCTATATCTTACAGGAGGATTTGTTTACTGTATCCAGAAGGCCAAATAATGGTCCTGTTGATTCACAATGCTAATGTGAATCAAATTAGAACCTTAAGTCTAACAGTTGACTGCAAAAAGCTTTTCATCTCATTAGAGCAAATATACCATTTTTTGGAATAGTTTTAGCACCGCTTAACAAAGTACCTACCTAAAGCTTGGCTAGATCTCAATACGTCAGTTTTAAAGAAACCTGTAATCAATTCTGTCATATAAACCACATTAAAATGTGACGATAGACTCAGGATACCATGGGCTCGATTTAATTATACCGCTTGAGAATTATTGTTATGTTCTGTGTTATTCTTGTTTACTTGTTCTGTGTAATTATTATTTAATATTTTATGACAAACACTTTATGTTATTCTTTTGTAAACATTTAAGTGATCATTGTCTATTTTCTCTCAGCAAGTTTATAATCAATATTTTCACGGCATTATTTACTATGAATTTGCTTAATGTAGCTATTTAATATGCTGGAGAGATAATTAAAGGATATTATTTTGTTTCTCCATCACGGATATTCTAATTTGGGCGTAACTTCAAAAGAGTGGTGCATGTCCGTCTGCCAAACCACGCACCGTGAGAAGGCAGCTTAATACGTGTGATCATGAGAATATAGTGATCTTTTGTTTTGTTTTTTATACTGAAACTTATAATAACTGTCTACATCTTGTAATATAGAGTTAGTCGTAGAGACCTATCATTGGCTCTCTTGATGTTTATTATTGTTGCCACTATGTATTTTCAGCTGTTGATCTTTCGAATAATTAAATAAATAAATAAATAAGTATGCATGAACACGTCAACAACATCTTACAACCATCAGAAACAATAAACTTGTAAAAGAATCATTATCCTCTTAGCGTTATCCCAGTTTCAATCTGGGGGCCGCTTACTAGTCTAACCGGATTTGGTTGAATATTAGCTTTTCCACAGAGCGACTGCCTGTCTGACCTCCGCAACCCGAAGGGATAGCGATATTCCATTGTTTAGACTAGGGTCAGTTTATTAGACTATACTGACGCCCTGTAACGATTGTCAAAGATTTTCATAACAACCGGAACCGACACGGCTTAACGTGCTCTCCAAGGCACGGCGATAATTAACAATTCAATACGAACATAACTCCGAAAAGTCATTGGTGCGCGCCGTGGATTCGAACCCGATACCCTCTGCATGGCGGTCTGTTGGTATCTCCACTAGGCTATCGCTGCCTTTTGAACTTGTAAAAGAATCATGGCACTATTTTAAATCGCCAAATCATTGCACATCTCAGTGAAATTGACCAGCCATAATCACAGCCATACACATAATTATACAAAATATTGTCTTACAAATCCAGTAAAAATATGGTATAAGAGAGATGTTATACCATATTTTTATCTACTGGAATTGTAAGACAATATTTTTAGCAATGGACAGCAAAATATAATATTTGGCCATTCCATTTTCTTCACCAACCATTGAAAATAAAAACAACAATAAATCGTCTGATTTCGTCCTTGAGAGAGCTTTTTATGCAAGTTAAATTGTGTGGAAGAAGAATTTCACCTTACGATTCAAGTACGATTTATGTACGTTCCAATTATTATGTGAAAGTACCTATATATTTATAATATGTATATTTATACATTAGTAAGTAACGTATATGTAGGTAGGTGAATCTATTTAGATTCATGACAGTATTTGCGAAGGTCAAGGGTGGGCAGGAGAATCTACCTAAGTGTCAATGACTGAAGCAGTTAATCGTGAAAATTTAAGTAATATGCCTTAGGTCATGTTGACGGAAGCGACTGAGATATAAGATAATAGTACAATATATGAGAAAGGGACAGAGAGAAGCTTGAGGTGCAAATTGGGAAAATCAAGAAAAACCATTAAAACCATTGTTTAAGAAAGTTAATAGAGAGCAAATGGAATAAATACTACAGGCCAATTTCACTGATTGCTATACTATCAAAAGTATATGAGAAGTATATTTACATACAACTGAATAATTATATAGAAAAATATAATATTTTATTGTGAGGAACAAAAAGGATTTAGACAGCAAAGAACAATTAATATGGCGATATATGATTTCCTACACAAAGTATACAAAAGCGTAGACGAACGCACGCCTGTATGTTCGGTGTTTTGCGATATGACCCAAGCGTTCGATTACGTGCACTATCCTATCCTCTTAAATAAGTTAGAAAATTACGGTGTTAGAGGTAATGTCCTAAATTTAATTAAATCTTATCTAAGTAACAGAAAACAATTAACTGAAATAAGAAGAATAAATTTATTCAATAAACGCGAAGACATATTTAGGTCATCGCAAAGATCTGTAAATTTTGGAGTACCACAAGGGAGCGTTCTCGGCCCTCCGCTATTTATATTGTATATCAATGACATGATAAGATATATAGAACAACCATTGACACTTTTTGCAGATGACAGCACCATAACCATACCTTGTAAAGCATACATTTGAAAGTGATATAAATAACACAATAAAAACGATGGTGCAGTGGCTAGACAGCAGTAATCTGATCATTAATTTAAGTAAAACCAAAATAATGCATTTCAGTCAACGTTATAATAATAGAAATAATTTATATATACACCACAACAATATAATTATAAATGAGACAGAAAATACAAGATTCTTAGGTTTAGAAATAGATAATAAGTTGAATTGGAAAGTGCATATTGACATACTCTGCAAAAAGTTAAGTAAATCAGCTTATGCGTTATACTCCTTGTCGTCCATTATAAGCACTGATGCACTTCTCACTGCCTACTATGGCATTTTCGAGTCTCACTTGCGATATGGAATCATATTTTGGGCAAACTCAAGTGAAAAAGAAACTGCTTTTAAAGCACAAAAAAGATGTATAAGATCTATGTTCCATCTTAAAACTACAGACAGCTGTGAACCGTTGTTTAAAAAACACAATATTTTAACTTTGCCATGCCTATATGTGCTGGAAGTCGCAATGTTTGTAAAGACAAATCCCAACCGCTTTGAACGACTGACGGATGTTGTACCACGTAATAGACGCGACAGTAGTAGGATGTGTCTCCATACTTCTAGGACAGCACTTATGCGCAAGTATCTTCTGTATGGCACCGATCATATATAATAAAATACCTCAATCTTGGAGATTACTTAATACTACTACTACTTATATTTAAAAAAACTTTACGAAAATTCTTAGCAGATAAAGCATATTACAATATTACAGATTTTTTATCAGAAGTAAGTTTTAGTTGACATCCATCTTGATATCTAACCTATTTTGTTGTATCTCATCCTTTTTTCATTCTGATACATAAAATGTAAATTACTTTTCATAGACTCAATTAAATGGCATTGTAAATTATTTACTGATTTAATTTAAAATTGTTTTATTTTAAAATTGTGTAATTGGTTTGATGGCTGTATAATATTTCTTTTTTTTCTTTATGTTATTTTTGCATGCCAACTGGTAAGATATGAGTGAACTTGTATATGTATATTTACTTTAAGTGTCACCAAAAATGTAACCCATATTTGCAAAATAAAATATCTTTATCTTCAAGTAAGAGGGACAAAGTGAATGAGCCAAATAAAGCTTAAAAGCCAAGCGCTTAAAACGAAACGGTTGGTGTAGGACATTGGTCCGCTTTATCAACGAACTGAAGAAAATTATAAAAAAGATGACCTACTGTACGTGAAAGGGTGTTGCTGGATGCTCAAAACCGCAAAGCCAACTTATTTAACATACATATATATGTATGTAGTACATGTGTACTCACGCCTTTTTCCCGTCGGAGTAGACAGAGACAACAGAACGCCACTTGCTTCTATCCTTACAAACCCCACGCGCTTCCTCTCAGTCCACTCATTACTCTTTTTATACATGCTCGCCGGTTTCGGGTACTTCGGACCTTCTTTTGTTGCCGTTTTTTAAGACGTTCCCAATTTGGTCGAGGAATGTCCGAGAAGGTCTGCCGCGACCGACTTACTCACACACATTTGCCTTATAGATCTGATTCGTCATTCTTTCTTCACTCATTCACTCCGTGTCCTCTTATTTAAATCTATGCAAACAATTCATCTCGTCATAGTTTTAAACTGGCTCATCACATGACACGACAATAACATTGTTACGATTGAACAAATTCTGTCTCCTTATAATTTTAAGATAAATCCTTAAGCACCAAACTTTCTAGAAATATTTTTCAATTAATCAAAATAGGTCAGACGTTGATTAATTAGCAAATAATTCTAAAATGATTAGTACTTAAGGTTTATTTACAACGAACTTTGGTATAAAGGTATTTTAGACAGTAACTTGCCAGAAATGATGTAAAGCTTAATTATTTCTTGTTTTTCTTCGTAAGATCTAGATATTAATCGAATGACCTATTTTATTACACAAAAGAGTCTGGGTAAATAATTTTATTCAGTAACATCTAAATTTTAATATTTGTAAGGCCGCTTTTTTCTCTGCTAGAGGTACAAAGTGATATCAGTAGAACAGTTTTTATAATTAATCAGTGTACATTGAATGCTTTCTTTAATGACTGAACGGACAATTCTGAGCGCATGAAGCTGAAATTTCACACATACATAATTATGTTCTTTGGGGAGCTTAGGGGAGCACTACGAGTGATTTTTTTTTTAAATGCGTCTTTCAATGGGGGCAGGAACGACCCACGTAGGTGGAGCCGCGGGCAATTTCTACTTGATTTTAAGAATTTAAGTACAGTTGAGAGACTTACATACATCTACGCACATGTGAGGGTAGCAGGTCTAATTAACCTCCAAGTACTGACGTGGTTTAGTCATATCATAAATGGTGACGTCTCCCAGACAGCTTAGTAAATAGTCGAAATAGATCATTTCTATTTACTGAGTTGCACATTGCATTATGATTCGTTTATTATTATTTTATGAAGTCAGTAAAAAAATAACAACCTTTCTATACGAGATCAGTATTTATTTGATAGAAATTACACGACCAATGATTCGCTCACCTAAAAATGTAAGTTATAATGTAAACGATAAAAAATATTATTTAGAATTATTTTGGAAAATTTCTTATATTTTAAACATTAGTGTTAATTATAGTACTGCTTAGGCAGCGATTGCTTGACTTTTGACGTTTTCCCTCACATTTTTCATTGTTTTTGACCCACGACACTAATACTGACCTTACGTCTGAGAGACACTGCGCAGTTCCACAGCCGAATGTGTTATCGCACCGCTAGTGAGTGTTCGACTGATTAATGAACATTTTGTAAACTCGTCGTCGGTGAGACACCCACGTCAGTACTTAAAATTAAAACCACGGCGCTCGCCATTTACTTTTATAAGTTACTAGCTTTTGCCCGCGGCTTTGCTCGCGTAATTCGGGGTTCTCTAGTTATAGTTTGTCATCTATGTTCGGAGTGACAGAAATCTCCTTTATTGGGCGGATTTGTCTATATTTGTCATTTTAATGCAAAAAGTATTTTCACATACAAACTATTTAGTATATACATAAGACTTAGTAGTACTCAAAATGTTATTATATATCTGTGACGTTTCGCTAGAGTGCCCAATATGGTGACTGTTATTTGTCTGTCAGAACCATTAGAATTTAACTAAATTACTCGACAATCCGAAATATGCGGATATATGTTGTCGACTCGAAATCTTCATTTTGTAATGTTTTATTATTCAGGTAAGGTTTCGATGTACTCCTTGACGAAATTATTAATATAAGATTTGGAACTGCGATAGCAGCGCATGCCGTCGGTTCCAATGTGAAACGTTCCAAAATCCACAACAACTTACAAATTAAAAATTAAGTAAAAAAACATTTTCCAGTGTACTAAATTGTGAATCTAAACCATTCTCAAGTCCCTTTGAACACACACAAAAAATTTCATCAAGATCGGTCCAGTCGTTTAGGAGGAGTTCAGTTACATACACACGCACACAAGTAATATATATATAAAGATATGAGTATTAAATTGTTAATTATCGTTTTCAAAACGTTGAAGGAAAACATCGTGAGAAAACCTGCATAGCTGAGACTTTTCCAAAATTTTCGCGATAGTCTGCAACTCGCACTTGGCTATGAACTACATATTATGTTTTAGCTTTGTCAAAGTGAGAAGAGGCCCGTTGTCAGCAGTGGGACAGTTTATGTACGGGACTGGTGATGTTATAAAAATAATAATCTCTATAAATCAAAATGTTATAAAGTTTTCAAAGTAGCATATGCAATAAATGACATAGGTATCTAACCGATGTAGGCGTCTCGTTTACCACCAGACAGCTGTGTCACGTCATCTTCATTTTAGATAGGAAAACAGCCTACCTTTTTCGTAGCGAAGTAAATAACAAACCTTACATTTATTTGACATCGTTTTGTTTATTCAACAAAGCCAGCTAATAAGTTTCCGTAGTGAACGACAAGGAACCATTGTAGTTTCATCATGTCTCTCCGTGTATTTATTTGGAGGCTATAATAAGTCAAGGAGATGTATGTGTTTACACTCCTGTCATTTCTACTGCAAAACATTTTGGCCATGTCATCAAAACTAAACAATATTAAACTTTATCTATTGATAGCACGAAGAATTTTCTTTGACAATTTTCTATTCAGTGAACACTTTGCGAAATATTTTGTATGAACAATTATTCTCAATAGACAGAGCGGTTAGCGCTATCAGCAGACCTATAGAATTTCTCTTTTCTCTCTATCCAACCTATTAAGTTACAAAACAATTAAGTACGATGAAAAATATCACGTCTAATTACACTTCACAAAGTAAGGACTGTCTTTCTCTCTGGTTCAACAGACTTAAAATTACTTTTACGAGCGACAAATTGAATATTATGCTTGAGTAGGTACACAAAGTAAAGGCAGCTACGGAACCACATCGTGTGAAGCCCAACACAAGCTTGACCGGCTTTTTATCACTCACTTAGCCTATACAAGAATACGAACGCAATAGATTTTCATCCCGTGCGATGATAAAGGGGTTATAACATTTTATGCCAATACGTTTTAGTCGTAAAAATAATCAGATTTAGATCTGTTTTCCCTCAATTTGAAACCAATAAAGTTTACGTAAAAACGTTTCATGGTAAAAGAATAAGTAATTCTTTTATTTATACTCGTTCGCTCAAAGGCTGCGTTAAATTGTATCATTAGGAATTTTGCGGTACGTTTGAATTGATGGCCTATGATTATCTTCTATACTTACATAACGATTGATTTGGTTTGCATATCGAAAAAGTAGGTAATCCGTCTTAGGATAAAATTTCGCGGTATTTTATTCAATTTTAAAATAGATAGGCAATCGATTTTAAACTCTGTCAGGCCCTCCGCGACCACGACCATTGTAAGCCGATTGAAACGTCGGTGAAAAACAGAGGTCAATAATACTTTATAATTAATTAATTATAAAAAGCGGCGATAGCTTAGTAGTGTATGTCGATGGAGTTGGGTTCGATCCCCAGGTACCCCGGGTACTCACCTGAGTTTTCTTAGTTATGTGTATATTCAAAATTTTAATTATCGCTCGCTTAATAATGTGTCCGGTAGACGGCAATAGGCTCGCCTGCCAGTACATTGGGACCGAAACATAACTAGTGAAGTAAAGTTGTGTAATACACCTCTGCCTATCCCTTCGGGGATAAAGGCGTGAAGTTATGTTATGTAGTTAATAACCTTATGTAGTTATAACCCGCTTAGTAAAAGTAAGATGAGAAACATATCATATTATATTTTGTATAATAATAATAACAATACTGCCCTCACCTGCTGCGGCTAACCCGTGACTGTACTTAATGGTGCGGTGATGGAGGCGCCTCAGTAGGTGTTCCATTACATTCTAGATTAAAACTCTCAAAGGGCCTCTGCGCGTTGGACCTATGTCTCCGTGTACGCCTGCCAAAGGGCCGGGTATTGTTCTAACAAATTAGAATAATACCCGAGAAAGAGAAACAAATAATAATAATAATAAAACCCCTCTGGGGCAGTCGTTATCTCATCATGAGACTAACGCAATCTCAGAGGGCAGAGTAACAGCTTTCAAATATCACCTTTGTCTTGTGATATATATTACAGGATAGAAAGAAAGCTTACAAACCGCAGGGCAGCTTTGTGGCGAGCTGAATGTGTGTGGCGACACTGCGGTCCCGAATACTTCAGGGAGTCGGTCAGGGCCTCGTTTCCGCCTTGCCTTTACTGGCTGGTCGGAGTGGATTTCCAAAAGCGCCTGCAGGACTCTCGACTCTGGCTTGCCTTAGTCGGCCGGTCAGAGGGAAGTCGCAAGAGCTATTTGCTCGGGGGTGGAAGTGTCATTGTCAAGGGCGTAATTACGGGGAAACCCGCTCCGGGTCACGAGACCCGCGATGACGAAACCGGTACCGCACCGCTCTACACCCCTAGCCGCTCACACCGGTGTTGCCCTCTTGTTGCCTTTATGGTAGAGTTTGTTTGCCTTGGCGGCTATTTAGAGAGGGTCCATCTAGTGAGCTGGCGAGTCACCGTCAGCCCCTTCTCGACGTACTATAAGTGTACTTAGGGCAGACGCCGGCATTCATCCATAGTTTTCATCTAAACCTATCGATTTAACACCCATCCCAATAGCCCAGAGTAATTAGTTTCCATATAAGTAGCAATAGTCCCTCACCTGCTGCGGCTAACCCGTGACTGTACTAAATAGTGCGGTGATGGAGGCGCCTCAGTAGGTGTTCCATTACATTCTAGATTAAAACTCTCAAAGGGCCTCTGCGCGTTGGACCTATGTCTCCGTGTACGCCTGCCAAAGGGCCGGGTATTGTTCTAACAAATTAGAATAATACCCGAGAAAGAGAAACAAATAATAATAATAATTTATTTATTGTCTCACCACATTACATCAATAGTCCTTAATACTAAACTTATGTTAAACAATTGACTCATCGAATGTGGGAGACTGATGCCTAAGCTAAGTCGAAACCTGTATTTTAGGACATCAGGCCTCCACCCTTTAAAGTTTACAGATGTCAGGAATTAATTGTAGGTACTTGTACAGACTTAAACGATTAAGCAATGGTACCTTATATATACTTTTGAGATGGAAAATAATAGATAGATTAATTCTATATTTTCTTAATAATCAATTTGTGATAGCAGTCGGAAACAGAAGTGAAAATAGACACACTAAAACCCAAAACTAAGCTGCGAGTTGGTTTAGGCCTAAGTTCGTTTAGATATTATTTTATTCACAGAAAGTATATTACCTAGAATCATTCCCGATTGTAAACAATTCCTAGAAAATACATATTGCTAAAATAAATCCATCCAATCCACACTTCCTAAAAGTGGTTTAAATTGCCTAGAAATGTACACAATTTCTTGGTTTCATTCGTTTCCGTTAACACAAATAATATTATCCCACATAGGTATAAGTACCTACGTTTATTTTCTAGTACGTCAAATTTATAACGTTCGTCCTGAATTACAAGTACCTAGGGTAGAATTTATTGAATCATTTGAAAGGTAGATACGACGGGTGTTCTACTTATATTAAAGCTTCCACTCAAATTTGAGTAGCCTATTGAGACGGGAATTCAATCTAACAAAATTTTTCAGCCACCATTTTAGTGCGTAAAATCAAAATTAGATTTGCCTTATATTACGCAACGGTGACAGAGATATTTATTTTGTATTAAAAATAATGTAAGAATGTACTGAAGGAGAACTATAATTATGGTCAACGTCATAGCTCTTCGAATAGGCAAGCTTAAAAGGCAATGGGCAGGGTTCATGTCTTTACAAACCGTTGGCTGTTGGAGCAGGAAGGTCCTAGAATAGCGGCCTCGGATTACGCAGCACGGGTACTAATCCCGCAAGACGGGTCGACGATTTTATGCGGTTGGATGTAAGCAGCTCAAGTTCAGTATATGTGAAGAACCTTGTCGCGAATGTGCTAGTTGCTCGCATATTCAGGTTCAAAATCAGATTTTAGGTTCCTTACGACAATTAATTTATTCCTTGTGAGAGAATTGTCTTTCTACAATTATGAAATTACTTGAAATTAAAGAAATAGAAATTTCTTAATTAGATAATTAGCAATCATGTATATTATGTATTATGTTTGTAGTATTAGGTAAAACATGTGCGTACGGATCGGTTGTGCACAGTCTTGCATACTGACGGCACCATATGTTGCTAATTATCTTACGTGAGATTTAGGTATGTATATTAACATAAAGCCAGTTGTGTAGTATTTATTATAGTTTCTTATGATAATTGTAATTATGTAATAGTCTACTTATTTAGTATTTCTGGGCGAGACTTAAAATTTGTATTTTGTGTGATTGTGAGCGAATGAATATTAAATTCTTTTAGGCAAAATGAAGTCATAGTAATTTGAGAAGAATTAACGCACTGTTTGGATTATAATTATGGATCATACAAAGTGTTGTCTCGTGTAGTAATTGAATCCATAACACACGGCTCAGTGTCAAGCGGCGAAGCGGCCGCTTGATCCAATACGCCAAACCTGTAGTCACATACAATACCTTGTACTTTAATCGTTGTTTTTTTGCTTTGTATCAAAAATAGAATGTATTGGTCTAATTAAAAATACAAAAAACGTATTTCTACCCATCTCTATAACTAACTCACAGATATAACTTTACACGAATATATATCTATCGACAAAAAGCACACTCACATATCTTCATCATCTTAATATATACAATCCTTGCGTTACTGACTGACTGACAGACACGCTACAGCCGAAACTATTGGGCGCAGGATGCTGAAATTTGGCATGTATGTTCCTTGGAGACCGTAGGGGTGCACTAAGAAAGGATTTACCGAAATTCCCAAGGGATCGGCCAAAACGGGTAAATTTAAAAAAAATGCGGGCGTAGCTGCTGGCGTCCTCTAGTCTTAATATATAAAATACTTGCATTACTGACTGACTGACAGACACGCTACAGCCGAAACTATTGGGCGCAGGATGCTGAAATTTGGCATGTATGTTCCTCGGGGACCGTAGGGGTGCATTAAGAAGGGATTTCCCGAAATTCCCACGGGATCAGCCAAACCGGGTAAATTTAAAAAAAATGCAGGCGTAGCTGCTGGCGGCCTCTAGTATAATATATTTTATTTTTATATTACCGAGAGTGGTGTGGGGTAAAAGAAGATGTAGTGACAAGCATCGAGAAAGGCATGTTAAGATGGTTTGGGCACATGGAGAGGATGGATGAGGAAAGACTGACAAAGAAGATATATAAGGCAAGTGTGAATAGGACAGGATGAAGGGGAAGACCTAGGCGGACGTTCTCTGACCAGATTGGAGACATCCTAAAAAGAGGACAGGTCAGAAATACCCTAAACAGAAGAGCATGCATGAGAAACTTGATGGGAGTGAATGAAGCAAGAGAGGTATGTCAGGATCATTGCAAATAGCGTTCCGTAGTCTCTGCATACCCCTCCTGGAAACAGGCGTGAGTCTATGTATGTATGTATGTATAATATATTTCCTACTACAACAATAACATTTCGGCTGCCTTTTATTTTCCTCTGTATTCAACGTCCCCTCAGATAAGAAAACAAAAGCAATCTATTAAGTTCCCGCATTAATTCTAATCCAGTTAAATTACTAACGTAGTGCCATACAAAATCTTTTGAGCACAAATTGTCTAATGTAATGAAGAAAAGTTACTTATATGGCTAAATGGATATTTGTATGAGACGCCTTTTGGATGACCAGAAGGCTTAGAGTATGAATAAGATTATATATTTCTCTTGCTTTTCTTTATAGACTCACGCCTGTAATCCCCGAAGGAGTGGGCAGAGGTGTAATATTACATTCACATTTCGCCATGAATTTGTAGGTCCCACGTAATAGGGGGCGAGCCTATTACTGCCACCGGGCACATCACCAGACTCCGCGCTGCGAACCCGGGACCCCCGATTAGCAGTCGCATACGCTATCCACTGGGCCACGGAGGCAGTTTCTCTTGGTATGCCAAAAAACTTACTGCTGAAAGGTATAACTTTTAATTGCACATGTAAGACTTATAAGCAGCTCAGGCCAGTTCACGGGAGTAATGCTAACGCAATTTCCGTGGCTCCGCCATTTGATGGAATCGGATGGAGTAATACCATTGTGGTTGAAAAATTGCGCCACTGACCGTTTGGCCTTTTAACGGCAGTGGCCGTTATACATTGCGTGTTTCCTTAGAATGTGGTTATCGCTGCCTTTAGCTACACATTCTTACGAAGTGATCAAAATACTGAAACTTGCGCACTCCGGGCACTCGCCTCGCGTCCGCTCAAGGAACGCGCACGCCCAATGTGAGATCGGCCTTCCATCAAGCCAAAGTCAAAGTCAAAATCATTTATTCATTTAGGCCACAAAGTGACGCTTATGAACGTCAAAAATTAAAGTTAATTACTAGATGATTCTACAGTTACATTTACTGCCACGTTGGCAATGCAATAGGTAGAACCACGAGAAAGAACGGGCAATAAAATTCAAATTCAAATTCAAAATTCTTTATTGCCATGATAAACCTATACTTACAGATGACAAATAATAAATATTGATTGATTTTAATAAAACTCGTGGCCACTCTTTTTAACTGCCAGTATAATGGTTTTTCGATTTCCGGGTCGGGCAACGTGTTATTGGGTTTTTCCGTTAGGAAATTCTCAGAAGCAGCACGGAGTCTGGTAACGTTGTGGTTCCCGGTTCGGCAATAGGCTCGCTCCCTATTACGTGGGACCTACAAATTCATGGCGAAATGTGGGTGTAATATTACAACCTCTGCCTACCCCTTCGGGGTTACAGGCGTGAGTTTATAAAAAAATTAAGTCCAAAGGTATTGGTTGCAACTGGGATAACGCTAGGATGTTGTTGATCCAAGCAAGCTATTGGCTAGTCTGTCACAACTTCTCACAAGGCGCTTATATCAAGCGCCTTCTAACAATCTATTATTAAACTTCATTCCCATGTAAGAACGCTTTAACAAGATTTTCGTTGTAGACGAAGTTTGGAATACAAACAGTATACAGACCGGTAATGTGTTTGAAAGTTGCAGCATCTATAGATTCATTGATACTGAGGTCAATGTATATGTAAAATAGTTAACTTGAGCCAAGTTTTCGAAACTTAGTCGGAGCATAAGAAAAGGCTACATAAAGTAAATGCAATAAGGACTAGATTCACTTACATAGAGGACTCGTCGTATAATTAGTTCAAGCTGTTTATCTTCGAAATAGGAAAAGGTCGCTGACTAGAAAGAGAAATATTATTTCAAGTGTATCTCACAAATTAGTTACATAAATGTGTTAAATATCTGATAACCTTGTCCAAGTACAGACTATCAGATATTTGCGCGAGAAAACGCCTGTGGTATAAATCTGATAGTATAACAGCAATCCAGTGGGATACATCGTAAAAATAATAAATCATATAATTATTATGATAATGATGATGATGACCTTGTTTAGGAAATGAATATAATTTAATTGACTATTGAATTACACTATTAATCTTCAAGTTGTTATCCTTGCAAATGATATTCATGAACCTAGAAATGATTACTCTTTCTACACCCTTTCACAGGAAGGTTTCACGTATGACACAATGCAAATGATTTAAAATGGTTACATACGTAACATACGTTTACGTTGTTTTGTTCACACACTTTCTCTTAGCCAGGTTTCATGTAAAATTACTACACCATAAAACAGTACCTATCTCTCTCAATTTTTCTTATATAATAAAAAGCATGGATATTCTCTGTTTCTCATTATTAAAACCATAGACATTAAAATAATATATATAAATTGAAGGGTTGAAAATCTAAAGGGTCTATGTGCCAAAAAATTACATTTCGTTTTTTTTACTGAAATACAATCTAAGTGCCAAGCCTAACAATATTCAAATGGAACTAAGTGCCTATTTCTATTATACTTTCACACACACAGAGATAATTTAGATATGCGGTCTAAGTGCCGCTGCACTTGCACTTCGAAACAGTCGGTGCGTGTGCGTGCGAGTTGCGACACGAACACTTACGCGTGTCCTTTCATAGACTTCATTTGCCGAATCACACGTTATCAAGATGGATGCTACCTCGTCACAACAAGGAGGCATCGGCCGAAACCGTAAGGTTAATAAAAAAATAATGAATCAGATATGTCGATTAAGCGGAGAAGAGTATAAAAATGTGAGAATCGCTAAGAAAACTTTCAAGGAGGTAAGTTTTACTGTGGTTCTATTACTTATTTACATTTGTGATTAATTAAATATGTACTGTGTGCCTGGTGTGTGCTTTTAAACGTTGTATTCTGATAGGTAGTTGATGCCAATATTTGGCTATGAGTACCTACTTAACCACTATCAAAAAACACTTTCCTAGTCTAAAGTTTGGACGCCCTAAAACTGATACTTGTTCAAAGTGTGATTTGTTGCAAGCAAAAATAAAAAGTTCAGGAGGGAGAGAAAAAACGGGAAATGCTACTGAATTAGAAATACACCATCGCAAAGCTGAGAGCGCACAAAAGGCTATGAAAACTGATTCTATAGAATCACAGTCTCCTGTTAGCGATACACTAGTGATGGCTATGGATATGCAGCAAGTCCTTTTTATACCTACACTCACACATAGTTAAATGTTCTATAGCCGACAACTCTCGTGCTACAACCTGTGTGTTCATATTTCTGACAACCAACAAGCTTTATGTGTCTATTGGAATGAATCATATGCAGGCAGAGGCGGTAATGAAGTTGGTTCTTCGATATTCAAGATCCTAGGTATGATGTCTTCCAATATTTTAAAAAGGAAGGCGGTTATTTGGAGTGACAACTGTATTGGTCAGAACAAGAACCGAATGGTTCTTTTCGCTATAATATATTTAGTAGCCAATGACATTTATGAGGCCATTGATCATAAATACTTGGTAAGCGGTCATTTTTCCATGTCATGTGATCGCAATTTCGCACAAATCGAAAAAAGAAAGAAAGTGGTAAAATGCTTTGAACAGAAAGATATAGAAAAAATGATACGTGAATCATGTCATAAACACCCTTTCACGGTGGTTAATATGGAGCAAAACGATTTCAAAGACTTCAATCAAGCTTCCCTGGATTTCATAAATACAGCTAAGTTGAAAATATCTACTGTTTCATGGATCCGCATCGATAAAAATAAGTTACCTTATGTAGATTTAATGGAATCTCATAATGATTCGATACCATGGCAGAGTATCAACATTTTAAAAAAAGGTAAATCACCTGACCATTTGAAAGGTTTTATTCTCCCGACGCTGCGAGCTAAGAATAATATATCGAAGGAAAAACTGGCAGACTTAAAAAATATGTTGCGATACATACCCACTGAAAGGAACCATTTTATGAGCATCTGATTAATAACACAGAAGCCTGATTAAGATCTTTTTGATTATTGACTTGAATGGCACTTAGTCCCTTTCAAATGTTTTTATTATTGCATTTACGACATTTCAATATTGTGAGGATTTAAATTATGCTATTGCCGCTGATTATTACGTTACAAATTATTTACGAATTTCTATAGTTTTACGTAGTTTGTTTCATTGATTGAGCAAAAATAAACAATAATTTTCATTAAAATACTTGTTTTATTAAGTTTTTTTGTTATATCTCCGAATGATAAAATTGGAACTTAGACCCTTTAGATTTTCAACCCTTCAATTCTTCTTCACATATACTTTTAAAATTCTGCATAAACAGCATGTCATACATGATGCCCTTTTGACAAGCTATTCCTAAATAGCATTTAATACAATATCCAAAACAAAGCTAATTATGAAAATATGTTTTCATATTCTCCAAGGACAACTTTATTCCATCATAAAAGTAATTTTCTTACTTACAACGCAGTAAAGCAGCAGTGTATAGTTCAATCGTCAGTCGTTGCTTACTTTTTATCACTTCATAAATTTACGACCTACACCCTTATAATATCTTCATAAAGAAGAAGGTCGGAAATATTGGCTAGCTTTTTAAAATAATGGCATTGGGTAGGTACTGATAAGATTGAGGTTTAATATAAAATCGCGCTATTGTAAGATTTGAATAGAATGTTGTATGCTATTTTGAAACGTAGTATCTTGTTATACAGTGTATTTTTATTTCAATTGACTATGGGTTTGACTGTTAAAGGTACCAGATTATAAATCATAAATGCAATCGTAAGGCGTTAGAAAAGTCTCAAGCTGTCCATGTCTGTCGATGACATAGAGCGCGTACAGCCGAAGGCATACATATTATTACATTGGTACTATGTATAGGTCTACGCAGTGGATCCAATGCAGCGCTCGCGGCAAGCACCGCGCCTTGGTAAGCCGCAAGTCGTGCCGCGAAGCATATTCTATACATAATTATATTATTGTCGTTTCTGTAGCGAAAACACATTCGCAGCCATGTTTTAAGGTAATCAACATCGTCCTAGTGTGTTATCCCGAAAGACTACAGTCTTGGATGTAGCCTGGGATCCCAGGAGCCCGTTTAGTAGTCTAACCAGATTTGACAGAAAATTAGCTTAGCTAGTAATCTTAAAGACCTTTATAGGTACTTGTCTTTGCTGTCACGTCATTTCACAATCTAAACTGCTGAAGCCGATATTAAATAAAATTGGACAGTGAGTTTCTTTTGTATAGTAGGCATACGCCAAGCAATGCTTTTTTCATAATTATTCCTTCTCGAGGTCTTTTCGGGTAAAATACGGGTTGAAAGTTTCAAAGGACTATGAAAATAAGGCAAGAACTAGTACACAATAAATATTAAGTTTGTTATACAAACTAAAGTACAGATAACAACTCTTTCCCAAACTCTCAAACTTTAACTCTTCATAACACAATAACTATCATAAAAAAACATCTGTGACAAGCACGAAAATATTCTGCAGCGCACATTCTTTGCCCATACATCACAGTAGACACATTACAAGCCATCAGCGTCACAATGAAGAGACAAACTCAAAACTAACTTCATATAACGACACCTACATTTCATAGAAAAACAACTTACGCAAAAAATGCCCCAACAAAACGTTCTCAGATAGCATCCACAAATATTTTGTTTAGAAACCTTTCCTACGTGAACATGGCAAACATCTGTTCGAAGAACCACTTTTGAATAAATTTCAAGCAAGCTCAAAGGAAATGTAGGTAAGTATGACCCGATCAAAGTGAAATATGAACTGTTCACTGCTCATGTTTAGGTAGCAAGCGGCTTTTTAGGTCTTTACGCTGCTGTAGTGATGCATTAGGTTATTTATTGGCGGTGTATACTTGTTAAGGCTTACTAGTGTCATATTTTTGGTTTAGTTAAATATTAATTACGGGAATTATTTTATAAACACTCAAATGATTTAAGGGCTATACGTCAGCGCGCACCTCACTTCACTAACTACCCACTCTTTTTGATTATTATGAAGAGGGACGAGTCGAAGTGAAAGACGCGATGCCATAGGCAGTCTTATAACAGCTCTCGGACGTAACGGACGTAACTAAGTAGCTAGCAGGAATTATTGTAACAGTTTGTAATTGTGCAAAAGTATTGCTTTATAAAAGTGTGTATTTTTAATAAATCCTTATCAGAGGGAGTATTCCCTGAAATTTCGAAGCAAGCGAATATAACTCCAGTTTATAAGTCTGGCCCAAGGGATGATGTAGAGAACTATCGCCCAATATCTATACTGTCGGCCTTGTCGAAGCTTTTCGAAAAGTTAGTCCACAATGAGTTGTACCCGGTTCTACACAATATAATAATACAACATCAACATGGATTTGTGAAAAGAAGGTCAACAACTACAAACCTAGTAACTTTCGTTGATTACCTCTTTAATAATATGGATACGCGTACTCAAGTTGACTGTATTTATACAGATTTTTGGAAGGCTTTCAATAAGGTCGATCACATACTTCTTTTGAAAAAAGTCGCATACAATGGTATACGAGGTAATTTACTAAGATGGTTCTCTTCATACATTTCAAACAGAACTCAAAGGGTTGTGGTCAGTGGTTTCCAATGAAACACAATAAAAGTGACGTCAGGCTTTCCACAGGGGTCAATATTGGGGCCATTACTTTTTATTTTATTTATTAATGATATTAATAAATGTTTCAAAAACTCAAAACTATTACTTTACGCAGATGACCTTAAAATATATAGACCAATTAAAAACACCCATGACAGTGATCTCTTCCAAAAGGATCTTGATAGATTTTCCGATCATTGTATTGAAAATAAACTTCAGCTCAACATTTCAAAGTGTTGTTGCATTAGCTTCACAAAGAATAAAAATATCGTTAAGTATTCTTACTCTCTAAACAACGCAATTCTGACTAGAGTATCTACGGTACGTGACCTTGGTATACAACTTGATGAGAAGCTTCATCTCGATGCACATATTGATAAAATTATAAGCAACGCTTATAGAATGTATGGTTTTATTATGAGATCTGCAAGAGAATTTAGGCGTCCAAATACGTATCTGTATCTCTATAAGTCATTGGTTCGATCTCGACTAGAATATGCAGTTGCGGTGTGGAATCCCCATTATACAAAATATTCTGATGATATTGAGGCAGTACAAAGAAAATATTTGATGGCTATGAATTATCGATGTTCTAAAATTTCTAAGTCCTATAATTCCCTTCTTAAAATGTATAAACTTACCAGTTTAAAGTACAGACGGTTACAACTTGAAGTAATGTTTCTGTACGACATATGTAATAATAAGTATGACTGCACTGATATTTGTAACAAATTATTTTATGTAGTGCCCAGAATTTCGATAACGCGTAGTGTGCGTACTCGGCCTTTGTTTGCTGTAACCAAATGTCGAACGAATGCCGGAGAGCGCGCGCCTTTGCGACGTCTAACTAATAACTTTAATGTGTACTTTAATGACCTTGACTTATTTGCTGAACCTGTCGGTAGATTTAGAAATTATGTACTCAAAACTATTAACTCTTTGGAGACTTTTTAGTGACACCATGTTATGAAGGGACTTTTCTTTATTCTTTTCTTATTTCATGTGAGAAGAAAAAGAAAAAAAAAAGTACTTATCTACTTTTTTTTTTCTTTTCTTCTCTCTTTTTTTTTCTTGTGTGAGGATAGATATACAATTTTATTAGCACGTCGTAGTTTTTAGTATTTCAAAATTTCTTACATTTTTTGTGAATAACGTGATTGGATATACAATTGTCATTTTCTTATTGTAATTTCTGATATAATATTGTATTGTATATCTGTTTGTTGTTCCTAATAAAATAAAATAAAATAAAAAAATAAAATAAGTAAGTCAAGTCCTATATCTAGTTATATCATTTGAGTCTGTTACTGTCGCTACCTAGTTTGCCGTAATCTCGGCATGCGTTCAACGACTTGCGTTCGATCGATGCACTTATTGCGAGCGATTCAATTGACATAATAGTCCTACCTTGAGTGGTTAATAATGATAGATACAAGTCAGCAAGCCTTGCAACTGCTTAGAATATTTATTTAATAAGTCTGTTTTATTTGTAGCAGGTATAGTGGATTGAATAGGTCGAGTTTGTGGATACGGCTGAGAAGGCATACGTTATAGGTAAGTATATCAGCTTTGCTGATTTCAGCATGAATGGGCCGACTCGACGGAGGAAGTACTACCCTAAAGTAACGGAACAGTATCTATTCTGTTGTGTTTCGTTCGGTGAGTGAGAATACCGGAGGCCCTATCCGCTATTTAATTACTTCTTCCTCATTCCACTCTTCCTCCTATTCCTTTTCCAAACCCATAGGTCGCACGCACTTGTGCACCTCTGGTGTTGCGGGTCTTCATGGCTGACGCAGTCAAAAATTTATTGACTGGCACATTGTGTGGCCCATAACCTCCTATATAAAAGTTTAATAACATCGTTCACCTTCGTTCTCATAGCAACCTTGAAAACGCAATATACCTAAGAACATGGCGCATGTAACATTGCCGAAATATCGGATATTAGAAACAAAGCTACGTGGTATATAGCCTGAAAGAATGTAAAACTACAATCTCACAAGGGCCTCGCCCTTAGAAGAGACCAGTGACCAGCATAAGATATGTATGAGGTGAATAACAACACTCAAAATATTCTGATAATAAACGATTTTAAAGTTTCGAGATTTGTATTTATTATACAAATGGCATCGGTCGTGGTGAGCCGGTGCTAGGTAGGTGTTAGGTATTTAATACGCGAGACAAGTGAAACGAGTAATAGCTATTGATACACTGATTTATTGGCCGTTGAAACAAACCGCGCGGGCGCAGCCACGCACACATAGACATCCTATGCACACCGTAGAATATCAGTGCCAGCGAGTCTGGTGCTATGCTGAACGGGGTCCCATTGCTGCCACGACCTGGCCTTAGCGTGTTTTAATGTTACTATAGCTGTTAACGATGTTTTTTTTGTTTCTTTTGATATATATTTTTTTTTATTCTGTGTGTACCTTTCTTTTACCACGTAATTTGTCTGGTTGTGGCAGAAATAAATCATTTTTCATTTCATTTTTCACATACACAACAAAATACCGAGGCACTAATATCGCAAGTAAGCTATATAAAGTTATCGCGAGTAAGACCCGCTAAATAAAATTGTATAATATTTTGATGATGACTGAGTCCTAGCGCCATGCAAAAAGGCCTAGCCTATTTGTCAGTATTTTTTTATAAAAATCCGTTTAACAGTTTTGCTTGAAAGTAAAACTAAAACCCATCCTCAAATCCTTTCACATTTGTAATAATAACATGGATTATAATCAATCTTTATAATAATACCGCTTATTCATCACAATAGCGCATTTGTCCAAATAACCGATATCCAATCGGGCGTAGCCGCAGGCAAAATCTAGTTATTATATTACCTAGCCGTACTCGGGTAAAGAAAGCTTTTTATCCAATAGATAGTTGAGAGTGCTTGATATCAAGAACACTTAGTTTAAGTGGACGCGACAATAGGATTGGATCAAGCGAAGGCTTATAGCTATAATATTTTGATGCTCAGAATGAAATTAATATGTGTCTTTAGTATTTGCCAACTATATTTCGGTTATATATATCAACTACGTAAGATTAAAAATATTGTAAGTGTGAGCGTATTTATTGCGTGATTTTGATAATAGGTTCACACATATTACAAACAAATAACGCTGCCTTGATAAAAAATGTGTAAGTTAAGATGATGGTAAATCTCAATTTTTACAAAAAAAAACGAAACATTACCAATCTTGCACTTTAAATGATTATATAAGGAAATGGAGGGTGGAGCGCAGGTTGATGTCGTTTATACTGATTATAGTAAAGCTTTTGATCGTATTGATCATACGATCCTAAAAAGCAAGCTTTCTAATATCGGTATCAGGGGTGACTTATTGAGATGGTTTTCCTCGTATCTGGAAAACAGGTCACGAGCTGTTGTTGTTAGCAACTATATATCTAGTTGGGTTATTTTATTGGTATTTTTATTGGTATTTGTAGTTAATCCAAGCGGTGTACCACAAGGATCGTTAATGGGCCCGTTACTTTTTATAATCTATGTAAACGACATCGACTTGTGCTTTCGTTCCTCCAAACTTCTTTGTTTTGCCGATGACATGAAGATATATTTATCCATATCGTCGACAATGGATATGGAAGCACTTCAGTCTGACTTAACACGTCTGGACGAGTATTGCCGACTCAACAGATTGGACCTCAATCCGCTTAAATGCTCTGTGGTATCTTTTAGCCGAAAGAAATCTTTATTTACTACGTCTTATACACTTAGAGGTCAATCAGTCCCAATATGTAACGTAATTCGTGACCTAGGTATTCATCATGACTCTAAGCTTCTTTTTGATGTGCACATTGATGAAATTATTTCCAAGGCCTCAAAAGCCCTTGATTTTATTATGAGAATATCTAGGTGTTTCGTTAAACCCAAAACTTTTAAAATTTTATATTGTACCTATGTCAGAAGCCATCTTGAATTTGCATCGCAAATCTGGAATCCCTGTTATGATAAGTACATAGACCGTATAGAAAATGTTCAGAAGTGGTTTATCAGATATCTCTGTTATCGACTAACTATACATTACAGCTCCGATAGATATTTAGAACTATGTAAAAAATTCCACATACAACCTCTTATAAATCGTCGACGTCGAGCTGATATAACGTTTCTCTTAAAATTAATTAATAATGAAATTTACTGTCCTGACTTACTCAGTAGGTTGAACTTTAGCGTTCCCCATAAGTTAATTAGATTTAATCCACCTATATCTATTCCACACTGTGCCACAAATTATAGACGTAACTCTTTCATAGTGCGAGCAAGTTGTGAGTTTAATAAATTGTGTAAAGAACCCTTCTTTGATCCATTTAACACGAACAGCAATTCGGCAAGAAGGCAGCTGAACCTTAAGTTCTTTTCGTAATTTACAACCTATTTCCCTTTTTTAAATTTGCATTGCTGGTATTTTAAATTCGTGTACTTTTGTTATCGAGAAACATCTGTTATGTATTTTTGCTAACTATACGTGAAGACCTGTAATTGGCTTTATGTTAACTTATATTAGTTACATATTCATTTATTGTTAGCTGTTGGTTTTCCATAATAAAATAAATAAATAAAGATTTTAGACATAGGTTGTCTATCTATATATTTGGTTCACAATCGAACTTATTTGTAGTTAATCGCATATATACCTTAAAAATACACACATTCAAAATGTTTAAGGACCAAGTAGAGACTTGCTAGTCACTTAAATTATTTTGAGCTGAGAAAATGTGAAATCGATTAAGAAGTGATAATCGATTTAATATTATGATTTCTATACTGGCAATTTCTGATCTATTACGTGTTGGCTTTTTAAACGTTAGCACATCTTTTTAAACATATTTATTGAATAAGTTTCTCAGCACACTTTTAGTAATGCCTATAATTAAGTTATAAATAAAAAGGATTATTCAACAACAAATTGAAACTCTATTGTGCTGTTTATGAGTTCCAAACTGGGCCAGAAAATGGCATTGTTATTTATGACACATCTGTTTTTCAGTGATGAAACAGCTGAGAGAAAAGGAAGAGCATGCATGAGAAACTTGATGGGAGTGAATGAAGCAAAAGATACTTGTCAGGATTGTTGCAAATAGCGTTCCGTAGTCCCTGCCTACCCCTTCGGGGAACAGGCGTGAGTCTACGTATTTATGTATGTATGAAAAGGCTGGATAGAGTGAGGCCAAACGAGCATAATATTATGAGCCGAGAGTCACGTAAAATTAATGAGTCGCGGCGTTTACGCTGCGCTGCATTCGTGTCATACTAAATTCCTGTACACACAGTTACACAAAATTTGTTTTATGCTTGCCCGCGCACCGTATTTAACCAAAATTGCGCTCGGGGTAAGCGTCAGTTACAAAACGTGCGTGTATAAAAGACACGAATGGTGTAGTGGTTTAAGCGGCTGCCTATCCGCTTAACACTGGGCCGAGTGTTATTGGTTCGGCACGGGACAAAACTTTGTGTGAAACAAAAATCGTTGTTTTAAGTCTAGGTGGTCTTGATCTTGCCTTAATGTTTGTTAAGTCTCCCGCGACACAGGACATATTTAGTGCGAGCGATGTCATTTTAGGAAAAAAATTAAACTACGAATAAAAATAAAATATTTAATTCTTTATTGTACCAACCAACAAATAAATCTAAACATAATAATAATAAGTACACATGAAGAAGACATGTACAAAAATAAGGCAACGTTAACTCAAAAATGAATTTTCTTCGATAAAACCTTTGAGACGTGGAGATATTCTTAGAGAAGTAATACTAAAAGGTGGCTATGAACCGAAGTTACGCGACTTCACTTACCTATTTACGTACAACTAAATTCCTGCCATTTAATCACGTCTTACAAAATAGCTCTCGTGCGACCTTGCCCTTAAACGTAATTCAAAATGGCAACCACTAAGCGCAAATTGATCGCGTCTGAACACTGAAGTTTTATTACAAGTTGTACTCTAGTTTGTGGGAGACAAACATTGTACACTCATTATTATGTAACTACTGTGTGCTTCGTTTATACGAGAAAGTACATAGTAATGGAATTGGCTTGTTAAATTGCGTTTAGTATAGGATTGTTTTTAGTATTGTGGATATGGAAAACAAGATAAATGTTGATATTCTACCATATCTGGTTAGACCAGTAAGCGGACCTCAGGCTCCAAAGTGTGTAAGTCTTGGATGCAACCGGGATAACGCTAGGGCTATGATGATGTAAAAAACAAGATGTAGAGTTCTATTATAATATTCTAGATTTCGCTAGCGTGGTGGTAGCGGATTGTTGCTTGTCGTTCTGAAATTGCTATTCTGGTGTATAAGCCATCATCATCATGTCAGACGACAGACGTCCACTGCTGGACATAGGGCTCCTCCAAGGCTCTCCACATAGACCCCTGAGCCACCCGCATCTGCGGGAGGCCTACCTCTGCTACCTATAAGCCATACTTATGTAAAATTCATCAAAATCTGTTCAGTAGTTTAAAGAGTAACAAACGTCCGGCCATCCGCACAATCATCCTCCGTCACGTTGTAATGCTGTGATAATTATGTCGATATACATAAAATGCTATATTTTTAAAGATATATAAGGCAAGTGTCAATGGGACAGTACGAAGGAGAAGATCTAGGCGGACTTTCTCTGAGCAGGTTGGAGAAAACCTAAAAAAAGGACAGGCAAGAAGTACCCTTAACAGAAAAGCATGCATGAGAAACTTGATGGGAGTGAACGAAACAAGAAAGGTATGTCAGGATTCCTCCAGGAAACAGGCGTGCGTGACTCTATGTTAGTATGTATTTGAAAAATATACATGGTGTCACAAGACCCATCACCAAGCCGAAGCCTACTCGTTGTGGATATCATGCTAAGTCATACTAACCAAAAATAATACCTGGGAAACGATTTTTTTAAGTTGTCACATGTAATAATCCGCGGTTAAAAGCGCGCACGTGCAATGCTCGAAATTCCTTCTTATCCACGGGGTTAAAGAGCATGTAAAGAACATATTGGCGGGGTAAATACATCGATTTTGTTCCTAATTAGAAAACTTCCATACTAACTTTGAGCCTCAATATCTCCTGAACCAGTAATTTCCCAGGTATGGTGCCTAAGTAAAAAATGTTCATAGTGATTGGTACACGGGATTTCAGTTTTCGTCAAGGGTCTTTTTACACCCTGTATATTTTGTTAAGTTAATGGAAACTTCTATATCTTGGGCTAAGTACATACTTTTCAATAAAACACTGACTTCAAATACACGAGCTATACATATATAGGTTTACCTATTGGGCAATATTTAAACTGAGAGAACATGAGCTCAGCTTCGTATTATAGTCAATGAAATAGAATATGATACTCTTAATAAACGCAAAATATATTCGGAACATATACGGCTTTATCACTAAACAGAGACTAAATTTAGTTTGAAATTGAGCCCTGCTCATATAAAAAAATATTATAGAGTATTTTGCGAAATACAAAGTGTTTGGTGATCATGTGTCTAAATACGTTGGAACATAATCATTATGTAGTTTAAATAAGTAAGGAATTTCTTTGATAATTTGTCTGATAAATTGAAAATTCAGAACTATACCTCGTACTACATTAGCTCTGGTATTGTATTGTACTATATATTGTTCTAGTCTAGTCCTTGTTTTATAATTTACTATAGAGATATACCCACGCTGTCCCTATGCTGGGCAAAGGTCTACCTTAAACTATTCCAAGCATTTCTGACCTGTCCCAAATTGGACTAGTTCTTGTTGAAGTCATACAGATCGTCATGTCATAGTTTTCGGGGTATATTACAAAAACATTAAAAATATATTCAAAAAGATATGTGTATCATTATTTTTGTTTAATTAATATTTCTCTCTTATTAATTGATAATTTCAGGCAGCGATAGCCTAGTGGAGAAACCAACAGACTGCCATGCAGAGGGTATCGGGTTCGAATCCACGGCGCGCACCAACGACTTTTCGGAGTTATGTGCGCATTGAATTGTAAATTATCGCTTGCCCCGGGCCTCGGAAAGCACGTAAAGCCGCCGGTCCCGGTTGTCATGAAGATCTTTGCCAGTCGTTATAGGGCGTCAGTACCTTCTAAATAAACTGGCACTAGTCTAAACCATGGAATATCGCTATCCCTTCGGGTTGCAGAGGTCAGACAGGCAGTCGCTCTGTGGAAAAGCTAATATTCAGCCAAATCCGGTTAGACTAGTAAGCCGACCTCAGGTTGAAACTGGGATAACGCTGATGACTAATTAATAATTTCGTGTGTGACCTTTTTATGTGCAAAATAAATCATCCGTTCGTCTTTACTTTAAATGGAACTTGGAAATTGCTTCTATGCTTTCTCACACATTAACTGCCGAAGTCAAACAAAACCGGCCAAGAGCGTGTCGGGCCACGCGCAATGTAGGGTTCCGTATTTACCCATAATGGCCGTTATTGATGATAACTTCTGTTCCACATGGGACTAAAAACGGGCATCTTTAAGATTAAGCCAGCGCTCCCTATGTAAACTCACAGAAATAGGTATTTATAAGTTAACCGACGATTACTCGTAAACTAGTGATGTCTACTTAGCCGTGATAGTTTTCCTTTTAAATTCGTTATATGTACTACATTTGTGATTTTTTTCATCTCTTCCAAATTAATAGTTTAGCCGGCAGACGGGGGGGACACTTGAGCCTAACAATTTTTTTCACTTCAAAGCTTGATATTTGACAAACCAATCACTTGATCGAAAAATGATTTGAGCAAACTAATAATATTTTTTTAAAACCTATCCAATGATACCCCACACAATGGGGTACTAAACCAAAAAAAAATTCAACCCCACTATATATGTAGGGGAGATGTCGTTAAAAAAAATATTTTTCTAAATTTTATTCTACAGTTTTGTTGCAATATTGTATGTCTATATCCATGTCAAATATCGGCTTTCTAGCACCAGGCGTCTTTGAGCTAGGCTGCGGACGGACAGACGGACGGACATGACGAAACTATAAGGGTTCCTTGTGGACTACCGAACCCTAATAAAACGGTCTGCAAGACCTTACTTGCCAATAATTAGTTCGCAGTTCAGCAGCTGAATTGAAGCTAAATCTTTATTCATTCGTATTCATCTCAACCACCATAGAAATCTCTGTAATTACACCCATTTTTATCTTCGGTTCAATGAATTAAAAAAAGACCATGGATTTCCTTCGTCAGCGTTTTCTTATGCAAATATAAAGGCAGCCATTATTATAAACGGCAATTGAGTTTAAATATTCGAATGATTAAAGATGACGTTTGGAAAGAAACTGTTGAGAACAAGTTGAGAATGCTGAACAACCCCCCTTTCTGAATTAAGTGACAGTTGAGTGGTATGCGACAAAAATATCCCCTTAGAATATTTTTACCCATGGTATCTTTAGCCTTAGATTTTATGTACAAACTAGCTGAGCCCACGGGTGCACTCGCTTAATTTAAGGCTACTGCTCCACCCAAGTGGCTCATAGCGTGATGTTATATAGCCTATAGCCTTTCTCTATAAATGGGCTACGCAACACAATAATAATTATTGAAATCGGACCATTAATTCTTGCGATACGCGCGTTCTACTTAACAAACAAATTTTTATATACATACATACATACATACATACATACATACATACATAGTCTCACGCCTATAATCCCGAAGAGGTAGGCAGAGGTGTATTTCTACACCCACTTTTCGCTAGATATTCTTTAGTCCCACGTAATAAGGGGCGAGCCTATTGCCGTACCGGGCACATTTCCAGACTCCGTGCTGCGACTGAGAATTTCGTGACAGAGAAACCCAATAACACTGCCCAACCCAGGAATCGAACCCGGGACCTCCTGATCCCACGCGCACATTTATGCCGCGAGACCAACGAGGCAGTCGTATAGGGTTTGATGTCGAGTTTTCCGTCTCTACGCAAAGATGGTATTTGCATCGTGTCATCCCTTAGTCGCCTCTTACGACACCCACGGGAAGATAGGGGGTGGTGACACTTGTATTCTGTGCCGTCAATCACACGGCTATTTTTATATAGCTTTGTTATATAAGTGTAGTTGGTCGCATATAAATATAATATAGTGTGGAGACTCTTATAGTGAAAACAGTCAGATAAAAGAAACTTATGCAGAAAAATAATATATCATGACGAAAAAAAGAAACACTGACCACGGTTATAATAAAATATCACACACAAACACAAACGCGATGCATTTTCCTTAGCATTGTAGAGGAGAACTTAGAGAAGATTTTTGGAAATGCCCACTCTTTAAGTCGGGATGACGTCTGGTTTCTCATATTACTAAATATTGTTGTTTCTGTATTATTTATGTATGAGTAGGTATATTATTGTTGTATTTATTATATAAATGTATATATTTAAAGTATTATCATAATTTACTGGTTCACTAACAACTACTATTTCTTTCCTACCAATAATATCCATCCAAAGGATGCCTGGTAGAAAACGCTGATAGCGATAAGTCCATTGTACTATCTTTTTTTTTAAACGATTCATTTTTAAATGTCCATAACATGGTCAACAATCAAGTTTTAATAAATAAATAAGAGAAGATTTTTGGAAATGCCTAGTCAGGATGAAGTCTGGCTTCTCATAATTCTAAATGTATATCCCAAAATATTTGCGAGATCTATCCTCGGAACAACACGCCTAAATATTATTTACACAAGCGTATTCAAATCGCACTTTTTCCTGTACTTTTAATCTCTTTATATTCCTTTACAGAAATGCCTTTCTAAATATTTTTATTGGTTTGTATTTTTTGAGCTCTTATAATGATCGTGTGATGTGAATTATATTAAATCGTTTTCCTTTTAAGTTTTTCATTTGGTGTATTTTTCTTTTGAATCGTTTTATTGTTGATTCATTTTCAATTTCGTGTTTATTATTCCGAACTCGAATTATTATGGCCTCAATCGTAACAGATACTGTAAATCAGCTTTCGGATACCGCAGCATTGAAATATAATATAGATATTCGCGTTCGAAGCGATACTTGAATATTGAGATGCTCTTCCAATCGCGATGCCATTAACCATTATTCAAATTATTTGAATGAATTGTGGTCATATTTTATTAGGCATGACAAGCAACTAACATTTTTTTATCCAATATTTCGATGTGTTAATTTTAACAATTTTATTTCCATCGTTTTATTCGAATATTTTATACAGGTCTCTATTTTAATGCAATTGATGCTATATAATTCTGAAATGTATACCTGATGATAAACTTACTGTGATACTTTGTGATCTTTTAGAAGTTATACTAGATAATAATAGATAAAACTAGTGAGGTGCCACTCTTACACGGTAGAACATATACTGTCACGCACCTAACGGTTCGGCGCCTCTTATCTCTGCCGTACCATTAAGATGTGGAACTCTTTACCAGTCCACGTGTTTCCCTCCACTTATGATCCCGGGTCCTTTAAGCGGGGCGTGAAAAAGCTTTACTCAAGGCCGTCAAGGTGAGGGCCATCATGCCGTAATGCCATGCTGGCTGCTGGGATGATGACCATCACTATGGGACTTCACTGACTGCTTAACATCAGGCAGCATGGAGTCAATTTGTTCGGCAGAAATAAAAAAAAAGGTACTTACATACTTGCATATTAAAATAGATTCAATTTGCATTAAAATATCCAGACCTGTATAAAATATTCGAATAAAACGATGGAAATAAAATTGTTAAAATTAAAGTAAATGTAAGTAAAACGAAAGTTATGGTTTTTGAAAAGGAGGAATGCGTTACGGCTTGTAATGTTATGATCGATGGACAGCGAGTGGAGCAAGTGAATGAGTTTGTATATTTAGGTACGCTGTTTACAAGAGATGGTAAGAATGTAGAAGATATTGAAAGAAGAGTTAATGCAGGTAATAGAGTGAATGGAGCTCTGATGGCGTTTATGAATAGCCAAAAGGTGTCCAAAAAGGCACGTTTGGCTGTCCATAGAGGGGTGTTAGTACCTACTCTTATGTATGGTAGTGATAGTTGGGTATGGCAGAAGAGTCATGAAAGTAGAAAAAAATGCTGCAGATATGAGAGCACTGCGAAGTATGTGTGGTGTTTCTTTGACTGACAAAGTAAAGAATTGTGTGATAAGAGAGTGTTGTGGGGTAAAAGAAGATGTAGTGACAAGCATCGAGAAAGGTATGCTAAGATGGTTTGGACACGTGGAGAGGATGGATGACGAAAGACTGACCAAGCAGATATATAAGGCAAGTGTGGAAGGAACAGGACAAAGGGGAAGACCTAGGCGGACGTTCTCTGACCAGATTGGAGACATCCTAAAAACAGGACAGGTTAGAAGCACCCTGAAAAAAAGAGCATGCATGAAGAATCTGATGGGAGTGAATGAAGCAAGAGAGATATGTCAAGATCGTTGCAAATGGCGCTCCGTAGTCTCTGCGGGAAACAGGCGTGAGTCTATGTATGTATGTATGTATTAGTTATAAAGAATTCGAGGAAGATTTATTGAATATTTCAAACAGCAGCTGCGAACAAAGTCGATCTGATGGCAATTGTTTCGATTTCTAGAACCAATTACCATAAAAGTATGGCGTTTATATTTTTAATAGAAGAAGATCCGATGAATAGCAAAGTTTTGTTTTATATCAAACTAGAGGATGCACGCGCTGCTACTACCGCATATTTTTTTGTTTATTAATTTCATGCCAACTTTATAGGAATTCCCGGTAATCCGTTCTTAGTGCTCTAGTACTGTGCCTAAAGATCATATATGCCTAATTTCAGCTTCTTGCTCCCAATAGTTTGGCATGTGCATTGTCTGTCATACAGTCAGTGATGGAAGAATTTAAAAGGTATATACAGATTTAGCATGTTAAAATTTTTTAATTTTTTATTTTGGGTTTGACTGAAAAATCTCCGCAACCTTCGTATTTTTTACAGAAAACCATTTACTATCAACGTGTTGGTAATAAAATAGCGTTCATCTTGAAATAGGTAGGATTTTTCTATAAAACAAATAGCCGGAAATAAATATTACCTATCTATATTATATAAAGAGGTCCAAGAAAGATACGATACTTTAGATCAAATAATAAAAGATGTCGGTAGTAAACTTGAAAATATAAAAACCCCAAAAGACAGATTAGGCACAGAAGGAAAATATTTAATCGAACAAAGAGCACTGTTATTTAAAGATAGGAATAAGAACAAAAGAGATTTAACCAAACTAAGTAAAGAAATCAACCTAAGCATCAAGAAACTTAGAAAGAAACTGAGAACCGAAACAATTCAACAACATATAGAAAAATCTGGAGGAATTGCCAAGGCATGGAAAGAACTTCGAGAAAATCTAATTTGGATCCGAAGCATGAAACATCACAAGAATAAGAAACAAAATACGAAAAGAACCGAAATAATAGAAGCAGCCACCGATTATTTTCGTGAACTCTACAGCGATGTTGGAACAACACTAACAAAGTCCCTTACGAGCATCCTTATTAACGATGAAGAACCAATTCCACATATTTTGAAAGAGAAAGTCAGCAAAGCTATTACTTCACAAAAAAGAGGGAAAACAGCTGGCGATGGTATCTCATGGTATCTCAAACGAAATTCTAATAGGAACATCTCAAGCTACTCTAAAAATACAATCACCGACTTATTCAATGAGATAATTAAAACTGAAAACATACCACATCAATGGTCCACTTCCACTATAATACTCCTACACAAAAAAGGCAAAATCGATGATATCGCAAACTATCGACCCATCTCGTTAATGTCTAACGTATATAAAATATTTTCCAAAATACTACTAGAGCGAATAACGAAGACTTTGGATGAACATCAACCCAGAGAACAAGCTGGCTTTCGAAGAGATTTCTCAACCATTGATCATATTCACACCATTATACAGATAATCCAAAAATGTAACGAATACGGAATAACATATTACCTAGCATTCATAGATTATAACAAGGCGTTCGACTCACAAAATCATGCAAAAATATGGGAAGCTCTAGTAAAACAAGGAATTAACAACAAATATATTCGTATAATGCAAACATGAAAGCGAAGGTCAAAACCGAAAGAGCTGGAGAGTACTTTCCTATTAAGCGCGGAGTCAGACAAGGAGATCCATTATCACCAAAACTGTTTTCTGCCTGTCTCGAGCATATATTCAGACAGCTTGAATGGAGTAAATATGGCCTAAACGTAAATGGCATCTTGTTAAATCATCTACGTTTTGCCGATGATCTTATATTAGTTTGTGAAGACCCAAAAAGCTTACAGGAAATGATTAAACAACTCATCTACGAAAGTGAGAAAGTCGGATTGTCAATGAACATAAAAAAGACAAAAGTAATGACAAACCATACTAAAGTCCCAATTCAGCCAAACAATAGTACTATAGAATACGTAGACGAATACACATACCTATGGCAGGTAATATCCCCAACAGAGCTCACAACGAAGGAAATTAACAACAGAATCAACATCGCCTGGAAAAAATACTGGTCTTTCAAAGAAATAATGAAAAACCCTGGCATACCAATAAAAGATAAAAGGAAAATATTCAACACGTGTATTCTACCGAGCATGACCTATGGATGTCAGACATGGAGTCTAACCAACCAGAACATTAAAGCACTGGAAACTTGCCAAAACGGCATTGAAAGAAGCATGTTGAATATAAAAATAAAAGATAAAATAAATCCTAAATCAATAAGGCAACAAACTAAAATCATAGATGTCAAATATTGCATAAAAAATTGAAATGGAAATGGGCAGATCATTTAATAAGAAACAAGAAAGACAAATGGACAAAAGATGTTACAGAATGGTGTCCTAGACAGAACAAAAGAAAAAGAGGTAGACAGCGTCGTAGATGGGACGACGACATTAAGAAGGTGGCAGGAACAACATGGACGAGGTAAACAAGGGACCGAACAATGTGGAAAATGCTTGGGGAGGCCTATGCTGAAAAGCAAGACAATCAGTGAAAATTGTTAAAGGATTGATGATAATAAAATTACCGGTGTCAGAACTACACACAAATTTAAAATTACTTTTATGTTAGCACAATCACATTGTATCTACAAATTACTTTGATCTATGATTGTTAATAAAGGCTATTATTATTATTATTATTCTTTTTATTTTTCATTATCACACAAATCACATTTTATAGACTTAAAATAACTTTATAAATTAAAATCAAATATATAAAATGGGACCACGGAGACCCACCGGCATCGGGCACAGGGACCAAGCCACCGGTGGTTAGGGCTCCAGAGAGAGGAACCTCCGAACGATGCGTGTCGTGTCCAGCAATACTGCCTTCTGTATGGAGGACTTGATCCAGCCGTCTAACGAGAGCCTCTTGAGGTGGTGGTCGAGGCTCTTGGCAATGAGTCCATTGACTGTCACGACTATCGGTACAATGATCGCCGAGTGAACATCCCACATGTCGACAACCTCGTGAGCCAGGTCCAAATACTTAATTTGTTTATCTTTTTCGGCTTTCACGAGATTCTCGTCCTGGGGTATGGTGACGTCGATGATCATTGCAAGGCGCTCTAATCGGTCTATCACCACTATGTCCGGCTTCTTGGCCACAACAGTTCTGTCAGTAATGATAGACCGATCCCAGTACAGAGTAGTACGACCATTTTCAAGAACTGGGTCGGGCACATACCTGTAGTACGGTACTTCGGAGTCGACAAGTTGGAACTTTAAGGCAAGTTGCTGGTGGACAATCCTGGTTACTTGGTTATGTCTATGCAAATATTCGCCGTTGGCAAGACGAGAACAACCGGATACTATATGTCTGAGTGATTCACCAGGCTGGTGACATGCCCGACATATGTCAACCGTCCCATCCCTCAGAATATACTTCCGGTAGTTGTTCGTCATGACAACTTCGTCCATAATTGCAAATACAAAACCTTCTGTTTCGGCGAAAAGATCGCCAAAACGTAGCCAGGACACCGAAGCTGTAAAATCTACGTCGGGTCCATGTAAGGCCCGGTAATATTGTCCATGCAGCTCTTTGCCTTTCCATACCTCCTTGCGCTCCTCTACACCAAGTACGGCAGGTTTGCGCCAGTTCTCTTTGGCCAGACCCAGCGGGGTAAGTCCGTTGTCCACAGCGACCACATCTCGGTGCACATCCGCGGTAGTGTGGAGAAAGTATACTCTGAGATTGCACACCTCGCGATTGTGGAGGGTCTTGGCACTTAAGAAGCCACGACCCCCGCACTTCCGCGGGATGTACAATCTCATCACCGACGAACGCGGGTGATGCATCCGGTATGTCGTGAGTAGACAACGAACTTTCCTATCCAAGGCGTCCAATTCCGTCTGAGTCCATCTGAGTATGCCAAAGGAGTACATTAAGACTGACATGGTCTAACCGTTACAGGCACGCACCTTGTTTCCGCCCGAAAGAAAGCTTTTTAAAACTTTCTTCAGGCGGCCAAAGAAACGCGCCTGCAACGTCTGTTTCATGCCAGCCTCATCGATGCCTAATGCCTGCGACATACCCAGATATTTATAGGTTTCGGTTGCAGAGAAAGATCTAAGTTGTGTGAAATCTGAAAGTTCTATACCATCAGATTCCACACTCCTGCCTCGCCTTACATGCATGACCGCACATTTATCCACACCGAACTCCATCTTAATTGAATTACTAAAGCTTTCAGTTATCTTTCAGTACTCAGTCAATTGGGGGTCAGTGGGGGCAAATATTTTGAGGTCATCCATGAAGAGGAGGTGAGAAATAACTTGACCTCTACTCTGCAATCTATAGCCTAGCCCTATTTACTTAGACAATAGTGAAAATCTTAGCGATACGCACTCAATTCTGTATTGCACGGCTGTAGCGGCATGTCGAGTAGCTAATATTAAAATACAAAACAGTTTTGATATTGCTCCTCGAGATGCCGGGACGGCATCTCGAGGAGCAACGTAGCAGCGTAGAATTGAGCGGCGTATTGCTGAGACCAGGGCACTCATAGGCAAGCTAATCTGCTTCAGGTCGGGCAATACCCGCCCGAGAGTGATGCATTTTGTGAACCGGGCGTTTAAAGGAACGGGACTCCGTCCTCAAGAGTACGCGTCACGGGTCAAAGAACGCATCGACCTCCTGAAGCAGAAGGTTAAGCGTGGGCAAATCGTATCAAACGATACAAGAAAAGGGTAGCCCGATATTCCCAAAATCGCGCATTCCAACGAGATGAGAAGTTGGTTTATAGAAATTAGGAGCGACCTGACCCACGTGGGGATGATGGACGTCGGCCAGATGATGCGAATACGATTGAATTTTGGCGCAGCATATGGTCGACTCCCATCAGCCATACGGAAGATGACTGGATTAGAGATGTTAAACGGTCATGTGAGGCAATACCTCACATGGAGCCCGTAGCCATTGACACCACAGATGTGTATTGTGCATTCCGTCAGTTAGCCAACTGGAAATCAGCAGGACCGGACGGACTGCACAATTTCTGGTTAAAATGGCTACGCAGTGCACATGCTCGTTTGGCTTCTCAATTTCAGTCATCTCTGGATTCAGGATCGCTGCCAATTTTTATGACAACTGGCGTAACTCATCTGCTCTTTAAGGCTGGTAGTACCACGGACCCTACAAACTATAGGCCTATAACTTGCCTGCCTACAGTCTATAAAGTTTTTACATCCATTTTGAGAACAAAATTGGAAGCACATAATATTTAGAAATAACATCTTATCTGTAGCTCAAAATGGATGTAGAAGCGGGGCCCGTGGTACTAAAGAGCTACTCCTTATTGACATGACCATAAGCCAACAGGTTCGCCGTAGTCGAAAGAATCTGGCGACATGCTGGATAGACTATAAGAAGGCCTATGACTCTGTGCCACATACGTGGCTCTTGAGGGTGCTGGAGTTGTACAAAGTTGATGCAACTCTATGCGCCCTCTTGAAGGCATGTATGGGGCAGTGGAGTACGGTGCTTCGCTATCCAGGATGTCGACAGCCTTGCGGGTATGGCGTACCTATAAGGATCAAGCGGGGTATTTTCCAAGGCGACAGTTTGAGTCCACTATGGTTTTGCCTATTATTATATATTTATTATTATTATTATTATGTTTCTCTTCTTCACGGCTATTCTTCTAACATTTGTTGTTAGAAAAATAACCGGTCCTTTGGGAGGCTTACACGGGGATATGGATCCAACGTGCAGAGGCCTGTAGAGAGTTTTAATCTAAAATGGGATGGGACACATGACACGGAGCCTCCACAACTGCACTATTGAGTACTGCTATGGACTAGCCGCATCACGTGTAGGGCTATTGTTTTTAGTGGATCTAATGAATACGGGTTATGGGGATGGGTGTTTAGTGAACTGGTAATTAATGCTATGGATGAAAAACGGCACCTGCCAGTGATACTCCTATAGCATCCGTCCGCGTGGCAGGTGGTGACTCGCCAACTCACTAGATGGGCCCTCTCTAAACAGCCGCCCAAAGCAAACAAACTCTGCCATAAAGGCTGCCAGAGGGCAACACCGGTGCGAGTGGCTAGGGGTGTCGAGCGGTGTGGCACCGGTTTCACCATCGCGGGCCTCGTGACAGCGGAGGCCCGGAGCGGGTTTCCCCGTAGTTACGCCCTTGAGAATGACACTTCCACCCCCGAGCTAATAGCTCTCTCTCTCTCTCTCTCTCTCTCTCTCTCTTATTATTATTATTATTTATTTCCTTTATTCAGCGTTAATCAAATTTTAGTTACATTTTTAAATATATAATTTACAAAAAAATACATTTAAAAATATTAAAAAAATATATTATTATTATTATTAGTTATAAAGAATTCGAGGAAGATTTATTGAATATTTCAAACAGCAGCTGCGAACAAAGTCGATCTGATGGCAATTATTTCGATTTCTAGAACTAATTACCATAAAAGTATGGCGTTTATATTTTTAATAGAAGAAGATCCGATGAATAGCAAAGTTTTGTTTTATATCAAACTAGAGGATGCACGCGCTGCTACTACCGCATATTTTTTTGTTTATTAATTTCATGCCAACTTTATAGGAATCCCCGGTAATCCGTTCTTAGTGCTCTAGTACGGTGCCTTAAGATCATATATGCCTAATTTCAGCTACTTGCTTCCAATAGTTTGGCATGTGCATTGTCTGTCCTACAGTCAGTGATGGAAGAATTTAAAAGGTATATACAGATTTAGCATGTTAAATTTTTTTATTTTTTTATTTTGGGCTTGACTGAAAAATCGCCGCAACCTTCGTATTTTTTACAGAAAACCTTTTACTATCAACGTGTTGGTAATAAAATAGCGTTCATCTTGAAATAGGTAAGATTTTTCTATAAAACAAATAGCCGGAAATAACTATTACCAACATGCCTGATCAAATGTTTCTACCGATTCAGCAATTACGTCAGCTTATATCATCATCAACCTTGTATATCAGCTGTCAAACTGCTGGGCACGGCCCTCTTCTCACTATGAGAAGGGTAAGGCCATAGTACACCACGCTGATCACGCGGATTGGCAGATTTCACATGACTTTCGAGAACATTACGGACAACTCTCAGATACGCAATTTTTTTCACGATACTGATGTCTTTCTTGGTTTAACCAAGTGATAATTAACAATTTAATATACACAACTTCGAAAAGCGGTTGTGCGTGTCGTGGCTTTGATTCGTAGACACAGCGTAGCAATTTGTTAGTCTCTTCACTAGGCAGTTAACTTTAGAATGTATATACTACAAGTTGAAGAATTTATTTGCGTGTTTGTTTGATTGAATGCGCTCAGGAACTGTAAGTTCGATTTGAATAAATATTTTTGCGTTGGATAGCCCATTTACAAACAAAAGGCTGTACACTATTAAAACACCACGCTAAAAGCTACGGGTGCGGAGCAATTGCGATAAATAACAGATGTAATCGCAAGCTCAGCAAGTTGAAACTTTAGAATCCACAAATAAACTTCGTATGACGAATTTTTATACACAAGAAACTCATCTGCGGCTAAACCTTTGTCATTTCGTCAACCTTCACATCAAAGGGCGCTTTATAAAAACCACGAATGTTTGTTAGGCTTAAATATTGCAATTTGTTGTACGCTCATAGCAGTACCCTTGGGCGGTACTTTACCTTACAAAGAGCACATTATGTTTGAAGGTATTTTGTCAGTAACAAAATGAATTGAATAACCCTTAATGGACTAGGTGAAACGGCTTTTAAAGTGTTTGTATATTGAGGTAGCGGGACTTTAATAGATGCGATCGTGAATATGACCTCTAGGTATGGTTGCTTTTTAGGGTTCCGTAATAATAATACTCTTTAGGTATACTACCAGCATATAATTTGTAGTTTTACCTAGTCCGTTCATCTAACAAACCATCTATGCTTAATCGGAAATAAAATTGTTTGCGCCAAAGCTGTAATTTAGAATGGCAGTTATAGCCTAGTGGCGATACCGATAAACTGTCAACTAGAATATTCTCATAATGAGAAGGGTTAGGCAATATTCCACAACACTGACACCAAGTGCAGGTTGGCAGACTCTTTCGAGACGTCATAGAGAACTTTCAACATACTGGTTTCCACACGATGTTTTCATTCATCCTTCTTCATTAAGCAATATATTAATATATGATGATGCATAAATATTAAAAACATTTTCAAGTTTCGTTTCTAAATTAAAGTCCCTTTGAACTATCATTTTGATGCTAAACCGTCGATAAACCTTATGCAAGCAACGTTATAAAATGCTTAAGCGCTCATCACTGACGAGCTTTAAGATCTGAGAGCGAGATTTGAGATCCCTTCTTAGATTAATGAGAAACGTAACCATTGAGATGCTGTGCCGTCGTCAGATTATCCGCTAATGATACCTATTTAGTTTGATATAGCTTTAAAATTAAGATACAGAATAATTTCGCTAAAGATCAAAGAATATTTTTTAAAGGACTAGCGTGCTTTTGAGAAATATTTTCCAGCGACTAGGTATTGAATGATTCTTTGTGACTTCTCCTGCACTAGGAATAAATCTGTATAGCGGGGACTTTATAATCATTCAATCAATGGACACAAAGTACACCTAGACTCGATACAAATTATAAATCACATGAAGTTTTATTTCGCATGGAGTTCGATGATACAACACTCGATTCCTTGATAAAAAATAAATTACAACACTCGATTTGACGGCCGGTTGGCATAGCGGGAGTGTAAGCGACTGCTACGTCGAAGGTCGCGGGTTTGATTCCCGCTCAAGTCATACATTTGTGTGCATGAACATGGATGTTTGTCTTGGTCTGGGTGTTTCTATGTATGTATGTACAAAAAAAAGTATATATTTATGTCTATCCATTATCTAGTACCTATAGTACAAGCTCTGCTCTATAGTGCAGTTTAGGACTAGACTATTATATTATAGAATCTTCTAGGTTTTAAATGGCGAGGCTATCACTTAAACCATTGCACCATACGTTCAGTCAGTCAGCTATTGACTATTAATGTTATATGGGCAAATGTTGGTTTGATTCGCCCCCACGATAAGTTTCTAAACATTTTCCTTCGCCTTACAATGCTGTCCATCCAATTCATAACCAATCGTAATTTTCATTTCAAATTTATACGCACATTTTACGCATCAACAATATCAAAACAAAAGAAAAGCCTTCTAAGAAACAACCACCCCAATTAAAGCCTTCAAAGTCACAAAAAAATAAACAACGCCTGAAAGAACATATTTTTTGTTACTTTCGACGTGACTTATCCTTGTCCGGGCGATATTTTCCCGGAACTGCGAGCATTTTTCATATCTCATGGTCACTTAGGGACTTGTATACAAACATGGTATTCATTTTATATGGCCCGTTTATACGTCCGTACCTTGGGGTTGGTTTAAGTGCAGCGATGATATTCGTCATAAGGTCTGCGGCTTCTTTTTACTTTTTAACTAGAATATAATGTTTACCTGTGTTCGTATGCAGAGGTAAGAAAGTATCGTGGCAAAGAAATAAATAATATAAAATCCATACATTTTTAAGGGCAACATCCTCATTGCAAAAAAAATGTTGTCTCGTGAGGAAATCAATCTCATACACACAGCCCGGCGATCGTTTAACAGCTACGCAATCGTACAACAATTTGTATTGTCCCTTACACAAAAATATTACTTTCGCAGTATCTCCATCCCAGTATACTCTGGCACACGAATAGGCAAATATAGTCACTTGAATCAATATCTTTCTAGTCAAGGCAATACACCTAAGTGTTTTATTTATTCCCTTAACCAAAAAAAGGCTTACCTAGTCAATCTATTTATTGTTGCCTTGAGCCGCCGTGACGGGTAGCGGATAAAGCAGCTTCTAAAAAAAGCTTCGAACTGCTTGACTTAAATGATCCGTATGGGGAAAACATCTGTATACTGAAATCACAGTTTAACATTTTGAATAACAGTTTTCAACGGAAGCTCGCTGGAACACATTCAATATTGTTTCTGCTAAAGGTTTATACCTAAGGTGTCTGTTCGTAACGGCATATCATTCTATGATCGTGTTATCATAGACACAGAAAATGCACATTAAAATTATCAAAAAAAGTACATTTTTAGGTCTTTCAAATTAATATATGTCTATTAAGCTACAGATTATTACCTAGTAAGATAAATATGAAGTCATGTTTTAGCCTAGTGGAGAAACCATCTACTAAACTCAATTTGATGAAACTTGGCGCTAATATAGCTTATACATATACCTACGTCACAATAGCACATATTATTTTGTTACGTCACGATAACCAAACGCCTTGTCACGATTTCCGTGGGATGACTGAGTAAGAATACAATGTATCGGTGCCCTATTTTATTTCATGGGTGTTGTAGAAGGCGATAGAGGAAAAACACATAGCAAATAGTACATTTTTATAGAGACGGCAAACTCGCAATCAAACCCTATACCAACCCGCCTGGTCAGCGTGTTATAGAAGGCCAATCCTCCTATTGACTCACAACGCTGTTCAGCAGTGGACTACAAAAAACTGTATGCATACATATCTACGAAAATATTTGATACTCGCTTCATTAATATGAAAGCCGTTACTGTGTATATGTTATGCGCTATATTGTATGGTAAATAACAGTGCATTGTCCTATTTTATGTCAGACCGATAGTACGTTGAAAACTGACAAAACGGTCATGTTTTGTAGTAGTTTATACAATAGAATATTTTATCGACACGTTTATCGAGGCCGTGATGAACTAGTGCAGATACCAACACAGACTGACATGCAGAGAGTATCGGATTCAAAACTTCAAGAACACGGCGCGTGCCATCGACTTTTCGAAATAAAGTGCATTGAAATAAAACATCATATGGAAGCCTGCATATCTAAGACTTCTCTATTACGTTTTCGAAAATCTTAATAAAAGAAGATGACCTTGATCAGTAGGACAGTTTATATACAGAGTTGATGATAACGAATTGAGTAAACTAATAATAGTATATAATCTAGAACTTAAACTAATTTGTACACCATTTATGTTGTAGGACCTAATGCAGATCTAACATTGAAAATAAGAACTGGAAACTAACATATAATCCAACAAAACATATTATGATTATGTCTTTAAGAGCAACAAATGCAAATTTGTATTTGGATCGCTTTTGGAGAAATCTGGACATAAAGTGGTTTCCTCACATCCTTTTCTTCATTAAAAGATGACAAAATAGTGCCTTTTGAATGCAGTATAAATGTTAATCAGTATTAAATCGTTGCTACCACAAAGTTTACAGACCGCGGTCACAACGTATGGTAATTACAGCATGTGTATTGTGCGCGGTACCGCATTCCGCTTGGGACGAATCTTTATGTATTTATTGTACACCAATGGCATTCCAGTGGTTTGTGATTTCTCAAATTTACAACAACATTGGTGTCGTGTATTCTCGTAAAATTTACATCGTGAAATTAAAATCGTTTTACGAATTTTATGTTGGAATTCAAGGTTGTGAGTTATATACTTTTTAATATTTGACATTTATTTCATAATTCTATGTACGTAATGAAAGAATAGTTTATTTGGTATGCTATTTACATTTCAAATAGGAAACTCAACCTTAAAATTAAACTACTGTTCTACCTGCGTAATTATATACATTCTTATAACATGTATTACAAAAAATTAACTACTTAAAAAGTTAACTATCCTAAACTAACGAAAAACAAAAGAGGCAACACAACTATGAAGCGTCCAAAAATTCCTCCGCAACGCTGTCGACTGGTAGCGTGCCCAGAAGGCTGGCGGCATTGCCACGTTGTATGGCAATGCTTATTCTCTCTGCAAAATACAAACCAGCCTTCTGGTCACGGGAAGCATCAATCAGCCTTCTGGCGATTTCTTTATATAGAGCGTGTGCACTAGGTCCCCATGGCTCCAGCGTTTCGACCCCAAACGGCTCAAAAACGTAATTACCCGCTAGGTTTCCATATTTGCGCCGTTTGAGGGCCTCCACCGATGCAGCAGCAGCGCCCGCTGATTCAGATGTACTTGAAAGATGTGATGGCGCAAGGGTATCGACGCATGTCACGTCCCACACCAAAGGCCTACCCATCTTCCAAGGTAATAACGTCATACCGTCTGGTCTCTTCCCATCGTCGCGTACCAAGCCATTAGGTTCAAGATGAGCTGGTACTCCGTCGGTGGCAAGAGCTCGACGGAGTATGTCATTAATATGGGCATGTCGAGAAATACGCCCAGCACTCCTGCTGCACGATAGGCCATGGTGGCCAAGACTGTCGACGGCTTCACCGCAGTGACAGCGATGCGGAGAAACGTGGGAGGTTGTGAGTTATTTTTAGTATGATGTAGAAATTATTATTTAGGCGGGTGCTTAATGACATAGTTTTATGTCATTAAGCACCCTTTGACACAATCAGAGAGACACTATTGGAACATTTGTAATATTATATAGTTTTAAATGTCTATCAGGAATTCAACTTCCTTGAGTTCCTATATTGTAGTATTTTATAATTCTATTGATATCACATAGTCTTAATTAATTTTCTAATTCAAGCGATAGCCTAGTAGAGATATGAACAGATTGCTATGTAGAAGGCAGGTATCAGGTTCGAATCCACGGCGCGCACCAATGACTTTTCGGAGTTATGTGCGTATTGTTAATTATCGCTTGTCTCGTGCCTCAGAGGCTCGTGCCTCGTTAAGCCGTCGGTCCCGATTGCCAAGAAGATCTTTGACAGGCATTACAGGGCATCGTCAGTACTCTCTAAATAAACTGACACTAGTCTATACCATGGAATATCGCTATTCCTTCGGGTTGCAGAGGTCAGACAGGCAGTCGCTTTGTGGAAAAGCTAATATTCAGCCAAATCTGGTTAGACTAGTAAGCGGACCCCAAATTGAAAGTGGGATAACGCTAAGAAGATGATGATGAGTCTTAATTTACCAAATTGTTAATGATACAGCCTATCACAGTTCACTGTTGATCGCAGGGCCCCAAAAAGATAGCAAAATTATATAGTACCGGCTGCACCCGCCTAACCTCACTAACTCTGCGGCATGTGGCGAGGATTTATGCGTGTGGTTGTTCTTGCGCAGATCATAATCTTATTATTTGGCTGGGGAAAAAATTATTCCACCAAAAAGATTTTCATGCTAAGACGAGACTCAAGATATGACTCGCACTGTCAATAAGTTATCAGATCGCATGTAGAGCCAAGCTTCCCCCCCGTGGGATCTCCACCTTGTCGTGGTGGGGGGGCTCAGTAACCGTGGATTGGGCATCCGCGGTGAAGCTAAGAGGGATCCAGGAGGGGACGCTCCGCGTGGGCTTGGAGAGGCCTGCGCAGGATGCGTCCAACGGTGCGGGTGCGGGGGACAGTTCTGTCTGTCCCTCGCAGTCGGGTGCGGTCGCGGGAGGAGAGGCGTGTCGGTGTTGCGTTGCCGCGTGCCCTATCTCCCGCGACCAAATGGGGGCGCACCATTCGATGCGTCGCGGTGGGGCCGCAGAGGAAGAGGAGATGCGGTGTTGCGTTGCCGTCCTCCCTATCCTCTGCGGCCGCTGAGTGTTTTGGCGGCGGAGCCCAACACCTTAATCCGCCGCCAAGGGGGTTTTGTTCGGGGCCCGCCTGACCATCTGGCGGGCCAATACCCGTCGGGGGGTAGCGATGAATGCTTATGCGAATCCCTACCCTCCGACACACGGGTACATGAGGAAAACGGGTTGGTTTTTAGTCAGTAAGAGTCTGACAGTCCCCTTCGTCCTTCCCCCGGGACGGAGGGACTCCATGAGGATTTTCCAACCCGACACCAAAAAAAAAAAAAAAAAAAAAAAAATGTAGAGCCAAGCTTCTAACTCTACACGGCCTAACTCAACAAGGCTTAACTTCACAAACTCTACACCTTAGTTAAAATATGTGGCTTGGCCATTTCGCTACATTCACATAGGCGTAAGGGGGAAAATTCTTTAATTGTTCATTGCTTTTCTGTTAAACAATAGTTCTTAAAGTAAAAAATACATACAGTGTGTTACAAGACCCATCAGTAAAAAGTCCAACATTGTAAAATGCACCTACATTTTACGCAGTCCATTTTAACTTATTTTGTTAACACCTTTACATCAACAAAATAAGCCCGTTAAAATGGTATGAAATTGCCGCAATCTAGTTTAAATTTGTACTATAAATTTTATTTTACTAAATGAAATGTTTTTCTTGTCTAAATTTGCTGCTATATTTTAGGGTCTTTTTCTGCATATTGATCCGTATCATCTTTGTGACAAATAATTATCTACGGAATTCAATATTCGATCTATAGATAGATCTGTAGATTTTAGATTGTACGTTTTTGACATAAGCTCCATACAAAATATGTCAATCACGAATCTCGAATCTCAAAATCCATGTATGGATCGAATATTGAAAATGGCCGATATGGTTTTCTTAAGGTTTTCTTCACCGTCTGTTTGAAAACCCAGATTTTTGGAAGAACATCTTTATGACACATAACTGACATAACTCTATGGTTTCATCATATTGAAAAAATTATAATATCGTGTAACCTCATGGGCAGGTTAAATTGGAAAATAAATGTAGGTCAAGACGATTTTTTTAAATATTTCATTACCTATAGGTAATGAAATAGAATAAAGATTACATACTATGCTACTTTAATATTCAATTTTAAACTTTCGCGATTTGTATACATCATACAATATAATTTAGCGGGTCTTAGTCGCGATAATTTACTTATTTAAAGGCATAAATACCTCTGTTATTCTCCTACGTTTTTACCGGCTTGCAACGGTTGTGGTCGCGGAGGGACTGATGTCAGCTCAGCGCCGTCCTTGTGAAGCGCAGGAATCAGCAGCTACCCTCACTTGTTTTATATTTTTGATTTTATCCGCACTATCGGTACTTCGACAAACTACACTTATGACGTCTACACACTGATGATTTGTGTTACTGCGGCGTTGTTTGCATTTGTTAATCACTGGGTTCCAAGTGGTCGATAGTTTGCATCCCTCCTCCTGGTTGAAATTTCTATGTTTTTTGATTTCAACCGCTTCACGTACTATTCTGGAGTAATAGTGACGATCGGTGGATAAGACTTATGGTTGATGTAATTCTATTCAGTGGTTTGGTCCAGATTCTAGCAAATGCTCAGCTATGGCAGATTTATTCATTTGTCGAGAAAGGGTAACGATCTTTCTCGACGTCAAAGTGACGGTGAGAGCTAATGGTACACTTGGACACACTGTATACAGAAAACCGACACACACTGTCAGGTATCTCAACGCATGCTCGCATGCACGCCACGCAGCAACATAACAGTAACAGGAACGTTACATAGTAACAGTAACATTGTAACAGGAATCAATAACAGGAACCTGCGGTGAGTTCAAAAACAATTCTAATTTTAAAACTGTTTTTAGATAGAAGGAATATATCGATTTCACTGAATTTATTGTTGTAATTTCGAAGTAATCGTGGTACAATTGAATTGCTACCATAATTAGTGCGATGATGAGGTACCGAGAAAAGTCTAGTATTTCTGGTACGTGTTTTAGGTGTATTGAACGGAACGGTAGATAAGAGCTGAGGACTATCAAGTCCACCACGTAATACATCATACAAAAAGCACATATCTAGCATGACGCGTCTGTCAACAAGTGGCAAAATTCGATAATGCCTACAGTCGTCTATGTAACCGCTATGGCGCTTACGTGTTTTGAAGTTAAGATGCTTTAATTTGTTCGATAGGTATTGTTCGAATGCGTTCAATTTGTTCGATATAGACATTATACTGAGGGGACTAGACCTGGCTTCCGTTCTCTAAGGTGCTACGGACATAGGCGAAGAAAACAGTTTTCAATGAACTAGTTTTTTTAAACGGTGTACATGTGCGTATGACAAACCCTAAATTACGCATTGCTTTTTGTGTTATGGCTTCAATATGTTGTGCAAGTAGCATCTTTGAGTCCAGCTGAACTCCCAGATCGCACACAGACTGTACTCTTTCAATCAGGCAGTTTCCGAATCTGTAACCGTATTTTATGTGGTCGTTCTTACGACTAAAACTGATTACTTGACATTTGTTGATGTTCACCGATATATTATTTGATTCATAGTACATGAATAATGCGTTTAAATCTCTCTGTACCATTTCACAGTCAATACGAGTACGAATCTTTAAATATATTTTTGTATCATCTGCGTATAAGAGATGGTTAGCGTACCTAAAGCATTTGTAAATGTCATATTTATACGCACAATAAAAAAGAGGACCCAGGTGTGAGCCTTGTGGCACGCCGGAAAGAACATCAACAAAATCTGATTTAAAACCACCTATGACCACAGCCTGGGAGCGATTTAAGAGATAGGATCGGACCCAACGAAGCAGATCCCCACGGATACCCAGACATTGTAATTTTTTCAATAAGATAAGGTGGTCGACGCGGTCAAAGGCCTTCTCAAAATCTGTGTATATTACATCCACTTGGCCTGAACTTTCCATACCACACAGTACATAAGGAGAAAAGGTTCCAAGATTCGATGTGGTTGACCGGCCTTTAAGAAAACCGTGCTGATTGTAAGGAATACCGGCTGATATAACAGCCGGTATTCCTTACATTAATATTGAAGAAAAATAAATATTTAAGTTCTTAATATAGACCTCATTAGTCTTTGTCTCGAATAATTAATACCAATTCATAATATTTACATTGATATAAGATTATATAAATTCGATTTTGGGCACTAGATAAAGAATATGAGATAGTTTTATGAGATTAAAACTACTTAATCGGGCCTATATAGCTCTTAGTACCCTTATGCATTTACACAGATTATATGAATACTTGGCTTAGTATACCAAAATCTGCAGCCAATTATTATTAATACGATCATAATCTGTCTTCGTTGCCACAAAAGACAGCCACCTAAGGGCCAACTCACATGAAGCGAAGCGCAGCGGTAGCGTATTGTCTGTTGTCAAACTACTATCTACATTGTTCTCATAAATAATGTTCAAAATCAATCAAATGAGGGTGTTTGATATTTCTTCTACCACCAGACGTCGCTTAGTATGCATCAGGTACAAACTGACGTCGCACTAAACAATCTAATTTATGTATGTATTACTTATGAGATATATTTAATTGTGTTTTCATGCGGTGGCCGAGTCAATATACTTATTTAAAACATTAAAGATTTTTAATTAACCGACTTGGTATTACATGGATCTCACAACTTTTTACGGTCGCGAGACTTGGTATTTTTGACAAGTATTGTTTTTATGGGATATAATATTCGTCTTTTGGCTCACGCTATTATTGTGACGCAAATTAAGCTTATGTCCAGCAGTGGACTGCATAAGTGTCTATGATAAAAATCCCTACTTAGTGCACCCCTCCGATCCCCAAGAACATACATGCCTTATTTATAGTAATAGGTGGCAAACGAGCGGACGGATCGCCTGATGGTAAGCAATTATCGCCGCCCATGGACACAAGTAACACCACAGGAGTCACACGTTGCCGCCCCTTGGGGTTGAGAAAAGGGATAGGATGAGGAGTGGGATGAGGGAGAAGGAATAGGGGATAGGGCCTCAGGCACTCTCACTCACTGAACGAAACGCAACAGTTTAGGAACTGTTACTTTACGTCGATTTTCTGTGAGAGGGTAGTACTTCCGCGGTAGAGCCCGGCCATTCATGCTGAAATCAGCAAGGCTCTACTGCCGTAAAAGAATTAAGCCTTATTTAAGTTGCGCCCAATAGTTTCGTTGTCTGTCTCCCAGTCAGTATCGCAAGAATGTTATATCATCATCCTCCTAGCGTTATCCCAGTTTAAACCCGGTGTTCACATTCTAGTCTCACTGGATTGCACGGAATATTAGCTTTTCACAGAGCGCCTACCTGTCTGACCTCCGCAACCAAAAGGGATAGCTATATTTCATGCCTTAGATTAATGTTAGTTCATTCATAGGTACTGACTCCCTATAACGACTTTCAAAGATCTTCATGATATCCGGGACGGACGGCTTAACATGCTCAACGAGGCACAGGTCAAGAGACAATTTTATTATTAACAATGCGATATGCACATAACTCCGAAAAGTCATCGATGCGTGCCGTGGATTCGAAGCCGATATCCTCAGTTTAGCAGTCTGTTGATATCTCTAGTTGGCTATCACTGACTTGAATAATTTTATATAACTTACAAATATCGAATAGATAAATAATAATCCATATTATGACCCGATAAACTCAAATACTATATTTACGAAATATTTTTTCGTACAAAAGTCCGCCAAGTACTCTCCATCTACTTATGAGGGCATGTAGTCTTGTTAGGAAAAGTTTTACGTTTAGTACTAATATTAGATATATCGATTAGCTATAAACTTTCTGCTTTATGTCTTACACGATATAAGTAAACGAAAATTATGAATTTAGTTCTTGGAGATAATAAATATGATAATTAATTAATTATGTGGTTTATGGTATAGCGATAGCCTAGTGGACAGGCCAGCGGACTGCTACGTAAAGGGTCGTGGGTTCAAAACCACGACTCTCACAAATTACTTTTTGAAGTTATGTTTCGATTAAATTGTTCATTATCTCTTGATGAACGGTAAATTTGATTAACAATTATTTCGTGTGGGGTTCGGGCAACGAATACAAATAGTCAATATCCCATTTCATTTTATTTGTTTGAGGCGACTCAGGAAAATACATGATGCAAATAGTACCTTGCGACAGAAACGTTAGCCAACTCATCTTGTCAGCGTGATATAGTAGAATTTATCCTCTTTTTCATCATCAGCCTGCAATAGTCCACTGCTGGATATAGGTCCCTCCAATAGCACGCCACTGAGCCCCATTGTCGGCATTTCGTGTCCAGTCGCTGTCAGCCACTTTGCATAGGTATATCGTCATCAACCTAGCCAGCGGGCTTCCTACACTTCGTTTGCTAAGCGCGGTCTTCACTCTAGAACACGACTACTTCAACGGTTACCGGTTCTGTGACAAATGTAACCGGCCCACAGGCCGATTATCGCTTGCTTAACGGTAAATAATACCATCAGTTTAACATATCTTTTATTGGCTTCATTCTCTAAAAATAGACTTTATCTACATTTTAACTTGATCTGACAACACGTAAGTGCTATAATATCAAGTTTTCTTTACCTAATATAAGGATATCGTGCGTCCAACTGTACGAGGACATACACGAAGGAGCAGTTAACCACAACGAGCTCACGATCTTCACAGATGGGTCTAAAACAGATACAGGTACGGGTTCAGGAGTATTCTCCGAGGACTTAAACATCAACATCGCAGCACCGCTGGGAGCCTACAACACGGTCTACCAGGCCGAATGTTTTGGCATAATCCTAGCTGCCACAGCAATCATGGCACGTGAGGTAAGGGAACGATCCATTAGGATCCTCTCAGATAGTAAGGCTGTCCTCTCAGCCCTCAAAAGCCATACTATCACCTCGGCACTCACGCTTGAATGCCACCAGAAACTAACAGAGGTAGGTAAACTAAACAAATTAACACTGCAATGGATTAAGGGCCACAGTGGCTCAAGAGGGAATGACGCAGCCGACGTACTTGCCAGAAGAGGGGCCACTTTAGAGGTGGTGGGACCCGAGCCCATTATTCCCCTCCCTTCTGGTTTTTATCGCAACCTGGTAAGAAATAGGACCAGGACCAAACACAACCAGTCCTGGATTGGTATTGAAACATGTAGGCAGGCCAAGGAGGCTCTTCCCGCAGTAGACGGTAAGATAGCTAAACAAATCCTCCGGCTGTCCAAACAACAACTACGGACAGTCACGGCCGCCTACACAGGACACGGATTCTTTAATAAACACCTATTTACTATAGGTATCACCGACAGCCCGCTGTGCAGGGCCTGTATGGCAGCAGACGAGACGGCAGCCCACCTGCTGCTCGACTGCCCTGAGGTCGCACAGTACAGGCAGCAGTACCTGTCCAGATACAGCACCCTGAGGGAGGCCGTGGGCCACATCAAGAGTCTGCTGGCCTTCCTCGAAGAGCTGGGGTGGCTCGAATGACGACACCATTCCCACCCGCACGCAAAATACACGCCAAGACGTGGAGTTGCGGAAACAGCCCGTGCCAGCAAGTATCAAGTAAGGATATCGTGTTATACCAGCAAAAGTTCAAAGGTTTTATCGTAAATATATCCTACACGGCTCCCACAGAGCCATGTTATAGAGGTGCCAAATTAACTACAACGTGCTGGATAACGTAACTTTCCGTCCTTTGTTATACTTTTAAGGTATAGACTTTTGCAGGCAAACGGTTTTTGCTATAGATGTCAGAAGGCTGATTTCTTGTATTTTGATTGACACTGTATTTTAAACGAAATTCGATTTGATTTTGAATTGACTCAAAATTGGTATTCTGCTAAAATTATGTACATATCGCCTACTTTGACATATTTAGTTCACGGTTGACACATAATTTATTATTTTATCATATTTTTTTGAAAGGTTCTATGGACAGCTATACACGACAACCCAACAACCCGCAAGCACTCCAGCATCAGACCCTAGAGCTGGATTGACCCGACACTATACCGAAGATATCCCGGACGTCAGCATGCACGAGATTAGTGTGGCTCTCAAACAGCTATTTAAGCCCTCCGCAAGCTATTTAATTCCGTCATTCTCGAGGGTAAAACGCCACAGGCGTGGCACAGAGGTGTGGTGGTGCTTTTCTTTAAGAAAGGGGATAAAACCCTCTTAAAGAACTACAGACACATCACACTTCTGAGCCACGTCTACAAGCTGTTTTCGAGGGTCATCACGAATCGTCTCGAGAGCAAGCTAGACGACTTCCAGCCTCCCGAACAAGCCGGTTTCCGTAAAGGCTATAGTACCATAGACCACATACATACGCTGCGGCAGGTTATACAGAAGTCCGAGGAGTATAACCAGCCCCTATGTTTGGCGTTTGTGGACTATGAGAAAGCCTTCGATTCGATCGAAACCTGGGCGGTGCTACAGTCTCTCCAACGGTGCCGGATTGACTACCGATATATCGAAGTGCTGGTGTTTGTATGAAAACGCCACTATGTCAGTCCGCCTCCAGGACCAGAGTTCGAAACCTATTCAACTCCAGCGAGGGGTGAGATAGGGGGATGTCATATCCCCGAAACTGTTTACCACTGCGCTGGAGGATGTTTTCAAGCTTCTAGACTGGAATGGACTCGGCATCAACATCAACGGCGAGTACATCATTCACCTCCGATTCGCAGACGATATCATAGTCATGGCTGAGACCATGGAAGACCTAGGCACAATGCTCGATGGCCTCTGTAGAGTCTCCCAACAAGTAGGTCTTAAGATGAACATGGACAAGACGAAAATCATGTCGAACGTCCATGTTGTACCTGCTCCTATTCAGGTTGGGAACTCTACGCTCGAAGTTGTCGACAAGTATATCTATCTGGGACAAGTAGTCCAATTAGGTAGGTCCAACTTCGAGAAGGAGGTTAATCGTCGAATCCAACTCGGTTGGGCAGCGTTCGGGAAGCTACGACATATCTTTTCGTCCGATATCCCGCAGTGTCTCAAGACGAAAGTCTTTGACCAGTGTGTGTTGCCAGTGATGACTTACGGATCAAATACGTGGTCGCTCACTATGGGCCTTATCGAAGGCTCAATGTCACTCAGAGGGCGATGGAGAGAGCTAGGCTTGGAGTTTCCCTGCGAGATCGAATCAGAAATGAGGAGATCCGCAGTAGAACCAAAGTCGCCGACATAGCTCTCCGGATAGCCAAGCTGAAGTGGCAATGGGCAGGGCACATAGTGTGCACATGTGCGTTTTGCTATTAATTATTGTGCGTATTAATGTATTGTGCGTATTAAAACGCTGTTTATTATCGTCTGCTGAATGGTAAAGGGAAACTTCCTAACAAACCAGCATGTCTGAAAATTCACCGTGGTTTTTAACATGTCATTTGAATTCGGCCAATTCGCTCACTTTCAGCGAGGCAGATTTTCGCCTTACTCGTCCATAGTTAGAAGACACCTGTACCCAGTGGGCCCGTAATTCTATCGGTCCGGTTTTTGTCTCAGGACAAAAATCGGGCGATCTGAAAAAGCCGACATCGGAGTTGGCCACACACTCACACGAAAAATAAAGATACAGTATATTTCCGCCTACTTTCCTATACGGAAACTTTCAGAAAAACCCTGGTATTACTGGCTGATCCGATTTTCAATAAAACTTTCCTTACTGACTATTTACTTAGTATAATCACTAATACATTTCGTAAAAGCGTTGACATCCTTCCCAAGGGAGCGACCCGGATCCGAAAGACAGAATATCTTAATGAGGAAATAGCTCTCGTTTTACCTAGAAATCATCTCATTGAATTTGCTGCTGAATACATGTATATTGTAAGATAAATGCGATATATTATTGTGTTTACTATTCTTCCTTTAAAGTTGATGAGGAGATGGATATATGCAGAAGACATACCTACCCAAATCACTGTACACTGAGTAAGATCCTGCCTATCTGCCAAAGCATGGAATCGCGGTATTGTACCAATTGCCAATACTTATTCCTGATGGCATACCAACATATCAGAGGAGTTTTCTCTCTCAGCATATTTTAGTAAGTAGATAAACAGCCTAAGCTTTTATAGGGCTGATCAGTTTTCAAGCCTGTTACATAATTTATTCAAGACCTTATTATCTCGCACCTTGATCTCAAATGGATTTTTGATTACACTTACTTCTATTCCTTTGAAACGATATTCCAATTAGGTTTTTTTGTTTTTCGTGTAAATTTTTAGATAACTCTAGTGTCGAAGTTTATAGAAGGCCTACGAAATGGCCTTACAACGTTTCAGAGACCGAAAGAAGCGGACTCGGTAGCGTCTGATGTTAATGTGAAGTGCGGTCACCCATCCAATTAGTAACCTCAGCAATCGTTGCTTAACTTTATTGATCCATTAGGAACAGCAAGCCAAGGCACGCTATGAGCGATGCAATCCAATCCAATTAAGATAACACTAGAATTTTTACTCCATTGCTACATGATAAAAAGGACACCAGGGATGTATTCAGGGTTGACAATCAGTTGATCTATATATACGATAAATCTCCGGTCCCAGTAAACCTATTCGTTGTGATTTATATCTTCAGAAAACGTAGGACTTTTACGTAACAAGGAAAACGGACAACTTCACTTCTGATTACTGGGTTTGTGTCGCTTCGGATGAGGTTAGAGATCTGATTCCACGCTAAGTAGAGATTGTACTATGGCAGACAAATAAATCGTACTATGGCAGACAAATGACGGCAGCGGTAGCCTAATGGAGAAATCAACAGACTGTTACGCAGGTCTGGGTTCGAATCCACGGTGCGCACCAATGACTTTTCGGAGTTATGTGCGTATTAAAGTGTTAATTTATTGCTTGCTAAGCGGTGAAGGAAAACATCGTGAGGAAACCTGCATGTCTGAAAGTTCTCCATAATGTTCTTGAAAGACATATGAAGTCTGCCAACCCGCACTTGGCCAGCGTGGTGGACTATGGCCTTACCCTTCTAATTGTGAGAAGAGGCCCGTGCCCAGCAGTGGGACAGTTTATATACAGAGCTCATGACGATGAGAAATATAACTGATAAACATATTTAATCTATACTTGAACCCTCAGGAGTTACCCTGTCTTATTAATCTCCCCTATCTTGGTGAAAATCGTGCAAAAACCGATATCGATGTTTTTCAGTTTATCTCTTTTATGGATTTTTTTGAGTTTATCCACCTCTGCCTGTATCCAATACAAATCATGGAGAGTGGCGAAAAGAACAGCCAGCAATAGACTTTCCACCATGGAGTCAAAAAAGCCTGAAATTTGTCCTTGTGATGAAAGAACTAACGCACAGAGAAGAGTATCTTGTACATAAACGGCCATAAAATATTATAATTTTTTTATTAATTTATTTATTTTCTGTTTATTATTATTATTTTTTTATTTATAGGCCCACACCTGTATCTCCGAGGGGTAGGCAGAGGTGTAAATATTACACCCACATTTCGCCATAAAATTTTAGGTTCCATGTAATAGGGGGCGAGCCGTTACCGGGCAAATGACCATACTCCGGGCTGCTACTGAGTATTCGGAAAAACCCAGTAACACTTTTGCCCGACCCGGGAATCGAACCCGGGACCTCCGATCAGCAGTCGCATACGCTATCCACTGTACCACGGAGGCAGTCAATATTGTGGGCAATATTATGTTATAACCTCTTTAAGTGTTTTACCTATTTTTTTAAATGGACCATGGCATTTTCTTTAGCCCTTTTTTTCCCAGGCAGACTATTCATACTCATACTTTTTTAGAAGCTGTTATTTACTTTCACCTGTCTCGCTGTCAGTAATGAAATCTTGCAAGATAAATTTTATCTACTTTCCGGTTTTCTATTGAGCTGAAGTTTTGCATTCAGAGGTATATCGCATAACAATGCAATAGGTGTCATAGAGCTGATCTGACAATGGAGCTGGAAAGTAGCCATATCAACACCGCAATGAAACGACGGAATCCCATCCAGTTTGGACTCATTTTAAATTGTCTTTCGGAATACGTTTTTTCTTCTTCTTCTCTCTCGCGTACTTTTCTTTGGAGTAAACAAAGGTATGTGGTATATATCCCAAAATACAATTTAAAATTACTTTAAATGACAGTTTGGACTCGATAAATTTGTATTAATGAGTACTTTGATCCAATATATCCATCGATATGTCAACTACTCTTTATTTTTCTTACTTTTAGTAGCTCATACTTTAGTGCAAAAAACTATAAAACTCATAACATCCCACAAATTTGCAATACCAATAACCAGGCAACCATTTTACTACTGTAGCATGCAGTCAAACAAAGAACACGCGATACGATGTACTATCAGACAAAATAAAAATGTACCCGCGTTTGAACGATAGCAATCTACAAGTATTCAAATCGTTCGAAACTATGAGATAGCAGTCAGCGATTTTAGAATTTGTCGAGTTGAATTCGAGTATACGAAGCGCACAGCCAAAACTTATGTATTGTATTCAAATGATATTGTAAGGCAGATTTTCCACTAAGCAGTTACGGCAGTCTTCCCGTGGCGGTAAAATTAACGGAACTTCACGTAGTGGGTGATGTGGATTCATATTAATACAGTATAACACATAGCACATAATATAACTTCACGCCTTTATCCCCGAAGGGCTAGGCAGAGGTGTATTACAAACCCACACTTCACCAGTTACGTTTCGGTCCCAGTGCAATAAGGGGCGAGCCTATTGCCATCTATCGGGCACATTACAGTGTAAAAATTCTAAGAAGATTTTCAAGGTGAGTATGTTCAGTAAGTTCATATCCAGTATTTTTGAACAACGCTTTGTAGTTGGCGAACGAGTCAGAACGTTCAATGAGTTTCATCATCAGCGTCCTAGTGTTGCTCCAGAAACATCCTAGACTTTTGGATTTAGAGCGCGAGGTCCGCTTGCTAAAATCTAGTCTAACTAGATTTGACAGATCATATGACTATGTGCGTGAGCTTTGCTTGCACGCTGAAGGACCGCATTAGAACTCCCACATCAGGGGTAGCCTTCATGTCCGTGACATTGCTTACAAACTGCAAGAGTGACGGCTACGCTGGTGTGGCCACGTCTTACGTCAACCGGCATCTCGTGGGTAACAAATGTCTTGTCATGCTACCTCCGCCGGGCCCCGGTAAACGGGGAAGGGCAAAGAAATGCTGGCTTGACATCGTAAAAGATGATATGCGTGCCAATCAACTAAACACCAGGGATGCCGAAGACCGTGCGAAGTGGAGGAGACACAGCCGGAAAGCGGACCCCGGGCTCCAAGGCGTAGGTTTTGAAACGCAACCGGGACAGCAGCTAGGATGATGATGATTAGCTTAGCTTTCTTTTAGATTAGCTTTGCTTGCCACGTGCCTCGGAGGGCACGTTAAACCTTCGGTCCTGGCTGTCATGAAGATGTTTGACAGTCATTACGGGGTGTTAGTACCCTCAATTAAACTGATACTGATCTAAACCACGAAATATCGCTATCTCTTTGGGTTGCTTAGGTCAGACGGCAGTTGTTATTCTGTCATATCTGGTTAGACCTGTAAGCGGACCTCGGGCTCTAAAGCGTCTTAGTCGTGGATGCAACCGGGATAACGCTAGGACGATGATGATTAGCTTTACTGTAAGGTCAGCGAGTTTGTGCTTGCATAATTATTGACCTCTGTCTAAGTAAAGTCATCTGGTCGATACATTTTGAACAGTGGACTGGCAGCATGCGGAAAATATTCCGGTGCTTCGTAATGAGAACTCGCCTTTATGCATATAAAACTGTTATAGGAGACACTGGGTATACAGGGTAGCAAAATTATGGCAATAGTTATTGCTACAGATAAGTTTTATGAATTGTCCATTTCGGTTTCAAAGATATCTTTAGTAAACTTGAACAAAAGAATATCGATTTCTTGAATGTTTCCTGTGTAGTTTTGATATCTTTGGTGTTCTTAAACTACATACATGAATGGCGAAGAAGTTTGCGCGTTCGCCTTGTCATGTGTATGACCGAAACGCTTGCATTTTTTACTGTTGTCAACTGTCTTGTGGTTCATATTTACCAACTACTTACTACCAAGTTGGCTGTGCCTCATTTCATTTTGTTTTAACGGTGGAAACCCAGAATAAGTGCCAAACCCAAAATATTATTTTCTCCCTTATGGAGTAGGCAGAAGTGGTGTGTCCGTCTCCTCTACAGGCATTAGGGACAGACTCACTCAAACTACCTCGGTGTCCGTCGACATCTGCAATACTTTTTTTTTTCTGCCGTACAAATTGACTCCATGCTGCCTGATGTTAAGCAGTCAGTGAAGTCCCATAGTGATGGCCATCATCCCAGCAGCCAGCATGGCATTATGGCGTGATGGCCCTCACCTTGACGGCCTTGAGAATAGCTTTTTCACGCCCCGCTTAAAGGACCCAGGATCATAAGTGGAGGGAAACACGTGGGCTGGTAAGCGTTTCACATCTTAATGGTACGGCAGAGATAAGAGGCGCCAAACCATTTGGTGCGTGACGGTATCTGTCCTACCTTGTAAGAGTGGCACCTTAACCCAGCACGTGTCCACGCAAATCGAGGCTAACATACTTTGACGTGATCTTTCTGGTTGCTTGTATCTCATAGCTACCTTGGTTATATAAGATGCAAACTAAAAATGCAAAGTTTCAGACATGAGATGACGTTATCATGTCTGTTTAAAATTCATGAAAGAAAATGAATATTTTTCAGCGTATTTTTAATGCATATGCTTATTTACTGTAGACTGATGGAAAATAATGAACGAATGGCGTAGTGGTTTAAGGGTTCGCCTTGCCGCTTAGAACAATGCTCAGTACATACATACATACATATCTTCACGCCTTTTATCCCCGAAGGGGTAGGCAGAAGTGTATTACACACCCTCACTTCGCCAGATATGTTTCGGTCCCAATGTAATAGGGGGTGAGCCTATTGCCATCTACCGGGCACATTGTTAAGCGAGTGATAAATGCTCAGTATTGTAGGTTCATAATAACTATAATATAATATATTCTACCACATTCACACAACACCATCTAGTCCCAAACTAAGCAGAGCTTGTACTATGGGTACTAGATAATGGATAAACATACATATATACTTTTATTTTTTGTAAATACATACATATTATACATAGAAACACCCAGACCAAGACAAACATCCATGTTCATGCACACAAATGTTTGACTTGAGCGGGAATCGAACCCGCGACCTGCGGCGTAGCAGTCGCTTACACTCCCGCTACACCAACCGGTCGTCTGTAACTATAATATCTACGCACAATACACATAGTCATATGATTCCAAAATAGCCACAGCTTGTATCTTTATAAACATGTGTTTTTTTATAGACACGCCTGTATCCCTGAAGGGGTAGGCAGAGGTGTAATATTACACCCACATTTCGCAAAGCATTTTTAGTCCCACGTAATACTGGGCGAACCGTTTTGCCGTTACCGGGCACATCACTAGACACCGTGCTGCTACTGAGAATTCGGATAATACCAGTAACACTTTTGCCCGACCCGGGAATCGAACCCGGGACCTCCGTTCAGCAGTCGCATACGCTATCCACTGGACCACGGAGGCAGTCAACATGTATCTTATCTGTATATATAAACTTTTTGCGAACAGCCAAAACTACTGAAAGCAAGATACTGTAATTTGGTGCAATTAGAAAGGATTGCCCGAAATTCCTTCGGGAAGCTAAATTAAACTAAAAATAAATAATAATATTCTACCACATTCACACAACACCATCTAGTCTCAAACTAAGCAGAGCTTGTACTATGGGTACTAGACAATGGATAAACATACATATATAATGTTTTTTGTAAATACATACATATTATATATAGAAACACCCAGACCAAGACAAATATCTATGTTCATGCACACAAATGTTTGACTTGAGTGGGAATCGAACCCACGACCTTCAGCGTAGCAGTCGCTTACACTACCGCTGCGCCAACCGGACGTTAAAAAAAAGAATGGTCGTAGCTACGGGCATCCCCTAGTTATTAATAAATTGTACTCAAACATAGAAAAAATAATCGTGTTTATCCCACAAAGATTTGTATTAAACCCACGATCTCCGGCTTAGTCCAGTCCTTAGTCCCTTAGGCCAGTCAAAACAAACATTAGTATTAAGGGGACTACAAGAGCTAAACGCGAGTTTTATAATGCTTTAAAGTATTGATCCAATGCAGTTAACTCAATCAGAAAAATATATGATATTCTTCAGGATATAATCTAGTTAAGTAGTGTGTTGAAAACATAATACAACTAACTTTAATCGATAAAAAAAATAACAAAGATACCTTTAAAAAAATATTTTAACGAATAAAAACCATATTATTAATAAAATACATACAATCATTCTGATTTTTTAAATTAATATTCAACAAGTAACATACTAACGAAATACTGTTTTATTTTTTTAATCCAACCAATAGATTTTCTGTAATTAATTTATTTTATGGTATGTAAAGAGTTCTGAACGTCCCGTCGTCGACGCACTTCTCTTTCTTATTTATATAACCGCTTGCCGGTAAATCACCCCAAATGGGTGGAAGACATTTTTGACCGTTGACGGCTCTTCACCCCAAATGGGGTTATAGTGCTGGTCGTCATAATATTGCTTAATCCCTATAATCCTCTGTGTTTTGAATCGGTTTTCTCTTTTCTATTTAAACTATCGAGAATATCTGCCTTAAAAATTGCAACACTGGCCGTCAAAAGTTTGTCTGTGGTTAAGAAATAATTTCTCAAAGTCAGTCTCAGTGAATTCGCGACGCCACACATTTTGTTGTTACAGGAAAAAAAAAATTTTTGCTAACGGGTGAGTATTTTTGAGTAAATTACTGATTTGTTGGTTAATTATAATATAGGTAATGTGTGTGCAACGGGGTTTTACGCAGAGGTAAGTATATTTCAATTTCTGTGTGATTTTCGGTGCCGTGTAAGTCGCAACGGACTTTTGTTTTCCTTCAATCAATCCCATGTATTTCTGTATTTAATAGACCTATGCACTTAATATTTACGCATAAGTTCCTCTATGAATGTAACTTTTAGATAGAAACTATATTTTTAAGTTTCGTGAAACTGTATAGTCGTAATAATTTATTTAATTCTGTTGAAAAATTTTCACCGTCGGCAAAATGTTTTGTGCCAGTTTTATGCCTGTAAATAAATATTTTCTTACTATGACATGTGTTTGTATTTTTTTTCGTATGAAAATAGAACCCTTCCACCAATAAAAGCCATAAAATATGTATGGTATCGATTTACTTTTCGAAATAATAATTTTTAAAGTTCACATAATGTTTATTTTCAACCATAGTCAATGTTTACCATTTATTATAATAAATTAGAGACGAAATATCAACAAACAATTAACACGACCCGAAAGGGACATTCATAAGCTCTAACAAAAACATAACTTGAGAATACGCCCGTCGCCAACGAGTAAACAAAAAATGTTTTGTTGAGTGCGGCCATCTGGCGCGTGGCGTTACGTCATCGCGTGAGCCGCCGGGCGTTCGGGAATTCCGATGTTCTAGCGCCGGCAAGCGGGTATACTATGCGACAGTGACAGCAACAGCTCAACTCAATAGCGGTTGTAAGCCCCTTAATTATATTAGAATCTCTTTACGAAGCTTCGTGCTTCTTCCAAGCAAGTTTACCTTGTCTATTCAATGTTATACGAGTAGGTAGATCGTATAAATAAATAAGTAGGCTTTAAGTACTATTTAAGTAACAAGACTACCGTCAGTCTTAAGTGCTAAGATGAAAAGGTATTTACTAAGTTATGAGCGAATATTTGTGAGGCAAAGAGGTCTAAAATAATCAGTACGCTTATTTTAAAAAGGCTGATATTTCCTTGTTCAGGTAGAAAAGCAAAATCTAGGTCTTTTAATTTTTATTAATGAAAAAATTTATACAAGAAACATCTCAGTGCGCTAATTGGGTGGTATTTGGCCTACTATACCTCGCTGGTCAGACGGGTACCAGGCTAAGGACCGCGTACTGTGGCGCGTGTTGGGAGAGGCCTATGTCCAGCAGTGGACTGCGATCGGCTGATTGATTAGTGAGACTGTTTATTTCTGTTGCGTCTATTGATGGTGCAGGTGGAGAAAACACCCAGACCAAGACAAACATCCATGTTCACGCAAACAAATGTTTGACTGGAGCGGGAATCGAACCCGCGAACTTCGGCGTTGCAGTCGTTTACACTCCCGCTGCGCAAACCGGTCTTCATATAATTATATACCGTCAGATATAATAAAACAGTAATTTTAAATGAAATCTCTCTTTTCAGTAACCCTTTTACTGAGAGCCTAATATATTCCACCTCTAATATTTTCATTAAAATATTTAATTACTAAAAAAAATTAGCAGCGTTGGGATTAATTAGTATAAAGTAACACTAAGTACTTCGAAACTAAAACAATAACAGCGAGATACGGGTTCGTATAGATTCGCTCTTAGGTACGTTTTGAAAGGAATATTATATTATAAAAAAAAACTTTTTTTTATGGTATTAGGCGGCAAACGAGCAGACGGATCGCCTGATGGTAAGCAATTACTGCCGCCCATGGACACAAGTAACACCACAGGAGTCACAAGTGCGTTGCCGCCCCTTGGGGTTGGGAAAAGGGATAGGATGAGGAGTGGGATGAGGGAGACGGAATAGGGGATAGGGCCTCCGGCACTCTCACTCACCGAACGAAACGCAACAGTTTAGGTAGTGTAACTTTACGTCGATTTTCTGTGAGAGGGTAGTACTTCCCCGGTTGAGCCGGCCCATTTATGCTGAAATCAGCAAGGCTCTACTACCGGTAAACCATAATATCAAAACTACTAATAATTAGTTACACTACGTTTCGCTACAATTCCGTCCGTAGTAAGCTTATTATGCGCCCATGGACTTCCTATTGCTACTAAGGACGAAGAAGACTGGACCAAGGTGGGGTCAGCTTTAGAAATGTGCTGGTAATGGTATCTGCCAGTTATTTGTATTCTGCCACAGGACTAAAGAAACTGTAATAAAAATACATGTCAATTTACACACAATGGCTGTAGAATGATTGACTTTTCATCTACCACAAAAGTTCATTTCAACACTCCGTATTACATGCGGTGAATGAACGAATAAAATTAAAAGGAAAAATAAATTTATTAATTACATATGCTATAGTTGGAAATGAAACTAAGATTAGTGACATAAAGTTCAGTTTTAATCAAACTGGTGCGGCGCCTGTCTTTGACACGTTGGATATGCGACGTGATCAGAAAAATTAAGCTTAAATTATTAGGTAGGTAATATTCCCACCCTCAGATTGGTTGGTTAGTGCTGCTGCTAGTTACTGTCACTACAAAATGGAAAATATGAGTTCAATGCTCGCCTAGAACAAATCTTTTTTTTCTGAGACTGATTGTTTTTTTTATAGACTCACGCCTGTATCCCCGAAGGGGTAGGCAGAGGTGTAATATTACACCCACATTTCGCTATGAATTTTTAGGTCCCACATAATAGGGGGCGAGCCTATTGATGTACCGGGCACATAACCAGACTCCGTGCTGCTACTGAGAATTTCCTAACGGAAAAACCCAATAACACTTTGCCCGACCCGGGAATCGAACCCGAGAGCTCCCAATCCCACGCGCACATTTATCCCGCGAGACCAACGAGGCAGTCTGATTGTAATTTGTATATAACTAGATTACCGTGTTACTAGCTTCTGCACGCTGCTTCGCCAAGGTGGGGATTGGTTTATCAAGTCAAAAAGTCTCGTGCTCTTCTGATGCATGTTTATCACTGCAAAGTTTCATCAAAATCCGTTTAATGGCTTTATTGATTATGAAATAATCATATTTATTAAATCGAATGAATTCGTGTTTTAAGATTATTACTGATCTTAATTTACCTGACAATCTACCTACCTAACTACATTTGAACAGAAAATATTTTTCTCTTTTCCTACCTATTCGATTGCTACAAATATACACTTTAAAATTATTGCAGGAAATCAAAGCTTCCAGTAGAATACTTCCTGTCTGTAGCTACTGTTTCCAACTAGAAAATAAATAAATTAATGCATGAATAATCACACGAATATTCTCTTTGACAAAGAATTCAGCTTCAATTTAAAAACACATGACAGTGAAATTCAATGCTATTTTCCAAAAAGCCATATTGGTCTGTCTCCCATTAAAAGATGCAATTACTAATTTTTGCATTTAAAATGTAGGTTTTCTAGTAACTCAAATTCGGAACGCAAGTAAACTTTAATTTGTTTACTGCCAAAGTTCGTCACGCACTATCATCTCTGCATCAACTTAATTGCTGCTAATTAAGTAAACTAAACATACAATTAACATAACAAAGCCCAATTACAAGTTTTAACACAAACAGTTGATTTTGTCTAATTTAATGTAAATATTCAGTTTTATTTTACTTCAAACTTTAAAATAGACTTTTAAAACTGCGATTTGCATATCGAAGTTCGTGATGAATTTGGTAATATGATTAATATTATAATTTATTCAATATTTAATATACAAACATAGTTTTGAATTAATTTGAATTTATGTATTTTTTTATATTTTATTGAACTGACATAGAAATGTTATCTTTTTAATATTTTAATGAACAGTCGTAAGTAGAAATGTTATTTTTATAAGTAGCGTTCATTACAAGACTTTAGTTGCTGATCGAACTTTGCCGACAGTTAAATAACGCTTGCAAAGGTTGCCAATCGTACCTATACCGGGTGTAAGGGACGGTGTACCGAAAACTGATACCAGTGATTCAGTACATTATATGATTATACTGAGATTCTTGGCGTTCGAATTTTCCGGAAAAATCAAAGAACTCGACAATTTTCCAAAAAATTGCGATGTTAATAGGAACACGCAAACTCACATTATCAGCTAATACGGCCCTACAGCGGCGGGTGGTAGCGGCAGTGATTACGATGTACGTAACTGGTGCGCTTACTGTGCTGCGGCCGCGCGCCGCGGCCGATGTCACGTCAGAGTAAACGCGCCATGTACATGTTTAATTTGTTGAATTTTGCAAAAATATTAATGCGGGTCGACTATAGTTACTATTTCATTACATTATATGGCAAAAAAATGCAAAATAAATATCGGAAAATTCATGACAATTTTCCGGAAAATTCGACTGCCAATGGCCTCAGTATCATAAATTGAATCACTGGTATCGGTTTTCGGTACACCGTCCCTTACACCCAGTATATGCCTTTGCCATTAACGACAGAGAGCTATCGTGCTTCAGTTCTTGTTTCAGTTGGTTAAGCCATTTCGGAGGCGGGCTGAAAACTCCGACACCAGATTTGGCAACACACACTCGAAAAAGAAGATTATTATTATAAAATTATAAATGTTGGCTTACACTCGCACACAGCATGCTATTTCACATTATTGCCTTACATTTTAAACGAAATAAGAAAAGGGTAATAAAACACATGCACCACGTGCCGTATCTGCCTATCTTGTCTGTTAAAAATGCAGCTCGCGAAATTATTTTTTAAGATGTGTGATGGTAGGCAACCTAGCAAAACGGTCCTACGTAGTTTTTCAATTTGTTGAAAACATACGAAATGCAATGAACAATATTCGTCTACTAGTCGCTGTCTTATAATGTATAATAATAATATTCTAACACTTACACACATCACCATCTAGTCCCAAACTAAGCAGAACTTGTACTATGGGTACTAGGTAATGGATTAACATACATATATACTTTTTTTTAAACATAGATGTCAAATTTCAGCTTCTTGCACCCGTCTCGGTTGTCTGTCAGTAACAAAAATGCCTTTAGGTTTTATTTATAACTAGTGGAGCCTGCGGCTATATCCGCGTTATTTAGGGCTACTGCTCCGCACCTGTAGCAGAAAGCGTGATGTTATAGCCTTTCTCGATAAGTCGGCTTTCTAACATAAACACACTCAAATTGAACCAGTAGTTCCAGAGATTAGCGGCGTTCAACCACAGAAAGGAACAAACTCTTCAGCTTTATAATATTATATCTTGACGACCGGTTGGCGCAGCTGGAGTGTAAACGACTGCTACGCCGAAGGTTGCGGGTGCGATTCCCGCTCAAGTCAAACATTTGTGTTCATGAACATGGATATTTGTCTTGGTCTGGGTGTTTCTATGTATAATATATATGTATTTACAAAAAAAAAGTATATATGTATGTTTATCCATTATCTGCTCAGCTTAGTTTGAAACTAGATGGTGATGTGTGTATGTGGTAGAATATAAAAAAAAAACATAAAAGAAAAATGTTATAAAAGTATAGCTAGTTAAAAGATTGTAATACTCATTGCTTCACCTACTCACAAAACATCGAACATACAACAAAGAGACCGCTATTACAATATTGAAAACTGTACGAAATGATTTATAGTATGCAATGACAACCACACTAACGAATTGGTACAGCACTCATCTGTAGTGTCTCATAACTCGCCAATATGCGATGCAGTGCATAAATTAAGTCTGTATTTCATCCCGTGAAACTTGTTGTTCGAGTATAAAACCTTTAATGAACTGTCCCAATGCTGAGTACATGCTTTACACTGGGACATTTTGTAGACACACTGAAAGAATAAGTGCATCTTTCAATGAAACATAGTTCTGTAAGATTTCTGGGTTTAAAACCATACTATAAAAATGTTTACAGTTTTCTATAAGTTTTTACCGATGAATAGGTTGATTACACTAAAGTCCGTGCCACGAGAACATAGATTTTTTTGTAAACAAAGAAGTTCTACTAAGTGACTTAGCGATAGTTCTGTCAAAAACAAATAATGTCAAATCCAATGAGCGCAACGGTACATAGATACGAGTCATTGGAAACTAATATGTCAATGGATCGGGTTTATATCGATATTATGCGCTGTCAACAGGATCTTTTAATATTTTGAGGTACTGGCGCCTAGAATGTCAACATTTGGAGTTAGTTAATTAAAATGTTACATTCTTGGGCTTAACATGCATTTATCAGAGGGGTAGAAGGAAGAACTTAACATGCATTTAGAAGAGGGTAAAAGAAGTACAAGGGCTAGGTAAATGTAAAGTTAAATACAAGTTTATAGTATCGCAATGTTCCTCCCGCTGCCGGCATCTCGAAAAAGCGGGTGCAGAATAGCAGAGACAGTCGTAACTTTTGGTTGGTTTTTCTTTAAGTTTATTCTGACGGTTTCATTCACAGACAATGTAAAATCTTCATGCCTAGAATTTTTTATGCAATTTACAAGCCAGTTATCTGTAATATTATTCACTGTTGGTCAATAATTTAATATTTTAGTATAGGAAGGCTTTTGTTTTTGGTGTCGGGTTGGAAAATCCTCATGGAGTCCCTCCGCCCTGGGGGGGAAGGACGAAGATGACTGTCAGACTCTTACTGACTAAAAACCAACCCGTGCTCCTCATGTTCCCATGTGTCGGAGGGTAGGGTTTCACGGAAGCATTCCTCGCTACCCCCCCGACGGGTATTGGCCCGCCAGATGGTCAGGCGGGCCCAGAACGAATCCCCCTTGGCGGCGGATGAAGGTGTTGGGCTCCGCCGCCAAAACACCCAGCGGCAAGTCGTTTACAGCCTGCTCGAACGCTGAGAGCGCATGAACCGGCGGCGAAAATTGTATCCCATTGAGCTGATTTTTTATTTTTGTGAATAAGAAGAAGTCACACGGTGCTAGGTCAGGGCTGTAAGGAGGGTGACCCAGGAGTTTGACCGGTGTGCTGTCTAGGAAGTCCCTCGTTTTGATTGCGGTGTGGGAGGGCGCATTATCGTGGTGGAGTAGTAGCCCGCAAAGCAGAGGATAGGGAGGACGGCAACGCAACACCGCATCTCCTCTTCCTCTGCGGCCCCACCGCGACGCAACGATGGTGTGCCCCCATTTGGTTGCGGGAGATAGGGTGCGCGGCAGCGCAACAGCGACACGCCTCTACTCCCGCGACCGCACCCGACTGTGAGGGACAGACAGATCTGTCCCCCGCACCCGCACCTTGGGACGCATCCTACGCAGGCCTCACCCAAGCCCGCGTGGCACGTCCCCTCCCGGGATCCCGCTTAGCTTCACCGTGGGTGTACCTCAAAACCCACGGTTACTGAGCCCCCCACCACGACAAAGTGGAGATCCCACGGGGGGAGTATAGGTAGGCTACTTTGAGGAAATGATTTATTGATTATGATTAAAAAAAAATCATGTGAATAATAGAATCACATGTATGTACTCTATCATTAACAAACATGGTACTCTATTTTTCCTTAATTTACAGAATAAATTATGTGTAAAACGACAAAAAAATCTGAAAATTTTAAAGAACAATCGACCATTCAAACACAAAATCAAATAATTTTATTTAAAGAAGAGCCTTGCTGATTTCAGCATGAATGGGCCGGCTCGACCGGGGAAGTAAAACACTCTGCCAGAAAATCGACGTAAAGTAACACTACCTAAACTGTTGCGTTTCGTTTGGTGAGTGAAAGTGCCGGAGGCTCTATCCCCTATACCTTCTCTCTCATCCCACTCTTAATTAATTATCGTTAACACCCCGATTCAGTGCAATCCGACTCGGACAGGTTAGGTTAGGGTTCTCTTTTGACCCTTAACCTAAAAATAGGAGCCCTGCGAAGCAGGGCTCCGTCAACTTAGTCTACATTCTTCATACTAGTTTAATAAACTGAAGTTGAATTAATTATCGTTAACACCTCGACTCAGTGCAATCCGACTCGGATAGATTAGGTTAGGTTAGGGTTCTCTTTTGACCCTTAACCCAAAAATAGGAGCCCTGCAAAGCAGGGCTCCGTCAACTTAGTCCACATTCTTCACACTAGTTTAATTTCTCTATTTTCTTCTTAGATTATTGAAAACGAAAATTATAGCAAATACATTTATGGATTTAAATTATTATGACACTTGATCGATTATGACCAATGGAATTAGTGAAAGTCATTTTATGTCATTTCACGATTATGACAACTGAAGCGTTATTTCTAATGAAATTATGGCAAATACCAGTATGGCATATGAAATTATGGCATTTTAAATTATGGCAAACATTAGTAAACCATAATAAACAATATGTTTTTCTTTTCACTCAATTTAAATATCTTAATATATAAAATCTTTACGTTACTGACTGACTGACAGACACGCTACAGCCGAAACTATTGGGCGCAGGAAGCTGAAATTTGGCATGTATGTTCCTTGGGGACCGTAGGGGTGCACTAAGAAGGGATTTCTCGAAATTTCCACGGGATCGGCCAAAACAGATAATTTAAATAAATGTGCAGGCGTAGCAGCTGGCGTCCTCTAGTATAATTATAAAAACCATCAGAATTTGCCCTTTATATAAACTACCACTAATGGGCACAAGCCTCATCTCACTGTGATTAGCAGATGATGGCTGATGGTTGGCAGATGATGGCTGATGGTTGCAGACTTCACATGTCTTTCAAAAACAGTATGGAGGCTCACAGACATGCAGGTTTCCTCACTATGTTTTCCTTCGCCGCTAAGCAACCCACAATAATTTAGATAAGATAATTCTTTATTGTACACCATATACACAGTCATAATATAGAGACAAAAGAGAAAATATTTAGTACGCATTTAACTGTGAAGAGTCATCGGTGCGCGTCGTTGCTTCGTACCCGAGACCACGTGCGCAGCAGTCTGTCAGATTCTCCACTAGGTTATCGCTGCCTTGTCTGAAGCATTATAATATGAATATTATTTAAGAATATTTGAGTACGTTTATCACTTGTCTGGTTACCAAAATAGATACAGGCTGAGCCTATTTTGGATTCAGTTGTATTATTACTATATTATAGTATATCGTCGTGGCCGACTGAACCACAGAAACATTCTGCAAGTCCTATTATAATCCGTTTTCCCTTCAATAATTTAAACGAAATACTTAATGAAACCGTTCACGTAATACTCGGTTATATCCCAAACCTTTTGAGACGAGATATTTAATTTGTCAATCGTCGTCATTTTTGAATGGACTTGTTTGATTTATTAATTGGCAGTAGGCCGACAAATCGAAAATTTTGACTGAATTTATTACTAAAGTTATAAATTTTCGTCACATTTCAAGTGAAAATATAAACTGGTAAATTCAATTATGAAGAAAATGGTTGTTTAATGTTTGAAATTTAAAGGTTTATAAGCACAAAGTTTACTTCATTGAAAATGTAGTACCATAAAATATAAGTGTCTAATCGGTGATTGATCAATACCGGATTTAAATGCACGCCAACCATATTCTGTGGTCACAATAGCGATTTATGTGGACGTTCATTTAGTGGTTTTTGTTGAAGTATACCAGGAAACTGTAATGCTGATTGGCATAACTAGATTGGTTTGAACTATTGCAAGTTTAAATTCATATATGTTACGAGGCAAATAAGAAGGTACATTTTTTTAAGCAGCAGGTTCGAGATGGTATGGCTATGAGAAAAGCCAGGAAGAAACTCATGCCACTCTTTTAAAGTCAGAATCTTAAATTATAAACAATTTGTGGTATTGTAACTGCTGACACATTCAAAAGTTGCAAAAGTTGCAATCCACTTAATCATTTTCCTTGTTTTCTTCCAAACAACTTCTTTAAATACTTTGTATGCTAAAAGTTTTTTTCTACGCCCTCTCATTTACTCACCAATATAAATTACACCAAAAAATATTAGTGGCCATATCAAATCACCAAATAAACCGAACATAACCAACCCTTGAATCGAATTATATGATTTATTAATCGTTTGGGGCTCACCTCTATTCGATAGGGGAACCCTTCGGCTATTATTGTCAACGGTTATCCAATCAATACACTTCATACCTATTCTGGTAGACCACGATTGTTGAGGTTAGGTATAGAATTGTGTGGGGAGAACCCTAGGTAAAGATATGCGGACGAAACGCTAAGATGTGTACAGATATAATACCTAATATATGTATTTAGGTATTCTGGTTGAATTTTGGGTTAGGAATTTGATGAGTAAAAGACGTTGGTTTGACCAGAAATATGTTACCTATATAGCCAGAGCTGCGATAAGTATGCGTTTTAACCTCTTGTATGCCGGAATGCCCGACACAATTAAAAAGCTATTGTGTCTCGCGTAGATCTGCGTTCCGGCATACAAGGGGTTAATATATAAGTATAGGAAATTGGTTTCAATCCCGTAACCACGGGAGAAGCCTAATCCGAAATATTTGGAGAAATATGTAGAAGGTATTTCAACTATTATTATAAACTTTCGTACTGCTATTTTCAGAATCAACGGGTATACTATAAAACTTTCTAGGGAATGCTGAGAAAAATTTGCTTATTGGGTTCTTAAGTAACAAATTGAACAGTGTATGTCCTTCTTCTTCTCTTATTCAAGTGACAAGCTCTTGTCGGTGGAGCGATAATCGTTGCTTTCAGCTTCGTGACCTTTCTTTGATCTCTTGAACAGTGTCCAAATAATAATTACGATGATGATGATGATACGATATACGATGGTGTAGAGGGAGTGCAAATGCAGTCATTTGCACTACCTCTACACCATCGTATATCGTATCATCGTCACGCCGAAGGGCGCCGATTCGATTCCCGGTCAAGTCAAACATTTGTGTTCCTGAACGTGTTTGTCTTGGGCTAGGTGTTTCTATGTAATGTATGTGTGTATTTGCATAAAAAGGATATATGTATCTTTATCCATTGTCTAGCACCCATAGTACAAGTTCTGCTTAGTTTAAGGAGTCCATCCATTTTTTTATTTTATGGTTCTCCCACAGGAGTGGCATTTACGATCTGAGATCGAGATTCTACAGATACATATGTTTTTTATCGATGTAACGTGGGTAGCCCAGTTGACCCACTTATTTAAGCTGCAGTCAGCAAGTCTATTTGCAACAGCAGTAAGCCTCATATAGAAGTAAAGGTTAACTACTAACTTATTTTTATCAAGGGATTATATGACGTCTTATTTTATGAGGTTTTGACATCATCACGGTTCCTTTAAAGCAACGAAAACTTAAGTAATTATAAAATACTAGCTGACCCAGCAACCTACGTACCGCCATTTTTTTGAATACCAATTTGTATTTTTTTTTTCATATACACCTTCTCCTGACAATAACGAACACATAAAAGAAAGATATATCCAATTTGTTACAGCCGTTTAGAAATTATGCGCGTACAAACATTTCAGAGATTTATTTTTATATAGATTAAAACATAAGTCAATATATTTCAGTGTAAATGTAACAACAAGAAAGTCTTGCAAAAATAAGTTCGAAAGTTCCTTTGTTTATCGCGATCATAGAGACAGACAGGAAGAAAAGGGGACTATACTTTATAATCCGTAGAGTTAAACTAGTAAGCGAATCTCGAGTTGCAACTGAGATAATACTAGGACAATGATGATGATTGAATTATTTTTTTTATATTCTTTTTTATTTTTTTATAGGCTCACGCCTGTATCCCCGAAGGGGTAGGCAGAGGTGTAATATTACACCCACATTTCGCCATGAAATTTCAGGTCCCACGTAATAGGGGTAATATTGAATTCAATATGTAATCTTAATATATAAAATCCTTGCGTTACTTACTGACTGACAGACACGCTACAGCCGAAACTATTGGGCGCAGGAAGCTGAAATTTGGCATGTATGTTCCTTGGGGACCGTAGGGGTGCACTAAGAAGGGATTTCGCGAAATTCCCACGAGATCGACCAAAACGGGTAAATTAAAAAAATGCAGGCGTAGCTGCTGGCGTCCTCTAGTTTAATATAAATAAATGACAAAATTAGTAAAAACTTGTCCAAGAATAGTGAGTATATATATATATATATATATATATATATATAGTTAAGTTATATTAAAAGATTTTAGGCTGGCTCCCTATCATATGGGACCTAAAAAAAACATGGTGGAATGTGGGTGTAATATTAAACCTCTGCCTACCACTACGGGGATACAAGCGTGAGTCTATAAATAAATATAAAATATTTTTCTACACTAAGTACCTATTACTAATTTCTTATGATTTAAGATTCTTCATTAAAACTGTGCGTGGTTTTACATGTTAAATAATTAAATACACATGTTCATATTCACGTGTTTGTTTCAAAGCTTGGTCACTTAACCCAGAAGTAGAGTATATCTCACTAAAATATATCTGTAGTTTCGTAATATGAATCAATGGGCTGGAAATCTTTGAAGAAATTTCACAGCTGAACAGATGCGCGTTCGTGTTCACCTTAATATTCCAATAGAGAAACTACCGCATTGATTGTGGGTTAAATATTTGGTCCGCTTAATGAAACCACTGGTCCATAATAATATATCCATACATATTCATAGTTACAGGGTGGGGGTTAGGGGCATTGGGTTCCCACCAAGAACTTAGGGTTCCAAGCCAACCTCACCTGCAAGTGGTGCACCTGCCAATCAACGGACGAGGCTCTGGCAAACAAAATATCCCGATAAGCGGCAATAGGCTCGCCACCTATTACGTGGGATCAAAACACTGGCGAAAAGTGGGCGTTTAATATGCCTCTGCCTACCCCTTCGGGGATACAGGCGTGAGTCTATGTATGTATGTATGTATTCATAGTTACATGTTACTAGATTTCACTCGCGACTCAACTTGCGTGAATTGTATGCGTAAACCTTCATTAGGAATCACGCTATCTCGACGGGTGCAAAGTAAAAAAATCACCTGCAATTTTGAGATTTTTGGTTTTTTTTTAAAACTAACTTAAAATATCATGTTCTACAACATAGCAAAAACAAAAATTCTAATATCACCTTATTTTTGGTACTTTTGTCACGTAATAGGAGACACCTACGCCCTTTGAGAAAATAATATAATAAGGAGTGGACAAATAGTACATATGGATACTTTACATTATAGAAATATATATGAAATCGACATAAAGCCACCAAACATAGTGTTGTCTCGTTTTTACTTAGCAATATCTCTATTAGAAAAAAGAGATAACCATAGGTTACTGAATACACTGATCATAGTGTTTTTTATCAGAAATGTCAATCGTGCCAGTGTCGCCATATTATTTTCAAGGTGTTTTTGGTACATCTGCTGTCAAATCGTTGTGTATCGAACATAATAATTTTGATTTTGTGCATAAATATGTCTAAAAACCGGATGAATCAGTGCTTCAGGCTTTCCTAGAGATCGTAAAATCATGCCTAAGTGTTGATTTGAACTGTGCAGTGCAAGATAAAGCTATAATCAACACAAATGTACTCTGCACAAGTAAGTAAGAAGTCATGATTTATATTGTTGAATAGGATTAGTATTTGTACAAAATTTTGTTACTTGAGGTTCTTTTTATAGTAAATTGAACAGGTTTTAGCTTCGTTATGGCCTAAATGTTGTTATTTTGTATTATTTTCGTAGTTTGGAATTTTTCATATTTACGTATTAGAGGTTAGAAGTGATGTTACTGCTAATGTCGATATGGGTTATCGATATATCCGTAATGTATAGATACTTCCACAAACGATAACATTGTTAAGAATATCTCGCGTCTGTAAACGGAAATAAATGAAACATTCCACCAATTTTGTCTGTACCTAGTAAAGGAAAAGCGATATTTGACTTACTTACTTCACTTAGCCCTGATTACATAAAACCCAAAACCGCTGCATCTTGCTCTATGTTCAGGAAAATGAGCAGTTAAAATAATAATATTATGTTTTTTGCCAACAGATAACATGAACAGCAACTGTATGCGAGGAATTTGGGCAAAACTAGACGACAATGCGCTATTAGGAACCGAGAAGACCTATTACAACTTATCGATAACAACCGTGAAACTAGTTCTGGTACGTATTTTTTGTAATACAAGTTTAATGTTATTGTTATCTTGAAGTTAAATCATATTTAGTAGTTGTCATTATGAAAATAGGTTATCCATGATATTTTTTGGTACGAAACGACGCATAAATGGCTATCTGCCATATAGCTTTTTCTACGTTGCGATTGTGATTTACATGTCTCAATTTACTTTTGTAAATTAGTATTGTTTGTTATGTTTATGAGTACCTATCTATGTTAGCTATATTAATTGACTTATAATTAAATTATATTTTCTTACTGTTATTTTTTACTATTGTTTCATGTTCAGAAAGTCCGAAACGACTTTTTGAAGAAGATGAAAGCTTACAGTACTAAGCAATGGATTTATCGATAAAAATGCTGTGTTGGCCGATGAACTTATTGAACATCTTATAGAAGACCTTGAAGTGTCAGCGATGAAGACAAATGAGTATCAGTTAACTACGCAAGATAAGTCCCCATGATCTGTGTACTCTAGGTCGGTCACACCAGTTCACTCTCAATCTGAAATACAAATTAATTCTGAAAATGTTGATGTTGATAATAGAGATTCTCCAAGCAATTTATCGGATACACCAACGCCCTCAGAATACAATTCATTTACTTCAAGTTCACCGCGCCCATTATCAGAAGATCAAAATATCTGTTTAATAAACTCAGACTGGCCATCGAGTATGTCACTTGCAAACTGTCAATCTTCTATAAACCACATCAGTGATGCTTCTTCGGCAGTGAAGGCATCAAGTGAACGCCTTCCTCGTTAAACGGTAATGAAAAAATATTATATTGACTAAAAATACTATGTATCTGCCACTATTTTATAAAAGACAAATTGCTAAATTATTAGCATATAATATACAAAATGACACAGGTACATGTAGGGTATCCAAGAATTTAGTTTCTGTAAATAGTTCCTATCCTTATAATTCTTCTATTGAGAATACTGACACAAGTTCTTTAAACTTAAGAACAGGACAAAGGGTAGACATATTGAACTGACTGTAGCACATTAAAACATACAAGGTCTATCTGGCAAGGATTTAGAATTAGGTTTATATTTAGAAAATCATAGTATTAAAGTTATGTGCATTACAGAACACTGGCTTAAAGAATACCAGATTAAATTCATAAATAACACACAATACACAGTACGCAGTGCCTTCTCTAGGAAACAAGCTATTCATGGTGGATCATTGATTATTGTTTCATGTAAAGAACGGAAAGACATAGCTAGCTTGTCTATAGAACGCACGGTGGAACTGTCATGCATTGAGCTTGAGCAGCATATTATTATATGTGTATATCGTCCTCCATTAAGTGACTTTAATTTGTTTGAATCTGTTATGGAAGATGCAATTAGTAAAATTAGGAGCAATAAGAAAGGGATTATAGTTTGTGGTGATTTTAATGTTAACATTCTTGAAAATTCAATAATGACTTGTAGATTTTTAAACCTTTTTAGATCATTTAATTTGAAAAAAATATTTCTTGAACCAACTAGAATCACGGCAACATCTTTCACCTGTCTTGATAACATATTTAGTAATTGTATTGTTTCAGATAGAGTAGTTACTTCTGAATTAACTTCGGATCACTGTGGTCAATTAGCTAGGTTTCCATATTACTATGATAGCATCGTACAGATGGTGTTGGTTAGGCCATTACCTAGGCATAAGTTTAATGAATTCCAGAATAAAGTATTGATTGGAATGAATACTATGAAGCCTGACTTAACCTTTCGAGTACCGAGGACATGAATTCATGTCCTACAAAAAAGTCCCCTTGTTTACCGACGACATGAATTCATGTCCAGATTCCGTCCTTCAATCTATGACGTTTTTTACACTGATCTAGTACATTTTATCCATTATTTCACATAGCATTGTATTTTTACGAATCATAGATAGCTCTGAAACCTTCTTCTGATCCAATTTGATATCAAATTAAAAAGTAAAAGGACATTTAATTTCAATGCGCGCGAAATTGAGAATTTTAGCAAATGTTTGCTATTGAAAAGGGGGAATTATTATAATGGATACATGCATATTTTCAGTTATCATTGGAAAACCCATATTATATAGAATATAAAAATACAAAAATAAAGAAAAAAATATTTTATTTTCAAATATAATACGCTATAATTGTCGATAACACCAGTATTCTAAGATCCATTCAAAACAGAGAGCTACACAAAACTAAATATACTCTCAAATGTTATTATTATAATTTTTTATTATCGGCTATATAAGTGGGTTTCAAGAAATTATAACTCGAACTCTTGAAAACATAAACAAAGACTTCTCAGAGCGATAACATTCAATTTCTAGTACCGCGCGCGCGATGATGTCGTACGGCGCGGTCGTAGAGCCAAATTGACGTTTTAGAGGGCGCTGTACTTGAAAGGTTAATAGAAATAGATTCGCCAGATAAGAATTTCAACAATTTATTTAATATAGTTAATAACACGTTTCAGAATACTTTTAAGACTAAGGAGAAAGTAATTAAGGAATCTCGAGCTTTTAATGAGTGGGCTACTGCGGGTATTTACAAAAGCAGAGCAAAAATGTATGAGTTGTATGGCATGAAAAAATACAATTCTGATTTAAACTTCACTGATTATGTTAGGAATTATTCTAAAATATTTAAAAGAGTGTGCAATACAGCTAAAGCTATATTCGTTAGGAATAAAATTAAACAATCTTCGAATAAAGTTAAGGCAACCTGGCGAGCTATTAATGAAACAACAGGTAAGACAACATTAAGAAGTAATAGTTTTAGTCTTCTTGATAATGATAAATTAATTCATAATGACGAAGAAGTCGCACACACATTTAATAACTTTTTTGCTAGCATACCACTTACTACTACTAGAGAATTAAAATCATCAGCTATAGTCGCAGAAAACCTATTAGAGTCTAGTGTAGGAAAATGTGAAGTAATATTTAAATTTCATAGTATTAGTTCTACCGATACTATAAATACTTTTAAGTCTTTAGAGTCTAAAAATACAGGTGATCTCTGGGGCATTTCCGTTAAGGTTTTGACAAGTATAATTGATGTAGTAGCTCCTTATTTAAGCAACTTATTCAATAAGTGTATTAAATCTGGCAGTTTTCCAGATCTTATGAAACATAGTAGAATAATACCTCTGTTCAAATCCGGCAATAAGACTGATCCTAGTAATTATAGGCCAATATCGATACTACCTGCTTTTAGTAAGATTTTCGAAAAGATCATACTCAAGCGACTACTAAGACATTTTAATCAAAACAGCCTCCTTCATGGTGAGCAATATGGTTTTACCAAGGGTCTCTCGACAACAGATGCAGGAGTAGCGTTACTCAAACATATCTACAGTGCTTGGGAGAATTCCCAAAATGCTGTTAGTGTGTTCTGCGACCTTTCGAAAGCATTCGATTGTGTCTGCCATGAGACGCTCTTGTGCAAGCTTAGACATTACGGCGTCCAGACTAAAGCATTGGATGTCATTAAGTCGTACTTAAGTGACAGAATCCAATGTGTTGAAATAAATGGCTCAACATCCAGTGGCTTACCTGTTGATTTAGGAGTGCCATAGGGCAGCATCCTAGGGCCTTTCTTGTTTCTTGTTTACATAAACGATTTATCTTTTTACTTGAGAATCATTTGTGACGTTGTACTGTTTGCTGACGATACTTCTTTGATATTTAAAGAAGATAGAAATAAGGAACACTTTAACGAAATAAACAGTGCACTCATTCAAAAGACTAAATGGTTTAATGTAAACAATCTAGTACTGAACGCCAAAAAAACAAAATGTGTTAAGTTTGCTCTGCCTAATGTCAGAAACCTTGGTCCTAACATAGTTTTAAATGACGATGTACTCGAAACAACTGAATCCACATTATTTCTAGGATTAACTCTTGATTCGAGGTTACAATGGGGTGCGCATGTTACATATCTCTCAGGGAAACTTAGCTCAGCTGCTTATACCGTTAAGAAGGTTCGTAGGTTGACCGATGTCGATACGGCTAGATTGGTTTATTTTAGTTATTTTCATAGTGTTATGTCATATGGCATATTGTTATGGGGTAGAGCCGCTGATAAACAAAATATTTTTATATTGCAGAAACGGGCAGTTAGGGCCATTTACCAGTTAAAGACAAGAGTCTCACTCAAAGAAAAATTTAAAACTATTGGTATTCTTACTGTAGCGTCACAATATATTTATGCCAGTGTTATGCATGTAAGACTAAACATAAATTCTTATGAAATGAATTGTGACATACACAATATCAATACTAGAAATAGACATAAATTATGTGTACCGTATTTTCGTTTGCACAAAAGGCATAGCTCTTTTATTGGGCTCAGTATTCGCATATACAATAAATTACCAACTTATATTTTAGACTTGCCATTAAGTTCGTTTCAGGCAGAAGTTAAAAAGAATCTTATAAATAAGGCATATTACAGTTTGAAGGATTATTTTGATTACAGGAGCGCTTGGAAGTAGTTGTTCGCTTTTGACTAGGTCAATAATTAGTAGCTTTATTTTATAGTGTAGTTAATTACGATATTCTCATTTCATCCTATATTTTGCATTCATGTTCCACACTTTCATTATAACTTTGCGGATTTGTAAAATGTGGGTAACTCGTGGTCATGGGCTAACTAATAGGTTGTCGATTGCTTTGGTTTCATAATACCGTTACTTTCTGCTTCATTCACTTCTACCATAGTTCTGGCCATGTTCGCGAGTTTCCTACATTAAAAAGACGTAAGTGGATGCTCCTGTTTCACCATATTTACTTTAGGAGGCTTACCATATGAACATCATTTACTGTTTGGGTATGATATCAATAGCTACTAAAAATTTTACTAGTAGATGTCTACAATGTGAAACAATTGCAGCTCCTTACAAAAATAAAATGTACCACCAATATATTTGTTTGAAAAGAGTGGCCATGAGTTTTATTGCCCGTTCTTTCTCGTGGTTCTACCTATTGCATTGCGAACGTGGCAGTAAATGTAAATGTAGAATCATTAAGTAATTAACTTAAATTTTGACGTTCATAAGCGTCACTTTGTGGCCTAGATGAATTAATGATTTTGATTTTTGATTTTGATTTGGTAGAAAAAGTCGTCAGTTCAGTATTAATAAATCAAAGAAAATGTGATTGAGAAATAAAGACAAGTGGATTGATACGATACGTGAATTACTATTTAATTCAAGTAAGTCCAGAAATGGGAAATTGCAACCTGCGAAACATCTTAAGCCGGCATGTGGTATTTGAAAGTTAACTGTAGCGCAAAAATATCCCACGAAGATAGAAAACTTATCTTTGATCGTTTTTTGGATCTCTGTGATGACGAAAAGCAATGGGTTTTCATAGGTAAATATACAAAACGTTATTAACGTTTTACGTATGAAACGAAGAATTACTACAGAGAATATTTCTAAACGCCAACACAATGTAAACTATACTCAAGAGATTCAGCATATACTGCAGATTGGATCAGAAAGCCTTCACGAGATTCTACGCGTTCATCTACGGGTGCGGAGGATAGTTTCACGCTAGGTGCCGCACAACCTCACCGATGTTCAGAAGCAGGCAAGGGTGGAATGGTGCCATGATATGATAGGCAAATTTGAATCAGGCTTGTCTCGGCGTGTTTACGACATCGTGGTGCCATGATATGATAGGCAAATTTGAATCAGGCTTGTCTCGGCGTGTTTACGACATCGTAACAGGTGATGAATCCTGGATTTATCAAAACGATCCAGAAACAAAGCTCCAGTCGACGGTTTGGGTGTTTCAAAACGAATCAATACCTACTAAAGTAAAGCGACCTAGAAGCGGGGGGCAGATTTTGATTGCGAGCTTTTTCAATTTGACTGGCTACTTGGTGACAATTCATTAACGCCAAATAGTATTTTACCAAATGCTTGGCAGAAATTTTCTCTGTTGTGAGCAACAAGAGACCAAACACAGGGTTTCGCGGGCTACTACTCCACCACGATAATGCGCCCTCCCACACCGCAATCAAAACGAGGGACTTCCTAGACAGCACACCGGTCAAACTCCTGGGTCACCCTCCTTACAGCCCTGACCTAGCACCGTGTGACTTCTTCTTATTCACAAAAATAAAAAATCAGCTCAATGGGATACAATTTTCGCCGCCGGTTCATGCGCTCTCAGCGTTCGAGCAGGCTGTAAACGACTTGCCGCTGGGTGTTTTGGCGGCGGAGCCCAACACCTTCATCCGCCGCCAAGGGGGTTTCGTTGGGGGCCCGCCTGACCATCTGGCGGGCCAATACCCGTCGGGGGGTAGCGAGGAATGCTTTGGTGAAACCCTACCCTCCGACACATGGGTACATGAGGAGCACGGGTTGGTTTTTAGTCAGTAAGAGTCTGACAGTCCCCTTCGTCCTTCCCCCCCAGGGCGGAGGGACTCCATGAGGATTTTCCAACCCGATACCAAAAAAAAAAAAAGGCTGTTAACGACTTGTCTGCGGTGGACTGGAAAAAGTGTTTCGAAAACTGGCTCAGACGCATGAAACTTTGTATAAAGGCTGGTGGAGAGTACTTTGAAAAGATGTAATAAAAATATATTTACTTATAGAACATATTTTTTAGTGTCGCAAAAGTTTCTGAGTGTCCCACGTAGATTTAATAGTAATTGTTTTTTTTGCTAAACGAAGTTTATATAATTTTACTGTTGAATTCTCAACCAAAGTTCCTGCAATTACCTACCTCATAAATTATCAGTAAGATTTTTGTTGATTTTATTTTTATTTCAAAAATTGTATGAAAAGTTACGTTTTTTACGATAGTAATGAATGATTCCTAAGTAAATATTTCATTTAACCTCCTTATAAATCGTGTACCTTGCATCAAATCAACGACGTAGAAAAAGATATCTGCGCTGTTATATTCTGAACTTGGTGTATTTAAGATGTAAAGCGGTCATTAACTAATTTTAATAATAGGTAGTGTTAAAATTCACGTATTTACTTCGAAATCTACTAATCATACTTTACTAAATGTCTAAATCTATTTTTTTTAATTCCCACGTAGAAACGACCAAGTGGTAGTTAACACAGTTGTCATATTTTTAAGCGCAATGTAGATGCAGACAACTACAATATCTCGTAAATTAAACATAATTCGATGAACTGATATATACTTGAGGATATATTATTAAATAATGAAGCAATGATGAAAATTTCAATAAATTTGGGTTAAAATTGATAAAATGGGAGCACTTTTTCCTGTTATGCGCTCTCCTGAAAAGTAGCTGTTTTGTAAATGACTCTTTTTACTTTGCACCCGTCGATCTATTGATGAAAACCGTACAAAATCAGTTAGGTAGTTTATGAGTTTTTCGCGTCTATGCAGACGAGATGGCAGGGAAATTAATTTTATAATGTTTATGTATGGGAATGAAATTTCAAAAGTAAATACATTTGATAGCAATGATAGCCTGATATGAAGAAAACTGATTGTTACGGGGAGGATGTTGGGCTTGAATCAACAACGTACACCATACACTTTTTGAAGTTCTGTGCCTACAAAAATATCTACTAGCGCTCGCCATCAGGTAAAGTATATTGTGAGGAAACTGAGAAGTCCATAATGCTCTCGCAAGACATAATTTAATCGGTCAACCTGCACTTAGCCAGCGTGATAAACTATGGTCTTACTCTTCCAATAGTAAGAAGAAACACGTGTCTAATAGTTGAATAGCTACACGCAGAGCTGATATTAACTACGATAGATCAAATCTTTGTCGCTTCCACTCGGCGCATTTCTAAGCACCGCATAAACCAAACCGAGCAGTCGAACTACATAAACCCAAAGAGCGACACACAAAAAGGACTCCTTCAATGACATACTGCACAGTCTACTTGTAATCTGAACGTATACACTCTAATGGAAGCCTCGGTTACTCGTGGCTCAACGGTTCGGAAATCTTTAAAGAAATTTCACAGAGACTGACCCCCGCAGTCGGTTGTACAACAGGTGCGCGCGATCATACGATTCGTTCTCAACACGGACTCTGAGAATGAAGCTGAATTAATTCCCTTGCATTTAGGCACATACTTGGGAAAAGGGTTTTTGAAAAAATAAGGTTTACATACATTTAAATGTCCCTGTCAACTTCAGGCGTCTTAATGTTAGTGGTTAGTAACCACGTATAATAATTGTTATCTTGTGTTCTGGTCAAACAAGATATATACACATTTCGATAGAAACAGACGTAAACAAACAAGCTCTTTTTCATTGACTTTCTACTTAATTATGATACATCGAGAAGTGTCACCTAGGACGCACCTTAGTCACCACCGTATTAGTAACATGTAAGCCTTACATTTTCTTGCATAAGTTAGTAATTAATAAACTTCATAGTAAAGTTGTAGTTTTATATTCGGCTGTCGAGACACATAGGCGCATATGTTATTAGTCGTAAAAAATGATGACCATTATAATAAGTTTAAAACATACGTTGTGTTTGAATTACCTAAGCTTCCTCATCCCACACTTTTGAAAAACAATGCTCCTCTCATAACACATCGCAAAGGAACCTTGCTTTATATCCCACGAAACTCTTCCATCCAGTCTTACACTTTAAACTACATACCCAGTGCATTTAGTGCTAGAACCAAGTACTAATCCAACTTGTGTCGCCGGACTGCATTGAAAGCGCTGTATCATCAGCCGCTCTTACAAGTTAGACACATGTGTGTGTATGTATATACGGAGGCATTGTGTACGTATGAGTTAAGTGAGAATTTGTAGCCATATGCTAACATGCATACTGGCTTAGATGCGCTTGTTCTCACGTGTGTATGAGAATGTTTGAGTATCTAAATAATGCACTTTTCGGTTCAGTAGAGAAAAGTATTTCGCAACTACGCCTCTGATGAATGATTAATAAACGACTTTTCTTGTCCCTCTTTTAACCTATTGGACATTGGACACAATATTACCTACCTGAACTTTTCCACAGGCTGCCACAAATGCTTAACATGCTCTCCTAAGTATGGAACAAGCAAAAATTAACAATTTTTCGACGCTGAACCATTATATCGTTAACAGCAAAAACTGACTACAAAATGTAAATACCATTTTCTTTTACAAAAGGCACTTAGTAAAACAGAGTCCGTTACCGTTAAAAATTAAAAATGAAATAATTTGTGCCTGGCTTTGTGTAGACTTGGCAGCTTTTCAGAAGTAAATAATTTACACGAGGTAAGAGTTGTCGCTTATAACAAAGATAAACTGGTAAGTGATAGTCGCAGTGTAGCATAATAACATTATTGTAACCAGCTCTGTATATAAATTGTCCCAATAATGGATTGGACCATCTTGCACTATGATAAAGGTTTGGTTATAGCCTGCCTCCGTGGTCCAGCGCGCTTGCGTCTGCTGATTGGAAGATCCCGAGTTCGATTTCCTGGTTAAGCAAAAGTGTTATTGAGATTTTGGAGTCGGAGTCTGGTGAGGTGCATGGTAAAAGCAATAGGCTCGCCTCCTTTTTATATTACGTAGTTTGTTTTTTTTTACCACATACACGCATCACCATCTAGCCCCAAACTAAGCAGAACTTGAACTATGGATACTAGATAATGGATAAACATACTCATATACTTTATTTTGTAAATAAATACATATTATACCTACAGAGAAACACCCAGACCAAGGCAAACATCGTGTTCAAGCACACAAATGTTTGACTTGAGCGGGAATCGAACCCGCAACCTTCGGCGTAGCAATCGCTTACACTCCCGCTGCGCCAACCGGTCGTCAAAGTTAGTCCTACGTAAAACAACACACAATAAACACACATCTACCTAGTCCTTCGGGGATACAGACGTAAATCTATAAAGAAAATAAATAGGCAATAGTCTAACACACTGCACAAGTGCGTGCTAGCAAATTTCAAGGATGTCTTTCAAGATCCTTGTGGAGAACTCTCAGACATGCAGGCTTTCTCAACATGTTTCCCTTCGCTTTTAAGCAAGAGGTTATGCAATAAACTAAACCATTATTATTAAGATAATAAAACGCAGTTAAGGCAATGACATTTATTTTTAACAGTTAAGTAATGGAGAATCAATGCCGTATTGTTATTACACGATAAGTATTGTATCTATTTCAGTGTGGTGACAAATTCCATTATGTGGATGCTGTAGCAGGAAAAATTAAATCTTTGCGAAGAGACAGCAAATTCGACATCAATCTTAATAACAACTTATGCCAGCGTGGTATAGTATGCCAAGTCTTCCTATCGACAGCACTGTGAAGCAAGTTAGGTAAGGCTTAAGTCCAGCAGTGGACTGCAAAGGGTGTTAGTAAATGGTACACACCCATTTTTGCCATAAAGTAATTCGGATTTTTATTCATATTTTGAGATTGATAGATCTCTCCAACTTGTAATTTAATTCACGTAATATTTTCCTTATATCAATTTTAATTCATTTCATGAAATATTTAAAACAATGACGCTCAACTTTTATTCTAAATCAAAATATTCAGAAGCAAACAAATTAACCAAGTCTGAGTTTCGTAATTAATAATACGACCGAAGGCTCTCTAATTAGCTAGGTTTCAGTCAGAATGATTTATTTTAATTAGTAACTCGATATCCATTTGCGGTTGAAATATCTTTAGAAGTTGTAGGGATAAGAAAGGGTAGGTTGTTATGATAGGAACGAGTGAATTGTTTTTAATATTTTAGGAATATTTTGTACCTTTTTTGCTTTCCCGGGTGTTGTCAACAATTATAATTTTATTTACTAGTTTATGCCTGTGGCTTCGCTTGTGTGACAAAATGAAGCCCATCTGCTGTTTTAATGTATGTAAGATACATTTCTGGGAAGTATCTTCAATTTATTTTTGTGTGAAAAGCAGTAATAGGATGCTTGGCGTAGTGTTTGCGAAACAAAAGGCCAAGCTAGAGACAAGATAAAAGAAAACAAGATATTTTTTTGCGAAAACAAATCTTTAAAGTTTTCACCCCAGAAATAAATCTCGTATCGCTAAGTACATTTTAAACAATCAACTAATGGACTCACGGAACACATAGACGCGAAACAGCAATTTTTGCAAAACATATCTTTTTCCATGCTAGATTAGAACCTGCAGCACTCATTGCTAATACCAACGACCAAACGACCGTTTAAGCCACTACGCCATTCGCGCAGTCTATATTGAATTGACACGTAGCAGATTCATAATAATAATGATAAGCAACGATACGTAGTAGGTATGAGTCAATAGGAAACACGGCCAATGGCCAATATGCTGTATAAAAATCTCAACTCCAATACGTTATAAATATATTTTAAATACATCTTCAGCACTGGGTATTCTGTGTCGCGGGGGACTTTACAAACATGCAACTAATGGAAATCGAATTCACCAATCGAAACAACAATTCATGGATCACACAAAGTGTTGTGATCGAACCCAGAACACTCGGCGCAGTGTCCTAAACCACTTCGTCAACCGTGCAGTCATTATAAAAGACACTTCTCTCAAAATATATCGCCTGCTACATACCGCTCTTACTCACATCAGGCACTTCAGACCCAAAAATATTCCTCATACCGTATAATAATATAAGTATAATTATTCGTCCCATATTAACATTCCGTCCCAAGCTGAGGTCGCGGAATTTTTCAAATAAATCGTGCCATTAAATTTTACTGTCCCATCTGGGCAAAGATCATCGTTCATAAGTTTCGGCCGCTAGATGTCAGGGCGGACGTGACGTCGTTAAGGGTAACATGCACACTAACTAAGTAAGGGTATGAACACATCGGAGGGTAGGTTAGAATGTTAAATAAGTAGGTAAAAGGTGTTTTGATTCGTGTAGTAAGAGATGGGTATAGCCGATTTTATGGACAAAAAGGAATGTATGGGTTGGCTGTTTAGATGTTGCAATAGTTTAGGATGACAATCAACGCACAAGCTTAAATAGTCTTATAAGGTTAAAATTGTGTAAATTGTTTATAAAATTATTGGCGTATGAATAGCCAAAACGTTTCCAAAAAGGCACGTTTGGCTGTGCATAGAGGGATATTAGTGCCTACCCTTATGTACGGTAGTGAAAGTTGGGTATGGCAGAAGAGATTTGAAAGTAGAATAAATGCTGTAGAAATGAGAGCACTGAGAAGTATGTGTGGTGTATCTTTGACCGACAGAGTAAAGAATTGTGTGATAAGAGAGTGTTGTGGCGTAAAAGAAGATGCAGTGACAAGCATTGAGAAAGGTATGTTAAGATGGTTTGGCACATGGAGAGTATGGATGACGATAGACTGACAAAGAAGATATATAAGGCAAGTGTAAATGGGACAGGACAAAGGGGAAGACCTAGGCGGACGTTCTCTGACCAGATGGGAGACATCATGAAAAAAGGACAAGTCAGAAATACCCTTAACAGAAGAGCATGCACGAGAAACTTGATGGGAGTGAGTGAAGCAAGAGAGGTATGTCAGGATCGTTGCAAAGAGCGTTCCGTAGTCTCTGCCTACCCCTCCGGGAAACAGGCGTGAGTCTATGTATGTATGTATGTTTATAAAATGTGTAAATCCCCAGATTAATAATATTTATTATGCGGCAGACATCTTCTGAAAGTTAACTTTCTGGTCTTGCAGTGCGATATACAGTTACGACAGTGTACCACAATATAAAATATTAGCGATTCCTACAATTGTCTCTAATTTTAAGTAAAGTATAGCGGGGGACTTTTAAAACATTCAATCAATGGACACAAATTACGACCACACTTAAAAAAAATCAAACTGTGGTTCCCACAATACTCGGCACACTGCTAAACAGCGATGCGACCGCTTAAACCAATACGCCATACATACAATCTTTATCATTACAGATTTACCATATATCATCCTTGCAATCTATTTCAAAACCTAAGATTCAATCCATATTTTTTTTATTCATAGTCTCACACCTGTATCCCCGAAGGGGTAGGCAGAGGTATAAAAATTAAACCTACATTTCGCCATTAATTTTTAGATCCCACGTAATGGGGGCGAGCCTATTGCCGTTACCGGCACATCACCAGGCTCCGCGTATTGTATTGAGTATTCGGAAAAACCCAGTAAAACTCAGCAGTCCAAAAAAACACAATTATAGTACTTGGGAGTCATCAAAGAATGCTATTGGAGTATTCTGTGACCTATCTAAAGCATTTGACTGCGTTCAGCACGACACACTACTGCGTAAGCTCCGCCACTACGGCGTTGAGAAAACCGCACTTAGTGTTGTCGATTCGTACCTGCGGCAGAGATTTCAGTGTGTCGATGTAAGTGGGACTACATCCTCTAAATTACCTATACAGCTAGGCGTTCCACAAGGCTCAGTTTTAGGTCCTTTTCTATTTCTTGTATATATTAATGACTTCCTTTTTATTTAAAAAACATCTGTGATGTCGTACTTTTTGCAGATGATACGTCACATATTTTTCAAGTGGATAGGAATAGAAATCAATTTGATGATGTAAATAATGCACTATTACAAGTTACACACATAGTTTACAGCAAACAACCTAGTGCTTAATTCTAAAAAGACTAAATGCGTTAAATTTGCTTTACCTAACGTTAGACAACTGGGACCTAATATTATGCTAGATAGGGAGGAACTTGACACAGTAGACTCTACAGTGTTCCTAGGTATTACATAAGATAATAAGTTACAATGGGGTGCACATATAGCATGTCTTGCAGGAAAGCTCAGCTCTGCTGCGTATGCCGTCAGAAAAGTTAGGCAACTTACTGACATCGACAGGGCTCGTTTAGTATATTTTAGCTGTTTTCACAGTGTTATGTCCTACGGCATTTTGCTATGGGGCAAAGCTGCGGATATTCAGAATATCTTCGTTCTACAGAAACGAGCGGTACGAGCAATATACATGTTAGGTGCAAAAGATACTCTTGGGGAACGCTTTAAGTCTATAGCAATTTTTATTTGCTAATATTTTGTACATTAGGCAAAATATAGGTTTATTTACCACAAAAAGCGATATACATAACATAAATACTCGAAACAGGCATAGGTTATATGCCCCTTATCATCGTTTACATAAAGTTAATAATTCTTTTGTAGGGCTAGGTATTCGTATATACAATAAAACACCAATTAGTCTTTTAGAATTACCATTTAGTACATTTAAAACTAAAATAAAAGACTGCCTTATTAAGAAAGGTTATTATACTATTAATGATTATTTCAGTGATAAGGATAGTTGGTCACTTACGCTAGACAACTAATGATCTTTATACCTAATTAGAATTGTATAGATACTTTACATTTTTCAGTTTATCATTATATAATATTTCTAGTTCTTTTACTGTTCATGTATTATTAGGTCATTCAACTTACTACATTTACATTTGCATTGTTGTTCCACTAATTTTATTAAGTTTAACTGCACTGTAAGATGAAGATAACTCGTGATCATGGGCTGTAAACTAATGTTTTTGTAATTTTATGTATTCATATACAGTCACTTCTGTAACATACATTTCCACCATAGTTCTGAACATGGTCGCGAGTTGCCTACATTATGAGACGTAAGTGGATGCTCCTGTTACACAATAATCACATTAGAAGGCTAACTAGGGCACTTAATTTAGTAACTGCATTAATTTCTTAAGTATTATGTCTCTGTAACTAATTACTATTTACAAGTAATTAAGAACAATGTGAAACAGTTGCAGCTCCTTACAAAAATAAAATACATAATAATATGTACCATAATATTGGCGATTCAAAAGAGTGGCCACGAGTTTTATTGCCCGTTCTTTCTCGTGGTTCTACCTATTGCTTTGCGAACGAGGCAGTAAATTCGATTTAAAAAATTGACGTTCATAAGCGTCACCTTGTGACCTAGATGAATAAACGATTTTGACTTTGAGTCGCATACGCTATTCACTGGACCACGGAGGCAGTCTTCCGTCAATCATCGTCAATCCATAGTCTTTTTAAAACGAGTCTTTGCAAACACAGCCTTTGATTACATGCTCCGTAAGTTGTATGATAATGAAATTTAGTACAAATATCATCTAATATGGGCCGTTCCAGTTTAATAGGTACTAACCTAACAAGTAATATTCATGAATTACCATCAGTAATTCATTTATATTACTTCTTAGGGTACAAAAGTTTAGGTTGAATAGTCGTTCGAGAGTAATTGTTTTATAGCCTGGTATTTTAAGCATAAGCATAATATAACTTCACGCCTTTATCCCCAAAGGGGTAGGCAGAGGTGTATTACACACCCACACTTGGCCAGTTATGTTTCGGTCCCAATGTAATAGGGGGCGAGCCTATTGTCATCTACCGGGCACATTGTTAAGCGAGCGATAATTTATATTTTTAATACACACATAACTTCGAAAAGTCAGAGGTGTGTGCCCGGGGTACCTCGGATCGAATTCTAGACCATCGTCTTGGCAGTCCGTTACATATACAACTGGGCTATCGCCGCTTTTATGTTTACCTGTCTTGTAAAATAGAAGTTTTCAATACAATTGTATGAATTACACGAGACAACACTTTGAACTATTCATAAAAAAAATTTGTTTCTTGTATGGGTGTTCATTGTGTCCGTTAGTCGGATGGTTTTTTAATTCTTCGCGACACAGGATTTAGTCATAGCGCGGGAGTCGTCTTTTAAAAAATAAAAAGTTATGTTTATGAACTCCCACAATGTTTTACATAGCGATAAAGCTCTTATGAAATTTGAGTCATTAGCATTGTGTGAGTCAAAAGGAGGATTCGGCATATTATACATTGGTGACCAAAGGTTTAATTCTAGGTTTAGGTATCGGGTTTTTCATTTGCTCTCAAAGTTACTATACATACATACATAGACTCACCGCTTGTTTCCCGGAGGGCAGGCAGAGACTACGGAACGCCATTTGCAACGATCCTGACATATCTCTCTGGCTTCATTCACTCCCATCAAGTTTCCCATGCATGCTCTTCTGTTTAGGGTACTTCTGACGTGTCCTTTTTTTAAGATGTCTCCAATCTGGCCAGAGAACGTACGCCTAGGTATTCTCCTTCGTCCTGTCCCATTTACACTTTCCTTATAATGTTACTATACAGGAACATACATACCAAACAGTTTCTAGCGCCCAATAGTTGCATTTGTCTGTCAGTCAGTCAGTAACGCAAGAATTTAATATATACAGGTGTTTATTTTTGTTTTGTTTTTTGGTGTGAGTGTGTGGTCAGCTCTGGTATCGGAATTTCAGACAGCCCGAAGGCCTCCAACATGGCCTGACGATCCTCATCCTTAGACAAGAATCGGGACCGACAGCTTTTCGTGCCCTCCGAAGCACGGTAGTGCTCAGATATAAATGCCATACACGGTCACCCATCCAAGTGGTGACCTGTGCAAGCGTTGCTTAACTTTGCCGATCTGTTACGAACGGCAAGCCAAGTCTCCCTATGAGATTACATATTATTCAGATTATAATTTGTAATAGCTAAACAAATATATATCACTGTTTACTACCTCAGAGTATGTCTAGACATCATTCATTAGTTTTATGTAGGTAAACGTCTCATGTTACAGGACAGCCTAATGACACAGGTGATCTATTCGACCTTATAAAGGTGTACTAAATATTTTGCTCAGTTTATATCCTAGCTATGTGAATAAAAGTTGTATATGCAGACCAATAAAAAATTATTATAAAGCAAAAAGATCTTTTTACCTTTTTTTATTGTTACGCCACGTCACGAAGAGGCGGACAAACGTAAAAATATTACACCCATATGTCTCCTTATGCATTTTTGGTCCCACGTAATAGATGGTGAGCCTATTACCGTTACCGGTGACATTGCCAGGCTCCACGCTGCAATTAAGAATTCGGAAAACCTAAAGAACACTTTGCCTGACCTGGGACTCGAACCCAGAAGTGCCTGATTAGCAGACGCATACGCTACCTACTGGACCATAGAGGCAACAAAGGTCTTGTGTAGACTCGTACTAAATACTTAAAAAGAATCTATACATCTGAATTAATCCTTCTAAGAAATACTGTTTAAATAGTATATATATATATATATATATATATATAGGCTGTCACAAGACCCATCACCAAGCCGAAGTCTACTCGTTTTGGACATCATGCCAAGTCATGTTAAGCAAAAATAAAACTTGGGAAATCTTTTTTTTTTTCGAATAATCACATTTTTTAAGCCGCAATTAAAATTGTGCGCGTACAATTTTCGAAATACCTACTTATCCATGAGTGCATAGGACATCCATAAAACAGGTTGGCATAGTAATTGCATCGATTTTGTACACACTGTATATATAGTCTGCCAAGATTTTTATGTGGCCTCTGCAGTAAGACTATTGGTGTTATACCATACTTGTAATACTTCTGTAAAATAGAAGATTCTTCTTTATTTCAGGTATCTAAAATAAATCTAAAATACACATATATGACAAGCGTGGTCGACAACGGTCTAATATGTAGTTTTGAAAATAAAAAGGCGGCGAAAACCGTGTGATTTTCGGTTATCGCGTCAAAACGTAACCTATGTGTTATATTGATGTGTGATGCTACACGTTTACAAAATGTCATCAAAATATGTTTATTTTTGGGCAGTCGGGTTCTGGAGTGGCGACCACATATCAGACAACGCAGCAGGGGTAGGCCTCCCGCACGCTGGACCGACGAACTGGTTAAGATCGCGGGAAGCGTTGCGGGCGGTACGAAATCGGTATGTGTGGAGAACCTTGAGGGAGGCCTATGTCCAGCAGTGGACTAGGCTGTCACCGTGATGATGATGACGTTTATTAGCTTACCATTAAAGAGTGGCAAACATTCATCTAACAGTTCAGCTATCCATCCTCACGAATTCTCACAAAGTTAAAAAGTAATTATAAAACCCATCTCTCTATAAATACATGTGTGTTAGCTGATATACGTCCAGTCTAGACAATATTATCGTATTACTGTTGTACTGACCTTGTTTGTCCACAGAAATAAAATTAGCTACCAACTTGTTTATGAAAACATTGTGTGAAGATTTTTATTTCAGAACTAGCTACGAGCTACGGTGTAAGTGCTCGTAGATGTGCTACGTCGTAGCTGTTGTGTTTTGTGTTTTGAAATGGTATTCGTTTAAAATATTTCATCTTTTAGAATTTTTGAATGTCCCTTTGTATAAAATTATTGAAAGTAAAGTTTAACCATATCCGCATATAAATACCGAAATTATTATATTTTTATTTTCAAATGTCCAGTTTCTACATGCAAGGCAAATTTACAGCCAGAAAATTAATTTATATAAAAATTGAAGATGCCAATTAAAAGTTTTCACTGATAGTATTTAGAGTACATCAATAACACAACATGGTCAGATAAAATCAGAGTAAATATTAAACATTCATATACAATTTTAAGTATAGCTTGTCTGTTGGAACTAGGTTGAACAAAACATTGAACAGTTGTGTTTTTAATTTAGTGACACTACTAAAGAAAATGTCAATATCAACACTCCGGCACACCGCATTATACATACGACTCACTCTGATAAGGTATGAATGTTGCCTGTAGTTAAAATCTACTGCAGGTACATGTAACAAGGTAAATCGACGAAGATGTGCTGACGTCACATTTAAATTCATTTTCTTAACTAGTTCTGATGATAAGTACAATGTTTCGAAGTATATGATCCAATATGTTACACTAGAGGATGCCCCTATGTATGCTTCCATCTATGCCCGCATACTTTATTTCATTTCTTTCCAATTCCGTGGGAATTTGGGAAAATCCCGTCTTAGTGCACCCGTACGGCCGGTATAGAACATCATGCCAAATTTCAGCATCTTGTGCTCAATAATTTCACTGCGCTCTGTCTATCAGTCAGTGACGCAAGAATTTTAAACAAACTCGTTATTTATTTAAACAAATACTTTTATTTGCTCCACCACCTTTTGTAAAAACACATAAACAAATAAACAAAACATTACTCCCCACAATGATTGTCCCTTACAGATATATTTGCCCTTAATGGACCGCAGAGTAATGGTGCCCTCCAATTAAACCCCCAAAGGTTAAGCACCATAAAGTAATGAACACCTTCGAAAGTAAGCTTGTAAACACACTTTTGATAGACGATCGCTTTGTGCTGTTCATTTTGTAAGACGTAAAATTATTTTATGGCATGTTTATGAAGTTTATGAGAATGGCTGCGTAGATTTTGTTTGGCAAAAAGAGGGGAGTTGAATGGATGACCAATGTATACAATCCGTATTATGAGTTTTTAAAATTATGTATATGTTGCAGGCAAATTGTATAATTTGGCATTATACAAACGGCGTCGACAGTTTACAAATTTTCGTAGATTAATAAATATTCTGCAATATATTGTAAAAAATTAAAAGGTTATATTGGGTTTTCTTTCAGGCTACAGCCAAAAATAGGAGCTCTTCGAAACAGGGTTTCATCAACTTAGCTTATTATACGAAATTAAATTACTTAGGTATCAATATTCCTTCATTCTAACCAATGCACTTTGTTTCTAAAATGCCCCATCATTTAAATTGCCTACGATGTTTACTACTTAACATACTGGGTGAGCAATGATAAGAAAACTATGTTAATTTTTTGAACATTCAAATCAGAAGTCAAAATTCAAGACAAAATACATTTACTTAAGTCGCAAAGACAACGCTTGTGGACGTTGAATTAACAGATTAATTAGGTAGTAATTGTAAATTAAATTAAGTGCTACTTTCGCAAAGTGATAGTGTAAAACCGTGAAAGCGAGCGGGCAATTCTGTCACTCTTTTAAATAACTAAACATTTCTAACATGCTTAATATTATAAAACAGAATTGCATTCACTATACCTATGCATGCAACTAAATAGGTTGTCTGGAGACAAACGTATTATGCGATAAGACAGCCCGTATACCGCCATTATTATGCAATTTATTTTTTACTACGCCCGCACATTATTTGTAATTGACCTGTTTTTTTCTCGCTAAGCTACGTTGAGTCTTCTCGTTGCCTATTCCGCAAAGCCTCAAGACAAAAGTCTTCGACAAATGCATCCTACCAGTAATGACATACGGTGCCGAAACCTGGAATTTAAGGTCACTCAGCGTGCCATGGAACGAACAGTTTTATTTATTTATTTAATCTTTATTAAACATCAGTATCAACATTATAGAAATCTTATCTATTAAATAAAGTAAAAAAGGCGGCCTTATCGCATAAAGCGATATCTACCAGGCAACCTTTGGATGGAGATATTGGTAAGAAAAGAAGTGGTAGTTGTGGGTGTACCAGTTTTAATATTTTTATTATTAAAGATAGCTATAAACATATACATTTATATCATAACATCAACTCTTGTCGCACCCCACGGGCAGCCGGGGATACTGGCAATTGGCCAAAGCCGTGCAATCTAATTTCTGCCAGCCTTCACTGCCGCCGTTGCGATGCCCTGATGGATCACTGGCCCATAGGCCGCATGAGAAAGCTGACCTGCTTGTCAATCTCTTTGCGGTCAACTCCCGAATCGATAATCGTAGTGCGCAGCCGCCTTCGATTCCCTACTGCGGCCACTCCATGCCTGATATTAAAATCAGGCAATGCGATGTTTGCGCGACACTGCGATCTCTCGATGTCCGGAAAGCCAGTGGACCTGACGGAATTCCAGCGGTTGTGCTTAGGAAATGCGCAGCCGAGTTGTCTCCAATGCTTACACGCCTGTATCGCCTATCATATGCCTCTGGCGTAGTGCCGCAGGCTTGGAAAGAGGCGAACGTACAACCGATTCCCAAGAAAGGGGATCGTTCTGATCCGGGCAACTATCGACCCATTGCTATCACCCCGATCCTCTGCAAGGTGTTTGAATGTTTAATCAACAACCAACTCGTTCGCTACCTAGAAGATCACTCTCTCATCAGTGACTGCTTCAGACCGAAACGATCAACGGGTGATCTTCTAGCGTATGTCACTCACCTCTGGGGTGAGGCGATGGACAGGCATGGAGAGTCGTTGGCTATTAGTCTCGACATCTCCTAAGCCTTCGATAGAGTCTGGCATCATGCGCTTCTTTCCAAGCTTCCAGCCTCCGGCTTGCCGCCTCGATTGTGCAACTGGATTGCCAGCTTCCTGCATGACCGCCGTATACGAGTCCTTTGTGACGGTGAGTTATCGAAGTTTCTCCAGGTGAACGCTGGTGTACCTCAGGGGTCCGTGTTATCACCCACGCTTTTTCTTCTGCATATCAATGATATGCTCACTTTTGGGGGCATACATTGCTATGCAGATGACAGCACTGTACATGGGCGATATCTCGGACACCCTACGGCTAAGCAAGCCGATACTGAGGAATATAGGCGAACACTTGTTGCTGAGCTTGACCGGGTTCTGAACTGCATCTCGCGTTGGGGTGATGAGAACCTGGTCGAGTTCAACGCCAAGAAAACACAGGTGTGCGCGTTCTCAGCCAAGGTATCTCCATTCCTTCCCCATCCCTCTCTTCTGGACACTCCACTACCGATTCAAGACAGTCTCAATATCCTGGGTATGGACATACGCAGAAATCTCAACCAGAAGAACTACATCGAGGGTGTCATCAAATCTGCATCTTGGAAACTCGGAGTCCTGAACAAGGTGAGGAGGTTTTCCACTCCGGAGCAGTTGTGTCTGTTATACAAGACCCAGGTTCGCTCCTGCGTGGACTACTGCTCTCACCTTTGGAATGGCTCCGCTCAGTACTTATTGGACGCCCTCGATAGGTTGCAGCGGCGTGCTGTCCGTATCATCGGGGATCCAGAGGCCACTAAGACTCTTGAGTCACTGCAATTACGCAGAGACGTGGCCTCAATGGCTGTCTTTTACCGCATCTATCACGGTGAGTGCTCCGAAGAGCTCTTTCAACTAATCCCACCCTCTCCTTTCCTATCCCGAACGATACGTGCTGGGTTGAGGTGCCACTCTTACACGGTAGAACAGATACCGTCACGCACCAAACGGTTCGGCGCCTCTTGTCTCTGCCGTACCATTAAGATGTGGCACTCTTTACCAGTCCACGTGTTTCCCTCCACCTATGATCCCGGGTCCTTTAAGCGGGGCGTGAAAAACTTTACTCAAGGCCGTCAAGGTGAGGGCCATCATGCCATAATGCCAAGCTGGCTGCTGGGATGATGTCACTATCACTATGGGACTTCACTGACTGCTTAACATCAGGCAGCATAGAATTTTTTAAATAGGAAATAAATTAAACGGACAGATAATGTTCTTTAACTAAGCGAACAGCTGTTACAGAAAAAGATTTGTCATAGAATGCTTTGGAATGTGCCGGCACTTTCAGTCGTAAATTTTCTGTTGACCTTAAATATCTGTTGTTCGTATCATGAAGGAACTCGAATCTACCCTTAAGATCGGAGGTTGTTGAAGGGTTAAACCATATATTGTATTGTAAAGTTAAAACGTGAGCATTCCGACGATGTCGAATAGGTAACCACTTGAATTGGGCTCGAAATTGTGATAAATGATCATATTTGCGTAATCCAAATATGAATCGTATGCAGAAATTTTGAAGTCGCTCAAGTTTATCTAGCTGGTTTTCGGCGAGATCTAGATAGCCATTATACGTTACTATGCTCAGAGTCTCTCTAAAGGATTGCATTCGCAACGAGTCATCAGGAAGAGAACTGGAGTTACCGACATAGCTCGCCGTATAGGCAGGCTAAAGTGGCAATGGGCTGGCTACGTCTGCCGAGGGACCGATGACCGATGGAGCAGACGAGTCTTAGAGAGGAAACCATGTTTCGCCAAACGAAGAGTGGGACGCCCTCCGACTAGGTGGTCTGACTACCTAAAAACGGTGGCTGGGGTGGGCTGGATGCGGAAGGCTGAGGACCGGTCATTGTGGCGCATGTTAGGTGAGCCGGATCCCGTGGGAATTTCGGGAAATCCCATATGTATGTTTATCTGTAAATAAATTTCTGAACGTCCTTTCAGTGCCTCAAGGTTCAGCGTCGAGAGTAAGTTCGTCATACGCCAATTGAATATAACACCCAGTACATTAATAAACTTGCCGGCGTCAATCGTGGCTCGCCTCTGAAATTGCAGCTATAGGTCTGAATTATGTGGCCGGCAACAATACGAGCTAACGAGATACCGAATATACGTACCACATTCAAATTCACTCGGAAATGCAATTCAAATATGGCGTTGTATGGAATGTAAGGGGTGTTTTGAGGCACGTTGTACTAGGTTTTTTTGAACTTAGAAGATTGTGGATTTATCGCCTTATAATCTTTTCTATATAATAACTTACTTACGCCCGGTTTCTGAAGTTACCAGATATACTCCCAACAGTTATTGATTCATTAAAGTTATGGAAAGGATAAACGTGGGTTAACTGACACTGCGTTTCTGAATGCGCACTGGAGCGTTCAATAACTATTGAACACTGTAAAGAATTATATTATCTGTGATTGAACCAATACGTAGTTCTTTTTTCTGCCACTAGATGACTCTGTTTTAAAAAACGAGTTGAAAACTTATTTAAATATTTTAATTTGTCTGTTTAACTAGTGGTTTAATCCTATATTGTTTTTTTAGGAGTAAACCACTAGTTGCTCGATATTTTATTAAAAAAAATATGATAATGCCTCATTCGTAATGGCCGTACGCCTGCTAACTTAAATACTTTAAAAAAATAAAATGTCAAATCAGGCCTCGCTGTCAGAAGATTTGACATTATAAGATGGTGATGATTTATGCTTCATTATAGAGCTTTTCTGTAGTTTTATTAGGATTTTATAGTATATCATCTATGATTAGGATTAAAAAATGAACTCCAGCACTTCAAAATCAGACTCGGACGAACTGCTCGAATACATTATGCTTCCATAATTATATTGTTTTATTTTGTATCAATTAGGTAAGTATGTAAAAGTTGTTTAAACACACACTGCTTACCAATCAGAACCTTAAAGTAACACGTTTTTTAACAGAGTTAGACGTCAAATAAAGTTATGGAACCGATAAACGGCGCACATTGGTCGGTTAAGTTATCTTGTGATGCGTAGTTCAGAAACGGACTTTCTTGAGTTATCGAACCAATAACGCTAACGGATAGATAAACTACCGATAAAAGTACCTCAGACACCGGGCATTAATGAATCATAGTTTTGTCGCGTCGAAAGATATCCCTTGCTATTTATATATATCTTCCCTTTTGTTTTTTCCTTTTGTTGAGAGTGTGTGGCCAACTTTGTTGGAGTTTTTAGACCGCACCGAGGCCCCCAAAATGGCCTTACACTTCTTGTCCTGAGACAAGGACCGACCGCTTTACGTGTCCTCCAAAGCACGCTAACCCTCTCTGATGCAAATGCTACACGCGGTCATCCATCCAAGCTGCGACCTGTGCAAGGGTTACTTAATTTTGCCGACCGGCAAAACACGGCAAGCCAAGCGCTTAAAGTACTGGATGAGTATTGTATTAGACAATCCTCCAATGAAAATAATGTCTTCTAGCTTGTAAGGTCCTTCGTATATAACTTCGAATTTATTTCTCGTTCGTCTTAGTAATAAAAGCACAGGTAATATACATTAAATGTATTATTTAGCAACATCCAAACCTCGAAGATAGATCTGACAGTGCAGAAAAATCAAATTAATTTGTCAAAGGCCACATTTGTTCGTTTAAACCAGAATGTGAGTATTTCGGATACAATATCCCCTCCCCACCTACGCAAATTGTTTATTATTTATTATACAAAGGTATTGTCATATAAAGGTCACAACTTTTATTTTTTGTCTGGAAGCGTGGGCAGACCCTGTGTAGTAAATAATCTGTTTACAATATTTATTTGAATCTCTTGGCGGCATATCAAAATTACACAATCACAAACTTGTGTTATTATATTAGGTTTATAGCTAAAGTATCTAATAATAGCCATATTTATGACCTATACCGCTTTTGGAAACGCACCTTTTCTTACTATAAGAAGGGAACGCCTATGCCATAATTCATAACGCTAGCCAAATTATAAAATCATCAGCCCTGTATATCAACTGCCCTACTACGGGGCACAAGTCTCTTCTCATCATCAATCATTATGGAGAACTAGTTAGATGTACAAGTTTCCTTATGTTTTTATTCGCAAGCGATTGATTGAAATGTTATAAACTATGATGTTTGAAAGGTCAATTGTGTGCGAGCAGCGCTTAAACCTAATACTTTCTGAAAAGCAGTATGCTGGTCCCTACTGGCAGTACATTCTGCCCACTCATAAATTCCCAGCTTTCCAATTATATACTAGACCTGAAAATCAAACCTTCGCATTCACAATCTCCTATAAAATCAACAGAAAATTCACGGAAATAGATCTAAACGATTGTTGAAAGATGATTTACAACTACCACTAAACTAAGAAACCCAATAACCCAGAGTTCGCGTTAAGATTAGATATGAAATTGGACAATGGAACTAATATAACTTTGATATTTATCTAGATTAAGTTTGACCACTTTAAGTTTTTTATGTCCCTCGCGAGAATTATGAAGAAAGAAAAAGGAAATGTGATTTTATAGCGGCTGAGATTTTTGTTAGAAGGGGCCAAAGGTTTCGTGAGAAAATGTTATTTTGTCTTATCGAATATGCCACTTGCTAGTTGCGATATGAAAACTTCCCATTCAAAAAAGTCAAGCGACCCTGGCAGAGATCACTTCTTGGTGTGGTATTATTGTGAATTTTTAAAGTCACCGCCCGCACTAGGAATAATTCTTGGGGGCTTTTACAAACATACAACCAACTGACACAAAGCACACTCTGACTTGGAACAGCAATTTGTGTATCTTACAAAGGGTTTCTCAGATCGAACCCACAACACTCGGCGCTAGGTGACCGCTTATTTCACTACGCCAACCATGCAGATGCGTTAGCCAGTTTACATTACTGCACAACGGTGCTTCGAATGCTTTCAAGACAAGAATCGTGAGAGTTGAAGGCTTGGGAAATTATTGTTTTTTTCAAATACACACATTTTTAAACCGCAATTAAAAGTGTGCGCGTGCAATTTTTGAAATACTTTTTTGTCCATGGATGAACAGGGCATCCATAGAATAGGTTGGCGGGGTAAATGCCATGATTTTGTACCTAATTATAAAAGTTGTATGGTATGGTAATTTTCCAGTTATGGTACCGAAGTAAAAAATAATAATAATAATAATAATAATGATTGGTACAAAATGGGGTTTTAGTTTTCGTTAAGGGTCTTTTTACACCCTGTATAGGTAAACTACAATACTTGAGTTGGCCACACACGTGCATCGTATATCGTGAGTTAAATTATTGTACTGAATTTGAAAACAACTGGTTGAACTAGAAAGCGGCAAGTCAATTTCAGGACTCTTTTTGCAATGTCAATTCCATACTTATTATAAGGTATCCCTTATTTAGAATCTGATGTACTTGTGTGTGTTATATCATGTACTAGAGGATGCCGCACCTACGCTTCATTCCGTGGGAATTTTGGGCAATCTCTTGTTACTGCACCCCTTGGTCTCCAATTAACATACATGGCAAAGCTCAGCTTCGTGCGTCCTTTAGTTTTAGCTGTGATTGAAGCAAGAGAGATATGTTAGGATCGTAGCAAATGGCGTTCCGTAGTCTCTGCCTACCCCTCCGGGAAACAGGCGTGAGTCTATGTATATAAGTATTGTCTGTCAGACAGACAGTAGCGTAATTTTTTTGTATATAGGTATAGACTTTATTTTGTTCTACTCCTTAAAACAGTAATGAAACCACATCCTTTACTTTCCTATAAATTCACCTCTTCCTCAAACAAACGACCACCATCCGCACATTAAAGTTGTTTACCGTAGTTCTGCAATAAATCTGGTATCGGATCCCGACGTGTCAACATAAAATAAAACGTTATCGACGTAATGTTGAGATTGCTTAGGAAACGTGAAACAACCAGTATAAGATAACCTCTGAAGGTCTATTGAAGATGGATAGGGTTTTTTTAATAGAGAGCAAAATTTATAGTGTTTTTAAAAGCAAACCATAGTTGTGTGTGATGGCAAAAGCACGTATGTTCAGCCGGTACGATTTCAGCAGTCACTATACTTGATCTAGCTATGGGGACTTTAAAAAATATGATTTGATTTTCCCACTCAGAATACGATTAGATATGTTGTCAACACAATACAGGCTTTTAATGCAAAGTCAGCTAAGTCCATTTCACGCAGTCGCAGTGAACATTTCAAACACTCAACAACAACCAATGTAGTACACCTAGTCTTTGAATAATCGATTGAAGATCATACAAACTGTTACCGGTATTAGAATCGAGAAAACTATAACCAATACGTGCAATCAGTTTTCGTTGTTATGTACATATACTTATGTTGTCAATATTGCGACATTTATTAAAAAAACCTGAACGCAATGAACATAAGATTCTTGTGGCAAAAGTGTGCTACAGCAAAATGCTACACATCAGTACGGAATACGAAATTATTTGGCTGCTATCCATTGTAAAAAAGGATATCAACTAAGTGATAGTCATTTAGCTGATTTCCTTTTTGCTAAGAAAACTTGCAAGATGAGGGAGGCGGTTATTCAGTCACTTAAAACACACAATATTAAACAATGAACAAATCCATTTATATCTATCATCTTTACAAGAAAAGTATTGATTCTTACGCAGGCTTTCTGTGTACTGAACCGACAGCCCTTACATAACCTGTCCTTGACCGACTCCTCGCGTGCTAGCACTAGCTTCAATCATTCTGTCTCATGTTCCTGCTACACCTGCGTCTTAACGCGTCAATTAGCGCGTTAATTGAGGCACTACGTAGATGCAGCCAACGTTTAAACGCGTTAAAATACTAATTTCCAATGCGAATTTTTTAACGCGTTAGTTAACGCGTTATTGGCCATTGGCATTTACGTTAACGCTAACGCAGGTGTAGCAGTAGCATTAGACATAGAATAGTAAAGTATTTGGCATTAAAAATACAGATCCAACGATCCACTATTATAGACTCGTACGTAGTCACTTTAAGTTCGTGATGATTCATAAATGAAGCTGCTATTTTTCGCCAAATCTAGTTATACTATAAAGCTCACCCCGTGATCGACCGTCTTTAATGTAATTGGGATTTCGCTAGGACGAAGAGGTTCAAACTCAAACGCAATTGCTAGTATTGACTGCCAAATTCCAGGTATTTAACGCCAAGATGTAGACTCTTGAGTGTCTGTGTTTCCTGATAAGAACAATCTGGATGTTTGTAACTCGAAGGTGAATAGGTACATTCAAGGCACGCATGCTCCGTCTCCGTCTTCGCCATATCATTGCTGAACACCAGGCAAGATTATAGGCAAATTTATCGACATTAAAAATAAGTTACGGTCAATTTCCTGTCAGAAAAACGCAGTCAAGTGATAATCAGAGTCATATGTCTACAGTATCAATTTAAAGAAAAATGCACAATTTTAAACCAAAACAACATCAATACACCCCTAGAATCTTACGCCATGCAATTCCGTGAATCCATTCTAAGACCAAAGAACACTGGTTGAACACATTTTACTATTGTACCTGAACTCGTAAAATGGCGAAAGGGGTGTAAAAGGGGCAAAAACTGTTTGATAGCGGGGCTTGGGGTAAATAATAGGCTATAGAAGACACCGAAGTGCCTGATGTCCTCGGTTGTGATCGGTTATATTAATAGGAGATCCCATGTGTCTTGTTGAATGAGCAACCATGTTAAGAGAGAAGACCATAGAAATGAGTTTTTTTCTTAAGCCTCGACTTTTTAAATGACTTCAAGTATTTGGCGGAATAAACTGCCTGTTTGGACCCATCCAAGTTTGAGGAGTGTCTTAAAGCGGTTTTTAAATTTTATTATGTTTTAATTATGTAACGATTATCTTCTAAATCTATAAAAGTTACTGGTTTCATACGTGATTAATGGCCTGTTTAATTTATTACATGTATTGGCCATATTTATAGCAAGACTGCTGCAAATTAAGCAGCAGTTTAGGGCCGTTATTGTTCCTAATTTTTATCAATGACATGCCAGAACATGTAGAACACTCCACAATACTAATGTTTGCGGATGATGTAAAACTCGCGCTACCAATACGTAATCCTACGGACACAGCCAACCTCCAACGTGATATCAACAGCTTATACAACTGGAGCACAAACAACAAACTTGGTCTAAACGTTAGCAAGTGTGCAGTTATGTCATATTCGAATGCAAAATCACCTATTTATAATACTTATACTCTTAATAATGACAGCCTTAACCCCTTGTATGCCGGAACGCAGATCTACGCGAGACACAATAGCTTTTTAATTGTGTCTGGCATTCCGGCATACAAGAGGTTAATAGAGTATCAACCATGAGACGTGGGAACGCACTTTGACACCCAGCTAACATTTAATTACCACATAACACAGACATGCAATACATCCTGCAGAAAACTTGGTTTTGTTATGCGTCAAATAAAATCTTTCACTGACAGACAGGCTATAGTAGTATTGTTCAATGCGTATATTCGTAGCATTATGGAGACTGACAGTGCAATTTTTTAATCCACACGAATAAAAATACACGTTAGTGCTCGAAAGAATCCAAAAAACATTTATACGCTACCTGTACCTTAAAATACATGGACATTATCCCTACATGTACCCCACCCCTTTTGTATTAGGAATGGTTTCTTACCAAAATTTAGAAGTGAGAAGAAATCTTGCCTTAGTAAAATGTTTCATCCGTCTCATACGTGGGACACTCACCAACCCATCCCTCCTATTGCATGTGTCGCTGAACGTCCCACCAAATTCCAGACACACACTTCGTCCGCGTAACCGTCCTCTATTTCATATACCAACAAATATTACCATAACCCTGTTACAAAGTCCTTTGTACTTGGCACTTAGCCATATTAATAATATATTGAAATTGGGTGAGACTCTTGATTTGTTTAGCGACAGGGAACCGATGCTTCTAACTGCTACTATATGTTACTTGGAGGGTATTTCTACTCCAAGTACAATTTGTTACTAATAATTCTATTTTTATATGTTATTTATTTTAAATTTTGTTTCTTATGTTGTATCCTTTAATTATATTTTTTATGTAAGTGTGTTGTACATACCTATCTGTCTTAAATTTATTTACTTTGCTCTTTTAACTATTATGTACTTGCCAATAACTTATAAGTGTGGTGTTACTGTTTGAATGAAGATCCTTTAGTTCTCTCAGTTGGAAAAGGTGACTGAAAGTTCTTCGCATATAAAATTGCGCAACGGTTTTATTGGTGCTTTTGATAAAAAATTCGGGAAAGTGCGAGTCTTACCCGCGCACCGAGGGTTCCGTACGCATTTTACCTTATTTGGGGTTGTGCTAATTACGCTAGTCCTCTAAATCTGTATGAGCGCCCATACAACTAGGAGGACTATCTTAAATGGAGTCTACTATGTATGTATGGGGACACCCTTAAATTTTCAACTTTTTTAATTTTTTGTACTTTTTCCTTTATTTGTCCTGTAACACCCTGCTTTTGGCCAAATTTCGTGATTATATTTCAACGGGAACTACCATATAGCACTGTCTATTATTGAAAACCGTACATTTGACATCTGAAAAGGCTATATTTAAATGGTCCAGTGGATAGCGTATACGACTGCCGATCGGAGGTCCCGTGTTCGATTCCCGGGTCAGGCAAAAGTGTTACTGGGATTTTTCGAATTCTCAGTAACAGCGCGGAGTCGGGTGATATGCCCGGTAACGGCAATAGGCTCGCCCCCTATTACGTGGGACCTAAAAAATCATGGCGAAATGTTGGGGTAATATTACACCTCTGCCTACCCCTTCGGGGATACAGGCGTGAGTGTAAAAAAAAAATAACATTACATAGCTCCGTTACGAAATGAAATGAGGACAAACAAACACTCCTTGCCATTTATAATATTAGTATAGCCAAGTGACAACCCACGAAATAAATTGTGCTCGGTGGCAAACTCAGTCGAATAGAAATAACTCCACATCATGTAGGACGTTTCTAGAATATTCGTTCTTGAGTCTCCATTTTAAATGTATACATACATTATGCAAAGGGCGGAGATTTTAGCAAACGTGCCCCACAAGTATGTCGAGTCGAATAGATGTGATTCATTTCGGTGTTAGACTAAGAAAACGAAGAAAGAAAGTTAAAAAATTGGGCAAGTGCGAGTCGGACGCGCGCACGAAGGGTTCCGTACCATCATCTGTAAAAAAATTACGTTCGTTGTATGTATACTTCAATACTTTTTAAGTTTCTACCTGTTTATAAAGATCGAGAAACAAATTGCTTTATTGTAGATATTGTCTACAATAAATGAGGAGATAATCAGACACACCAGATCATATAAACATAGAATTATGAATCACCCTAACGCATTAGCCCAAGGTTTGATGAATAACAGAACGTCTATACGTAGACTGAAACGAAAAATCCCCCAAGATGTGGTACGATGATCATTGATCACCTCGCATCACATTTGAACAGGATGTGACAGAGGTCACACTCCTATACAAGTCCTAGCACACTCAGACACACATAGTGCCAAATGTCCCATCAAGGAGACAGATCGCCGTAGATAACGAAATCAAAAAAAAAAAAACAAAAACAAATTGCTTAAAAATTACGTTTGTTGTATGGGAGCCCCACTTAATTAATTACTTTTTTTTTAATTATTTATTTTGAAAGGTAATATACAACTACATATTCTGTGAAAATTTAGAGCGTCTACCTGTTACAGTTAGTAATTTTGAGCAAAAAATATTAAAAAAAAAACCAGTTTTTGTATGGGACCCCCCCTTAATATTTACTTTTTTTATTTTTAGTAAAGAAAATTTCAGCTTATTAGCTATCACGGTTTATGAGATACAGCCTGGTGACAGACAGATGGACAGACAACGGAGGCTTACGAATATGGTCCCGTTTTTTACCTTTTAGGTACGGAACCCTAAAAAGTGGCGTCTCGGGTTTGTCCCTAACTTGCGGGCTATTTATAGGTAATGAAACATAACGACCATGCTTCGGAGGGCTGATAAAGCTGTTGGTCCCGGTTATTGTGTCATCCCAAGGCCATATCGAAGGCCTTCAGGAGATCTGAAAAATTACACCAGAGTTGGCCACACACAGGAAAAACAAAACAATTTTTTTCGTCTATGCGCTCCACATTCAGTCAACCTCTTACATAATTATTCAATTCCTATCTAATTCTTTCCATTCTCGTCACTCCACACATCCATAACATTCACATATCTGCGATAAAAATAGTATAGACAAAGCAAAACGTCTCATCCAATAAAAACCTAATCTGTACACAAAATTTAATAATACAGCATTGCTGAGCTATTCAAATTTTTGCAGACAAATGCTTTGAGTCCAAGTTAGCATCAATTTGGCCCGAGTCCAAGTGAAAAACGTAAATTAGGCACTTTGAACAAAAGTCAATGTCTCTTCTGCCTTTTCTATGGCTAATTTAATACAGCAGATATTCCGGTTGGTTTATTTCATTGGAAAACAAGTTAGGATTTTTCTAGCTTTACCTGACTGTAAAAGATTAAAAACAGATTGTGTTTATGGGGATTTATTGCCCTATTTTTAGCGATTTTATACTGCTAATTACTAAGGTATTGCTACTGCAATACCTTAGTAATTAGCAGATAGCTAGATACACGTAAATCTCAGGCTGAAAGCCATAGCAACATACTTATATACTTTTTATTTGTAAAAACATACATAGAAACACCCAGACCAAGTCTAACATCCATGTTCACGTACACAAATGTTTGACTTGAGCCGGAATCAAACCCGTGACCTTCAGCGAAACAGACGTTTACACTCCGGCTACGCCACCGAGTCGTCAAATGATCGCTTTATAACGAAAATATAAGGAGACACTCTACATGTCTGTAAGTTCTCTTAAGTATTCTCGACACCGTTCTCGCATTTGGCCAGTGTGCTGGAATATGGCCTTATCCTTCTCATGGTTGAGGATGCCTGTACCCAGCAAACTGGTGGGAGGTAAAAAAAATGACGTTTCGTAAGTACTTAAAAAGTTTACACAAAATAAATAATCATTTCATTTCAATGATTTTCGTCATTTGAGCGTTTGTCATGGCTATAATTCGTTGCCATGGCCTAGTGAACGCCAACCAGCATGGTGGATAAAATAACCAAAATAACCATTCGCTATTCACAAAGTCGCGCTTTTACACGTATAACATAAGTACTTGCACATATCTAAGAAATTGCAAAAAGTTAAAAAGTATTAATACTGCCGAAATAATTTCTAAGCTTGACCGGCCTCTCATTTAATTTTCTTCAAAGCAATATGTAATGAAAAGATGAAAGAAATTTATCTAGTAATATAAAATACTTTGGCATCTTAAAAAATTTCGGCGAATATAAAATACTTAAGTAAATTAAATCCAAACATAACATGCTAAGATCTGCGAATACAGGGCGAAGAGAGTCCAGCAAACATTTTAGGTTATTTCATATATTAAATGGATTACATATGACTTATCCAGGTTTCAAAAAGTTTTATAAAATGTATTTTAGGCTAGCTTTTGCGAGTGACTTTCCCTAATTTATTGGATATGTGATTATCATCATAACAGCGATAGCCTAGTGGAGATACCAGCAGTTTGCCATGCAGAGGTAGGTATCGAGTTCGAATCCACGGTGCGTACGACTTTTCGGAGTTATGGAGGATATCAAATAAAATACGATAGTTGCCCTTCAGATCGTCAGCCTCCGAATTAAGTATTGAGCGAGGTAACTGTAGTATTCTTGTATTTACTATTTGCAATACCTATTAGGTCCGTTTCTCCACCTCGGGATAAGCATTTTTTATAGACTCACGCTTTTGTCCCTGAAAGGGTAGGCAGATGTCTGATATTACACTCACATTTTGCCATGTTGTGAATTTTTATAGGGATAAGCATTACCTACTGAAGTTGGGCATTCTATAACATTCTTTAGACTGTAGATTAAATGAAATAGTTTTTTCGCTAAACTCGTAGATGTTGAACAAACCTTGAATTTTAACCCAAAATAGTTCTTCAGTTCTCGAAAATGCAGGGACAATTACCGTCAAAGAAATCCGAAAAACGAATGTGCATCAATTGGTTGGTAAGCGAGTAATATATGGAGAGTGGGACACGCCTTCCTTGTTACTGCCATGAGAGCAGTCCAGTTATGGATGAGTGGGTTTATATGTATGGGAATGGACGTAATGTTTGTGTATTTCTTTACGTGAGCCGTCCATGTTGGAAATGGTTTTGTTTTGCGGGATATTTTGAAGTTAACGGTTATCTGGTACTCATGAACACATGTAATTGAATATCTCACCTCTACGTGGCTACGTCCGGGCCTGTTAGTGTACTGATTAGAGTCCTTAACGACTAAGCCAGAAGTGATGAGTTTTCTGGAATGTTCCATGATATTTTCTAGGTTTAAGTTATTTTTAAGAATACGATACATTTTATCATTACATTTTTTTATATATTTTTATGTGCTTGGAGCTACGGTCGAAGTCCAGTAAGAAATATATGTATTTTATCAGTTGTCTTGTAGCCATAGTACAGACTCACCAAGTACAGGATCGGTTGGCCTTAGGTGAATTGTCCAAGGATATAATTATTGTTACAATTCCTAAGATAATTCACTGCTACTATTATAATTATGTGACTGGTACAACGAAGAAAAGTTAACCTTCATTTAAAGCAAATAATATAATTACTAAAATTCTCTACAATATCTATAGTAATACCAAAAATATATTATTTTCTCTTCCCTGTTAATCTTTTCATCAAAAAAATTCACGATAAGCTCAAAAACTCAAGCTCCAAGGTCTAAAACAATCTTTTCATAATCCACAATATCTCCGTAAATTCGCACTTCAATCCAGTCAATTCGGTCGCTTATCTTTGTACAACCAGCCCTCAAATCCAATGGTTGAACTTAGTCCTTCAAACCATCGTGTGACGTCGCAATAGTCGGCCATTTTGTTCGAAGGAAGTTTTGTAACCGAATTCTGATTGAAAAGTACTTTGGGCTTATGAAGTTCTTGAAGTGGAGGCTATTAGAAAGATTTGGTTGAGGCAGTCGATTATGTAAGCGTCGGTAACTCTTTTTAAGAATGTGGTAGATCTTTCGAGATGAAATTGACCGAGTGAAGAAAATTAAATTGACATTTTTAGGGTGCCGTACCCTAAGGGCAAAACGGAACACTACCACTAAGACTTAGCTGTCTATCCATGTGTCTGTCTTTCCGTCTGTCACCAGGCTTTATCTCATGAACCGTGATAGTTAGATAGTTGAAATATTCACAGATGATGTATTTCTAGTATAGGCACCTTTGTTCTAATCGATGTTTTAAGCCCTTGTATTGTGGACGTGGCACTAAATGTAAGCGTAGAATTATTAAGAAATTTTCCTACCTTAAATATGATGAAAGGGTCACTGAGTGATTAAATGATTTTGACTTTGATGTTGTTACTCACAGCAAGGATAGCTCAGTGGGTAAATAGTTGCGTCGCCACTTACACTGTCAAAATTGAATGTTTCTAGTTTTTATAATGTAGGTATTCAGCCACCGTAGAAGGACTTTTTAAAATTCCAACGTAAGAAAGATTTGTACAATTTTAAACCTTACAAAATTGCGTGCAACAAACAGCTAGTTCATAATAAAAATCAAACCCATAGCATGCCCAGACGCGCACCCAACTTACAAGAAAACAATTTCTTACACATATAAACATTTCTTAACAAAACAATGAAACCCTTCAATCGAACAGAAATACAAATACAATTTCAAAGGACTACACTATAATATTCAGTTTTCTACTAGAAAATGTAAGGAAACCAGAGTCTTAAAAAACATAAAACTGCATTGCCTTTTAAACCGTCGCCTGAGAAACAATACTTGCAGTACAGGGACGGACTTAGTGCGGGTGCAAAGCTTATGGGTGCATAGTTTTTTTTTTTTTACTATAAGGTTTGGTAATACTATTTTTATTTGGTCGTTCCTCTATATATATTCATAATATTTGTACTCATTATTCGACTGCGTGTACTGTTGTAAGCTGGCTGTCTCTCTTTCATTCTTCGATTTAAATTAATGAGATTTGTACAACTTATACAAGTTTATTTAACAGTTCATATGAATTAACGAATGGAAGGTACAAGTACATTTTATTATACCATTTTTCAGAAGTTTCACTGGCTGGTCTTCTTTGTTGTGGTACCTAGCACTTATAACGTGACTTGCCATTCGAAATAGATCTGAAAAGATAAGCAGCGTTTGCACAGATCACCACTTGGATGGGTGACTGAATTTGACATTTATATCAGAGCGCTACCGGCCTAGAGAGGGCACTTAAAGCTGGTAGAGCCGGTTCTTGTCTCAGGACAAGAATCGTCAGGCCATGTCGGAAACTCTCAAGCGTTCATACAAAAAAGAAAAAGGTGTGGGCACATTTTCCCAGTTTTGTCAATCAGAGGTTTTGGCTAAAACCATCAGTTTTTTTTATTTTTACTGAATTCAAGTTGTCAATAATATGTATCGAATATTTAATGTGTATCCGATGATATCTCACACACGGTCATCTGATGGCAAACGAAGCAGCGCTTGTACAGCGTAATATCGGTTAAACGTAATTAAATACATACAGTAATCATTAATAGATAACTTACACCCAGACTCAGAAACCGTTCTCATCGTACAAAAATGAATGCCGACTTAGCAATAAGGATCACTAACTACTAAACCAACATGTCAGACAAGGATGAATCACTAACAGTTTGCTTAACTGCTTTATCTTGCTTATTCCCCGCACTAAGCTAGTCTTAACTTATTTAATTTGTAAATATGTTGTTATAGCCCATCAGCAGCCTTGTTTTTAATCTGTCTCACTGCTAAGCACTGGTGTCTTCTCATTACGAGAATAAACTACGCCAAAATCCACCTAAACAAGACAACAAAACAAACCAAATCAATCTTGCACCCAAATACACACAAGTCCGTCCCTGCCCCTCGTCCAATTTAAATGCTACGGCTGAAGATTGAACCTCCATTGAGGAAACGGGAAAGGGAACAAGAATGTACTACGAGATTGATCCCACGCCAATCTGCGAATTAAAAGCACGAAGGGTCTGAAATTAAAGAGCCGGGTACGAATATACATTTTACTTCAAACGAATGTTTTGATGAATGAAGTTTCTGATTTAATGGTGGAATCATAACTGGTAATAAATTGGAGATGAAATATTTAATAGTAGGTAGTTGTAGTTTTGAGAAAATGAAAATCTTTGCACTGATACTTTTTAAGGGCAGCAGCTGGTGATAATATTACTAATATGCTAGTATTTATAAAATAAATCTCAATAATTACTTGGAAAAATTAAAAGTAATTAGGGGTTTTTCAATACGCTTCAAACAAGCAAGCTTTCATACTATGCGCTTAACATTTAAGAACAAAGCACACGTCGATAAATAAATGATCAAGCGAGCCCAAACGTGATGGGTTCTGTCGTTTTATTGAGGAGTTCCTATGACCACCTCAGACCAGTTCCATGAGATCATAATATTGCATTGTCACGCGATGAACACATGCATGCCAAATATCAGCTCAATATAAAACTGGGAAATGGGTCAAATTTATCTGGCAAGATTTCATAACATGTCTGTTATGAAATCTTGCAAGATAAATTCCTGGTGTCCCAGGAAATGTGAAAACTTCGGGTTAAAGTAAATAAAGGCTTGTGATATCGGGCAAATTAGAAATAATTTATAATATAGGTAAGTATAGTAGACTTCGTTCGTGGCTTCACCCGCCTAGGTATTGGTTATAGCGACTAAAGCTTATGTGCTATTCTGATATCTAAACTATATAACTGCAGAGTTACATCAATATACAATAAGTAGTTTTAAGTAGAAAAGGAACAGACGTACATCCACACAACCATCCAACGTAACAAACTTTTACATTTAATTAAAAACGAAGTAAGATTCCATAATAGAGCCAAATATTTTATTATTTGTTGTACTGCCTCGTTGATCTCGGATTGCCTCGTTGGTCTCGGATTCCCTCGTTGGTCTCGCGGCATAAATGTGCGCGTGGGATTGGGAGGTCTCGGGTTCGATTCCCGGGTCGGGCAAAGTGTTATTGGGTTTTCCGTTAAGAAATTCTCAGTAGCAGCACGGAGTCTGGTAATGTGCCCGGTACGGCAATAGGCTCGCCCCCTATTACGTGGGACCTAAATAATCCTGGCGAAATGTGGGTGTAATATTACACATCTGCCTACCCCTTCGAGGATACAGGCGTGAGTCTATAAATAAATAAAATATAAATAAATATATGTTCTGAATGAAACCCAGAGAAATATTTTACAACAAAAAAGGGTTAACTTAATTTTACTTTGAAACCTAATACTCTCTTAGGTTCCACCAAATGCACATTTAAATGAAACTGCTTTCATCACAGTTAGCTTCGATTGAACTTCTATGGTGAAAGCTTTTCAACTTATGTTCAGCTATTTTTCGACGATAACAGTGACTTTCCTTAGCACTTCAGCTGCCTTATAAGACAGCTTAAATCTAAACTCAAAACGACCAATAGGATTTTGTAACGGATTTTACCTACCAATAAAGAATGTAAGCCTTCCTAAAGAAAAGCAGTCTTTATTCGTAGGTAAATCCTCACGAGAAATAATTCACGCGGACAAAGTCTGGTCAGTGATATTTAATAATAATAATAATATTCTACCACATTCACACAACACCATCTAGCCCCAAACTAAGCAGAGCTTGTACTATGGGTACTATACAATGGATAAACATACATATAACTTACTTTTTTGTGTGTTCATGTTCACGCACACAAATGTTTGACTAGTCTACGATTTTCATTTCCTACAATAAAGAAAGAACATTACTCACCCATCTCTTTCTTACAGTAACAGACAGATATTATCCAAAGTAATTGTCATCTCAACTTAATACCTAATACGACTGCAATAAATCTCTATCCACATTAACTAGCACTATCCTTACTGCAATTAATTAATACAACACCGACATTTACGAAGACCATTCTTCCTCAGTAATGTCTAACAAAGGTTTAATACCAATGAAATCCCTCTGCCTGTCCTCCGTAGTCTGTAGTTTATAGCGCAATGAATCTTTTCTACAAGTAAAGCGTACATTGTATTCCCAAGGTTTTATGTGAACAGATGGCTATTAGGTAAAATGAGTGAGTGAAAACTAATTACTAGCGAACAGGCGGTTGTATTGAATTGAATTCTGACTATTGTTCATTGAATGTATTACGTCTGGACTACAGTAGATGGTATTCAATTTTGATTTATTTGGTAGACTTCTTGCGACTGCGGTATTGTATTATTATGATGTATTGGGCGACAACTGGGTCTGTATTTCACTAGGTAGATAGATAAATAATATTTTATGGTCATACTAGAGGATACCTACAGCTACGCATATTTTGTTAAATTTAACTGTTTCCGACCGATTACTTGGGAATTTTGGGTAATCCCTTCGAACTGCATCACCACGATCTCTGAGGAACATAACATAACATAATATAACTTCACGCCTTTTATCCCCAAAGGGGTAGGCAGAGGTGTATTACACATTGACACACCCACTCTGAGGAACATCCAAGCTAACTTGTTGCTTCTTGCGACGAAAAAAGTAAGCAATGCTAGAATTTTATATGTAGTTATAGATTAATCATCTATAACTACAAAACCGTCACCCAATACATCATCTAAGATGATGTATTGGGTGACGGTTGGTTTTGTATTTCATAGGATAGATAAATAATATTTTATTTTATGTCAACATTAGGTACATATTTGTTTTATAATCTGTAGCACTGTTGGGCACTAGTGATGTGCTAAGTCGCTGTTTTGATGGATCGAGTCAACTCGAGTCAATATCTCCGGTATTCGAATCATGACTCGATGCCCTGATTCGAGACCAGTACTCGAATTCTATGTTTGGTATTCGAATATTGACTCGAGTCCAGCTGGACTTGAGTCTAGAAATTCGAGTCCAGAATTCGAGTCTGAAAATTCAGGTCCAGAACTGGAGTCCGATTTTAGAACAAAAGGGAAAAATGAAAAGGAGTTATCATCAAACAGAATAGGCTTGTGCCCAGAAGGCACACGCCTCTTCTAATTAGGAGATGGGTTTGGCTTTAGATTAATACGTTGGCTCAATGCGTGTTGGCAGACTGTATATGTCCTTAGACAACATTATGGTGAACTGTCAGATTTGCAGGAAGCCCGTGTGATGATAAATCTTAGGTTTTACCAGTAAATCTTAAGATTTGCCAATATGTTTGCCTCTATGCGTATTCTATAAAGAGGAATAGACTGGACTAGACTTTTAGCAGTAAGTAGATCTAGTAAACCAATGACGGTGTTGATTTTGGGGAAAAAACTGTCTTACGATTTACTGGTAAAAAATATATTCTTAAGATTTACTGGTAAAAAATATATTCCTAAGATGAAATCTAAGTCAACTCGTGTGCTCAGATTTGTATAACTTCCTAACAATACACATATAATATCCTTTACTTCAGTACAACCCCAATAGAAACATGTGAAACTTAGATTGTATTTTATTTTATTTTACAATATTTGGTTTTCAAACCACTTAAAGCTAGTCGCCGTTGCCGGTATCTATGAAAAATCATTGTTGGTTTATATATATTTCAGTAAGATTCTAGATTTTCTTGACCAGGTATATTTTTGAAGAATTATAATTATTTTGTAGCCACCGCTTGTCTCTCCATAGGGGTAGGCAGAGGTGCAGTATTACACCCTCGTTTCTTCGTGTTCTGAATTTTAAGATCCCACGTAATATGGGGCGAGCTTATTGCCGTTATCGGGAACATTGGCAGCCTCCGTGCTGCTACTAAGAATTCGGAGAAACTCAGTTACACTTCCTCTCGTTCAGCAGACGTATCTGAGTATCCACTGAACCACGGAGGCATTATCATGTCTTACTGCTATTATAAAAGGGTTTTGTAAAGGTGGATGAATCCAACCCGGGGGTTCGATTCCCGGGTTGGGCAAAACTGTTACTAAGTTTTTGCGAATTCTCAGTAGCAGCACGAAGTCTGGCAAAGTCCCCACTAACGGCAATAGGCTCACCCTAGTACGTGCGACCTAAAACATGGCAAAATGTGGATGTTATTTACACCTCTGCTGACACCGTCAGGGATAAAGGCGTGAGTCTAAAAAAATTAAGATAAGATTTAAACATTAAACAGACTGAGTTCATTTACGCGTAACCTATAGTTGAGCTTAAGTGATGTACTATTCTAGATATCTTTATGAGATAAGGTTGGTTTTAAGTTTTGCAACATTCCTTTTATAATTACTTTCGCCGTTGCCAACATAGCCATAAGATCTTGTATTGAATCTCCCATTTAAAATTCCACGGGTTTTCAAACAAACTTTCAAACCCTATTTTAAGTGTGTGTCCTCCCGACCGATTTCGGCCACGGTGGCTTGTCTATATATGAGACTTGCCAACTGCGCGGGACATATTATAGTGCACAAGTGTGTGCGCATACACAAGTGTGCTCTCTATTCCCTCACTCTCATAGTCAGATGGGACGCACAAGCGACACGACCGGAGAGAGATTGGGCGCAAGACCAACGGCTTATCGTGCTTTCCGAGGTACGGGGGTGTGACACCGCAAACTCCCTAACTCAGAAGATTCTATTGGATAATTCATAACAGAAAAACCCATATCACCTTTTGTTCGACACGGGAATCGAACCCGAGACCACATGATCCCTGCAGTCACTAACACAAGCGCAGGACCACAGAGGCAGTCAATCATTCATCGAAATATTAAAGTATCCTTCTATAATATGTCGGTCGGGATAAGGGGTGTATTTATATAGATAGATTAAAAGCACCCCTTTTTATCGCTTACCTACACTAATATTATAAAGAGGAAAAATTTGTATTTTTGTTTGTAATGGATAAACTCAAAAACTACTGGACCGATTTTAAAAATTCTTTCACCATTAGAAAGCTACATTATCTGCGAGTAACATAGGCTATATTTTATTTTAGAAAAAGAAAGGAGTCCGTAAGATATTTGGGTTTTTCGGGTACGCGAAGTAGTTCCCTCAGGACGCGGGTGAAACCGCGGGAAACGGCTAGTCGTATCACAAAGTACGTTGCTACTCAACGTACTTTATGATTCAGTATCAGTCTTTATGGTACAACATTTCAGGAAAAATTCTGGCATCAGTTTTCAAAATAGCCATCAAAATGAAAATGTCTGTGCTTTATTGCCTAAAATGTTTTGTCTCGAAAATGAACTCTTTGATATTGAAATCTCGATGGACAAATAATGTTATGTCTTTGGTCTCTTTTAGTTCCATTAAGAAGAAATTGAAATTTACTATTCTACAGATGAACAGCGAAAAGGAATTTCTATGTACAATAGGCTTGTGTCCACTAAGAATAAATCGGTTTGATTGTAGTATCTATAGATTCATTATGATTTTAAGATGTCAATAAAGTTTATTTTTTATTATAAAAAGGTAAGATTAATGTTATTTTTAGGATTCTAAAACTAAAAATAATGTATATATTCTTGTGACAGTGAACACCAATCAGAGAGCATTACGTCTAACAGTCCGTCCGCCATTCATATTGTTGACGTTTTAGTAGTAAATACAACTAAAACGTCAAACTTTCTACCTGTAAAATCGAATATAACAAAATAAAAGTGGGTACATCAGACCAGACTTCATACACGGTTTGTTTTGTTTTGCACTTTGTGATATCACTCAACCGCCATGATGGTTTACAGCGTCTGCGTGTCAAATTCAAAAAGGTTTTTAAAAAGCCGTAATTAGTAATGTTGCTGATCGATTTTTGAAGAAAAAAATATATCAGTTTAACATCTAATAAAGGAACGAATCAATCGCTAATTACATTTTAGGACACAAGCCTATTATATCTTTGAAGAGAAACATAAATATCTGACTACTATCAAAATTATATATCAGCTTTAGTTCAGAGCGACTGCTGTCTGACCTCCGCAACTCACTGTACCTTACCATTGTTACTTTACTCAAAGGTACAGACTCCTCAAAACGACTGTCAAAGATGTTGATGAATCGGGTCTCATCTAACGAACAATCCGAGGCTCGGAATAAGCAAACATTAACAATATTATACGCACATAATTATGTAACTTCGAATTGGTTTTAACCCGATACCCCTTACATGGCAATCTAGTACCGCCGGATTCTTTATCCAATCTATCCATGAATTTGTAGATTAGAGATGCATATCTGATACTAGCTCCTTACAAAATATGACGAATATATATCTATAATCTCCAAATCCATATATAGATCATATATCGAGGCCGGCCGTTAGTTACCTTAGTAGGCTATCGCTACATGACATAGACCTGTTATAAACTTTATAAATGCCTAGGATGTCCTAAGAAGCCAGTGTGATATATCCGTAATGTATCACGGCTAACTCAGAAGGACACGATTCTTATTGCGCCTTATAAATCGTCTCTGTTCACGACGTTATCTCAGCGTACAATACTCTTTATTAGAATGATAACTCTTTAATAGAATGATATAATTCATTTGATTTACGGTACAGATAATGATAGCACTCTCAATACTTATACACAAGTTTAAAACAACACAATATCAGAAGTTAGGCAGTGATTGTTTATTCGTTGATCCTGTATCCCCCGAGCATAGCTGCGCTATAACACCGAAATTTTACTATTTCATGAATTTCTAGATCACATGTAATAGGGGGCGAGCCTATTGACGTTACCGGGCACATTACCAGACTCCATGCTGCTACTGAGAATTGGGCAAAACACAGTAACAGTTTTGTCCGACCTGGGAATCGAACCCGGGAGCTCCCAATCAGCAGACGCATACGCTAACCACTGCACCGAGGAGGCAGTTCCCCAATAAATAAATAAGGGCAGCTATTACCACTTTAAAATGTGAGTAAATCTTCATGTCTTAGAGCCAGTTTTGCAGATGTCTGATATTTTCTGCTGAATTAGAGTTTGTCAGGTAACACATACAAATTTAGTTACGATTTTGAATTTATCTGGAAAATAAGGCCTATCCAGAGATGATAAAACTGGGCCTAAAAGTTCTCCATAATTTTCAAACTTCAAAGATTACATGTAAATCAAAAACACTATACATGTAAATTGAAGTGTCTGTCTGTCATTTTAATGTAACTATGCTGTTTTAAGTTTTTTTTGTCTGTATGTCTATCTTTCTGTGTGTCCAAGGTAATCTCTGGAATGGCTGAACTGATTTGAATGAGACTTTCACACGCAAATAGAAGATTTTGTAAGCCTACATATTGTAATTTGACTTTGTAAGCAGCGCTGGTGACCAGTGGTTGTTTAATTAAAACATAGCTTACGTTAAAGGATAAAAACTCTGAAGTAAATAAATAAAGACAACACTACTATTTCCAAAGATCTTCTAGTAACAAATATATAATACTACAACTCAAAGATTACGTATAACAAGATTTTTTATCTTTCTACTAAGTTCACCAATGAAATCATAAGGCATAGGGATCTGACAACATTGAACTGACAATGTCATATTGCCCGATGAAGCAAAAGATTTTGACACAATTCTAGGACTTAGACTTTTGTGTTCATCTATAAAAACTGGAGACACATGAAAATAATAATATCTCGTCATAACTCACACACGGTCATCAACCAGATAAGTGATAACTACACTTATAATAATATTAGGCACGCCCTCTAGCTAGGTGCCGAAAATCGAGCTCAGTGGAGAGGCCTATATCCAGCAGTGGACTATGCGGGCTGATGATGATTATTATATGAAAGGTCAAAGTCATGTTTGTTTTCTTATAAATATAGGTAGACGAGCTCTACTAGATTAGAAGTCAACATTCGCAGAATTTCTAGTAGAGTGAAAATTTTATTTAAAATAATAATTCAGATAATAGTAACATTTGCTACCTAATTTTAAAGACACCTCCCGCCCTGGCAATAAATGCTGTATCACTAAACAAAACGCTTTGTAGATTTTTCATAAATAAAAGTCAATCATTAATTAAATAATGTAAGTCTACCATAGAAAATTCTATCGCAAAAACCATAATTTCTAGTCACAGCTTACCACAGCTTGAACAGTATAAGCCACCATTAACCGTAGTCCAAACAATAGTCACACACTAAGTGATTACAGTATAACAATAATATAATAGTAATACATTTATTTCAGGTCTTTAACCCATATAAATTTAAACAAATAGTATAATTCTACAACTGTCATGCTTACACTATGTCATATCCCATCACAGATTACAAAATAATTACAGAAATTGAATTTAGAATTATAAATCAAATACAAAATTTTTAAAAGCACTATAAATCAAATACAAAATTTAAAAAATGACAAAAAATTTATAAAATAATATAGTGTTTAGAGTCCGGGCTAAAATTGGGTAAGGTTGCAGAGGTCAGTGGGAGCGTTAATTCATCCAGTCTTAGCCCAGGGCAAAGGTTTAACCCTTGGTTACTACTCATGGGTCTATGAGACCCTGTCTGCTTGAAAAACTACGATTTCATAATTTTACTCTTAGACAACCGCGCTTGGGGGTGGGTCCGTGTATTCTCAGTACGGCGCCCGCTCCTGCGCAGAGTGGTTGTGTCTTGTCGCTCAGTTCTTATTTTGCGCCAAAACGGCAATTACAGGGTCATGTTGACACTTGAGTAGCATCAATAATCGGTAAATGCATTATTTTAATGTTTTCTTTTTCGTAAAATATTCATTATGTTAGGTTTCTTCTTTTTTGAAATTATAGTATAGGTTTTAAGTTTCACTTTTGGTTTCATCGTGGGTCTGGTGTGCTTACGGATGAAGAGATGGGAAGTGCTTTGCTTGATGTTGATGATTTTGATGAGGTGGATATTGCCGTGAATCTTGGCTCCTCCACCCGTCACTTCTTTGCACACGCATTTAACTGCTTATAATCAAGAGAATCTAGCATGCATCATGATAATGATGTAGTAAAACAACACAACAAGGCTGACAAAAGTTGGTTTAGAAAAGAAAATGTGGCAAAATTTCGGTTGCTAGGACTTGTAGACGGTAGCCGGTGGTGATATTTTATGCTATGTGAAATATTACAGGCGTAAATAGTTAGTTTATATACTATGCGGTTAGTAGCACGTCAGTAAATCAGCCAAATTTCTGCGTGGGCTTGGCATATCGTTATGCTTACCTTACACCCGACAAAGAATTTGTAACGAAAAGATACCCTGGCAATTGCGACTGATAACTACAAGGATATTTAAACTGCCTATGTCTGAAAGACCTGTTCTTGTCGTCGCCAATACATCATCCAAAAGAACGCGTTGCGGCATTAGTCCCTATTAAAAAGATCGCAAAACAAACAGTGTTTGTTTTCATGTAAAATTCCTATTTGCAATGCTTGCTCAATTATTGTATGTCAAAATTTCTCAGAAAGTCATCATCATCAGCCTTTAACAGTCCACTGCTGGACTAGGCCTCTCCTTTAAAAGGAGGAATTGGCCTACTATACCACGCTGGCCAAACGGGTTGGTATAGGGTTTGTATCAAGTTTTCCTTCTCTTACGGTGCTGTTCTCTGCATAATATGCTCCCTCTGTCGGCTCTTACGACACCCATGGGATGATATGGGGTGGTGACATTCCGTATTCTTAATCCGTCACCACACGGACTAACGTCTCAGAAAGTAATTAAAGTTAAATCATTCCTCTCTTTTTCATTATTGGTGGGCTTTATTTCAAGATTTTTAATAGTTTAAAAAATATATGTTGTTTTATAGGAGGGTCAGAATGACCCTTGAGTAGTGACCGTGGAAATATAATTTGATGTAGTTACCAAGGGTTAAACACTATTACTGTGATTGCACAGTGAATTACAAGACCACAATATTAATTAACTTACCAAATCTTCACTGGATGTCAGGCTTGGAGCTAAGTTAGAAATACACACAGATCTAAAATTGGCCAATATTAGCTGGTGAATTATCTAAATACTTAGCTATTAGGCTGCAAACGCGACGTCTTCAAGACACGATGGCACGTGGACGTCGACACCGGATTCACACAATTTTTGCAAATGTTCAATATTTCACAAATGTTCAATAGTTCACAAGTTTGACTTTTATCACAATATACCGATTTCGGTTATAGATCAAAGAAGCGGCATTTACTCGGGTTCCAAATTTACTTTTATATCACAAAAGCACAAGAGATTACAAGATACGGCGTGGACAAGACAACTTTTTTACCGGGAAACCGACAATGAACCAAAGTGAATGAATGGCAGTTCATAGTGTGACCATAGTCAAAATTTACAATAGACTAAACAAACGTTACTAAACCGATATTATCGATTTAGCTTATCATAAAAACTATTTCTATTTCAAACATCCACCCGCCCCGGACCGGCCTACCGATCCGCTAATCAGTTGGTAGACGTGACAACGTTGCAACCGCTTTCCTCAGAATCGAACCGTCCACCAAGAAAGTCCGTCCGTCAGCAAATCGGGGAACTCCATCAGCCCCAGTTACCAAACGAAGAATGCGCCCCCTGCGCCATCTGAGTGGCGGAAGGTTAGCCTCCTTGATCAAAACGAGGTCTCCAATCTTGGGTGGATCGGTCTTGTCGGTCCACTTAACGCGTAGCTGGAGTATGTGCAAATATTCCAAATTCCAGAGTTTCCAAAAGCTCTGGGTAATCTGGCGTACCAATTCAAAACGCAAGAGACGATTAGGTCTCGTATCAATATAAGGGTACTCAGGCAAGGCGACAAGTGGGCGACCAATCAAAAAATGGCCCGGCGTAAGGGCCTCCAAATCATTCGGATCTGAGGAGATTGGGCACAATCGCTTAGAGTTCAAAACGGCCTCAATCTTACAAAACACAGTTGCGAGTTCCTCAAATGTAAAAAAAGATTCACCGATTGTCCTGCGCAAGTGTGTTTTGGCCGATTTTACAGCGGCCTCAAATATACCACCCCAGTGTGGACAATTTGGTGGGGAAAACAACCAATTTATCCCACGTCGGGCAAGCCTATTGCCTATATCAGCCTTGTTGGTTTCAAGGAAATTAACAACATCATTCAAATAATTATAAGTGCCCTTGAAGTTAGTGCCGCAATCAGAACGGATCAAGGAAGGCAGCCCTCTGCGGGATACAAATCTGTCAAATGTGGCTACAAACGCCTCGGTCGTAAGTAAGGAGACCAGTTCCAAATGAACGGCCCTTGTGGAGAGGCAAACGAAGACACACAAGTAGGCCTTAAGTCTTGCTGTTTCGAAGCGTCGACGTTTTCACCAAAAAGGGACCAGCGAAGTCCGTGCCTACACCGTCAAACGTCCTGCTCTCAGTTACGCGATCTGCCTGTAAGTCTCCCATCAAGTGCTGCATGGTAGAAGCCTTGAGCTTATAGCAAGGGATGCAGCGAAAGACTACACTCTGAATAATTCTTCGGGCAGACAAAATCCAAAATTTGCGTTGCAAAATGGCCAACAGCGCATTACAACCGGCATGCGAATTTTTAAGGTGACGGTCAGTTACCAACAAGCGTACCAAATGACCGTCCTTGGGTAACAAAAGGGGGCAAACCAACGCGCAAGAGACCCGTTTCGTCCAAAAAGGGGTTCAAATTAGATACAGCTCCCGATAATTTCGATCTCCCTGACTTAAGGATAGCAATCTCCTTCTCAAAATGCGCCAATTGCACAGAACGAATCCAAAACGTGATAGACTCCTGTCGTTCCTGTGGTGAGAGAAACGGTGTCAGTCGTTTCTGTTGTGGGTGCCTAAAGTTAAAAACAAAACGCTTTATCCAAGCAGTAACACCTAACAACTTATCGAAGGAGCTGTAACGATTCAAAAAAAATCGGGGTCGAAGGCGCATTCCACCTTCTCAAGAGCGAGTGTTCGTAGACCCGGCAAATCGGAAGTATTCAAAACTGGCGTTCGAGGCCTCTCAATCTCTGGTCGATTCAACCATTCCGGACCCCACCACAGCGAATGACCCATCAAACTAGGCGTCAAGCATCCGCGCGAGGCACAATCAGTGGGGTTGAGCTCACCTGGCACGTGTCTCTAAACAAGCTTGACTTCAGATTTTTGTATTTGGGAAACGCCATTAGCGACAAATATCTCCAAGGTATGGACAGAAGCCTTCAACCAAAAGAGAACAATTTGGCTGTCTGTCCAGGCGTAGGTCTCATTAATACAAATGGTTTTACCCAAAGTACTAGACACGTGGTTCAATAAGCGTACAAGTAGTGTTGCTCCCGAGAGCTCCAATTTCGGGATGGTCAGAGATGTCCGAAGGGGTGCAACCTTGCTCTTCGCCATGATCAGGGAAACCCTCACCTGACCTTAGGCACTAACTGTGCGCAAGTACACCAAGGCCGCGTGACCACGCTCCGAGGCATCACAAAATCCGTGAAGGGTTGCCTTGTACTTCCCGGGAGGAAGGATGGGACGAGGCAAGGAGATCTCGTTGACGGCAGGAAGTGTGGATACAAAAGAGGTCCATTCCTCAACAAAAGTACCGCATAGAGGTTCGTCCCAAGTCAATCCTGCTGTCCAAAGCTTCTGCAAGAAGCATTTTGCCGAACATATAACTGGACAAATCAAATAAAATCAATATGTTTGGATGAAAGGTTCTGGCGACACTAGATAACACGAGACGTTTAGTCCAAGAACAAGGCAATTTCAAGTCTACGTTATACGTAAAGATGTCTTGGACTGGTCTGTACTGAACGCCGAGAACAGCCATCATGGCGGGGTTGTCAACAATCTCAAATAGATGTGGATATTGCTGATGATCCTCTGGAAAGACTTCCAAAAGTGCTGGTGAGTTGGAAATCCATTTGCGCAACTCATAACCAGCGGAGGCCAAAATACCTATCAATTCGTCCCGCAGGAGGATCGCCTCGTCCGCTGTGGAGGCGCCTGAACAAATGTCATCCACGTAAATATCGTCTTTCAAGATGGCGGAGGCTCGTGGGAAACGTAAGCCTTCGCGGTCTGCGAGCTCCCAAAGAGAACGTTTTGCCAAGTAGGGGCTCGACCTTAACCCGTAAGTATTGGTATTGAGCCCGTAGACGACCGTAGGATCGCGAGGATTCTCTCCCCAAAGGATCAGCTGGAAGCAATGGTCATCAGGGTGGACAATCGTCTGCCTGAATATCATTTTTATATCGGCCACAAAGACAACCTGATGTCGTCGGAAGCTGGTGATAACGTCACAAAGGTCCTTGACCAACTTGGGACCAGAATGCAAGCACTGGTTCAAGGATACGCCCGAAGAAGTCTGCGCAGAACCATCAAACACTGTGCGCAGCTTGCCAGTTGATGGCTTCAATGCCGCATGATACGGGAGAAAGTAGTGCTCTACCGAACGCCAATCCAAATTTGACACAAACATGTGTCCCAATTGTTCATATTCTCTCATGAACTCAATATACTTCTGCCTGAGCTCCGGATCACGACCCATGCGACGCTCCATAGCCAACAACCTCTTTTCGGCTAAAGGTCGTGACTCACCAAGCGGAGGCCGAACAGACAGAAAAGGTAGCTTCGTAATGATCCGACCAGAACGGAGTCTGGAAGAACAGCTCGCACTCCTCATGTTCTGGATTCAAACGGGCAGCTTGAGGGGGCTCTACTTCCCAAAACTTCTGAACCGCATCAGAGAGAGCAGAGCCTACAGCCAACAAATTATCAAGTTCAGGTGGAGGGAGGTCCCTAGGTACAGGTCCCATCAAAGCAAATCTAAATATGGTCGGGATGGCAGTCAAACCGTTTGGCACTAAGACCCGTTTCCCACCAATCAAAATTCCACCGAGAACATCAGAGCCAATCAACAAGTCGATTTGTCCCGGTGTGTCAAATTTGGGGTCTGCCAGTTCCAATCCCGATGTCAAATTCACCACAGCAGCAGGTAGCTGTTTCTGTGGATGCATACCCAAAATATTCTTCAGCACAATAGCCGAGGTTTTAATCCTCGGGTGTGAAGATTCAACGGGGCAAACAAAACCTTAACTTGCCCTTCAACATTAGATGCTACGTCACCTATTCCCCGTATACAATTCGGAAAAGAGCCCATATTTAATTTAACCTGCCCTACCAAATAAGTGGAAACAATGCAACTTTGTGAACCTGTGTCCAATATAGCACGGACAACAACAGAGGTCCCCGTGGGTCCCCAGACCCTAACAGCAACCGTTGGTAGGATAACGGTCTCAATGGTGGTGGTTGGCGTTATAGGGCAGGAGTCAATGACCTATTGTTGCCTGAGCGGCGACCGTTGGCCAGGACCAGGCAAATCAAAATTAGGGTGCGGCTTGAAGTCCTCAAAGGCGCGATGACTCGATCCGCGGGCCATCTGTGGCGGGGTCATAATGACGCACCCGCCCAAAACGAGGTGGGCGCTAGTCAAGGCGGGGACGCTCCGCCAAAGGAGGGGAATACCTGCGGCAGCAGTCATGATGATGGTGACGTTGAGTAGTCGCACATTCTGGTGCGCGAGAGAGAGGAGGCGCGCGCACGCTACGGTTCTTCAAACCGGGTGAGTGGTGATCAAGAGAGCGGGGCGAATCTCGGCTGCGCGCCGGTGAGACTCGACTGCTACCTTCAAAACACCCGCCCGTGCGCGGCGTCGGCTGATTGGACAAGCGGCCTACATCTCTGGCATTTTATGTTTTTATTTTTGTACGTGTCTTATTCTTTTAATTTTTATTCTTTTACTTATTTTTTTTATTAATTATATAATATGTTCGTTTTTTATGATTATAAGCTCGAGTGCGCATACTATTAAAATGTTCACACAAATGTCAGGGGCCAGCTGAAAATCAGTGCTGTGCACTAGCACAGCAAGTACTGAGCTGGTACCCTTTGCTGCACGCACATTACTCTTAATTATAAGACGTTTATTTCATTGTATATATATTTTATTGTGTGTGTATCAAAAATAAATGGTTTAAATGGTTTAAATACTTAGCTATTAGGCTGCAAATGCGACGTCTTCAAGACACGATGGCGCGTGGACGTCGACACCGGATTCACACAATTTTTGCAAATGTTCAATATTTCACAAATGTTCAATAGTTCACAAGTTTGACTTTTATCACAATATACCGGTGCCGGTTATAGATCAAAGAAGCGGCATTTACTCGGGTTCCAAATTTACTTTTATATCACAAAAGCACGCGAGATTACAAGAAACGGCGTGGACAAGACAACTTTTTTACCGGGAAACCGACAATGAACCAAAGTGAATGAATGACAGTTCATAGTGTGACCATAGTCAAAATTTACAATAGGCTAAACAAACGTTACTAAACCGGTATTATCGATTTAGCTTATCATAAAAACTATGATTGTTTCAAACATATAGATAAAATAATATATATAAAATAATATAATCCCTCTCTGTCCTTCGCTACCGCCAATAAGGATACAGGGCCTCACTAGACAAATAAATAAACACTCTGGATACGAATATAAGTGGATATAGCTTTAATTTTCATTTCCTTCCCCTTGTCTCTCTATGTGATAAGTTAGAGTTAGTGTTGGGCCATGAGGTTTAGAGGGAGTAGTTTGGATGAAGCGTGTAGCAGATATTTTTATATAGCAGAGGCGACAAACGAATTATACTATTCTTCTTTAATAGTGTTACGCCTGTATCTCCGATGGGGTAGGCAGGGGTGTTATGTAAATTACGCACACATTTCGCCTTATGAATGAAATTATACTACAAATATACTATTGTTGGTAAGTAGTAAACAGATGAGCATAGACTCCAGTGATAATAACCAAGCATAATTCGCATGATGCCAACACCAGGATAATAGAAAAGTGCAAAAAGCTTATCTCTCTATTTGTTCCAAACCGCTTCTTCTCTGTACGAAAATAAGAGGGGATGAGAAATGGGATTTAATCTTCTGCGCTTGCACTCACCGAATAAAATGCATTGGATCACTTATTTCCGTAACCCTCATGTTGCAATGTCGGGGAATATTCAAGGTATTTCACTTTAAATTTTAAATAATTACACTATTGAGACCTGGTTCATAAATATTAGTAGATAACTCATTTCTACGAAATCAATTTTACGTCGATCTCCTCTGAGAGAATAATACTGGCCCATATCCATTATTTTGCTGCAAACAACAAGGCCAAGCACAAAAATACTTGTCGATAAACCAGAGTCACCAGAGACCCAGAGAGTGACTCTAAAACTCATTATAATATTTTAATGACAATTCCTGCACGAGTAACAAATCCCGTAACGCGAAAAACTTGACAAGACCAACAGACACAAGAATTAGTACATACATACATAGACTCACGCCTGCTTCCCCGAAGGGGTAGGCAGAGGCATATTAAACGCCCATTTTTCGCCGGTGTTTTGATCCCACCTAATAGGTCGCGAGCCTATTGCCGCTTACCGGGATATTTTGATTGCCAGAGCCTCGTCCGTTGATCGGCAGGTGCACCACTTGCAGGTGAGGTTGGCTTGGGACCCTAATTTCTTGGTGGGAACCCTATGCACCCTATGCACCCTGCACAAGAATTAGTAGACCACAAAAATTGTAATGGTGGTAGCCACTTAAATCACTACGTTATCATCCTCCTACCGTTATCCCAGTTGCAACCTGGGGTCCACTTTCTAGTCTAACTTTAGTCGAATGAATCTTAGCTTTTCCACAGAGCGACTACCAGTCTGACCACCGCAATCCAAAAGGACAGCGATATTCCATGGTTTAGACTACTGTCAGTTTATTCATAGGTACTGACTCCATGTAACGACTATCAAAGATCTTCATGACCGCCGGGACTGATGGCTTAACGTGCTCTCCAAGGCACGGGACTAGCGATAATCTACAATTAAATACGCACATAACTCCGAAAAGTGGTTGGTACGCACCTTAGATTTGAACCCAATACCCTCTGCATAGCAGTCTGTTGGTATCTCCACTAGCCTATCGCTGCCTAAAAATTAAATTTTGTAACAATGCTCAATTTTGTAACTATATTCCCGCGTCTTTTATAGCCCAACAAGCCAGCGGCCCTACGCTTTGTTTGTACAAATTCTACGGATTCCTTAAGATGCTTTCTTTTTACGCTTAATCCTGTCCCGTGATCAAAGACCGCTGAGCTCTTTTGATTGCAGACAATTATTTGACTCAAATGACCAGACATTATATTGGGATATTAAACTGGCAGATATACTGGAGAGTGGAGTATCTGTAGATATAAATTCTTGCGTAACTAACTGACTGGCAAACAACGCACAGCCTACAGCATTGGGCGCAAAAAGCTGAAATTTGGCATATGTTTTCCTTGGGGAGTGCAGGGGTGCACTATGAAGCGATTTTTCTAAATACCCACGGGCTCGGGAAAAAGGAGTACCTATATAAAAAAATGTGCTAGGGTAGCTGCAGGTATCCTCTAGTCCTTTATAATGAACTTCACTCTAAACAAGCTTAAGTCAGTTATATTTTTAGTGATCGTCATTGGTTTATGAATTTAGTAAGACTTAAATACGAAAGATTGACATTTGGAATTAGGAATACAAATCTTTTGAAAGAGCTGGCCAAACCGCAAAAAGCTATAAAAATAATAGTTAGCCTTTATTTAAGGGAAAACAAATGACCAAAACTCGATGGTGCTTTATTAAAAAGTTCGTTCGATTTCATCATTGGGTACATTTTCTTGCGGTACCATAATAGTGCATAGCCCACCAACTTATAGTTGTGTCAACAGAATCATAGAAAATCTTATCATCAAAACAGTCAAATAGGTCTACCATTTATACGAAATGGGGAATATTTGGACCATAAGAATAGATTGCCTTTTCCAAATTTAAAAGGAGCCACCTCGAACTAACTACTTTCCTACAATAAAACCAGTTCAAAACAACCATCAGTATTGGTATATAATCAGAAATGTTATATTTAGTGAACATCCAACGATTCTACCAGTCGAATTAAGACCTTTTAAGTTAGATCGCGAGCCAAAAACATGCTTGCACTTTAATTTTTTTTTTTAGGCTTTTATTAGGCGTTTCGATATCGTCCACACATCTATTTCACAGTGAATCCGCTTGCACCCACACAATAGATTGAGTGAACCGGAACGGCACATAGATTATCAACATAATTAATATAATACAGATATGCTTACCCGCTGTTTGGAATGCGCATTGGTTTAAATAAATGTTTATCGTGTAACATATCAAAGCAGTACACCAGTATAGTATAATGTGATAAACTCCAGGTCACTTTAATATGAGTAATATGGTCATAAATTATTTATTTTAAATACATTTTGAATGTATGTTTCCACATATTTCTGCCAATAATCGATTTTCGGTAGTGCTGCAAGCGTCATGATTGAGGATATAATTGGAAACAAATATTTGCTGATGAAATATTCACGTTTTAAGCTCTCAAAGCATATCTCTCTATATCCGTAGTTCAAAACAGGGAGTTTTATAATATCAGAATCATTTACTTATTAAACTCTTCGCATTACATAAATCTCCATATGGAGATTTAGGATACAAAATGTCATTACCCCATTTAATTCCGTGGGTATCGTAAGGAATACACGAAGCAACAGGCGCAGGTTGGAGAGCCTTGCTGATTTCATCATGAATGGGCCGGGTCGACCGGGGAAGTACTACACTCTCACAGAAAATCGGCGTAAAGTAACAGTACTTAAACTATTGCGTTTTGTTCGGTGAGTGAGAGTGCCGAAGGCCCTATCTTCTATTCCTTCTCCCTCATCCCTCGCCTCATCCTATCCCCTTTCTCATCCCAAGGGGCGGCAACGCACGTGTGACTCCTGGGGTGTTGCTTGTGTCCATGGGCGGCGGTAATTGCTTACCATCAGGCGATCCGTCTGCTCGTTTGCCGCTTATTACTATTAAAAAAAAGCAAATAGTATCTTAACGAAGAGTTGAAAAACTCGACATCAAAACCCATACCAACCCATCTAACCAGGGTGACTAGCAGGCCAAGTCCTACTTTGACAGAACATTAGAAGAGGTCTATTTCCAGCAGTAGACTGCGAAATTCTGGATGATGACTATATAAATGTGGTACATAAATGGAAATTATGCCTAAATTATCGTACAGTCAACCATTACACTTAGAGATAATCAAAACATCTACTAAGACCTAGATAATGGAACACAGTGAGCCTATATTAACATCAACGAGACATTTATCACGGTACCGAAGTCAGAGCGATCAAACCTCAGTACACTATCTAGATTTGATAACGAACTGTATTACTGTGCTCGTTTTATGTAAGGATGGTGTTATATTGTCAACAGGGGTTGAATGAAATATATTTATCTCTTTCAGATCGTAAGTAATGGGATACCAACAGCCTGCTAAGCGGACGTAAAGACGGTCTATTTTCTGTCTTCCCGTGTTTCGTGTACGTCGAAGGGAATTACTGGATTGGGGAATCCTCACTGGAACATCCTCAACATCTTGTAAGTGCAGCCGAATCATGCGAATCGCGATTAGCATTCTTTACCTCGATATTATCTGAGAATCACCTCGTCGCACGTCATTTGTAAAGGGTTTAATGCAGGTTGGTATACGACTTGAAGTCCTGTTTTTGGTCTCTGTGCAAAGTCGCTATTTGCTTCTTGTAATTTCTTTAGCCACTTCTGACAATACCCACGTTTTTTTTTCGTAAAGTGCGGCCAACAACCAAGGGCCTCAGTGATACTTAAGTCCAGTTTCACTACCTCTGGATAGGCACAATATTTCAGATGGAGTCAAAATTGGAACTAAATTTGTATGAGTTATCTGACAAATTAATCTAACAGGAGCTTATCAGAAAGCGAAAAAACTGGCCATTAGTATTCTAAATCCTAGTCACCACACGGTAAAAGAGCTCACAACCTGATACAACATGGCTTTAATTTTCGTATGTCCATATGTCTACACCCTAATATCGTGTAGCTGGCCTACATCGCGCTGAAAACCGCAGTGGCCGTTATCTCCGTCAAACGTTTTTACACTGAATTAAATTCCTTAGGGCCAATGATGGACGACGGGCTTCTAACGCTAAGGATTTCCAGCCCAAATTTAACAATAAATGCTTTACTGTTTATAAAGGGAAATGGGTTCTTTGGTTTTTAGATAGAAGGAAATTACAGTTTTGGAGTAAAGCATTGATATCAAGTTTGTTTGTTTGTTTGGTTGAACGCGCTAATTTCAGAAACTACTGGTCCGATTTGAAAAATTCTTTCAGTATTAAATAACCCATTTATCGAGGAAACATGACAACCGCGCTATGAGCGACGGGAGCAGAGCAGTAGCTTTAAATAACGCGGGTGTAACCGTGGGCATCCTCTGGTTGATATATAAACATGAGGGATTCTATTTTTTACAATTTGTATACTTACAAGTTAAATTAGGAATAAATATTATCATTATGGGCCGTATTACGAAACAACAACAACGGTTTAAACATAATGCCAGGTTTAGGCTTTATTTATTTATGTCTTTATTTATACAGGGTGGCGCTTGCATAGGGGCATTGATTTAAATAGGACGTAGCATTGATGCCTATAAAATGTTTAATATCAACAAAAAAGGTCATGGGGCCAACATAAAATAATAAAATTTTCAAACAAAATAAACTATAAAATATGAGGAGCAAAACGAAACACCATTTGTAGACCAATATGACATTAGGTTACTGACTTTTGTAAGAACGGCAACGTGTGCTATGCGGCAGACGGAGGCAATTCACATTTATTGACGAATTCGTGAAAGGAGTGGTGTGTAGAATTACTGAAATAGGTAATTACCTATTTCAGTAATTCTACACATCACTCCAATGTTTGGTCACTCATTAGGCAAGCACTGGTGTCTTTTTCATATCAACAAAAACCCACTTAACACAAACCCACGTAAAAGGTAGCACTAAATTTTCAAATTCTCAAAATGGCCGCCATTGTAATCACGAATTACATATTTCAGTCATTCTACACATCACTCTAATGAAATTTGTTCAGTAATTAGGAAAGCACTGGTGTCTTTTTCATATCAATAAGAACCCACGTAACAAAAACCCACATAAAAGGTAAATTAAATTTTCAAATTTTCAAAATGACCGCCATTGTTATTAACACATAAATTGCATCGCCGCAGAATATTTTGGCGTACTTTATGGAGCAAATCACTATTTGCGGCCAGATTTTTTATTTTATTGAAAGCATGCTCAATCCTCGCTTTCAAATGTTCCACACTGGTCACGTCAGTAGAATAGACTTCTTCCTTGATGTGACCCCACAAAAAGAAGTCTAATGGTGTGAGGTCCGGCGATCTCACAGGCCATCGAGTCGGGCCGTAGCGTCCTATTCACTGGTGGCCGAACATTGCTGACAGGCGCTCCCTGACAACCACCACTGAATGCGCCGGTGCTCCATCCAATTGATACCATTGTCGCCGGTAGGTATCTAATGGTAGCTGGTCCGCATAGTCAGCAACTGCGCCGTCAAGCAAATCTAGGAATTTTGCTGCGTTGAGGTTACCGTCAATAAAGATTGGACCCACGATCGTGTTTTCGTGAATCCCAGCCCACACATTCACAGAAAATCTGTACTGGTGACTAGACTCACGAAACAGATGTGGGTTCGTCTGGCTCCAATGGCGAAGGTTATGGCGGTTCCACATACCATTACGCGTAAAAGTGCTTTCATCCGTCCACATGACATTTTTTATAAATTCCCTGTCATGGGATACCTTGTCAAGCAACCATTGACAATAGGTTTGCCTTGTAGTCATATCCCGCGGTAACAGTGCGTTTACGGGCTGGAGCTTGAAAGGTCGGCGTTTCTCTCGTTTCAGAATCTTGTGAACGGTCTTATAATGTAAATGGAACCTTCGCGCCGCTCTCCGTAAACTGCATGTTGGCTCACGACTAAAATGGTCCAGCACTTGTTGTTGCCGTGACGCTGCTACTTCACGAGATGGGACTCCTTCTCGTCTTTGAACCATAGGCCGATTCTCTCGGAGCCGTTGTACAGCCTGAACAATGGTGCGGGCGTTCACTGGGCATACCCGACTAGCACCATATCTCTCTCGGTATGTTCGCAATGCCATTGCTGCATTGCACAAGCACTCCCCATAAATGAGTATCATATCCGCATATTCGGAAGACGTAAAGTTGGTCATTATTATTAAAAATAATACGAAAATAACGAATGATTAAGTTCACTAAACAACAACACAATTAAATAACACAACTAAATACAATCACACAATTAAACACCAATAACGACTTTCGCATAAAATTTATAAAAGCGCGCGCGCAATCTGATCGACTTATTAAATCAATAGTTTTTGCGGCACTAACTAAACCTATGATGAGTCACCGATCACCGATGCGCCACTGGCGCCAACATGTCTACATGGAATTAGGGATGCCCAGTAGGTACTGTGAATGTCGATATTTTTTACACGTAAATACGTTAACAACAAAATACCATAAAATGTTTTTATGTACAATGAACTATGCATTCTTTATTTGTATTGTTTTCTTTGTTTTTCGTGTGAGTGTGTGGCCAACTCTGGTGTCGGAGTTTTCAGACCGCCCGAAGGCCTCCGACATGGCTTAACGATCCTTATCCTTAGACAAGAACCAGGACGGGTCGGGTTTCGAAACGCGTCGTCCAAATTTGAGGGTATTGGTGGTGTAGGGGGCTTAAAGGAGTTAGTTTTAATCCCTTAAAAGTAATTTTGGCTGCCGGAGTTGCGTCTAAATATTTTTAAACAATTTCCAAAAATTATTGATTCAAATATGCAAAACGGAACGTAATTTTAGGTTTTATGTGAAAGTAACTAAATAGGTTGTGTTAGGTTATCTTTTGAGCCTCAACCCGAAAATAGGAGATCTGCGAAGCAGGGCTCCGTCAACCTCAGTTTATTAAACTAGTGGAATCAATAAAAGCGATATTTAGGTTTTATGTGAAAAACGTGAAACGAAGCGCAACCGCCATCTTGTATGCATGATATTGACAGCTAATGTCAAATTTGTGCGTCATTGCTTTCGAGTACCTAGGTTTAGGTGCGACTGTATCACTGTAATAATTAACTAAATAGGTTATGTTAGGTTCTCTTTTAAACCTTAATCCAAAAATAAGCTGCGAAGCAGGGCTCTGTCAACCTTAGTTTATTAAACTAGTGTGAAGAATGTGGAAGTTGGCAGTGCCATACACACCGATGTTTGGAGATTTTTTTTCTTTTTGAGGAAACCAAGTATTTCCGGCAAGTGAAAATGGTGAGAGGGGGTTTCGAGACCTCCTAAACTTCCCCCCAATCACTCCCAACCCCTAAAAACGGTGACGTATTTCAAAACCTCAACCACCGGGACCCACGGCTTTACGTGCCCTCCGAAGCACGGTAGCGCTCAGATGAAAATGCCACACACGGTCACCCATCCAAGTGGTGACCTGTACAAGCGATGCCTAACTTTGCCGATCTGTTACGAACGCCAAGCCAAGTCTCGTAATGAGCGCTACAGTTTATTTGTATTAACAATAACGCTATTGCTTAATAGTGTTGCTAATAAGACACAGTTAAACAAGTTTATGAAATACTATGCACATACTTCAATTAGTTCAGTACATAGTTATTATAATTCTTAAGTAGATTGTTGAACCCATTTCCATTTAAAAAATACAATACATAGGAAAGAGCTAAAATAGTCAATAATTATTAACTTATTTCAAATTATTAAATAAGTGAATATCTTTACACGTTTATCATTGTTTACCTATTAATAAAAACGTCGTCTTTATTTGTACTACACTTTGAAATTTTCGAACGTAAAGTCATTTATAAGACGATTACATTAACGTTAAATACAAACAATGTCGATACAATAAACAACAAACTTTTACGGTGCGTATTTTTATCGATACTATTGACAATATTTTGTTCATAATAAATAAATAAATAAAAAAATAAATAATTGGGCAACTCTATTTGGCTCGACTATGTTTGTCCTTGTCACACGTAGTGCATTTACTGTGCATACCTAATCAGATTTTTTTATGCTTGCGCAACCGATCCATTTTATTATTATGTATATTTATTGAAAAGGTAATTAGGAAGTTTCAAAAGTTTTGTTCTGTTAAAAATGTTACGCATTAACTCGGGCGCAAAAATCTACAACGACGAGTCTTAGGTAGGTACCTTCGAGGCGAAGCGACGTTGCACGAAGACGTCATCGTCCTAAGTCGTCGAAGGGTCAACGCAGACAGAGAGGAATAATCCCCGCGCAGTCTCGGGCATTTTCTTTACGGATTGTGTAAGCTCAAGATTGCGCATGACCTCGCGAGCCTGCGTGAGTAAAACGTTCTGGGTTACCACTCTACAGTAAATATTTTGTCGCGAAAGTTCGTTAAACCCTGAAAATACGCGTACGACGCGGGCGCCGACTCGACTTTGCGCGGGGATTGCCGCGTATCTTCGAGGACGCTTGAATATTTTTTATCATGTACAAGCATTTATGAACTTTATTGTAAAAACATTAAAGTTTATTTTCAAGTGCGTTGATAAAATCCTCTCCGCTGCGCTCCGTTTTGTCTGCGCTCAGGCTAGCTTCGGATGACGTCGAGGCGTCGCGTCGTGAGTAGTTTACCTAGCGAGTCGCGGCGCGCAATGTAGGGTCGTTGACCGTTTTGTATCAGCTGTATGGAACTCAAAGCGTGTGCAAAAATTGCGGAACTTAAAATCGATATTGTGGCTAAACTACTGCACCGATTTAATTGATTTTTGGTACAAGGCTTAAGAATGTTGTAAGCTATGCCTTTGTTCAAAAAGTGCTGCTATGCAAGCGCCACCCTGTATATGACATCGAAAACTTACAGCTACAGACAGCATATAACAACAACATGATAGGCAACGGTAAGCCAATTAGGTAAAAGTTTTCGCTTATAGAAATATACATTTAAAGAGGGTATTTTATTTTATTTATTTTAACGCCAAATTGATTCCAACGAATTTCAGTGATAATAATTTGACAAAAATGTGTATAATATAGTCTACGTAAAATCAATTTTAGACAGGTGAGCTCAGATATAAATTAATATTTAATTAAGTCTACGTTTTGTAATAAAGCGGTATAAGTTCCTCCGCGACTACGAGCGTAGTAAATCGGTCAAAACATAGGCATAACAGAGTTTTATATCTTGAATGTATTAGTTAGTTAATGCAATTAAAAAAACATTTTTACTTGTAGAATAATAAACCTCTTTTTTAATATACACTACTGTTCTTGCGAAAATTCTCTCTGTTTAAAACAAGATAAAAAAGACAAATAACGCTCTTTATTCATCATCTGGGGGCAGGGTAGTGCCCCCACCAAGTGGAGCAAAAAAGCGGCACGGCCGTTACCATCCTTTTCTCGAAGCAATTCAGGCCATTTTCGACCCCCTATTACTTCGTTGTCGATAAAACTAGAAGCCTGATTGTTTAGTAACCATGCAGGCTTTGTATAAAGATGGTGTATTTCAAATTTCATTCAATTTGAACCAGTAGTTTAAGAATTATAATGAGTAAAAATTCTTAATTTTGTCATTCACTGACATATCATCAAAAGTCTGAGGCACTTCTAGCAAACATAGAAGCTTGAAATTTAGGAAACAATTAGTGTTTAGTATATGAACCAAGGAAAAAATAAAATATATTTCAATTTCGGTCCAGTTTTCGAGAAACATCAACTGCATAAATAACTTTGTAATTCCATATGAATATAAAGGATTACAAAATTACATTTGTGGTTAGAGCTTTTAGTAAAAAAAAATTCGTTGTTGATGTACAAGAAGTAGAAGGTACTGGAAAGGACAAAAGTAAGACTGTCTACAAAAAGAAATGAGATCCCATAAAAACAATACCTGTCAAAAATACCAAGTCTCGCGACCGTAAAAAGTTGTGAGATCCATGTAATACCAAGTCGGTTAATTAAAAATCTTTAATGTTTTAAAGAAATATATTGACTTGGCAATCGCATTAAACAATCTAATTTATATAGGTATGTATTACTTATGAAATATATTGTGTTTCCATGCGATGACCTAGTCAATCTATTTATTTAAAACATTAAAGATTTTTAATTAACCGACTTGGTTTGACTCGAGCGGAGAATACCGCAAAAAAAATTGCATTCTTACAAAGTTCTGTAGCTTTTCAAAGACAAGCGATGCTATGAATATATTGTATCGACTGGCAACGTGGCTACTCCTTCCTGAAAGCAATTTGAAATTTACTGCATTGGTTTTACCCTGTATTTACGATCATCATCATCAACCTGCAATAGTCCACTGCTGTGTATAGGCCTCCCTAATAGCACGCCACTGAGTTCGATCGCCAGTTTTTCGTGCCCAGCTGTTCTTTGCCCATAATGCAACCCAAAAACAAAAGGCAACTTTATTTTGACGCGTCGCATAATTTCGACAACATCAAACCGAAAGTTAGTTTGTAAATATTTACTTTGCCGACCACCAAGTAATATATTTTATGTCGTTAATCAACCTATTTACAGTTTTTTACGATTAAATTCAACACTCGCGGATATGTTATTTATGGTTTTTTTTAGTGATTTAGTGGACATTTTCCTTGGCTTTTGTTTACACAAAGCTTTTTTTTACCACATTCACACAACACTATCTAGTCCCAAGCTAAGCAGATCTTGTACTATGAGTAATAAAATATGTAAAATACACCCAGAACAAAGACAGACATCCGTCTACACGCACACAAATGTTTGACTTGAGCGGGAATCGAGCCCGCGACTACAGCGTGGCTGTAAATGATATCATAATATGTGACTTAGCTTAAGCGTGATGTGGCTCAGCGTGAAAATATAGTATAATAGGGAGGAGGAGACGGATTTAAAAAAAATAAAAGCAACTGATTAGCTCTAATTTAATGTTTGTAAATTTTAATTTCACTGGGACGCGTTCACACGTATCTGTTGTCAAAATGGGCGTTCCGCCACAGGTCCCGCAGGGTTCAATCCCCGGTCCTTTTTTATTTTTATGACAAGCACGAGATAGTACTATTTGCCTATGTTACCTCACTTTTATTTAAATTAAAGCACTAACAAATTGATATGGACGATGTAAATATTGCTGGGTACCTCAAAGGTTTGGTGATTTGACGTTAACAAGCTGCTTCTAAATAGACCGAAAACTAAATGTATTAAATTTTTTATGCCTAACGTCAAACAGGTGAACACTGCAGTAAGAGTTAAGATTGATGTGTTGGATCTTGTGGATAACAACCAGTTTTTAAGCATTACATTCTAAGCTGTAATGATTGATTCGCCAAATGAAAACTAAGGCGAAAGTAGTTAAGGAATCTCGAGCTTTTAGTGAGTGGGCTACTGCAAGTATTTACAAAAGCAGAGCAAAGCTGTACGAGTTGTACGGTATGAAGAGATACAATTCTGATTCGAACTTCACTGAGTATGTTAGGAATTATTCCAAGATATTTAAAACAGTGTGCAATACAGCTAAGGCATTATTCGTTAGGAACAAAATTTAACAATCCTCGAATAAAATTAAGGCAACCTGGCGAGCTATTAATGAAGCAACAGGTAAGACAACACTAAGAGGCAAGACAAATTAATTCATAATGACAAAGAAGTCGCACACATATTTAATAAATTCTTTGCTAGCATACCGATTACTACTACTAGAGAATTAAAATCATCAGCTTTAGTCGCAGAAAACGTATTAGAATCTAGTGTAGGAAAATGTGATGTATTATTTAAGTTCGATTGTATTAATACTACCGACATTATAAGTACTTTTCAATCTCTAGAGTCTAAGAATACAGGTGATCTCTGGGGCATTACTGTTAAGGTTTTAAAAAGTATAATTGACGTAGTAGCTCCTTATTTAAGCAACTTATTTAATAAGTGTATTGAATCAGGTGTTTTTCCCGATCTTATGAAACACAGTAGGATAATACCTCTTTTCAAATCCGGCAGTAAGACTGATCCTAGTAATTATAGGCCAATATCGATACTACCTGCCTTTAGTAAGATTTTTGAAAAGATCATACTCAAGCAATTACTTAGACATTTTAATCTAAATAGCCTCCTTCATAGTGAGCAATATGGATTTACCAAGGGTCACTCGACAACAGATGCAGGAGTAGCGTTACTTAAACACATATTCAGTGCATGAGAGACTGCTCAAAATGCTATTGGTGTGTTTTGCGACCTTTCGAAAGCATTCGATTGTGTCTGCCATGAAGCGCTCTTTTGCAAACTTTGACATTACGGCGTACCGACTAAAATATTAAGGAAGTCATTAAGTCATACTTAAGTGACAGAATACAATGTGTTGAAATAAACGGCTCAAAATCCAGTGGCTTACGTCAACATTTAGGAGTGCCGCAAGGCAGCATCCTAGGGCCTTTCCTATTTCTTGTTTACATAAACGATTTACCTTTTTACTTGAAAAACATTTGTGACGTTGTACTGTTTCCTGACGATACTTCTTTGATATTCAAAGTAGATAGAAATAAGGAAAATTTTAACGAAATAAACAGTGCGCTCATTCAAGTAACAAAATGGTTTAATGTAAACAATCTGGTACTGAACGCCAAAAAAACAAAATGTATTAAGTTTGCTCTGCCTAATGTCAGAAACCTTGGTCCCAGTATAGCTCTAAATGCCGATGTTCTCGAAACATCTGAATCTACATTATTTCTAGGAATAACACTTTATTCGAAATTACAGTGGGGTGCGCACGTTACATATCTCTCAGGGAAACTTACCTCAGCTGCTTATGCCATTAAGAAGGTTCGTAGGTTGACTGATGTCGATACGGCTAGATTGGTTTATTTAAGCTATTTACATAGTGTTATGTCATATGGCATATTATTATGGGGTAGGGCCGCTGACATCGAAAATATTTTTATATTACAAAAACGAGCAGTTAGGGCCATTTACCAGTTAAAGACAAGAGTCTCACTTAAAGAAAAATTTAAAAATATTGGTATTCTTACTGTAGCATCACAATATATTTATGCCAGTGTTATGCATGTACGACTACATATAAATTCTTACAAAATGAATAGTGACATACTCAATATTAATACTAGGAATAGGCACAAATTATGTGTACAGTCTTAAATAAGGTGACAGATAACATATCCCGATATGTAGGGACTCCTAAAGTGATCAATGATATAAATACAACCAAAGTCTTCTAATTATGTAAATCACCCATCTTGCACAAACATATCGGAACATGGACATCGTCAAATATATAAGTTCATTCAAAGTGTCTTAATCATAGTAGCAAACACAACGCCAATGGTTTCCAAGCATCCAGATTATTCAAAAACATTGAAACAGTATATGAAAATGAACTCTATCTTTATATATTTGTGGTACTTTTTAAAATAGCTCCTTATTTTAAAAATACCCAATTACCACAGAAGAATAACTCCAATTTTTTGCCAATTACCCAAGCCAAACTCATTTGACGCATTGTATCAAAACCTTTTTTCTTCTATCTACTTTGAGTTTATGGCACTCATGCATGACGGATACCCATTATGTAATATCAAATTTAACTTGTTACCATGTATGCTACATTGATCCCAGGGCATTGGCGTGTTTGGCGCTATACGTGAGGTTACCGGTTCGAAACCCGGGCTACTACCATTTTTGAGTTTTTAGGCTTTTTTTTAATTTTCTTAACAAACTAATAGCCCTAACAGCAATAAGTTCGTCAATTATTATGAACCTAGAGTATGAGAAGAGATCTAAACATAGCCCACTAAACGTGAGTGATATTCAACTCTGCCTACACCCTACGTAGGTAGATATTAATCACATAATTTCAGGATTGAATCGTAAAATAACAAGAGTTTATTTCAATTAAAATGGTATTTTATTAACTTAAAATAAAAAAATCTTAGTAATATCAAAAACGTGTATATCCACCGTCGGCAATAATGACATCGCTAAGTCGCTGACGCATGGGTTGCACTGCGTTATAACAAAATCTGTCTCCTCTTAAGGACTACCATACGTTTTCGACGTGTCTCCTTAAGTTTACCGTACTTCTTATCATAGTATTATCCCAGAGTTGGATCATTTTACCACATAAGTTCTCTATTGGGTTTAAATCAGGACTACGTGGAGGAAAAGTTAGGCGTTCCAAATCTCTTGTCTGATTTAAGTAATTTGTCACTACCCTGGAATTATGAACAGGACTGTTGTCCTGTATGAAACGGATTCTTTCATTGGGATAAAATACTCGGGCCGTAGGCAACAACACATCATTAAGGATGTCTTTATAACGTCGGCCGTTAAGTCTGCCGCCAACCTCGATTAATTCTCCCGGACCGCTCTGGGACATCCATCCCCAGAACCCGAATGTAATACGTCCACTTCTGTTACCAGGTAATACGTTTCTTTCTTCGTATCTGGTACTTACTTACTTGATACTTGATGGCACGGGCTGTTTCCGCAACTCCACGTCTTGGCGTGTATTTTGCGTGCGGGTGGGAATGGTGTCGTCATTCGAGCCACCCCAGCTCTTCGAGGAAGGCCAGCAGACTCTTGATGTGACCCACGGCCTCCCTCAGGGTGCTGTATCTGCTCAGGTACTGCTGCCTGTACTGTGCGACCTCAGGGCAGTCGAGGAGCAGGTGGGCTGCCGTCTCGTCTGCTGCCATACAGGCCCTGCACAGCGGGCTGTCGGTGATACCTATAGTAAATAGGTGTTTATTAAAGAATCCGTGTCCTGTGTAGGCGGCCGTGACTGTCCGTAGTTGTTGTTTGGACAGCCGGAGGATTTGTTTAGCTATCTTACCGTCTACTGCGGGAAGAGCCTCCTTGGCCTGCCTACATGTTTCAATACCAATCCAGGACTGGTTGTGTTTGGTCCTGGTCCTATTTCTTACCAGGTTCCGATAAAAGCCAGAAGGGAGGGGAATAATGGGCTCGGGTCCCACCACCTCTAAAGTGGCCCCTCTTCTGGCAAGTACGTCGGCTGCGTCATTCCCTCTTGAGCCACTGTGGCCCTTAATCCATTGCAGTGTTAATTTGTTTAGTTTACCTACCTCTGTTAGTTTCTGGTGGCATTCAAGCGTGAGTGCCGAGGTGATAGTATGGCTTTTGAGGGCTGAGAGGACAGCCTTACTATCTGAGAGGATCCTAATAGATCGTTCCCTTACCTCACGTGCCATGATTGCTGTGGCAGCTAGGATTATGCCAAAACATTCGGCCTGGTAGACCGTGTTGTAGGCTCCTAGCGGTGCTGCGATGTTGATGTTTAGGTCCTCGGAGAATACTCCTGAACCCGTACCTGTATCTGTTTTAGACCCATCTGTGAAGATCGTGAGCTCGTTGTGGTTAACTGCTCCTTCGTGTATGTCCTCGTACAGTTGGATTTTGTATTTCTTGTCGAAAACAAATTGTTTCGGTATACGGTCGCCAATGGCTTGTGTGATAGGAACTTCTTTAAAGAGTGTATTTAAGTTGTTAGTGTGCGGTGTGTTGGCGTCTTTCCAGAGCTTCAGAGCTCTTAGCCGGACTGCCGACATCGTTGCTTCCTGTTGTATGAACAGGTGCAATGGAGGCAGGTCCAGCAACGCTTCAAGTGCCGCTGTTGGCGTTGTTTTCATACAGCCCGTGGCCGCTAGGCATGCAAGTCTTTGAAGCTTCTGAAGCTTGTTGTCGGCCGTTATTAGGTTGGTCCGAGGCCACCACACTACTACGCCGTAGCTTACCATCGGACGTATTATTGTCTTATAGAGCCATAAGACAATTTTAGGGGATAGGCCCAGTAGAACAAAATACTTTTTCGTCTATAAAAACTACATTTTCAAAATTATAATCTATGTAACGTCGTGTGAACTCTAAACGTTGTGCTTTGTGCCTCGGCGTAAGTGCAGGTTTCTTGGCGGGTATTCTGTTATGTAAACCTTGCTCGTGAAATCGTCTTCTTATTGTGGCCTGTGATACTCCAAATTCAAATGCCAAATTACGCGTGTTTATAAAACGATCAGTCCGAGCTTTCTGCACTATTCTCCTATCTTGATCGATGTTAGTACGACGTGGGCGTCCAGTCGTTACATGGTGCCGGAGGATACCCTCGGTATTCCATCTCTCCGTCCATCGATATACTGTATTCCTCTATAAAAAAGAAACTGGATCATAAATATGAAACAATTTATGCAGTACAAAATAAATAAAATGATGCAATAAGAAGGAGAAGTCAACTTACGGATATCCCCAGCTCGTTCGCAATGTCTGTTACCGAAACACCTTCTTGTTGCAAGTGAATAATTCTGTGTTTCATTTCATCATTAATTCGAAATGTGTCCATTTTGCGTATTTCCAAATATGTTTTCCAATTAATTAGTAATTCCGTAAATGACTTAGGTACTTGACATTGACATGTTAATATTGAAGTTTCATTATCTATAAAATATCTTCGAGTATTTATGCAAATTAATATTGAATAATAATATTGAATAATAAATTAATTTGAGTGAATTACATTTGTTTTACGCGTGATTTTTATATGCTGACACTTGGACGGGTTCAATTGCATGCCATTGTTATTGCACCAGGCGTACAGATTATTCAGGTCTTTTTGTAGAAGTTTGCTATCGTCCATACATTTTACAAACTTCAATAATTTCACGTCATCGGCAAACATGTATGGCGTATGTTTAATGCAATCGAGAATATCGTTTACAAACATATTGAACAAAATAGGACCCAAATGCGAGCCCTGAGGAACACCTGACGTAATAAGATGTGAAACAGATTTAAAACCATTCAGGACAACACAAAAAACACGTTTACATAAATAGGACTCAATCCAACAGTACATATTACCCGTGAAACCGTAAACTGATGACAACTTTCGCAACAGTACTTCATGAGAAACTCTGTCGAAGGCTTTACTGAAGTCAGTATAAATCACATCGACTTGATTGTTGTTATCAACAGCCTCCGACAGAGCCTCAACAAAAAGCGCAAGATTTGTACCGGTAGATCGTGCTTTGACAAAGCCGTGTTGGTGTTCAGTAAGAAATTGCTTAAAGTGACTTTGAATGTAAGGATATACGAGTGCTTTAAAAATTTTAGCAAAACACTAGAGTATGGATATAGGCCTATAGTTACCAATTTCTTTCGTATCACCAGATTTATGTATAGGGAGCACTCTAGCTAACTTCCACTGTGCAGGAAAGACGTCCGTCCTCAGGGAATGGTTATAAATCAAAGAAAGCGGTAATACCAACTTGGTTGCGCACAATGCAATGAAGTATGGTGGGATGTCATCGGGACCCGCGCCCTTCGTTTTGTCTATATTCTTGAGTTTTTGAAGAATTATTATTTTGCAAAACGAGGGAGGCCAAGCTCAGGCTACTATTAGCTATACTAGCAGCATTGAGATCAGAGAGATGTTCATTGCTTGTGACCTCCGTGTAAATAGAGGCGAAATGTGAAGCGAACATATTGGCGACCATTTTATGGCTGATGCAGTGGTTTAAGTGGGCAGCGATATCCTAGTAGAGATAGTTCGAATCCACGGCACACAACATTGACTTTTCGGAGTTATGTGCGTTGTTAATTATCGCTTGCGCCGTGCTTTGAAGAGCACTTTAAGTCTTCGCTCTCGGCTGTCATGAAGATCTTTGACAATCGTTTCACTAGTCTAAACCATGGAATATTGCCATCCCTTTGTGTTGCGGAGGTCAGGCAGGCAGTCGCTCTACGGAAAGCTAATATTTAGTAAAATCTGATTAGACTAGTAAGCGTTATGTTAAGATAATGTTTTTAGATTTTATGGTTGATGTGGGTAGTGGTTTAAGTGACAGTTTTGTTGTTTAGCACTGCGATTAGCGCAGTGGGTTTGATTCAAGGAAATGATCGAAAAATTTTGGTTAATTTTTTGGTGGTTGTTGATTCAATGATTGTAAAGTCGCATATAGGTAAAAGGCATCAGTCGGAATGTCAAAAATTCGAGAACTGCGATTAGCGCAGTGGGTTTGATTCCAGAAAATGATCGAAAAATTTTGGTTAATTTTTTTGTGGTTGTTGATTCAATGATTGTAAAGTCGCATATAGGTAAAAGGCATCAGTCGGAATGTCAAAAATTCGAGCACTGCGATTAGCGCAGTGGGTTTGATTCCAGAAAATGATCGAAACATTTTTGTTATTTTTTTTTGTGGTTGTTGATTCAATGATTGTAAAGTCCCATATATAGGTAAAACGCATCAGTCGAAATGTCGAAAATTCGCTGGAGTATCTTTTAAGGGGTGAGAAATTTAAAAAATCCAAGCTAGACAAAACGTCAAGTTATCTCAGTAAATGCCTGTTCTTTCAATAAGTCTCGCGATATTTATCTTTGTTGCAGACATATACAACAAAATATAGTTATATCACTAAAACTATGGCAGTATCATCATCATCACTGCTGGATATAGGCCACTCCGATTTTCATGCCAGTATCTAACTTTTTGACTTAACCCTTGTCTAATTTACATCTACACTTAATACCTCCGCAAGTTGTGAGATAAAGCTCGGCTAACGGCTTATATTCGCGGACTTTGGGTCTTTGAGACTGGGCCTCAGTGTTCGCGGGTTGCAAAAATTCTTAAACAATATCTTACTATAATAACAAAATATGATACGTCCTTGGTTGGTATACTTGCCGGTAAAATAATTATAAAAAGAACTATAACACGACTACGTGAAAAAGGAGGTCTAAAAGGGACCTCCCTCCCTGTGGGATCTCCACCTTGTCGTGGTGGGGGGGCTCAGTAACCGTGGGTTTGAGGTACACCCACGGTGAAGCTAAGCGGGATCCCGGGAGGGGACGCTCCACGTGGGCTTGGGTGAGGCCTGCGTAGGATGCGTCCAAAGTGCGGGTGCAGGGGAAAGTTCTGTCTGTCCATCGCAGTTGGTTGCGGTCGGGGGAGGAAAGGCGTGTCGGTGTTGCGTTGCCGCGCGCCCTATCTCCCGCGACCAAATGGAGGCGCAGAGAAAGAGGAGATGCGGTGTTGCGTTGCCGTCCTCCCTATCCTCTGCAGCCGCTGGGTGTTTTGGCGGCGGAGCCCAGCATCTTCATCCGCCGCCAAGGGGATTTTGTTCGGGGTCCGCCTGACCATCTAGTGGGCCAAAAGCCGTCGCGGGGTTTTTAGTGGCAACACCACGTGCCTCTCATTTCCCCAAGAGTCGGAGATCCAAAGGAATTTTCCACCTCGTTAAACCAAAAAAAAAAAGGTCTCAAAAGAACGAAACAAGAAAATTATAAGTACAGAAATGCTCAAGCTAGAGCCGTGTTGTACCTACGCCAACCATGCAGTCAAATACAAAAACTAAATAATTATGTCAAACGTGTATCTCAAATCTCCTAATACATAATATGTAGATAGGTAGAATATTGAAACCGGCCGTAAGTCCCTATTAAAAAGCTTAGAGCAAGGCACCACTATTGAAAAAACTGGCAAAAAACGTATGTTCCAAGTTAAGCTTATCAACTTATTCGCTACTACTGGCACCCTTCCAAACCCGGGGATTAAGCCAAGAACCAAACTCAACGGTGTTGCGCAGTCACACGATAAGAGTGTTAGGTGAAAAAACCAGGAATTAAAACTTTCTGAAGATCACTCAAGAGATCTTAAACTTCCTGGACCTGCTATCATAAAAAAGAAAAGGTTATATTGAGTAAAAACTTCTTGGAAAGATGGGATCTTTGCACCACGGAGAATGTTTTAAATACAGGGTTAAAAATATACTGTAAAGTTTTTGCTAAGTGGGAAACTCCATGCTGATATATAAGAAGTTAATTAATACTACATTTTTATTTGGGCCAGGGAGTGCCTCAAGATCAGTCTGCTTGGAAAATTTTTAGGGAAGGCTTTTGTTCAGTAATGGAACTCTCTAGGCTGAGAAGATGATATTTTTACTTTTATAATTTCACGTTTTGACACTTAGGTATAATTATAATTATGTATAAGTATACCAAAGGACCATATAGAAAACTACAGACCTATTTCTAAGTTGTGTGTGTTCACTGGAATCTTAGAAAAAAAACAAGCAAGTTTACCCTGCGCTTAAGCTTAAGTTTAGCGACCACCAGCTTGGATTCGTGATGGGGCGATCCACTACAGCAAACTTGGTACTATGCAGTGATTTCTTACTTGATACTTGATGGCACGGGGTGTTTCCGCAACTCCACGTCTTGGCGTGTATTTTGCGTGCGGGTGGGAATGGTGTCGTCATTCGAGCCACCCCAGCTCTTCGAGGAAGGCCAGCAGGCTCTTGATGTGGCCCACGGCTTCCCTCAGAGTGCTGTTTCTCGTCAGGTACTGCTGCCTGTACTGTGGGACTTCAGGGCAGTCGAGGAGCAGGTGGGCTGCCGTCTAGTCTGCTGTCATACAGGCCCTGCACAGCGGGCTGTCGGTGATACCTATAGAAAATAGGTGTTTATTAAAGAATCCGTGTCCTGTGTCGTGACTGTCCGTAGTTGTTGTTTGGACAGCCGGAGGATTTGTTTGGCTATCTTAACGTCTACTGCGGGAAGAGCCTCCTTGGCCTGCCTACATGTTTCAATACCAATCCAGGACTGGTTGTGTTGGGTCCTGGTCCTATTTCTTACCAGGTTGCGATAAAAACCAGAAGGGAGGGGAATAATGGGCTCGGGTCCCACCACCTCTAAAGTGGCCCCTCTTTTGGCAAGTACGTCGGCTGCGTCATTCCCTCTTAAACCACTGTGGCCCTTGATCCATTGCAGTATTAATTTGTTTTGTTTACCTACCTCTTTTAGTTTTTGGTGGCATTCAAGCGTGAGTGCCGAGGTGATAGTATGGCTTTTGAGGGCTGAGAGGATAGCCTTACTATCTGAGAGGATCCAGTAGGATAAAGTAGAGCCTTCTACTACCTGTAAAACGTTTAGGACTAGATGTCAAGTTTTCCATCTGACCCTAAAGATACTATATGCTTAGTGTATTAACTTTACGTGTTTCTTATGACCCGCAGGTAATTAAATGGGGTAGTGAGTGTGCCACTATTCAATTCTCATCCTTCACCACAAGGAGAGTAGTTTTAGTAAGTAAGCCCAAAAGTTTCTAAAGGTAAGGTCTCTCACATCTTTCCGCTAGCTCCAAAACCTCATCACACAGTGACAAAGGAAGAAATAATAGTTTAAATCAGTATTTGGAAGGCTTCGGCCCAACAGACACGATTACCTAAGCTAGAGGATCCTCCTTCTAGTTACGAGAAAATGTTCTTCCTAAACAAAAATATAAATACGAAAAACCGAAACGTCGACAAATAAAGGGGATTTGTCGACGTTTCGGTTTAAAAATCAGTCCTTGTCACCAAATATTTTACCATGCAAAATGATCTCTAAATTAAATAAAATAAATAATTGAAGTAGGACACGATTAAGAAATCATTCACAGATTGGTATAAAACTGCTTGTTAATAGAAATTACCAGTCAGACTTTAATTGCTTCAATTTCCCGTTTTCCTTATCCGCCTGGATCTATTTTAAATAGACCGTTTATTGTAAGACTGTGTGCACACTATCGGTAGGTTTTACCACTATTCGAGATTTACCAAAGCACAGTGGTGCTTTGGTAAATGATTATTAGCAGTGGCTAATTTAAGCATGGAACTGACCTGTCGGCTGTGGTAAGTGACTATTCCTGAAAGAGAGTGTCTTTATTAGATGGCACCCACTCTACCCGTATGGATCACCTGTATGGATCATAAATTAAAAAAACATCTTTGGACACGACCTCCAAAGATGTTTTTTAATTTATGATCGCATAACAAACTATTCTAACAGGCGAACCTAATGCAATGGATGCGTAATTAATAAATCTGTCTAAATAACATAACATTACAAAACCATTTCACATAATACTGAGTAGATGGCCACTGTGAATTTGTTCAATGAACAAGAAAAGATATCAATTTAAGATAAAGAGACGACATTGCAAATATCGCGATTATCATTAAAATAGTAAATTTTTTCAAGTTGCCATATCTCTACACGGGGTGTAAAAAGACCCTTAACAATAACTGATACCCCATATTTTACCAATCATTACGATAATTTTTCATACTTCGGCACCATACCTAGGATATTAGGAGACATTGTTTAGGAGATGTCGAGGCTGAAAGCTACCATACATTTTTTCAAATTAGCTAACAAATATATACATTTAGCCGGCCAATTTGTTCTACGCCGAAGGATGCTCTTTGCACCCAAGGATAAGTAGGTATTTCGAGCATGGCACGTGCGCACTTTTAATTGCGGGTTAAAAAATGTCTGCTTGAACAAAAAATCGTTTCCCAGGTATTATGTTTGCTAAGTATGACTTGCCATGATTTCCAAAACGAAGTAGTAGAAAGAAAACTTGTGTTACGCTGTATAGTGCATTTCTATTTTCTAGTGATTTAATAACTAACCATGTTTCTACTAGCAGTGAAATACTTGCATTTCGCAGCCCATACAACATACATATACTCCCGCTTTTTCCCCGTCGGAGTAGGCAGAGACAACGGAACGCTACTTGCTTCTCTCCTTACAAACATCACGCGCTTTCCTCTCCATTCATTACTCTTTTCAAACATGCTCGCCGGTTCCGGGTGCTTCGGACCTCTCTGATTTTCAAAACGTTACCAATTTGGTCGACGAATGTTCTACGAGGTCGGCCGCGACCGGCTTACCCATACATTTTTGCCTTATATATGGTGCGTCATTCTTTCTTCACTCATTCGCTCCACGTGTCAAAACCATCTCAGCGTTCCTTTCTCAATTCTCGTCACAAAAACTTCTTAAACAAAGCAAAAGATATTTCATTTCTAACGTCACGTAATAAAACTTATGCTATATAACTTAACTTATACATTATATAATACTTCGGATATAATAAATATATTAGGTCTATAAGAAGAGGCTGGAAGAAACTCAAAACACTCTTTTATGTCTCACATCTCCTATCAATCAATCAATTAGCCAATTGCAGTCTACTGCTGGACATTGTTCTCACTCGAAATGCGCCACAGTGACCGGTCTTCTACCTGCCGCGTCTAGGCCTGCCCGAGCCGCCTTTTTAAGGTCATCGGACCAACTAGTCGAGGGGCATCCCACACTTAGTATATTATCAGTGAAAAGGTATAAAATATCTTACCATTTCTGGTCGCATACTCTTGTGCACCCAGCCTAATTCGCAGTTAGAGTTATTAAATAATTTTTACAACCCTATTGTACGTTGTAATACATAAAATGTTAGCCTGTCCGTAAATTTCGTTTCGGCACAAATTCTCTTGTTTATTATCACAATAAAGTGGGATCACTTCAATTGTGTAAAGTTTTATGTGGCTACATATTTTTCCTTCGACTTCAGTCGCTTGCAGTTTATTTTATTATGGTTTGATAAAAATAAATGTCGCGTGCGATATTTAGTATAATCGCTAAACGACTCGAAGTGACTCCTCCAAAGTAATGTGCGTTTTAAATAGTTAATTAACGCTTTCCTGTACCTCGGTGTGTGCATTAAGTAATCGGTTTTGACTATCATGAAGATCTTTGACAGTCTTGACGTGACGCCAGTAAATAATAATTACGGGTACAAGTGGTAAAAGCTTGAGAGTATTTATAAGGTACATGACACATCCTTGTTTATTATATCTGTGGATACATCTGTGTTTTTCCGAAGCAAAATATCATAATTTCTTCGAATTCATAGTGCCTTGCTGTTCAAAGTTTCCTTGAGAGTTACCAGGAAGTAAGTTAATGCGTATAAGACAGACAGAAAAAAAATCATTTTATGTGAGTAAATCAATAAAATAGAAAAGTATTTCGGCCATATTTCAGCCGTTAATACGGCAGCTTGGTCATTAACCTTTTTTACGACATTTTTATGACTATTTCTGATTGCCGATATTCTTAAGTTTCCATTTGTTAGTGAGATTAACACTTCTGCTGATAAAAATGTTGTTTCTCTTTGGCATTTACTTTAAAAAGAGTTGTTTGTGGAGTAGAATATGTCAAAACAATTTACGCCTGAATAAATATCTATAACGGGTGTCTCAGTAAGAGTGCACTTTTTAAAATAGGATTTTCTTTTTCATGCAAGTGGCAACTTTGAAATTTGACAGCTGTTACTTCTGTTTATTCCGATTATTAAAAATGGAACGCTTTTCGAAAGAACAACGCGTTATAATCATCAATATATAATTATGCACTAAAGTACTAGATGCAGCATTCAGAACATTTACTTTGTTCAAATGCTTTGCACGGATATCCTGGCAAAGCAATCTAGTGTCACTTTGACTTTCCTGCGGTGTGAGTCTGCTTCGTTTATTGACTGTGTGGCGACGATATATCGATTAATTTGAATCAGAACTTTTATCTCTAGTAGCGTTAGTCAATATTTTTTTTATTTATGTAAATAAAAGAGTTAAATGTGTCATAATAAAACATTAAGATGTACTTCTTTATTTTTATGTGACGTCATTACAAGGTATTGGTTTTAAGAGTTTTTTAGTTCGATTAATGTTATAAAACTAATTTGATATTGTATAACACTAATTCTGAATTCTTTTATTTTTTTTGGTATATTGATCGTAATAACTGTATTAATGAATATTTCAACACTACATCATAGTACACATTTGCAATTATAGAAAAATTCGCAAATATAATACTGAACCATGGCCAAAACAGATCCTGATTTCCATTATTTGACCAATAGATAAAAAAACACACAAAATTAATTGTGTTTGGTGGAAATTGAATAGTTATAAAGATATATTTTGGAGCATTTCTTGCTAGTGTAAATTTAATTGCAATTTATATAAAGCTATAAAAATATTTTTTGAGGCAGGACTTCAACCCGCGACCACGACAAACCGTGTCGATACTGTACCGACTAAGCTACTCAGGCCACTTCAACATAGAATGTTATTTTTAATAGTTGGTTTCCTTATGGTAGCACATAGTGACATCTGCCACATGTGAAGGTTTAGAACTTTGTGGTCAGCAAGGGCATCTTTACAGAGTGACAAACAATCCTGCCTTATATATCAGGATATGTGTGTAATAGTAGACAAAGTTTTGTAATGAAAACCTCAGATTCCGTTGATAACAGCTTTAATCTTGGTTATTTGACATTATTACAATGATTCGCAGTTTTTACGTATTGATGCTAGCGTGACAAATTTAGAAATCGAATAACAAAAATATGTGCGGGTGTAAGTAAAATAAATTTAGGAGTCAGGTACAGTACTTATTACTTAAACGAGTAACTTGATGCCATTTAAAATGATCAGGCGTTTATGCAGCGCAGACATCTTCCCCCCCGTTGAAAGACTCCTTTCAACTGCGTTAGTCATCATCCGGTAAAGATGTAGGCAAGGGGCAGATCCGTGTGAGAGGCCTCCTGAAGCAGCCTCTGGTAGTCTCCACGTCTGCGACTCGTGTGACGCCGTCGTTTCCAGGGAACAGGCGACTGACTCGTCCCATTCGCCAGCTCAGTGGTGGGACGTTATCCTCCTGGAGAAGAACTAAATCTCCAACTTGCAGGGATGCTGAATTAGTGCGCCATTTGGAGCGCTGTTGTAGTTCTGCTATATATTCCTTTTCCCAGCGCTGCCAAAAATGCCGATGAATCTGTTCAAGCTTCAAGTAACGTTGAAGGTTGTTCTGGTTCTCGTGCTCGAGCGATGGACCAGGCAATGCATTTAGGGCACGCCCTATCAGAAAGTGACCGGGAGATAGGAAATGGTAATCGTTAGGGGAAGGGGAGAGTGGGCACAAAGGTCGACTATTAAGCACAGCTTCCACTTGTGTGAAGAGAGTACATATCTCCTCAAACGTTAAATGATGGTTCCCCATAACGCGTTTTAAGTGGTATTTTGCGGATTTAACGCCGGCTTCCCAGATGCCGCCGAAATGTGGAGCATACGTGGGAGAGAACACAAACTTTATGCCTTCATTGGTAGCAAAATTAACTACAGGTTCATGATTAGTTTTAAGAAAATTGCCAATCTCTTTAGCTGCCGCAACAAAGTTTCGACCGTTATCGCAAAATATCTCCGCTGGCTTGCCTCGTCGCGATATAAATCTGCGTAACGTCATGATGAATGCGTCCTTGGACAAATCACTGACGGCTTCCAGGTGCACACACTTATAGCGAAAACATACAAACAAACATAAATAGGTTTTAATTAGTCGTGCACCTCGACCCTTTCTATTTAGTGTTAGGAACGGACCAGCGAAGTCAACTCCTACAGTACGGAATGGAAAATCTGGTATAATGCGTTGTGCAGGTAAATTTCCCATCATGGGAGTTAATGTTTTACCTTGTATACGTCTACATCTAACACAGACATGTACTGTGCGGCGGGCCAAGTGCCTACCATTTATAGGCCACACAGTCTCTCTTACACATGCCAGCAATAGCTGAGGCCCAGCATGCATATTGTGTAAGTGTTCATATTTAAAATACAATTTGGTGAATGGATGAGAAGCATGTAAAAGTATAGGATGTTTTTTAGTATAATTGTAATTAGATAATTCTATCCTACCACCGACTCTCATCACCTTGTCATCATCCAAAAAGGGTGAAAGTGACAAAAGTGTTGACTTGCTACTTAAAGTTTTATTTTTTAACAAAAGATTGTACTCTAGAGCAAATGAAGTTTGCTGAGCAATTTTACATAAGCTAATAAAAGATAATTCTAATTCACTAACTGTTAATTTACCAAATAATTTACCTTGAGGACATTTATGTCTTATGTTATGTATGAATCTATTGACATACGCAAATACACGTCTCAGTTTTAAAAACGATGAAAACTTATCTATTTTCAGAATTTCTCTTTCTGGTTCCTGGACAACAGCGGAAGTGGACTTCATCTCAGGTAAGTCTGATTCATTTATTAATTTCTTTAAATAGGGCCAATCGGATTCAGGCTGTATTAGAAAGCTTGGACCTGACCACCATAAATTAGAATTGATGATTTGATCTGGGCTCACGCCCCTTGAGATCAGGTCAGCAGGATTCTGATCAGTCGGCACATAGCGCCACGACGAACTATCAGTAAGTTCATTAATTTCGGCTACCCTATTAGCTACAAACGTTTTTAACTTTGCAGAATTACCATTCAACCAGCTGAGGACAACGCTGGAATCGCACCAGTAAATGATGCGATTGACATCACATCGCAGAGAGCTGGTAACTGTCTTACACAATTTTGCAGCTAATAGCGCAGCGCAAAGCTCCAGACGCGGTATTGTTATCGGTTTCAACGGCGCCACCTTAGACTTAGCACACAGTAAATTTACCTTTACCTCACCAGCTAAGTTGTGTGATCGTAGGTACACACAGGCACCGTAAGCGACTTGAGAAGCATCACTAAAGGTATGTATTTCTATATAACTAGGAGCTTCACATAGTGTTAAGCGCGGGATCTGTAAATCTGATAAAAAATGTAAATTGCCAATGAACTTGTTCCAGGATTCCAGGATATCGGAACTGACTGGTTCATCCCAATCCTTCTTGTTCAGCCATAAGGACTGAAGTAACATTTTAGGTATAATTACACATGGACTGAGAATTCCAAGAGGATCAAAAATCTTGAATGATGCAGACAGTATCGATCGCTTGGTAACCACATCATTTTTATTGGGAATCTCAATCGATATTTGAAGGGTATCGGTTTTAGGATTCCAATTTAATCCTAAAGTATTATTAGATTCACTTAAACTAACCTTATCATTCTGATCAATGACTGATGATGATAAAATGCTTGGTAAATTCGATCTGAATTTACGTAGTTTAAAGCCACCTGACTTTAAAGTGTCTGTCACCTTGCGTTGAATGTATAATAGCTTGGACTCGTCGTTTGATCCGGTGACCAGATCGTCGACGTAATGGTCGTGTTTAATAATGTTACCTATAAGCTGGTCATCGCAATCCTCTGCCAATACTGACAAACACTTGGTGCTCAAATATGTAGCACTTGCAAGACCATAAGTTACGGTTTTCAGACGTAAAGTTTTGATAGGATTGGACTCATCACTTCTCCAAAGTATTAATTGTAAATTACGATCCTTTTCATTTAATTCAACCATTCTAAAGAATTTTTCAATATCAGCTGTCAAAATATATTTGTACTGACGAGCCCGAATCAAAATAGAAAAGATTGAGTCTTGAACATTGGGACCGACCATCTGCAGATTGTTCAGAGAGAAACCTGAGGAAGTTCGTGCCGATCCATCAAAGACAACACGAGTCTTTGTCGTTTCACTATTTTGCTTATATACTGCATGATGGCAAAGATAATAGGATGGAACGGGATTAGTAGTCGGACATTCCTCTAAGTGACCTAACTCTAAATATTCTTGAATGAAATTGCAATATTTCAACTTTAATTCTGGATTCTTACGGAAACGTCTTTCTAAATACAACAATCGTTTCTTAGCCATAGCGTAAGAATCTCCTAAACAATCTGGAGTATCAATTAGGGGCAGCCTCACACAAAATCTACCCGATTCTAAACGATAAGTATTACGATAAAAATGGGCTTCACATGCCTGCTCAATTTTGCTAAAATATTGCTTATCTGGAACCTGCTCAAGTTCCCAAAACCTTTTCAAATGAGAATTAATATAGGAATTATTGCATTCGTCACTATCACTAATTGAAACATGACACGGAATATTTTTAGGTGACGAACATTTCCTTACACTTGGAGAAATTGGGCCGGCAACGAGCCAACCTAGCTTTGAGCTACGAAGCTGGGGCATATTAGTACCTAATGCAAGCTGATCACATCCGAGTAGGTCCCAAAACAGGTCTGCACCTATCAAGACGTCTATGGCTGAAGGCCGATTAAAGCTAGGATCAGCTAGCTGTAGGTTGGTTGGAATATTTAATTGACTAATATCTATAGATTGTTTAGGAATAACACTTGTTAATTGGTTTAATACATAAAATGACTGTACAACACTATAGTCATCATTAAGAGAATTTAATCGGGCAATACAACTTTTGTTTACGTATTCCGCTAAGTTGTTGCCTATACCAATAACGTTTATAGTATTAATAGCACATACCTGTAATGATAACTTGTTCATAAGTGACTGGCTAATAAATGAAGACTGACTGCCACAGTCTAACAAAGCACGCACTCGAAATTGTTTGTTTGTTTGTGGATTGATAACATTAACCATAGCTGTTGATAAAAGAATGTGATTTTCTATAAAATTATCACTAATAGAATTATTTACTGATATTTCAGTTGAACCACGATCTGTGTTGGTATTACTGCTGACTGTACTAGCATTACTTGCACTAGTATTGTTTAAATTAGGGGAATGCAAGAGTGAATTGTGCCTACGCTTGCACTCACGACAGGGACCTAACTTGCAGTCACGTGCACGATGCCCAGTTCGTAAACAATTGGAGCATAAGTGCAACTTAAATGCTTCATCTCGCCGTTCCTGAACGCTCTTCGCAAGGAATGTAGGGCAGTCATATATCCAGTGGTCACCCTTACAGACAACGCACTGCTTAGCGACAGAGCCGGTGTTCTGAACTGTAGATGAAAAGCATTTAGTACTACGAGAATTGTTATTATTGTTTTGACGTGATTGTGTGACCTTGGGTATATCAGACTTGTTTTGATTCATAGTTTCTAACACATCAGCGCGATCAGTTAGGAATTTATTGAAATCCTTTAAAGCAGGGAGATTGGACAAATTATTACGATGTTCTTCCCACTTCATGGCAGTACGATTATCTAATTTTGGTATAAGAATTTTAATAATTATCATTTCAAGCAGTTCATCTTTCGTTGCTAAACTTGACAATGCTCGCAAGTTTTTAGTTACGTGGTCAACTAGAAACCTCAGTGATTTGTCCGATTCACGTTTGTGTTGTTGTTGTGTTGATTCGAAATATATCAATGAATTAAGGTGTTGATTTATAAGTTGGCGCTTGTTATCGTAACGATCGCACAAAAGCTGCCATGCAGTTTTATAATTATTTTCAGAAATCTCTAAATTGGAAATAATTCGCGCGGCTTCCTTTTCAAGATACGATACCAAATAATGGTACTTGTGAATAGGTTTAATGCGTTCATTGTTATGAATAAGCGATAAATAGGTATCTCGGAACTCAAGCCAGCGGAAATAAGCGCCATCAAACTTTGCGATTTGTATTTGTGGTAATTTAAAATCAACATGATGACATTGAAATGACAGATCGTTATGACATTGTGATGTATTGTGCAAATCAGATTCGTTTGAAGTATTTTTGTACTTATCAAGTTGCTCTTCAGCAATTGCAAGATGTGAAGTGAAGATCTGCTCAATTTCATCACGTTCGTCGATCTCGGAGTCCATATTATCGCAATTAATGACCTCAATCTGAGCCTGTAGTTCATCAAATTTGCTAGACATAGCTCGTATTTTACCAATACTAATTTCTAACTCTTTAATTTGGGTTTTATTCAATTTTGAAGAGCATACTCCATCTAAATATTTTTTAAACTTTGTTAAACGACCTTTGACCGAGCTACGCTTAGCAAACAGTTCCTTCAATTGTTTTGCATTACAGTCTTTATCTTCGCTTAGAGACATTTTGTTTATTAAATACTAATAGCAACAACAAACGGTAAACTAGCACTGAGAACTTTACGAAATTTACTTATTGTTAATTGAGTTCTAAACAGTAACGCAAAATGAAGGAATAAAGTTATATGTTTAGAATCTTATCTGATACTCCTTCGGCGGCACCTGAGGCCCGAACGCAGCCACGCGGCTGCAGCTCGGCAGCACGACGATGCACCGACGTCACCCGAACGCGGCTAGCGGTAGCTGGCAGCGTCAGGCAGCGATGGAGTTTCTGGAATAGTCGGCCCAAAATATTTGAAATAATGTTAACTACAATAATGGCACGAACTATTGGGAGGGTGTCTATGAGAAAAATTGGCAATATTACTAATTGGTGTTTAGATACTCAAGTATTGTTCATTTATGAACTTATTTTAAGGAATGTACTGGTATTTTAAGAATTTATAATTTTACAAATGATGACGTAGGTAGTTGTCACACCGAACAATGGATTTTAATTACACTATTTTACTATATTTACTGGTTGTTTACTTGAAATAAGCTTTAAATTAGCTAGATACTTTGTTGAACTAATGAAATACACAAGTGGAATGTACCAAACAGCGACCCTTTTGATAGGAAAAATAGGTTTAAGTGTTAGGGTAAACTATGGGAATGGCACTTAACTGATAGGCGAGACGGCTGCTTACGGCTGCATTGGTCCTCGCTGATGGCTGCTGGCACTGATAGGAACACGAGCTGTTCTACAAATGTTGACGGAATCCTCGAATTGGCGTGGCAGGCTGACGGTGAACCCCGACGTGGCGTCGTCGTAGAAGCTAAGGCTGGGCGCGGCGCGTTCTGCTGACCGACCTGGCTGGCTTAGTTGTCTTCTTTGATAGCGTTCCTGCGTCTGTAGTCCTCCACAATCAATCTTTGGTAGATTTCCTTTTGACGAGAATTCTTTGTCTTTGTACTTCGATCCGAATTTTGCAAATCCGTCCTGTCACGGTCGCCAATTTTATGTGTAATAGTAGACAAAGTTTTGTAATGAAAACCTCAGATTCCGTTGATAACAGCTTTAATCTTGGTTATTTGACATTATTACAATGATTCGCAGTTTTTACGTATTGATGCTAGCGTGACAAATTTAGAAATCGAATAACAAAAATATGTGCGGGTGTAAGTAAAATAAATTTAGGAGTCAGGTACAGTACTTATTACTTAAACGAGTAACTTGATGCCATTTAAAATGATCAGGCGTTTATGCAGCGCAGACAATATGTTTAAGTAATCCTCGTAGTAAGATAGATTTAAAGTTTAAAAATTAGAATTATTCGTGAGGCAACTAAGGCAAGTCTTGAACTTACGCCCACGAATACATTTTTCTATTTTGTAATAAAAACATCTGAATATGTTTATAGAATCTATTAATTAACTTAAATAAACCCCCAGCAATTAATTCTAGAAAAAAATAACTATTCTTATTATGTTGATGAAATATTGTAGGCAGAAAGCATCTCTTCTGTGATGTAAATAGTCTAAATCAAATGGCAATAAGCAGCCAGTAGCATTAGAGAACTATTGGATACTCTCTACTCTACTCTCGAACTACATATGTATGCGATCGAAACATTTGCTGTAGTCTGTATATAATAGATATACTTGTGTATGTTGCGCCATGGCTTCTGATATGAAATCACTTCATACACTCTTGAAAGAAGTTCCTATCACACAAGCCATTGGCGACCGCATACCGAAACAATTTGTTTTCGACAAGAAATACACAATCTAACAGTATGAGAATCTACACGAAGGAGTTAACCACAACGAGCTCACGATCTTCACAGATGGGTCTAAAACGGATACAGGTTCGGGTTCAGGAGTATTCTCCGAGGACCTAAACATCAACATTACAGCACCGCTGGGAGTCTACAACACGGTCTACCAGGCCGAATGTTTTCGCATAATCCTAGCTGCCACAGCAATCATGGCACGTGAGTTAAGGGAGCGATCCATTAGGATCCTCTCAGATAGTAAGGCTGTCCTCTCAGCCCTCAAAAACCATACTATCACCTCGGTACTCACACTTGAATGCCACCAGAAACTAAAAGAGGTAGGTAAACAAAACAAATTAATACTGCAATGGATCAAGGGCCACAGTGGTTTAAGAGGGAATGACGCAGCCGACGTACTTGCCAAAAGAGGGGCCACTTTAGAGGTGGTGGGACCCGAGCCCATTATTCCCCTCCCTTCTGGTTTTTATCACAACCTGGTAAGAAATAGGACCAGGACCCAACACAACCAGTCCTGGATTGGTATTGAAACATGTAGGCAGGCCAAGGTGGCTCTTCCCGCAGTCGACATTAAGATAGCCAAACAAATCCTCCGGCTGTCCAAACAACAACTACAGACAGTCACAACACAGGACACGGATTCTTTAATAAACACCTATTTCCTATAGGTATCACCGACACCGCTGTGCAGGGCCTGTATGGCAGCAGACTAGACGGCAGCCCACCTGCTCCTCGACTGCCCTGAGGTCGCACAGTACAGGCAGCAGTACCTGACGAGAAACAGCACCCTGAGGGAAGCCGTGGGCCACATCAAGACCCTGCTGACCGAAGAGCTGGGGTGGCTCAAATGACGACACCATTACCACCCGCACGCAAAATACACGCCAAGACGTGGAGTTGCGGAAACACCCCGTGCCATCAAGTATCAAGTAAGAAATCACTACATAGTACCAAGTTTGTCGTAGTGGATCGCCCCATCACGAATCCAAGCTGGTGGTCGCTAAACTCAAGCTTAATATACCTATCTCATACTTTTTTATTTAAACGATAGACTCAGGCGCGTATGTTTCTTTTTTCAGGAGCAGTTATTATTCCATTGTAGAAAAATACGTCTAAGTTGTTCTAACGAGCAACTGTTTAAACATTCGCAACACAAATGATTACTTATATTCCATAGTTAGACCAATTTCAAGCTCCTTACCGCTTAGCCACGGCCTACAGCAGTGGCGGCGGTAGCGGCGCGCGATTTCGATGTACATGGCGTGTTTACCCTGACGCGACATCGGTGATGGCACGCAGCCGCCATAGAGTACAGCGCGCCATGTACATCGTAATTGCTAGCCGCTGCCGCTGCCGCTGTAGGCTGTGGCCGGGCCGGAGAGACCTCATATTGGACATGCGCGTTCCTCGAGCGGGTACCAAGGCAGCGTCTGCCTGGCGTGTGCTCGACATTCACTCTATAGGACAAAGTGAACGCCGAATGGACGCCCATTCTGTGGTGAAAAGGCAAAAGACTGTATTCAAGAATACAGTGTTTTTGCTTTACAACAATATTTTGCTTGATTTGAGGTCTACTATAGCGTAATATTTTTATTTTTATTATACGACGTTTTTTATAGCGATATACTACAGTAAAAAAACATGTATTTATAAAAAAATCAACCTTAACCTAAGCAAAAGACTGTATAGCCTGATACAGTGTTTTGCCATACTAAAGCTGGCCAGAGCGCGCATTTCACGCATTTTATTGCTATCTTTCTCGCTCTTAGGGCTCGCGCTGATGTTAGAGCAATAACACTGCGAACCACGCACTGCGTGATCGGTTTGTTTTGATTAAAATTAGTGTGCTTGAAAAGTGCCACTGTAATGTAATTCACGTATATTTTTTGCATAAAACACATAAATATGAGTGATTTACGGAGCAAGATAATAATCAATCTTTCATTAAAGAATTAACAATATCATAACACAAGTTCGTCGTTTTTTTAAACAATTTTCTTCAATTTATTTTAAAATTTCTAATCTTTTATAAATATTTTTAACACGGCTATAATCACCATTAAAATACCCAATGCACATATCCCATACACATACACAATGATACCTATTTCATATAATTTTATGTTTACTATATTATGGGAAAGGCCAAAAACTGTATGAGATATATTTTAATTTTTTTCTCGAAATCTTCTTTTAAATAATACAGCCTTTTGCCTTTTCACGATAGCATTGTTAGAGAGTCTTAAGTGCTCTGTCTCTCACGATTGATGAAGATCATCACAACAGCTGGAACCATGAAAAGAACTGCAAGAATATTTTCAACTCTTCCTCAAGCTTCGCAACAATATTTACTAGACGAAACGTGATTTAAATATTCGAATGAAATCAGTATAAATAAAATCAGAAATCAATAATTCGAATACATTCAAACGCACTACAGACATTCTTAAATCAATCATTTCCAAAGAGCTAATCTAGGCACAACGCAACTGTTTATAGCAACACTTTTATTATTTTCTTCACTGACTGGCATCCCGAACCGCTAAAATATAACGCTTCGAAAAATCGCAATATTCCTTCGACAAAAAATGTAAAACACGAAATCAGAAAATCAAATAAAGACTCCTGATCCACCTTTTTGACTAACACCTGTCAATAGAAGTTTTTATGGTACGGTCGGCGCCTAAAATTGGAAAAACGGAACCCTAATAGAATCTGACTGTCGTTCGTTACATGTATTGATATCCCGTTTTGCAACAAAAATGCTTGAGTGATTTTTATATTACGTAGTTGGTAGATCGATAGAATCGGACAAAGGTTTTTGTGTATGGTAAAATTACCCTTTCAATTTAGAACTATACACCGCTATTTTTTAATCAGTACAAAAACTTTAAGGACAGATTAGCGAAGATATTATTATCATATATGTGACGTAAGAATTTCATAATATCAATAAAGAGCAAAGTTATTATCATTTGTTTATTGTAGAAAATCTCACTTAAATCATAGTCATATTTTACAATCCATTCACTAATTCATTGATAATATTCCATCCTGCTCATTCGCATTCTCTCTGTCGCACTTATGATGTAGGTAGCAATAGAAAATAAAATGAAGAAAAATAATAAATGTAGGTAGTTATTTTTTATTTTGTTAGTTCTACCCTCTCCTTCATACTTCATTCGGGCGTAGGACCGGTAAAATTTATCGTATAACAAGTAATTAAATACGGAGGTATATAAATGGTAGGTGATAGGTATAAAAAAGGAGGTATAGAATAATTTATCAATGGTATGATAGTACACGGGTCGGTCATAGTATTAGTATTGCATTTACCAATTATCACGTATTTTTGTGGACAGTTTTGAGACAGTTTTGGGACTTAGTGTTTTTATTTTTCAACTACATAATTATGATCAGTTAAAGATACTTAGTGCCCTGTTAAATTTTTTGTACTAATTAAAAAATAGCGGTGTATACCTTATGTATGTTTTTACAAAAAAGTATTATACTAATGGCTGCCTCCGTGGTCCAGTGGATAGCCGCGTATGCATCTGCTCATCGGGGGGTCTCGGGTTTCATTGCCGGGTCGGGTAACTGAATTACTGAGTTTTTCCGAATTTTCAGTTACAGCACGGTGTCTGGCAATGAGCCGTAACGGCTCTAGGCTCGCCTCCTATTACGTGGGACCTAACATTCATAAGGCAAAGGTGAGTGTAATATTACACCTCTGCTTACCCCTTCGGGGATATAGGCGTGACGATAAAAAAGTATAATTATATAATAATATGTCTATCCATTTGTCTAGAACCCGTAGCACAAACTTTTATCATTACAATTTCAATGTCACTGAATTCGCCACCTGATCTACCTACAAATTTAATAAATAAAATTAAAGTGGTATCATCATCGTACAGACTTTTTTGTCCACCGCTGGACATAAGCGGAATAAAGACATAACCTAATTTGCGTTACAATAGCATTGTGAGGCTATAGGAGGATTTGGTCTACTATACCACGCTGGGTAGATGGGTTAAGTTAATATTTGAAATTGTATCTTAAGCTTTGTTTCTCGTGAATTTTCTATTTTTTAGTACAACGCTGAAGCCGTGACTGCTTGGTATACTGTTTGCTGTTTAAATCAATTGAAAATGTTTATAGTAGCATTGACTAGTCTGCTTTCCCAGTTAGAGAGCCTCACTACCTGAATTGTGAGCTTGATTCTCGTCAAGGCCAACTTTTTGTGTAATAAGTACGGTCATTTGTTCTCTATCTCTGTGTAATTTATTAATATGCACAAGGAATATATAATCATGTTTGTCAGAAGAACAATTATCGTATTTTATATGACATCGAAAATATATTTTGAAAGAAATGCGATAAGATCTTGCATTAACTCACAATAATTGGTATTCTGCTAACTTAATGTATCGTCTTATTTGACAAATATACTTCAACGATAACACTTTGTTCAATTAACGATCTATTCGCGATATCATTCGAGTAACGGTTAATTTAGAAGAATACCATTTATGAAATAAGTATCACACTGACATTATGATAATGTGTCGTCATACTTATTTCATAAATGTTATTCTAATCATCATCATTAGGCTGCCGTAGTTCACTGCTGGATATAGGCCTCTCCAATGACACGCCACTGAGCCCGATATTCGGCTCTTGTTCGGCTGAACAAGAGCCGAAAATCGGGCTCAGTGGCGAAGTACGCAAAGTGCTTAGCAGCGGCTGCTGCACTTTGCGTATACCGTTGGAGAAGTCGTGTTCTAGAAAGCGAGATCGCACCTCGGCAAAGGTCAGGTGGAGTGACTGACATTAAATCGAACCTGAATTTTGAACAAATTTAATTTTATTATGAGAATTGGCCCTCAGTTATCTAGTTACCATAGTACAAGCCTGCCAAGTTTGCAATCATATGACCAACCATGTGACTAGTTCTAAGACCAGTAAAATTTTTTCACGGATTACACAAACTATCTCGACTTAGATTCGAATCTACAACTCTACGGCTTAGTACCAAGATTACCACTTAAATCATTAGCTTCTCTGCATTCAAAACTTGAATATCTCATTCAATTTTGGTCTTAGTGATATATCGCTAGGCAAACCGCTAAAGATGCTATCCCCTGCTTTAACAAGTGACTGTCGCACAAGCTGCTGCATTCAGATAGTTTTCTATTTGAATGCAGCATTTAAACATCTGACAGACATAATAACCGGCCACTGTCCACTCAACAAGCACCTATTTAACATAGGCGTTACGGACAGCCCACTGTGCAGGGGCTGCATGGAAACTAAAGAAACACCCGCTCATGTCATTCTGCACAAGTGTGAGCAATCAACGGGCAAAGCTGCTGAACAACCCCAGAACCATGTGTGAGGCTTTGAACGACACCAGCCAACTAATGGCTTTCTGGAAGGAGCTAAGGTCGTATGAGTAGTCGGCGTCAATCAAGTCGCCACTTACCCACAATGGCCAAATAAGTGGCTAAGTGCGGAAAACCCACGACCAACTAACTAACTAACAAATCGCTACGCAAGTTTCGAAGCTCAATTATATAGAGCATCTATATCTCGAATGGAACTAATAGCGGCAATGTTTTAAGCTTCAGAGTTCCTGTTACGATCGTATACGGGTCTAGCTGAGTACTGTGTGGCTTTGGGTAAGACGTTGGGTTTGTTGCATTTTCATTGAGATTCCAGTAACTCGATTTCCGTGTGGTGCCTGGTCTTCTACATTCACATGGACGGTAGCCAATTTCACACCGTCTACCTCGGACGCAGTACGGCGTCGGTTGCTAAGCGGATCGCATGGCCACCCTTGTGTATTATGTTGTACTTTCATGACGACTATCGTGAGATTATCAGTGTGATGGTTCCTCCTTGCCTTTCACACCGCAGTACAGCCACTGATATCTAGGCAGAAGCCTAATGCTAAGCTATTTATTTTGCAGTCCTTCAGCCGACTGACGTTGCTGCTTCCCAACATCAGAGGAATGCTTATTTAATGGCGGCATTATCTTGGCTTTTTATAGAAAGGTCTGCCCTACCATACCTTTCAGCACGTCCTGGTAACTTTGCCACTTCTCGGTCGGGAACTGCTTATTTGGTATTCGCAGCTAACCACCATATCTGATGGCCGTTCCACTATCCGTCACCTGTGGACCCCGCTGGTAGCCTGAAGCTCAGCCCCAGCTAATGTAAGTAAGTAAGAAACATGTTAATGCTACGAATATATGTATATTTTTTTCTTTTTTTTTTTGGCGGTAGGTGCTAAAAAAGTGAACACATATCGAATTTTGCAAAGTCATTATTTAATTATTTTAAGTATTATTTTTATCATTTATTCACCTACTTTGAGTATAAAAGTTCACAACCAGACTGTACTCACATTAGTCACTGCATAACATTACTGTATGTAAAGTTGAGTCTGCACGTTACACCACCTGCCAGCACTTCACACACATTTGAAGTTTACAATAAAGGAAGCACTTGAACACATATTTCAACACACCATAATGTCTGAATTGGAGAACATCAAGACTGCCCAGAACAACCTTGAGGAGATGTTTACAAAAAGGATGGCGGAGCTTGAGGCGCAGCTTCATGGTGGGTCTGCGAAGGATACTGTTGCGAAGGTGGCGGAGGAGTTCCGGACTTTTAAGGAGCTCATGTATGCAATACTTGGGCTTCTACGCAAGCAAGTGAACGAATGCACCCAGGCAATTGATGTAATGGAGACCAGGCACAGGCGCAAGGCCCTTATATTCCTTGGAGTGCCCGAAGTTGACAAGGAAGACTGTAGGGCTTCACTACTGAAAGTAGTTAAAAAAATGGACCTTCCCGGTATATCAGGTGATAGCTTCACTGTATGCCACAGAATCGGTGCCTCATCTGATGCCCATCATCGGCCAATCCTAGCCTGGTTTGCCGGAATGGACTTGAGGTCTGAAGTTTGGAGAGCCAAGACCAAGCTTAAGGGCACATCCGTGACGGTGAAGGAGTTCCTGACGAGATCCAGGCAGGCTATCTTCGGCAAGGCTCGGCAGCATTTCGGGAGCCGTGCCTGTTGGACACAAGACGGTGTCATCATGGTGAAGGCGTCGGATGGCACTCGCCATAAGGTAACAACTTCAGACGACCTGGACAGACTGTTCCAGAAATACCCCAGGCAGGCAAGCGGTTCTGCGTCCGTGAGCAAGAGCGGCGCCGGGGCTGTTACGAACACAACCTCTAAAGCGCGTAAATAAACTATCAGCGCTGTTCTACTACTTGCTATATACTCTTTCTTCAATTTTATTCACTTATTTCATTGTTTAGAATGTATGTTTAGTTTGTTTGTTTAGATGTATCACAAACAATCACAATGTGAATTGTGAGGTAAGTTTGACATTGACACATTTGACAGCCTATTGATACGTTCAGAAATTATTATTTCAATGTTTTCTTTGGTGTTGTTTGTTGTATTCTTTGAGAAAAGGTTGTAATACGTTTTATTATCCTTTTCAATTATTTTTGTTTCTGTTATTACTTTTATTGGTTATATATATTTTTTTTGCTTGTGTTTGCTGGCGGGTGGTGCAGAGAAGACAGTACTTCTTAATTTATCGTGTATACAAAATAATTTATATATTTTTATATTGCATATCTTATACTTATATTAGTATTTTTTTTAATTATTTCACTACATATATTATTCTATATATTTTATTACAAGACAGGATGTAGCCTAACTCCAGCTCGAGTAGTGCTCTCACTGGAGTGCACACTCTCCACAACTTATTGGCCTACAACTCATCAGCTCATAGTCCAAAGACTGATTGCTGATACAAAGAGAAAAAAAAAATATATATATATACAGGGTGGCGCTACCATAGGGGCACTTTTTGAACAGAGGCATAGCGTACAACATTCTGAAGCCTTGTACCAAAAATCAATTAAATCGGTGCAGTAGTTTAGCCACAATATCGATTTTGAGTTCCGCAATTTTTGCACATGCTTTGAATTCCACACAGCTGATACAAAACGGTCAACGACCCTACATTGCGCGCCGCGGCTCACTACGATGCGGGCGCCGACTCGACGCCGCGCGAGGATTCCCGCATATCTTCGAGGACGCGCGAATGTTTTTTTGTCAGGTTCAAGCATTTATGCTCTTTATTGTAAAAAAAATATAGTTTATTTTCAAGTGCGTTAATAAAATCCTCTCCGCTGCGCTCCGTTTTATCTGCGCTGAGCCTAACTTCGGATGACGTCGAGGCGTCGCGTCGGAGCGAGTCGGGGCGTGCAATGTAGGGTCGTTGACCGTTTTGTATCAGCTGTGTGGAATTCAAAGCATGTGCAAAAATTGCGGAACTTAAAATCGATATTGTGGCTAAACTACTGCACCGATTTAATTGATTTTTGGTACAAGGCTTCAGAATGTTGTACGCTATGCCTCTGTTTAAAAAGTGCCCCTGTGGTAGCGCCACCCTATATATTATTACATACATATTATATGATGGACGTTGATACATATCTTTCGGCTAATGAGTCAATTTCATCTTCTGACAACGAGAGTTTCTATTCTGCGGATGGTACCTTATGTGAATACCTGCAAAATGCATTTGCGCAACGAAGTCGGTCGTTGTTTAACGTTTGCCACATAAATGCGCAGAGCATACCAAGTCACTATAGTGATTTGTTGGAAGGGTTTTCCAACTCTAACGCACACGCCATTCTGGTCTCTGAGAGTTGGCTTACACCATCTCTTCCTTCCACCTCTTACTCTCTACCGGGGTACGTTCTTATACGTAATGACCGGGTTGGTAGGAGAGGTGGTGGTGTCGCAATCTACCTCCGCAGTACCTTTACGAATAAAATTTTGTCTTCTTCATCACTCGCTTCTTCGCCTGCGGAGTACTTATTTCTCGAGGTCGACGTCGGGGGGGCTAAAGCCTACCTTGGCGTCGTCTATTGTCCACCTTGTGCTAACTTTTTATCCAGTCTCGAACCGATTCTGGAATCTTTAGGGTCAGAGTACACACATCACATCATCATGGGCGATTTTAACACCGATCTCCTTTCCCAACATTCCAGTCGCTCCCGCAAATTACTTGACGTCGTTCAGTCAGCCAGCCTCCACATACTACCTTTGCAAGCAACTCACCACAATAGCAATGGCGAGGACACATGGCTGGACTTAATCCTCACCTCTGATCCTTCCATAGTTGCATCCCATGGCCAACTTTCCGCACCAGGATTTTCCCGTCATGACCTCGTTTTCCTTGCATACCGTCTAAAACCTCCTAAGTCCCCTCCCAAAGTTCTGCACAGGCGTTGTTTTGGTGGTATCGATGTGAATAAACTCAGTGAGGACGCTTCTGGGTTGAACTGGGACAATATGTTATCTGCCTCAACGGTGGACAAAAAGGTTAACCTCTTCAATGAGGCGGTTTGCGGTCTATACGATGTACATGCCCCAGTAAGACGGGTGAAGTTAAGGCGCCCTCCAGCACCCTGGATTACTACGGGTGTTTGGATGGCAATGCGCCGTAGAAATCGAGCATATCGGAGATATAAAAGAGACCGTAGTGAGGAGAACTGGGCACTATTTAAGTCTGCAAGGAATCGGTGCAATCAGATGGTACGCAACGCAAAACGCCGACACATTCATTTCATTTCATTTCATTTTTTCATTTCATATCATTTATTGCGAACATGGGTAAATACAATGTTGTTACAATAATATAATAGTGTCACCACATTCTGCGTTACAGCATGCAATATAAAGTAAAACCCTATTGAGAGGACATATTTGACGACAATTCATAAATTGTTGGTTATGATAGTTTAAATACATGTCAACATTATCAAACTTGCATACATCCTATTAATTCAAATTATATAATTATAATGTCCATTCACGATAATATCAGCTCTTCATCAGCTGCCAATATCTGGAAGTTCCTTGGAACACTAGGTATTGGCAAACAGCGGCGTTTTGACTACCATGGGACTCTTAGTTTGGATGACATCAACAAACATTTCACCTCTTCTGATTCACTGGATCACCAAACTACGAGTCTCACTGTCAATTATTTAGCCGGGCTACCTCAACCCAAAATAGAATCTTTTTTCTTTTTTCCAGAGTCTCCGGCTGAGATCAAAAAGATAATCCTCTCCATAAGGTCCAATGCTCTGGGATGCGACAACATTAGCCGTCGTATGATCACAATGATCCTAGATCAGGTCCTGTCGGCAATATCCCACATCATAAACTTTTCACTTGTCTCCGGTACATTTCCTTCCTTGTGGCGCAAAGCCCATATAATTTCTTTACCTAAAATCCCCAATCCTACCCTTCCTCAACACTTCCGTCCAATTTCAATCTTACCCTTCCTATCCAAAGTGCTTGAGGCCTGTGTGAACAAACAATTGTCTCGTTTTGTCTTACACAATAATCTGCTGAGTCCATTTCAGTCAGGCTTCAGGCCTGGTCACAGCACTACCTCTGCCCTCCTTAAAGTGACTGGCGATATTCGAGAGGCTATGGAAAACACCGAAATCACTGTTCTAGTGTTGATCGATTTTTCAAATGCTTTCAATACCGTCAGTCACGATGTCCTTTTATCTATCCTCTCCCATCTCAGGGTCTCGGCTGGGGCACTGGATTGGTTCTCTACTTATCTTCGAGGTCGTCAACAGTCTGTCCGCCTCGATGAGTCATCTTCGGGGTGGTTCGACGTCCCATCAGGCGTTCCTCAAGGCGGTATTCTCTCTCCTCTTTTATTTTCTATTTTCATAAACCTCCTAACTCAACATCTTCAGTGCTCCTACCATCTGTATGCCGACGACTTGCAGATTTACTCCCATGTAACTGTGGAATGCGTAGCAGAGACCATCGACAAGGTCAATAGGGATTTGGGGACCATAAAGACATGGTCCGACAAGTTTGGTCTCACTGTAAATCCTACTAAGACTCAGGCTATAATTGTAGGTAGTCAACGATTACTAAGCAGACTGGACTCAACAACACTACCAGCCATCGTTTTTAACGGAACTATCGTCGATCTGTATCCTACGGTTAAGAATCTTGGGCTACAAATGGATGCCAGGCTGAATTGGGAAGTTCAGGTGACACAGGTAAGTCGCAAAGTCACCGGCAATCTACGCGCTCTCTACCGCCTAAAAAACTTCCTCCCTGCCGAGACTAAGACAATGCTTGTGCAGACTTTAGTTCTCCCACTGATCGACTATGGTGATGTATGTTACTTAGACCTGAATGCAGATCTCCTCAATAATTTTGACCGTCTTCTAAATAACTGCATTCGATTCATTTTTAATCTTCGTAAGTATGACCATGTGTCTACTTATCGCTCCCAATTAAAATGGCTCCCTATTCGTCAGCGCCGTAGTTTGCGTGCTCTCACTACTCTATACACTATTCTCACATCTCCTACTTCTCCTCTGTATATGACTCCTTACTTTCAATATTTATGCTCTAATCATGAGCGAAATCTTCGCTCTTCTTATAATCTTCAACTCATGGTGCCTTCTCACAAATCTGATTTTCTTCACTCTTCTTTCACTATTCAGTCCATTCTTTTATGGAATGCTCTTCCTCTTTAGATCAGAATGGCCAAAACAAAATTCACATTCAAGGCCAAAGTAAAGGAACTCTTGTTGGCTGAGGCGAATGTATCATAAGTCGCTATCTGAACTGGGTATATATTATGTTTATGTATATATGTATGTATATATTCTATGTATTAGTGTATGTAAGTCTAAGTATAATTTATCTGCTATTTTATTCGTAATTATGTATTAATTGCGTATGTATTTCGTTTATGTATTTTCTTATATTATACTAGCTGACCCGGCAAACGTTGTTTTGCAATTTTTTTTTTTTTTTTGAAAAATAGATGTTGGCCGATTCTCATAGATACCGGATAAGCACAAAAAATTTCATCAAAATCGGTCAAGCCGTTTCGGAGGAGTATGGGAACGAAAACTGTGACACGAGAATTTTATATATTAGATAGTTATGTAAGTATGTATGTTTATTGTGAGCAATAATTCGACCATTACAATTATTTCGATGCATCATATAATACACCTACTGCTTATCTCTCTGCACCACTCTAAGGTAGACTGGTAGATAATGCCCATGGCATTAAGTCCGCCTATATACTCTGCGTATATGAAGTAATAAAATAAATAAATAAATAAATATATTTTATTATACAAATAATAAGAGCTCTTACACCAGCAATATGTAACGTTGTCGTATTTTTTGTGGCACATCTGTTTGTTTTTTTAAATAAAAATATAACACGTAACATACATTTTTACTAACATGCCTAAAACGCCTAATCAGAACAAATTTCTCTGGACGTATCTTTTCCCTTGAAACGGGTGTCAACACACCCAACCTTGAAACAAAATACCCACCAGCCTTACTAGGCGGAATATTGTATACACATTATTATGAAGCGTATATATTTAGATTTAGTACTGTGGTAATGAGGATTTATTAGCTCGAATTTATTTATGTAAGAGGTATTATAACATACTTGTTTCTGTTTGCAGCTTCAATCGCGAGGCATCGGTAGTTTTGACGGAACGTAGGCTATATAGTATAACGTAGCCGTATAAATTATAATATGATAGCTAGTTTCATCAAAATCCGTCCTGTAGTTTTAGTTTAAAAGAGTAACAGATATTCATCTATCAATTAATCGATTCTCATAATGTTTCGGATCTAATAATTAGGTATATCTAGTATGATTGTTGTAAAATTATTTATTCCATATTTCATAAATTAACTTTTATTATGTCTTAAAATAAAAATAAGCCTATTTAATATATACAAGACGAAAAATAAATTAAAATTAAATTTAGAAGGCGTCATGAAAGTCTTCCGCATCGCAGTCAATCGGAAGCGTGCCCAGAAGACTGGCGGCATTGCCTCGTTGTATAGCAATGCTTATCTTTTGTGCTAAATACGTGCCAGCCCTCTGGTCACCCGAGGCGTCGATCAGTCTCTTTGCGAGATCCCTAAAAAGGGATCTCGCACTTGGACCCCATGGCCCCAAGGTTTCAACCCCAAACGGCTCAAATACATAATCTACTACAAGATTTACGTATTTGCGCCGTTTGAGAGTCTCTGCTGAAGCAGCAGCAGCGCCCGCACAACCTGCTGTGCTGGAAAGATGGGATGGCGCAAGGGTATCGACACATGTCGCGTCCCATACCAAAGGCCTACCCAGCTTCCACGGCAGTAAAGACATCCCGTCCGGTCTCTTGCCATCGTCGCGTGTCAAGCACTGAGGTTCAAGTTGGGCTGGAACGCCAGCGGTGACAAGAGCACGGCGCAGAATGTCGTTGAGGTTGGCGTGTCGTGAAATACGACCTGCGCTCCTGCTGCATGACAGACCATGGTGACCAAGGCTATCGACAGCCTCTCCGCAGCGCCTAAACGAAGGCAAGTAGCGAAGCGGAAGGTCGTATCGTCCAACATGGACGATACATGTATGATTGTTATATTATGTGGATAGGAACCATACACCACAATTATTTACGTCAGTTGATTAATTAATAAATACATAGGTGGTATATGAGATGTAGATGATTGGTGTAGTCCATGCCTAAACGTCGCAACAAAAAAATAGTATTTCAGATTTATTTTTCAACTACAGGATGCCCGCGGTTACACCCGCGTTATTTAGGCTACTGCTCTGCTCTCGTCACTCATAGCGTGATGTTATATAGCCTTCCTCGATAAATGGGCTTTCTAACACTGAAAGAATTTTTCAAATCGGACCAGTAGTTCCTGAGATTAGCGCGTTCAACCAAACAAACAAACAACCGACCTCTTCAGCTTTATACACGCTGATTTTTTATTGGTTAAGGAAAAAGAAACCTCATGTCCGAAATAAAATCCTCTATTCATATTCAAAATCAAAATTCATATAGCACCTAAAACAAAAAAGTTATGAAAGTCAGTAACTGTTGCAAATACGTAGTACGCACAATTCTCTCAAGTTAGGTATGTTCGAGCGCCGCGCGATCGTGACCTCGCCGCGCGTGCCGCCCGGCGCCGTCAGCTGTTACCTACAGTGGTTGTAGGTAGTTAGTGCGGACCGGGTGATACGTAATTTACTTAGAAAACACGATTTAGGTAATTACGATGCCAACAATTTTAAACACATGTGGTAGCGCCATCTACCTTCCTATATATAACTAATCGCATCAAGATCAATCGTTCCACGTCTAGTGCGAGCGATACCATATTTCCGTCCCGCTCTATCCCACTCCCTGGAAGGGCACTGCCTTCGCCTGATTCGTCGACGCGCTCGTGGACGCGAGTGACAGTCGAGAACATTCCTCCCGCTGAGAACGCCGTCTCGATACCGCTCCGCGCTGCACCGCTGTATGTGATTTACCGCTTCCACCAAGGAAAACCCGCTCGTGAGTGAAGTGAAAACAAGCAGCTGCATCACGAAACCACCAGGAGACTGCCCTACGGAAACGAAGAAGGTTGTATAAGGTAGGTGCCCTCCATCCTTGAAATATCCTATACCCACTCAATCTCCTCTTCCCTTATTCCTTTCTAGGCGACCCAGAACTCGCCCTAATACAGTCCATTTCCTTTTCCAAGTCGCCTAGAACCCTACCCCACGGTTTCGGTGTACAGCCGAGCCATTTTTTTTGGTCCTTCGAGCCGGATTCATTTACGTTTTATACGTTATACCGCTATACCTAGGCAGTTATAGCACCTAGCTATACTCCTAATATATTCATATAACCGTCACATGGTTATTTCCGCCCGCATTAGTAGGTAAACTTTTATGTAGCTACCTACTTATTAAATTATTATTTCTGCAACTATCATAGTTGTCTTATAAATCTCATATTTCAATCAACTTTAATTCCTCAGCTCTAAAGTGTTGCCTACTTAGGTAAAATAATAGATACATTAGATATTCTTATTTTGTTTCGTTCTCATTAGCTTATACTTACGTAAGCATGTCACAACAAAAGAAGTCACGCGTGTCGGAAGACAAAGAGATGACAATCTTAGAAGCGAAACGCAATATTTTATTTGAGCGCATTCAAAATATCTATGAACGATCAAAAACCGCATCTATGTCTGACACTAATAGCAAAGCATTTCTCAGTTATTGTATAACAGTAGATAGTATTCGAACAGATTTTCATAAGTTGTTAGACGATTATAACGCAAGATTACTTTCTATCAATCCTGATGAAAAACCGAACTATCAGGCGTATACCTCATTCGAAGATCTTTATTGTATTATTAAGCGTATACAATCGCAATTGGAGGGTAAATGTTCAGCAGAGCCCGTCGCCCGCAAACCGAGATTACCGCCAATCGAGATTATGTCGTTTGACGGAGATATACGAAATTGGCCGTTATTCTATGCGAGTTTTAAGTCTACAGTGCACGATAATGGTTCTCTGACAGATGCTGACAGGTTGTACTATTTAATAGGTAAACTGTCACCGAAGGCCCAGTCCGTATTTGCAGGTATCACACCCAGTGCTGAGAATTATCAGGTCATATTTCAGTCACTACTTGACAGATATCAGGACACGCGCATCCTAGCGTCTACGTACTTTGACCAAGCTTTAAATCTCAAACTGTCCGGCAACGTGTCTGTCTCGAATTTCCAGCTGTTTATTGATAACTTCGTAACCGCGGTTAATTCTCTTAGGAATTTAAAATTAGAAGATCTTTCCGACTTTATGTTGCTTCAACTCGCTTTAAAAAAGTTTGACACTGATACAATTCGCGCATTCGAGATGACGAAACGCAATAATAAAATACCTACACTAGATAGTTTTATTTCGTTCATCAAAGATCAGTGTCGAATATTTCATAATACGCAGTCTGGTTCACCTGGCCCGTCTAACAAATCAAAATCAAAATCAAAATCAAAATCATTTATTCATCTAGGTCACAATGTGACGCTTATGAACGTCAATTTTAAAATTAAATTACTTAATGCTTCTACATTTACATTTACTGCCTCGTTCGCAAAGCAATAGGTAGAGCCACGAGAAAGAACGGGCAATAAAACTCGAGGCCACTCTTTTAAATCGCCAATATTATGGTACATATTTTCATTTTTGTAAGGAGCTGCAACTGTTACACATTGTACTAAATTACTTGTAGATAGTAATCAGTTACAGACATAATACTTAAGCAATTAATGTAGTTACTAAAAGATGTGTTTTAGTTAGCCTTCCAATGCGAATATTGTGTAACAGGAGCATCCACTTACGACTTATAATGTATACAACTCGTGACCATGTTCAGAACTATGGTGGAAATGTATGTTACAGAAGTGACGGTATATGAATACACAAAATTACAAAAACTTTAGTTCACAGACCATGATAACGAGTTATATTCATCTTACAGTACAGTAAATTTTTAAAAATGCAAATGTAGATGTAGTAAGTAGAATGACCTAATTATGATAAACGAATAATAATTTAAAAGAACTAGAAATGTTATATAATGATAAACTGAAAAATGCTAAGTATCTATATAAATTCTAAATAAGTAGTAGATCATGAGTTGTCTAGTGTAAGTGACCATCTATCCTTGTCACTGAAATAATCATTAATAGTATAATAACCTTTCTTAATAAGGCAGTCTTTTATTTTAGCTTTAAATGTACTAAATGGTAATTCTAAAAGACTAATTGGTATTTTATTGTATATACGAATACCTAGCCCTACAAAAGAGTTATTAACTTTATGTAAACGATGATAAGGGGCATATAACCTATGCTTGTTTCGAGTATTTATATTATGTATATCGCTTTTTGAGGTAAATAAACTTATATTTTGCCTAATGTACAAAATATTAGCAAATAAAAATTGCGAGGCTACTGTAAGAATTCCTATAGACTTAAAGCGTTCCCTAAGAGTATCTTTTGCACCTAACATGTATATTGCTCGTACCGCTCGTTTCTGTAGAACGAAGATATTCTGAATATCCGCTGCTTTGCCCCATAACAAAATACCGTAGGACATAACACTGTGAAAATAGCTAAAATATACTAAACGAGCCGTGTCGATGTCAGTAAGTTGCCTAACTTTTCTGACGGCATACGCAGCAGAGCTGAGCTTCCCTGCTAGACATGCTATATGTGCACCCCATTGTAACTTATTATCTAATGTAATACCTAAGAACACTGTAGAGTCTACTGTGTCAAGTTCCTCCCTATCTAGCATAATATTAGGTCCCAGTTGTCTAACGTTAGGTAAAGCAAATTTAACGCATTTAGTTTTCCTAGAATTAAGTACTAGGTTGTTTGCTGTAAACCATCGTGTAACTTGTAATAGTGCATTATTTACATCATCAAATTGATTTCTATTCCTATCTACCTTAAAAATAAGTGACGTATCATCTGCAAAAAGTACGACATCACAGATGTTTTTTAAATAAAAAGGTAAGTCATTAATATATACTAGAAATAGAAAAGGACCTAAAATTGAGCCTTGTGGAACGCCTAGCTGTATAGGTAATTTAGAGGATGTAGTCCCATTTACATCGACACACTGAAATCTTTGCCGCAGGTACGAATCGACAACACTAAGTGCGGTTTTCTCTACGCCGTAGTGGCGGAGTTTACGCAGTAGTGTGTCGTGCTGAACGCAGTCAAATGCTCTAGATAGGTCACAGAACACTCCAATAGCATTCTTTGATGACTCCCAAGCACTATAAACGTGTTTTATGAGAGCAACACCCGCATCAGTAGTGGATCTACCTTTAGTAAACCCGTATTGATCTTTGTGAAGCAGACTATTTAAATTGAAGTGGCTTAATAGCTGCTTTAAAAGAATCTTTTCAAATATTTTACTAAATGCCGGCAAGATAGATATGGGCCTAAAATTATTAATTTCATTTTTACTGCCAGATTTGAATAAGGGTATAATTTTACTTAATTTCATCAAATCCGGAAATACGCCTAGGTCAAAGCATTGATTAAAAATTATAGATAGGTAAGGCGCAACAGTATCAACTATAGTACCTAAAATTTTAATTGAAATGCCCCAAAAGTCGCCGGTATTTTTAATATTAATTGAATTATATGCGATCAATATATCTCGCGGGGTAACGTGCTCGAATCTAAACACGCTCTTGCATTCAGGTACACTGCTAAGCAAAAAATTTCCAGCGTCTAAAGATGATGATTGTAAAGAGCTAGTAGTTGTTAAAGGTATGCTCGCAAAGAAACTATTGAACATATGCGCTACTTGAGTTTTGTTAGTGACTAATAAATTGTTTTCTTTTAGTTCAAATTGGTTTTCCCGTGGTCGAGCTCTTCCTGTTTCATTATTTATAATGCTCCACGTTTCTTTAATTATATTTGTTGAATGCTTAATTTTACTACTAATAAATTTAGATTTTGCCATAATACAAACTTGTTTAAAAATTTTTGAGTACTTTTTTACATAATCTCGAAAAGGTGAGTCAAATCTATGTTGTTTCATACCATATAATTCAAATAACTTGGCTCTACTTTTGTATATACCTATAGTATATAGGTTGTCAAGCCAATCCGCTAACCTTGACACACTCGCGCCGCAGGTGCAGCAGACCACGGTAGCTGCGCCTTCCGCGTCTGAGGGCGAAGTATCGTTGTGTATGACATCCATTGCGCGGGCGACGCGCACGCGAGGACGGCACTCGCGCATCTATAATGATCCGCGCAGGGCCAAAGCGCAGTGTACGGCGTCTAACACGGTACTGTTGGCGACAGCGCAAGTTATCGTATATGATGTTAATGGGTCGCCGCACATGGTACGTTGTCTGCTAGATAGCGCATCTCAGACCAATCTAATAACATCGGAATGCTTCAAACGCCTCTGATTATGGAATAACTTTAAAAATACTAACTCAACCGTCAAAGGGATAGGCGGATCAGAAAGGCATTGCAGGGGTTCCGTAGATATTAAAATACATTCGCGTTTTGATAGGAATATTAATTCTAACATTTCTTCGCTTATCGTGGAGCGTATCACGGACGCATTGCCGAACGCTAATGTAGACGTAGCATCACTCACTCATCTCGAATCATTGCCGCTAGCCGACGCGGAGTTTGCGAATCCGGCAGGCATTGATCTTTTGATCGGAGCTTCAATATTTCCGCACTTGCTACTAACTAAAATAGTACGTAGTGAGCGATATGATTTACCGCCCGCTATTGAGACGGTACTTGGGTATGTGATTATGGGTACCGTACCTACTTTACATACTTCTCATTGTATTACGTCTTGTTGTTGTTCTGCTCTTCAAGAGATCAAGGTGGGTGCTAAAACTGTGTGTAAGATAAAGCACTAATTAGCTATGCTATGCTATGCTATGCTACGCCATGCTATGCTATGCTACGCTATGCTATGCTAAGCTACGCTACACTATACTATGCTACACATCCGCTTTGTATATAGATGACATTGCCTAATGTCATACCCGCTCCGCTAGCAATTTCGCTTTGTGAAGAGCTTATTCAGCTTTTCAAGCGAGGCCAGTTTGATCTTGTCAAATGGACAAGCAACTCTAAAGAGGTTCTCGCACGCATACCAGATTCACATAAAGCTTCTCCAGACATTGAGTTTGAGAAGTCTGTACCGCATAAGGTTCTCGGTTTACGCTGGGACAAATCCTGTGATAGTTTTCGGTTTGACGTCTCACCACCAGATGATAAGTGCACCAAACGCACTATGCTGTCCACAGTGGCTCGACTATGGGACATAATGGGTTTTGTGGCTCCCACAATTTTGTATGCCAAGCTCTTGATCAAAGAGCTTTGGCTATCAAAGTGTGAGTGGGATGAAACACCCCCTGATCATATTGTCGCCGCTTGGGGCCAGTTTTGTATTGAGCTTACCGTGCTCAATCAAATTACTATTCCGCGTCATCTTGGGTTGGTAGATGGATGTACTATCAACTTAACAGGTTTTGCTGACGCCAGTGAGCGTGCTTACGGCGGAGTCGTATATCTGCAAGTCCGCATTGGTTATATCTACTCGGTGCAGTTAGTTTGTGCCAAGTCTAAGGTCTCGCCTGTTAAAACCATTTCGGTTGCGAGACTGGAGTTGTGCGCGGCCCTTCTGCTGTCTCAGTTGCTCTGCAAGGTTCAAGACACAGTTTTGCCCCACTACTCTATTAATAAATATACGCATTTTCTGACTCCAAAGTAGTGCTCGCTTGGATTCATTCTTCTCCTCATCGCTGGCAGACTTTTGTCGCCAATCGCGTTAGTAAATTGATTGAACTTGTTCCCACTACTTGTTTCAATCACGTCGCGGGTTATCGTACTCGTCTTCAGGAAGAACTTTCCATAAATCATATTGACTGGAAGTTTGTTCCACCAGCATCACCACATTTCGGTGGATGTTGGGCAAGCATGGCCAAAGTAATTAAACGCATCTCTTCAAAGTTATAGGTCAACAGATCCTCTCTTACGAAGAGCCTTTAACTGTCCTTGCACAAGTCGAGGCACTGATCAACTCGCGTCCGCTTCCAACTCAGTGAGATCTAGCCTGAAGTTGGACCTACCTCTTAGTTTAAGTATTTAGTTAGTAGTTTTCGCTATTATTGCGTTTGTAGTTTTCGCTAAAGTTAGTTTAGATTAATTTTATTGTCATATCGCTGTCTTAGCCTATTGATGGGTTATGCAGTAGTACACCCAACATAGCTAAGTTCAATTCTATTTTTTTTAAAGGCAACCCTTTAGGGCCGGGGGGATATGGTAGCGCCATCTACCTTCCTATATATAACTAATCGCATCAAGATCAATCGTTCCACGTCTAGTGCGAGCGATACCATATTTCCGTCCCGCTCTATCCCACTCCCTGGAAGGGCACTGCCTTCGCCTGATTCGTCGACGCGCTCGTGGACGCGAGTGACAGTCGAGAACATTCCTCCCGCTGAGAACGCCGTCTCGATACCGCTCCGCGCCGCACCGCTGTATGTGATTTACCGCTTCCACCAAGGAAAACCCGCTCGTGAGTGAAGTGAAAACAAGCAGCTGCATCACGAAACCACCAGGAGACTGCCCTACGGAAACGAAGAAGGTTGTATAAGGTAGGTGCCCTCCATCCTTGAAATATCCTATACCCACTCAATCTCCTCTTCCCTTATTCCTTTCTAGGCGACCCAGAACTCGCCCTAATACAGTCCATTTCCTTTTCCAAGTCGCCTAGAACCCTACCCCACGGTTTCGGTGTACAGCCGAGCCAACATGTTTTTTTTTCTTTTGTTTTTTTTTTTTAAGAACCACTCCCGCACCCTAGTGCTAAGTCCTGTGTTACTACGGACATTACAAACCTACCAATAACGGACACAACAGTCGAAACAAGAATTTATGAATCACACAAAGTGTTGTGTCAAACATCGCTTAAACCACTAGGTACGCCAACCATGAAGTGCAGTAATAAATATCGCAGACACCGCAGTTGAATGACCAATGCCTAGGACCCATTGAATTATTACCTACAGAAAGTCAGTATTCAAACAACGCGAGCTCAGAAACTAAGCCGAAAATTTGCTATGTGTGCGGAACTGTGCTGTGTTTACTTGCTGCATCACGCACACAGACGCCATTATAGAGTTGCCAGTAACAACGTCTTTCCCCTAAAAATAGGGTTAATTCATAATTTTTGCATGAATATACGTATATTACTTAAGTATGTATATTATAAATTCTAAAGTCAAACTGCTTTTAAAGTTTTTACGACTGACTAACTATGGCTAAATCAATCTTGACGAAACTTTGTGGGCTCAAACGTAAGCAGTACCAAGTGCCGAGTGTTTTCCTAGTTAAATGCTCTTTATAGTACATAAAAGTATTTATGTAAGTATGTTTGTGAGAAAAAATGAACAAAAATCAACAGCGAGTACTATGTGTGCGCCGTTGCGCTATGGTGACCAAAAAAGGCGACAAGTTTAAAAATTATAATATAATTCGGTCGGCAAGGATATTAGTTCAACAACGAAGTTAGTTACGCGTACCTAATGTAGGTACAAGACAATACTAGACTTTAGATACAAGCCTTTCAATACAAAACTGAAAAATCGAGTGCTTTGAGACGATGTCGTCTTAGCCGAGCTGACGTAACAAATTTGTCGTAACCGATTGGTATGTACCAGCCAGCGGTGTTTGAAAGGTTAAGTTTATACTTATATGTAACTACCTAGTTCCTTTACATTATTATTACTGCCAATAGAATAAATTTTGGTAAGGAATGTGTGAATTAAACTGGGACAATTTCACAATCAACTGGCAACACTGCGCTCGTACTTAGATTTAGTTATTATGATTCACGGTATTTGTATTATAAGACAATCTACGTAATAAAATTTATGTCTGACCGGTGGAATGATACTCCAGCAACCTTATAATCTTTTTCTGAAGCATTGTGGCACAAAAATACTGTACATTATGTCATAATTTCGATTATTTTGCGGGAGATGCTTACGCTACGGTGCGACTCGGACCACAGACAACGCGGCCGCCGATTGGGTCAGATTCTGACCCAAATGAACGGCGCGTATTACGTGCGCGTACTTGGTTTCTGTAGGTAATAATTCAATGCTAGGACCTATGTGTGTTTATGACACGATCGAACGGATTTCGTTTGCACGCGGCAATGGTGATACTTCGTGCTCTCGATCTATTAAATTATTTATTTTCTCAATACTTTTTTAGCTTATATTTCAAATATTATTAGCTGGTTAGGTTCTGTTAACGATAAGTAATAAGATGGCTTTCGCTCCAAAACCAATTAAAAATCAGCGTGTATATTAAATATAAGATGTCACGCAGTTTTAGAAATAAACAAGCCACCCTGCGACCGCTGCTGATGTAACCAATGACGTAATTTTGAGAAGTCAGTGGTGCGCGCCACGTACGCCATGTGCGCGCCGATCCCGTAAATCTCTACGTAGCAGTATGTTAGGCTGTGTACCAATCAAGCTTCTGGTGTAACCTACGCCGAACTTTTGGGGCAAAGAAAAGTTAGCGTTACGTCCGTGGCTCGATAATATCCCGAGACCCTAGCTTTAATTCATCACAGCCAATATACTCCACAAAACAACCTACCAATTGGAGAGAACATGGGACGTCAGGTATTTTCCTGGAACCCATTTCCGCATTATTCCATATATCCCTTATCCTTTGTCTTTAGAGGAGTTCGGTATTGTCAACCATTTTCTATTGCAATAGTTGGGATGGGCAATCCAAGGGTGCGTGGTCGGTTCCTCTTTCCTTCCATTAGGTTACAATGGAGTTCCGCCAAGTAACACCTGATTCAATCAACGATTTATTGTTTCTAACTACGACGATTCTTTTGAGTAATTAACACCAGTGAGAAGAGAGTAATGAAAGGCTGGTTCACAGCAGAGGGATTAATTATAAAACGAGGCTAATTATGAATTCTAGTGTTATTTGAAGGACTTAGTCAGAAAAGAACTTCAAATTCATCACAGCCAATATTACTCAACAAAACAACCTACTAATTGGAGTGAGACATGTTTATTTACCAGACAAAGGTCATAATCACACAAGACGTTGTTGGCATACAACAAAAAACACTCAATACTACGATCATTATTTTAGTTTTAGCTCAGAGAATAGAGCTAGGAAAATAAGGCTGACATTACACAATGTTATAAAAATGGTGCAACGGAAAATAATATATAACAGATACCTACATTAATGGCTACTAATAGATTTCCCGCGGCTTCTTCTGATTGTTATGTCGATAAACAATCTTTTATTCTATATTTCAGACATTGAGGTGCTAAATAAAGGTAAAAATGGCTTTTACAAAAAATCTTCAGGTCTCCTTGTAAAAATGAAGTTAAGTAACTTATAAAAAAGTTTACATGTAATGAAAAACAATTTCATTTCATTTTAACTATCTCCAAAGGAAAGATGCCAAAGAGCGCGTTGTTGCTGGTATACCTACTGACTAGCGGGTAATAATCAGCCAGGCTTCAACTGGTTTTCCATTCACGCGGGATATATAAAAGCACAGCTGACGCACTAGAAACATTTTATCTGATAGGTATAGATATATTTTTACAAAGATAAAAACCTGCACAAAAGGCACCCAACAATGTGTCCATTTGGCCACCAAAAATAGTCTCATTGAGTCGATAGATATCTGAATATTTTGATTACGTACCTAAGTGTTATTTTACGACAGTGTTTTGAAAGTTCGATTCATATATTTCTTGCCCTAAGCCTACCTATTAAATACTTTGCCACTTCTCTTCATCCAACAGGCAAGGATATATGATCTATTTTCAAACATCTTTATTGAAACTTTTACAGTTATGAACAGTTGGAACATTCCACTTGATGCAACTGAGTCGACAACTACCCACAAAAATCAAATATAAATGCCACGTGTAAAAAGTCATTACCCTTTTTCAGCAGCAATAATATTCTCGTATTCCCAGAACATTTAGATTTTAACAAACTCGCAATTCACTTGAGTTTTCACTTCACGAGAATTGAAATATTTTTGGACATTAAAAACCGTCCGATGGGCAAAAGTTTTAATCACTGTTCATATTAATGCCTTGTGGTGGATTTTGCGAGAGGAACACGGGTGTGAATTTGCGCTAATATGCCACCATTTTGTTTTTGTTTTATGTGTTTACATAGATTATTTTGAGTAATTAACATCAGTGAGAAGAGAGTAATGAAAGGCTGGTCCACAGCAGAGGGATTAATTATAAAACGAGGCTAATGATGATTTCTAGTGTTATTTGAAAGGGTTAGTCAGAAGAGAACTTATGTATCATATCTAGACAAATTAAAACTCATGATATAGGCATTTCATTTAGCAAGCGAAATTAAATACCTTTATGTAGAGTTTACCTCATTCTTAGGACTTATTGATAACGCGTTGCCAATATTATTACACCTACAGTTAGATCAGTTACAGCTATATCATCTAATGTGACCTATGTGTTTTCTTTTTTTTATAGTCTCACGCCTGTATCCCCGAAGGGGTAGGCAGAGGTGTAATATTACACCCACCCACATTTCGCCATGAATTTTTTTTTTAGGTCCCACGTAATAAGGGGCGAGCTTATTGCCGTACCGGGCACATTACCAGACACCGTGCTGTTACTGAGAATTTCCTAACGGAAAAACCCAATAACACTTTGCCCGACCCGGGAATCGCACCCGAGACCTCCCAATCCCACGCGCAAATTTATGCCAACGAGACCAACGAGTACCTTTAAAATTATAAAAAGTATTTTAATTATATGATGTAACTAAAAATTTACGGTTTTCGGAATTTTGCCTATATCTGCGCTATAAGAAGTTGCTTCGTGCCAAATTTCAAGGTTCTGAGTTCACGGGAAGTACCCTATAGGTTTTGATTCCCTTGCGAGTAGTTGCGAATATGCATATTATGAAAATATGCTTAAATTGCTGTTTCTGTTGATTGCGTTGACATAGAAGTTTGATTTTATTACCACTTAACGGTGTTATAGATTTGAGTATTTGATATGAATTTTAATAATTTAATAACTCAACGCGTTCATGGGGAAAGAGGTACTAACTTTAAAATTAAAAAAAATATTTTTATTACATGATGTAACTAAAAATTTTCATTTTTGGATTTTTTTCCTTTATTTGTGCTATAAGAAGTTGCCTCGTACCAAATTTAAAGATTTTAAGTTCACGGGAAGTACCCTACAGGTTTTGATTTCCTTGTGAGTTTCGAAAATTTGCGGGAATTTGCGGCATAAACAACTGTATCTTTTGATTGCGTAGGCTAAGAAATTTGATTTTGTTACAGCTGCAAGACATTATAGACTTGAGTATTTGATATAAATTTCAACTAAGTACCTCTACGCGTTCATGACAAAATGTTAATTAACCTTTAAATGATTAAAAATATTTTTATGATATGATGTAACAAAAATTTTACGGTTTTCGGAATTTTTCCTTTATCTGTGCTATAAGACATTGCTTTGTACCAAATTTCAAGATTCTTTTTTTTTCAAGGTTCACGGGAAGTACCCTGTAGGTATTGATTCCCTAGCGAGTTTTTAAATATGCGGAAATTTTCAGCATAAACGGCTATATCTTTTGATTGCCTTAGCCTAAAAGTTTGATTTTTTTACAGCTTCAAAGGACGGTAGACTTGACTATTTGATATAAATTTCAGTTTGATACCTCCACGCTTTTCTGAGAAAATAGATCTTGACAGACGGACGGACAACAAAGTGATCCTATAATGGTTCCGTTTTTTCATTTCGAGGTACGGAACCCTAAAAATATATAAAATTCTTTTAGTGTTCCACTACACTCTTGAAGAAACTCACATGTCAGATTTTAGCATCTTGCTTATGTTCGACTGAACGTTGTCTGTCTGTCAGTCAGTAAATCAAGAATTCTATATACACACATAAAAAAAGTCTAAGCAACACATACAAATTTCAATTTTACAATGTGTTTTCGCATTAAATCCTTAGTATTTTCTTATTTTTATGATTTTTAATGCTTTTTTGATATAAAACAACAATTCGTTTTTTTTTAATAATCTTAAGTAACAGTACAAAGTAAGGTGCCTAGTCAACTAAACTTAAACTAAAATTAAATGGTTGTACATAAATTGCATAATTTAATACAAAGTGTGGCCTCTTCTGTTATTGAGAACTTGCTGGCACCGATTATTCATAGAATCGATGAGATTGTTAATGTTATCCTGCGGCAATCGCTTCCAATTAAATTTTAGTAAGTCCATCAGTTGTTGGGTTGTTGTCACTCCATCAAGTCCTTTAAAACATGTCCTATGCATGCTCGATGGGGTTGAGGTCGGGCGATAGTGCAGGACAAGGAAAGACTAGGATGTTTTCCCTTGCCAAGTACTCCCGTGTGTGCAAAGCTGTATGCGAACGCGCATTGTCATGCATCAACATGAAATCGGAGCCAAGCGTTTGTGCGAATTGACGGACATAAGGCCTTAGAACATCCTCAACGTAATTTACAGCGTTCATGTTACCATTTACAAAAACGAGATCACTTCGTCTGTTCTTTATAATACCCTCCCATACCATAACTGTTGAGCCGCCTTTCAGTATTTCCAGGATGACGGTACACTGTTACCCTTCTAGTATCAGACTTGAACCCAAATAGAGACTCATCGCAAAATAAAATTTTATCCCATTGTTCCCGGATCCATGTAATGTGTTGCCTATACCATTCATTTCGAGGAGCGCGATTCCCGTGACGTATCGGTGGGCACCTAATTGGCCATCGCGCTCGTAGGGCATACTCATGCAGTCGATTTCGCACAGTTTGGCAGCTAACAACAACACCACTTGAATTTTATAGCCTTAAACCTATCTCTCGGGCGGTTAACATCAGCTGGCGTCTTGCAGTCAGTTGTATGTATCGATCTTGCCGTGTGGTTGTACACCTATCTCGACCTAGGTGCTGCTCAGCAGGATCTCCCGTGTTAGTGTAGCGTTACACTACAATATTCAAAATTAGGAAATAATCTATTTACTAATATGCAAATATCAAAATACCTTTTAAATATTGCTTTACTTAAGCGTAATCTGCTAAAAAAGGAGCAAGGATTTATTTTGTACCTTTTTAACCAAGAGAGCATCCATTTCAACATCCGACAACTCTGTATAAAAATAAAGAAATGCCAAGCTAAGGTGATTGCTACAAAAGGAAGCCACTAAACAAATGTATCTTGAAATTTCTAAAAGAAAAATACATAGTAAGAATTTTGGCAACAATGTATTTTTACCAAAACATTTTCAGGTAGCTATCCTTTCTGGAAAATTATCTAAAATATTACACGGGTAGAGCCAATCATTTTTGAAATACCTAATTTCAGTTTCCAATATTTTAGTCGGAAGTTTATTTTTGTTGCCTGCGTGGTATTTCTTTTCTGTGTTGAATTTACCTGTTTGAATTGGTATGTTTTAAATCGAAATAATTTGACACTTTTCTTAATCGTACGACAACAGTAATTTTGACACTCACTCTGAGTCAAAATTCCATCCCATTCTGCCTAATTCCTAATAAATTTTAAAATATTAGTTGATTCCGTCGAACAGTTATAATATGGCAGATTTCAGAGATAACAGAAGAATCTGCAGTGCCATCTTAAATGGTTACAGATTTCAAAAGATAAAGGTATACTAAGGTCATTGAGATTAACTCAGTAACCACAATTCAGCCACCTTTCCATATTTCACCTATCTTGAATCGTGTATCTTGCTTTGCTACTCTAGCATCACCTTTCTTTCATCACACATTTTGGCCTCAACTGAACATAACGTTAAATAAATCGCTAACAAACTCACGTGTTACGAGCACAATCAGACCGTCAAATTAACATAGATTACAGCATTCAAATCCACAGAACATGCGTTACACAGAAATTTGCAACGTCAACGTACCATTTAATCCGGATATTATCGTGGAACAGCTTCTGTACCATAGTATCCAAGTTGACATTTTATTTATGGCAATACTCGGTAAAACCAGCTTTTTTAGATTACCACAATAATTTTGGGCGCCGGTTGACACAAGATTTATTCTATGGTCCGCGGTTAAGTGCTGTATCTCTTGCTCAGTAATATAAAGTGAGGAGTTTAAGCGTTGGAAAGTTGTTTGTTTTATGTTTTTAGTACATGCGTGGCATTTCACCAGTGGTTGTGTAAAACACGTAGGGATAGACGTGTGTTAAACCATTGCAGAGACTTTTGGTTTTAATGCGGATTATGCGACAAGTCTTTTTATATAATAGGCGGCAAACATGCAGCTCGATCCCCTGATGGTAAGCAGTTACCGCCGCCCATGGACATTTGCAACATACAAGGGGTCACAAATGCATTGCCAGCCTATGGGATGCGGAAAGGGAAAGGAGGAGGAGCAGGATGAGAAAAATAATTTCGTCGCTCGAAAATAGTTTCAAATAGAAGTGCGATAGTATCGTAACGGTCGCATATTGTCTGACCAGATAAAGCACTAAGGACCTTTATTTTCTTTCGTTATTTACATTAGGTATATATTTTGTAATGCTAAAAAAACAACTAAAAAAAATTATACCTTTTATATTTTATTTTTGTGATCTGTTTCTGTTCACGAAAGTTTGTATAGGAGAAATTGCTTTCGTCGATTAGAAATTATAGTTCTAAGTTAATTTTTGCTTATACTTATATAGAGTACAATAAAAAAATCTATTCTATAAGAAACAAAACATTTGCGTATTATGCAAAGTATTAAATCAGATTTCTGTAACTCACAGCGTGTGTACAGCAACGCAGGGCCAGGTAATCACTGAGATGGGTTATAGCTTGTAATGGCATTTACATCAGCGTGCTACCGTGCTTCGTAGTGGTGCGTGAATCGTTTATTCGGTTGCTGTCTTAGGACAAGAATCTTATGCGAAAAATTCGGCCATATTAGAGGACTTAGAGAGGTCTATTAATTTTGACAGCAGAGTTTTCCACATACTAACACAAAAAGATAAGATTTCCTAACTAGTCCTACCTCTGATATATTTCAAATAGAAACCCGGCAAATACGTTAAGCTTGGAAACGTGGAATCATTTGCTGCAATAAACTTTTTATGGTAACAAATTCTCTCATTTGCTCAGTAACACAGCTAGTGAGATTTATAGCGCTACATGCAATAGTGCAATAAATGGTAATAAATTGCCCCACAACCCGAAAGAAATTGCCCAACTTCCTTTCTCTAGGTCCACTTAAAAAAAATCGTCGTATTTTAAACGAATCTCTTCATAGTTTTCAAACTTTTAACGATGTCACACTTTGCTAACAAACCAAAATTAAACGGAAAAATTTAGACAGTTAAAACTCTGCGTTGGTACAAAAAACCCAGTGCTCCACTGTGCAGAGTTAATTTAGGCAAAAAGTTAATAGTATAATGTCCGTTGTTTTGAACGCAAACGGATACGGGTAATGAAGTGAGCACGTGAGATGTTAAGGATTAGCTAGGTGCTTAGACGATATTTGTTCTGTTGGATTCTTTATGTGGACTAAAAGCTGACGGGGTCGCGGTTGCAATTCCACACTGTGAAAGATTTTCTAGTCGGAGTCTCATATATACTCTTTCCAGGTTCCAAATTCCTCTGTGACTGGTGACGAGATATTCATCCGCGACAGTAATATTGGTTGGTCACAAAAGTGGCGAGACGCTTTTGCAACTAATATAATGGCAGATAAATTCCAATGTCCGTGTGGTGACGAATTAAGAATACGAATTGTCACCACCCCATATCATCCCATGGGTGTCTTAAGAGCCGACAGAGGGAGCATAGTATGCAGAGAACAGCACTGTAAGAGAAGGAAAACTTGATACAAACCCTATACCAACCCGCTTGGCCAGCGTGGTATAGTAGGCCAATTCCTCCTTTCACAGGAGAGGCCTAGTCCAGCAGTGGACTATCAAAGGCTGGTGATGATGATGATGATGAAATTCCATCTCTATAGCTTTTACACAAATTTGTTGTATTTTTGCAAGCTCCGCTACTGTCTACTCCTGTTAAAAATCAGCGTCATAATATTCGCTATGTTAGGTTCTTGAACAGACACACCAGTAACGGTATCACAATGCAGCTAAGACGAGAGTAGATCCGATGTAGCGAAGAATGACTAGTCTGAAAGAAATTACCGATACTAGTTTACTAAAATAGGCTATCTAACATCACACTTAAATTAAGAATAAAATAAAAAAATAACACTAAAGAGAAATCTGACTTGAGGATGAGATTTTGCAGAAAAAAAGTGAGTCAATAGAAGTCAATAGAAGTGAATAGAAGAGATGCGGGTAAATCTGCAAGTGGTCTAACATTTTGCGAATATGCTTCTGTGTTACTGCAAAAATCTTTGGCACTGTTGCATTGTATTACCCTATGGGAATGACAGGCATGTTCTGTTTAAAATTTCTTAGGAACAAGACAGGCAGTTTTTTTCATTTTTTATTGTAAATGTAATTGCAATAGGCAAATCTACTTCAATTTCTTTACGCGTTTGGCAATCTAAGGCTGGTTTCAGAGTCACGCGTTTGACCGGCGCCGGCCACACGCGCGCGCTTACAATTACACTAGATTAGTAGTAGCGTTTCATAGTCACGCAGTTCAAACGCGCCGCGTGTGAGACGCGCGCGCCGGCCGCGCTGCCGAAGCTTCATACATTGCAATGAGAAACGCGAACTCGTTTCACAGTGGTCCGCGCGCCAAACGCGCTATTGAGACGCGCTGGCCGACGGCGCGTGCCGCGCGCGTCACTCTGAAACCAGCCTAAGAGTTCTGCACAGTTGTATGTACAAAACTCTCAACAGTATTGATTCAAATACCATTAAGTAACCATGCTTTAATTATTATCTCATTGAAATTCTTTTAACCATTGGGAATAAAACCGAATTGTTAAAATTGCTGCTTCATTTTATTACATCATACTAATTCAATCAGTGCCTTAAATAAATATACAACGGTGTTATTTTACAGTTTAAAGCAGTAAATTTAATTTTATATAAACATTTCCACTAAAACAATTTATTCTGGAATGCCTTTATTTTCTTAAAATTTATTGTTTCCGTTTATATAATAATAACTTTTCATAACTTAAATTAGCAAATAGCTTAGTATAAGATAAGTTTTGTTATTTCAATTGTATGAAACTTAAAATCTTAAGGAGCTGATTGATTGCTGATTAAGAGTTCACTTGTAACAGAACATCGAGTATTCGCCGTTAGTAAATTTGTCGAACTGAAAAATGAACAAAACCAAGCATCGCTTTGGAAATTTTCATCATAGAAAGATTTCTAGCAAACCCTCTGGTCGGTTAAACAGTTAAAGCAAATTTAAAATTATTTCGCTAGCATGCTCACCGGAACGCTCGATAGAATTCTCACTTAAACGCTCTTGTTTCTTTTTCTGTAATTTAACATTCGCAAGAATTCTCATTTCAAGTGAATGCTCAAGTTTATCAGCACCTTTAGAAGTAAGTACATTTTTATGTAAAGAAGACATCTTTTAAAAGTTTTAGTTATTTAAACTAACCTACTAAATGTATTACAAAAGATTTTGTGTTAAAATAACGTAAAATATTGTATTCAATATATAATGTTTTATTCTGTATCCCAGGAAGCCAAAATTTTAGATCAAATGCTAATAACCTCTGCATAAGCCCACCTTATTAAATTTTCGCTGAGACTACAGGCATTTTTGACGTTCCAATACTAATAAAATCTCTTACCAATACGCAAAAAATAGCAGGTATGTATACCTACAATAAGTTATTGATTTACGAGATGAACGGTTAAATAAACTCGTGCGATGAATTCAAATCGCGAAAGTTTAGAGTTGATTCAAAAATGTTTTTATTTAACAAATAAACTGGCCAATATAAACTTTACGTAATTAATCTTTCAAAAAAAAATTTTGATAACAATCCGATTCAAATTATCGTTCAATAGGCCTAGAAAAATTTCATTACGTAATACTAATTTATCTGGATAAATTTATGAGTGAGATAAAAAGAGCTTTTGCTGAGAATTACTGTGAAACCAGTAAAGGCACAGAATTGCGAGTTATTTATGGGTCGCCTGATTATGTGGTAATTTATATTAATTTATGAAACGGCTCTTAAAAACCAGTATAGCGGTTGAGGGTTACAATTTGATATTCGGCTTCTGTATTTAAATCATGTGTTGTACGGTGTTAGAACTATGATTTAATCAACATTGAAAGGTAAAAATTTAAAATTGCGATCCGACTTTGTTAAGTTGGTTGTTAGGTTTCTAGTTTATAATCGTGTATATGAATTTATTTTGGATCAGTTTATCTTTTGTTTGTTTATTCTTTTTTAAAATGGTTATTACCAGAAATCATTTAAAGGCGTTTCCTAATATTTGTGGCTAATCGTAATGTAGTTGATTAAAAAAATGTCACTACTATTAGATATCTACCATCGCTAAAATCATAACTTATCAGTGTTTTCATGGCACTGGTTCTTTTGATTGGCCTGTTGGTCTAGTAGGTAGGACGCAGGCGGTGTGTTTGATTCCAACCCAGGGCAAACAGTTGTATGATAAGCACAATGGTTTATTCTGTTTTTGGGTGTAAAAGATCTATAATATATAATTATGTAAGTCTTTAAAATTGATAATAAACATACCAATTTTCAGTTATCTATTTTGTCAAAGGATAGTTTTTTTTTTATAATTAATAGTTCTGCTATGCTAATAGAATACAGCAATGTTAAAGCATGCATCTATACACCACAGTGACCTTTGACCATCAAAAGTCATGCCCTCAAGTACAGTAATAAATAGCAATGTCGCCTAAACTTAAAGGCGTGAAAATAAGAGCCTTTAATGCATAAAACGAACAATACTAGTAAATATATTTTACGATTATTGCTAAGGTGACATTACTTGACCAATTAATCTTAAAGTTCAAGTAGATGGAGTTAATACGGTTGACACTCTCTGTTTGAAGTGTAACATAGTGTTCTTCTAGGCCTTTAAAAATCAAGGTAAATCAAGATAAGACAAACAGGAGACAGTGTGTGAGAGTAGCAACAAGAGTGACCAACGAGCCATCAATTTTGGTGTTCCACAGGGCGGTATTCTTGGTCCGACCTTGTTTATCATGTATATTAACGATATACAAGACTGTGTTAATAATGAGGTTATATGTTATGCGGATGACACTGCTATCGTATTTCATGGTATAAACTGGGGGAAAGCCATATCAAACGCCAAGAATGGAATGAAACATGTACTCATTTGGTTACAAAATAAACTACTCACTTTAAATGCTAAGAAGAGCAAATAAATATATTTGTTTTCACAAAACTGCCGCATCAGCTCCAACAATCAGTTGTACCATTCGACTTCAAGAGTGCTCAGACCAAAACCAGGTTTGTAATTGTGATATACTAATGAAACCTGAGACTTCAAAATACCTCGGTGTGCTTTTGGATCAAAATTTAAATTTTAAAGCGCACATTTACTTATTATCAGCTAGAGTTCGTAAGACTGCAAATATTTTGAAATTATTGCGTTCTTCGGCACCCATTAAGATCCTGTAAACTGTATACTTGGCGCTGACCCAGTTTCTAATAACATATTGCATCACCTGTTGGGGAAGTGCTCTAAAACCAACAATGCTGCAATTGGAAAGCGCACAGCGTTCGGTAATCAAACTATGTATAGAAAATATTTTCGATACCCAACAACAGCATTATACTAAGGAAAGTCTACTATTAAACGTACGCCAATTATTCATCCTGAAAGCAGTTGTCGGTGCCCATAAGAAAGCAATTCGATCTGCAGAATATCCGAACCTTCTGAAACGTCGCGTGTACAGACTACCAGTCCCGTCAGTCAACACAAGCTTTGCCAAATGCTTTAGCCCTTTTGGGACGTATTTATTTATTATAAAACTGCTAAGGCATGCAAGATGAAGCTTTGCTCAGTAAAAGATTTGCAGTTAAAAGTCACTAAATGGCTCACTTCTTTGACATATGACTCAACCGAAAATCTTATGGTATGCCTATCATAAACACATTATACACACACACAAACTAACTCACTCACGGACAACACACATACACACACACACACACACACACACACACACACACACACACACAACCGTATTTTTTTAGTCTTATAAAACACATCGCCCGAGCTAAAATTGTTAAAAATGTTTTATATGATGTTGGTATGGTTTTCTCCTGTGCAGATTTTACCCATATTCATCCCATATTTTTATCTTTGTACTGAAATACAGTTTTATATACAGTTTAATTTTCTAAGTGTATGAATATAATAAATGAAGGTACTTATGTAAATACATAAAATCTATACTATGACTTCACAAGTATTTTGAGAACATTAAAGAAAACTCTCAGACATTTCTCACAACATTTTGCTTCACTGCTTACGAAGCAATCATTAACAAATCAATACGCATATTATAAAGAAAGTCAATGGTGTATGCAGTGGGTTAAGCCCGAGACTCTGGGTAGCAACTAAGCTATCGCAGCCTCTAGAATAATACACTACAACCAAAATAGTACACAAAATATCATCACCAATATGTGTAAAGTGCCTACCTATAACTTTGCCCTCTTGAGTACGCGTCCGTGATAAATGCGCGTCTAAATGAAAATACTTTTGTGAGATTACCGAACTTAGAACCTACCCTTAACACACTTATATCTGCAAAAGTTTTCGTTTTGTTGCCGACATGCGAGCTGCGATGATGGATTGTAGAGCTCATTAGTCAATCTGCTCATGACCTTCAATTAGTATGTATTTCTTACTAAAATAAGGTATTTCATACTGAAGAAATGTAGGGCATTACAGTACAAATAAAGTTTAAAACTTGATTCTAAGGGTTCCGTTATAGTAAACTACAAGGAACCCTTATAGTTTCGTTATGTCTGTCTGTCTGTTTATTTTACTTTTATATCGTAGTAGGGTATTGTTAGATAGTTCTTGCAGCACCTTACAAAATTTAAATTGTTATGTATTATGCAAAGCCTGGTGATGAAAAAGAGTGACCGGGAATTTTATTGCCCGTTCTTGCTTAAAGTTCTACGCCCTTGCTTTGCAAACGTGGCAGTAAATGTACATGGAGAAGCTTTAGGTAATTCTTTTTTAAATTTGACGTTTGTAAGTGCCACTTTGTGATCTAAATGAATAAAGGATTTTGACTTTGACTAAATATACTTAGGTTTTGCTTTACCCGTTTTTTATGCATGGATTCGTTTTTATTCTTGCATTTTATTTATATTTTAGCTGTTGAAGTCGCATAATATAGCATTTTACATCTGTCTGCAATTTCAAATAACTATGTTTTCAAGTCATATGCTCTATACTATATGATTACATGATGCGAAGTCATAAACAGCCCTTTATAAATTATTTATCTATCTGTTTCTTTATGTTATCCGGAGAATCTCTGGATTAGCTGAACCCATTTTAATGAGACTGCACTATTACTTGACTGCACGGTTGGTGTAGTGGTTTAAGCGGTCGCCTCGCCGCTGGACACTGCGCTGAGTGTTGTGGGTTCGATCCCCACAAGAGACAACACTTTGTGTGATCTATAAATTGTTGTTTCGAGTATGGGTGTTCATTGTGTCCGTTAGTTGTATGTTTTAAAAGTCCCCGTGATATAGGATTTAATCCTAGATCGGGAGTTGTCTTTTAATAAAAAAATCAGACTTTCACTGAAAGATACAGAACTTTAAAGGGATACATGAATGGACTACTAGCTGTTTCCCGCGGTTTCACCCGCGTCCTGGGCTACTACTTCGCGTACCCGGTTAATTTATAGCCTAAGTTACTCCTAGGTACATCAGCTATCCGTCAGTGAACGTCTTGTCGAAATCGGTCCAGCCGTTCCATAAATTACCGATAACAAACAGACAGACAGACAGACCGGCCGACAGACAGACAGACAAAAATTAAAAAAATGTCATTTCGGTATATGTACCGTAGGTACACGGTACATATACCGAAATTACATTTTCATTCATTTAGAAAAAGCGGTTGTTTCATTATTACAAACAGACACTCCAATTTTATTTATATGTATAGATAATTCGACCCGGTCAGTGGCGCTGTTATTGAAATAGCGAAAATAACGGAGGTGAAACTATATAGGAGTATATTATAACAAAAATAACACTTTTAATAGGTTTCCCACTTCTACGTTCAAATAGTACCTACGTTACATTACACATTTACTACCGGATTGGATTGCAATTCACTAACCGATTCACACAGAAGTATTTGACCACTATCATGCATAGTGCCACGATTGTGTTACCGTTTACGGTAACACAAACGTGGCACTATGCAATCGGAACCGATCGCGCTGAACTTTAGTTCAGCGCGATCGGTTCCGATGCTTTCTCCGACAAACGGATCCATCCAATGAGCTGGAAAAAGACCGCTTTCCTATTTACACGGGAAGTATAAAGTTAAAATATGCAAAATGTTCGATCTACGTCCAATGTTGTTGCGCTTTGCAATGTATTTTGATTGGATAAAGTGGGTTTTAAAAATGTAGTTTTGTGTGAGATAAAAATGGGGTTTATTTCGTTCATGGATTGTTTGGAAATACAGATAATTTGGAACACTATCAGGTCAATTGTTGCCCTTCCTCAAAAAGGCAACTGGTGGAAAGGTAGCTTATAATTAAGATAGTATAATTAAGTAGCTTCTTTACAGCCGAATCTTGAAGGACAAAATGATCATATATTAGCTGTTGCTCGCAGCTTTGCTCAAGGATATAAATTACATACATACATGTGAGAGCCCTTAGACCCCCTTAATTCACCGCTGATGAAAAATTCTTGGCGGAAGCCTACTATGTATAAACTATTTCCCTGCCAAATCGTATCTTTGTACATCCAGCGATTTTCGACAGGTCGTCATATTATAATTACATTTATATTAATTGAGACCATCTACAACGCAATTTCAATGTAATCAAACTGTATTGTAACAAATTCACTACATTTGATCTGAATTGCACTCAATATAATCATTACCGCTAAAGCTGTTATTCTATCATATTTGGTAATACTAGTAAGGACCTTGGGCTTCAAGACTAAAAATCCAACTAGGATAACGCCGCGCTAGGACCAAGACGATAAATTTACCTCGTCGGAAATGCTAAGGTATGTTTATAAACAATTTTCTCAACACTTCATATTCCAAACAAGTTAAATGAAACCAGCCATAATTACCTCCAATATTGAATAAAATATTTTAAAATATTCTTTCACAACGCTATTCCGTTCACAAAACGGTTAAATCTTCCACTACCTATTATCAGTATCTTGAATGATTCATCCTTATTTTGTGGTTGAAACAAAGCGTTGTAATGTAAACGATACGGACGTGACAGGTAGAGGGGTGCCGCAGCACTAGGGGTGAGAAAAGTCGGTAAAATATGTTTTGTCACACTAAAGGCTTAGAGGCGAAAATTGACTACGCTTTCACTTTTTGTCTTTGAGGTATATTGTGCTTTGTTGGGTATGGTGTGCGTTTATGCTTGCGCTGGCTGTTTGTAAGGATACAATTTAGTGAAAGTATAGAAGGTGGGGATAGGTTTGTTGGTGGAAGCAATCGGAACAGTGAGAAGACGATACATATTCTTATAACAAGTTCCCTTATAATTTAAGAAGCATATCTATAAATAAGTTCAAAATTATTGTTAAAGCGAAATTATGTTCAAAAGCATACTATAAAATATCTGAATATAAAGACGACCAGAACGCTGGGGATTGAGCTGTTCTAATTCGACACACAAAAATAATTGTATAAAATGCTTTTTTTTAATGACGTTTCGTAAGTACTTGCAAAGTTTATACGAAATAAAGAAATATTTCATTTCATATATTGTGTGAAGTCAAATTTCTACCTCAATAAGTTAACATAATATTGCTGCTGTTTCAGCAAGAGCCTACACATTTTTACGGGAAATATGGATCATGTTATATTTCACAACTTTTCTCTTCTTTACCAAAAGTCTGCCATGCAGAGCGTATCAAGGCGAAGAAATTATATATATATATATATATATATATTTTTTTTTTTTTTTAATTATTGTCTCGTACTTTGGGAAGCACACTTGTCACACGTATCTTTGTAAATTCTGAATTCAGTCTAAGATACGGAATTTTACTATGTTATTGAGTTGTGGAGACACAAACTGCTACATAGCCAGAAGAACGGATGGTCATTGGAGTAGAAAGAGTCTGGAGTAGTAAGTAATAGTAGATTCGTAGTCGTCTTTCAGCTAATATGATGACAGTTACAATTTTTAAAATTTTCTACAGTGTAGGTAGTACGTTTCTAGCTAAGTCGTCTCACCGCCAAACTGTTTTTTTAAAACTATTTCTTAGCTGGATTAATATTATAAGAAACCACAAGTCTGGTAAGACCTCATTTAAGACTTAGAAGTACATGTTTTTGAAATAAACCCTTTTCTCGCGTCTGGCATGTGAACTGACCTAAATGATCGTGAGTTATTGCTAGCAAACTGTTTTCCTAAAACTAATTCTTCGCTGAAAAAATATTATAAGTATCCGCAAGTCATCGGTAAGACGTTATTTCAGAATTAGAAGTACATGTTTTTGAATAAAAATGAACCCTTTTCTCGCATATCGCAAGAACTTACCAAGATGACCGTGAATTATTCTTAGAAATGCGAGTCATTTACAACGCTGTGGTTTGCTGTTAGGCTGAAATTTCTTGAGTTTCCATGTGGCCAATGTTTTCTTGTTTCTTGGAAACTGAGCTAAGTGAAAAGATATGGGATCTTCAACTTCAGACTTAGGTCCTGTACCTAACACACATGACTATAGCTTCGTCACGGTGGATTGAATGAAGTTTATGTATAAACGTCGCGTCGTGATATCGTATGCAAAAATCATTCAGACAAACAACTGACAAACAAACGACGTGATACCAAAGAAAAAGATATTCAAAAGTTGCAAAAGCTTTGGAATTATCCTGTTTTTGGTGTCACGCTAGATACGCCAAGTAAGCAGGTCTCTCTCCACCATCAGCTCAAATTGAATTCACCTCAAAATAAGACATTTTGAGCAATTGTTTTAATTATATGAAATCAATCAAATCTAAGAGGTAATCATAAGTTGTATCAAACTCTTGGCTCTGAATCCAAGCTCGAGTTACCAAACGTTAGGCAACTTCAACACTATCACAATTTTTTGTACATTTGTGTCAATTTATCTATGTAACTTTTTCTCTGACAATCTACTGATCATATCCTATTATTATTTAGACTAGTTTGGTCCACGTAGTGACGGTTTTAAGAATACAAAGTGCCACTACCATATTTCATTCTGCCACTGCTGTCGCAAGAGACGACTAAGGAAAATACTCGAAGGAATTAATAATATCTTTGCGAAGAGACGGAAAGTGTTATAGTAGGCCAGATCCAAATCCTCGTATTGACTGACAATATTATTGTGACTTAAATTAACTAGTTCGGACCAGAAAGAAATTTGGTTGTTGTAAAAAAATATATTTCACGTGACCTACTGTAGGTTTTACTTGTTATCAAAAATAGCCCAATAGCCAATATTCAGCTCTATATGTAAAAAATATCTTTATCGACACACGCCCGCCGTATACTCTACTACGCATTCTTAAGTGGAGCCACATCTGTTACGTGTCAGAGAAGCGTATGTATGATAAGATTTACCGGGTTTTTGTGGTATCTTTACGGCTTTTTATTACAAAGTGTAGGCCCTTTGGATTCGGATTTCGGATATTCAGTGGAGTTCCGAGGTTTTTATACTTATGTTAAATTTGTCTTCGTTACGAATGGATGACAAGGGACGGATATTAAAAAGTAACGTTATATATGAAGATATACGATCTAGTGACCGCGCTGTAGTATAGTCAAATTTGTCTAAATTATCACTTTTTCACTGAGCTCTTAAATATTCTTATATCCTTTATATTTAAGTATATTATCTGATCGACAGGTATTGGGACTAGTGGCACCCTCCTTCACTGTATAACCTGGTTAGGAGTAGTTGCCATAAAACACACACACCTAGTTTAAAAACTCGTGAAGTTATGTTACCTTGTAACTCACCCCACTTATCAGGGAGAAATCTTTATGTAATTAATACAACAGCTATCTCTAAAAGGATATTTAAATTCAAGTTTCTGAACACGGCACTACTTGCTTGGCGTTGGCTATCGCAATAACCTATGAGCTATTCTGATGTATGTACAAGTGTAGCGGTAGCTACATACAACTGAGGCCATCTAGCGAGCGACGACGAAAGTCTTAACAACAATCCGGCGACATCTATCGGATACAATGCGACGGAAAAACAAAATGCTGAATCGCGCAAGCAGAGTTTGCACGCCGAGTTGTATATATACAACATCTCAAATACGTCTTGGGCTGACAAGTCCACCCGGCCCGATCATCCAGCCTGGTTAGAGAATCCTCCCTCTAGTTGGAGGAACACCACACCTTTCTTCCTCCTCACAGGCAATATTATCCATTGAGAAGCATTTGTGTAAAAAGTTACAATCAAACCATCTCGCAATCTTGCGCGTTGTTAATATTAGTAGCATTATTCAGTTCTTTTCTTTTTCGTGTTAATATGTGGCCAACTCTTATGTCAGAGTTTATAGAACGCCTGAAAGCCTCCACATGGCGCCTCCTCCTCACTACATGGCGTAACAATTCCTGTCCTGTAGGCCCAGCCAAATGAGATTAACTTTAGAATGGAATGTCAAAAAAGTGCATTATTACAACACTTTCATGTATTAGCATCGTAACCCGGAAACGTCCGTTCCTAGACATAGGCCTGCCCCAAAGTTTTCCACACATCTTAATCGTTCATAGTAGGAATAAAAAACTATCAACTAACCCACTTACTCAGACCACACAAAATTTCAGTCAGACGCCCGTAGCCGTGTATATTCACAGTTTCCTTGGATTCCATAAATAGGAGAACAAAACATATCTGCTTATTTAACTCTACAAATAATGTATATTGCAGAACAAAGTTTGCTATGTCAGCTAGCAAAAAACAAACTTCAAGATCGTAATGACCAATACAATTCAAATCCCATTTACTATTTTAGCATGCCTTCCAAAATAAAATCACCTACAGACGAAATCGCAGCAAATCCTTGTGTATACACTTATCGATTAAGCGTTACATTGCAGAGCGTAATCTCGAAGGGGTGTTATCAGAAATAAGTATACATATACATATGTATGTAAGTAACATGTTCTCGTAATGTACTTTTGCTTACGAGAGTTGGGAGGGATGCTAATTTCTGTAAAGTGTTCGATCGATAAGGGAAGTGTGTAGATTGAAACATGCAGAAAGAAGTTTAAGTCATTTTAACGGTTGGATGATGCATTGATTTGCTGAATAGAAATATGGAACAAGTGAAAAGAAAAAGAAAATATAGTAAGATTTAATGTTATTTTCTCGTTCCACCGTCTATATATTTTAACTGCACATTTAAGTAGTATGATAATCATTCGATTAGGCTATAACTACCTCGCCTGCCTAGGCTATAGCTTAGAAGACATCAATGACTTATTGAAGTTTTGTGCATATAAAATTCTCAATTATCGCTTGCTAATCGGTGAAGAAACCATCTTAAAGAAATCTCTATGCCTGAGTGTTCTACATAATATTCTCGAAAGATATAAGTTAACCAATCCAAATATGGTCAGCGTGGTAGACTTTGGCTCTACCACTTTTTTTTTATAGACTCAAGCCTGTATCCCCTAAGGGGTAGGCAGAGGTGTAATATTACACCCACATTTGCCATGATTTTTTTAGGTCCCACGTAATAGGGGGCGAGCCTATTGCCATACCGGGCACATTACCAGACTCCGTGCTGCTACTGAGAATTTTCGTAACGGAAAAAAAACAATAACGCTTTGTCCGACCCGGGAATCGAACTCGTGACCTCTCAATCCCACGCGCATATTTATGCTGCGAGACCAGCGAGGCAGTCTACAATTCACAATATGAGAAAAGGCCTGTGCCTAACGATGAGACATATTATAAACCAAGGCTGATGATAACATAGTTCAGTAATAGTTTAGTTTTACGAATAAAATTATCACACTGTGGTACTTCATTCACACTCTAGTTAACAACAGCTTAAACAGTGTCGCTAAAACATAAACCCCTACACGACTATGTACAACAAAACATGTTCAACTGCAATCTAATTTATTGCCCGAGAGCCAGTCCAATGCGTGGCTAGTATATGCTATAATATGCAGTATTTTGTTTAGAACACACGATTTGTACTGCAAAATGGTGATTTATCAACTCGCTGGCAATTTATTATGAGGGATTGTTAGTTTCTTGCCAGTATTCTTCAGTATCATAAATAATAATAGAAGATTGTTCATGGTTGTTTTTGTTTGTTGTAGTTTCTAGTGGTCTTGTTGTTTCTGTAGTGTATGATATGTATGTACGTTCATGGTGTACTGGAATCGATTTTTTGATTTGGTGATAACTTGAATTCAAACTTTTAATCTTTTGCCAAACAGCAGTTTTACGTAATGGTGACTACTAGTTACAATTGCCTGGTTTTTTTGTATTTTATGCAAGTCCGTCATTAGTTTACACTTTATTTATTCACGCATTTGGTTTGATTATACACTGCAAAGAAGTTTAAAGACATTTAATGTAAGCGATGCGATAATAAAGAGTTAGAATAATTATTTTAGATTGCGGAGAAAGTAGCGATGTAAAGAGACGTGACTGCCTCAGTGGTCCAGTGGATGGCGTATGCATCTGCTGATCGGGAGGTCCCTGGTTCGATTCCCGGGTCAGGCAAAAGTGTTACTGAGTTTTCCGAATTCTCAGTAGCAGCTTGGAGTTAACGGCAATAGGCTCGCCCCCAATTACGTGGGATCAATAAAATTCATGGCGAAATGTGGGTGTGTAACATTACACCTCTGCCTACCCCTTCGGGGATACAGGCATGAGCCTATAGCAACGTAACGACCGCATGTACCATTACTCTATTGATGCAATCCCATTTCTAGCTTTTAGCTGTGAATAATTTGACTTTGTGTGTGTTTTAAGATCAATTTAGAAAATAGGGGTAAATGTTCAACCATCAATGCTTAAATAATAAATTTTAAGATTTGTTGTTGTAAATTTGCAGCTTAAATATATAAAATAGTTATAACTTAAATTAATTGGTACTATTTTGTAACAGTAATATGTGTAGGTATATATAAAATTCGTCTATTACCAAGTGACTGGCAAACAAAAGCTAAAACTATAGGGCGTAAGAAATTGACAATTGACATGTATGTATGTTTCATAGGGTGCACAAACAAGGCATTGCTCAAAATGCCCACGTGATCAGAGCAGAAACGGTTAAAATAAATAAAATATAATACTTATAAATCATAAAAATATAATAACATGATACTAAATATAAATCTTTTTTCTTCTATAATAATTAATGTCTTTAACATACTATTTACATAAATAAATGTAAGTAAAATTACAAACAAAATCGACGTAATAAAAATAATCCTTACCCATCTCGTTGTGATCATATTCCAACCACACAGCCTGTCATATTTCCCTGCTAGCCGCGTCGAATGACGCTGCCATTAATATTGTTCATTCGCCCCCGCATACAAATAGTTCCGTATATTTATCAAGTCTCGAAGACCCTCAGTTGACCACGAGCGTATAGATGAGTAAAACTAAGCAGAATTTTCCAACTACATACACATATTATAAACGCAATGAAAAGATTCGGACTGATCGCTGTTTTGCTATTAATGTTGATCTAAAAGCTGTTTTTACTAAATAGTGCATACTAATTAAAATTCTCATAAGTATTAATTAAGATATTATTTAACATGATTTTTCACCAGATAATGTCAGGCATTTATTTTATAATAGACTTTGCCCGCGGCTCCGGCCGCGTACAGGTGAACAACTTCCCGCTAGACCACCATATGGGCGACAATCGCTCAGCAAGACAACGTCGCTTTCAGTGCTAATGACGTTGGTGCTACTTTACACGCACATTGACACTCGTATACAAAACCAGTTTCTAGTGTGCCTCGACTCTATGAGCGAGCCAAGGGATTTTTTTTTAAACTGGTCCAGCGTCGACTTATTTTATTATACATCATCATCATCCTCTTAGCGTTATCCCAGTTTCAATCTGGGGTCCGCTGTATGTCAGTTGTTTTGGTTTTTAGATGGGCTTTTTTACACCGTTTGCGTTATATACATACGCTTTTTTAGAGATTTATACGCAAGAGCACTTGATATTTTTAAAGTTACTTGCGTTACTAACTGACTAACAGACAACGCATAGCCGAAACTATAGAGCGCAAGAAGCTGTTTGGCATGTAAGTACCTTAGGGACTGTTTCCAAATATTTGTACTGGATCGACAAGAAAGGATTAAAATGTCTTTTTATTATGAATTATAATGTGTTGCATTTGGATCTATTTATCTCAGTTTTGGCCTCTTGTTCTCATTATCATCGTCCTAGCGTTAACCCGGTTGTATCTAACTTGCTGGCTTTCCACCTTAGATATCACGCCCGCTTGCTAGGGTAAGGCCCTTTACTCACGAAGCTATTCAAAAGCTACGGGACTGAGATGCAAACCATGATCGACTACTGGTATGCTGCTCTTTTCCGCACACAAATGAGACTTTTTTATCATTTGAAGAACAAAATTCGTACGACCATGACTCTAGCGATGAAGACAATGTTCTTCTATATAAGTTAAAAAAATTAAAATTATAAGAAAATTTAAAAAGACGGTTCTGGGTGCATCCGTACATCGAAAAAAATAATATATCAATTGTAGAGAATTCGTCTCTCATAGAGAACTACATGAGAATGATAATGAGAAACTTCGTAATTTTTACAGAATGTCAAAAGACGCATATATGACTCGGGTAGCGTGCGACTAGCAAGACGGTGGCGTGCGACTGATATCAAACGCGTCGTCGACGCGTCTCGTCGTGTGCGAAACTAGCTGAATATGTATGGCGGCTACTCACAAGCGACGCATAGGATACGCGTGCGAAACACAAATCGCTTGAGAGTCGCAATCATTTCGTGAGAGAAGAGCCTAACTGATAGGCAACGATTTGACAGAGTATTTGGTTTTCTACAGTGTGACTGTTATTTGACCGACGCGGCAATGCAACACAAATAGATAATAATAAACCTCACATAAAGTGACTCCCCCTAACTGTCAAAAATCTTCATGAAAGCAAAGACCGTCAGCTTAACGTGTTATGTTGTACTGTCGACTTAATTTGCTATCTGAGCCACATACGCACATAGCTGTGAAAAGTCAGTAGTGTGCACCTAAAATGGTGAACATTTACCCAGGTGCCACTTTTGTTAATATCTCCACCTGCCACACCCGCAGTGTACAATCAATAACATTTTTGATAACTTAATAAGTTAACAGATGTACTCATTAACTAGGAACAAGTTAAGGCAATTCTCCAAATAATTTGCCTCTTCTTTCTAAATTTCTCCAGTATTTCCATGTTGTAGTGACGTGTACTCATTATGTGATCAAATACACGACCCATTATAGCTTCCAACGGTCGTCCAACTAGGCCATATCTGCTCAATATTACAAAATAACTGTCTTCCCCTTCTATTCAAAATTACTATGCAAAGGGGTTCTCCCCACCCCAACTAATAAGTAAAAGGCATCACGTACATGGTGCCTGTTTATGCATAAGCAATTTGAGCGTACGGCAGTACTCCAGCCAAGTTATTCAACAAAAAAGGGGGCTTTTAGTTTAAATATTTTAAAATTATATTTTAGCACGCGTTTTTGCATAAATGAAAATTTCAGGCTCCTTTTAGATGCTAGTGATCTCAATTTACATAACTTTATTTAAGGTAAATTTTTTGTTGATATTTTTATGACTGCGCACATTTTTTCGTATTTTAAAATTGTAGTTACAACTGCATTCTTCGGTTGATGTGTAAATCTTGCAATTTGAATATGCAAGTATCTCAATCGTATGACGAAGTTGAAATTTTTAACGACGATTCTTTCTTTTCGACCCATGAGCACACCACGACTTGAAATTTTGTCTGTGCGTTTTTTTTTTATTTTATCGTTGATTTTATTGTTTTATGTTGACGGTCAGTTGGACCTATTTAAATAACACAAATGGGCGGAGATTTCTCGTATTAGATGGCGAAGTAGTGTGATATCGTCACAGCGGTAAAATCTCTCCACTGTATCACTCCATTGTTGGATGCAGGCGGCTCAATATCGGTCTGTGTGGAGAACCTTGGGACAGACCAATGTTCAGCAGTAGATATCTCTAGGCTGACATGAGGTATCACTCCGATTCTATGTGGTCCTCGGAGTAGGAATCATCTGGTTGTGGTGGTGGTGATTTTATATATAAGTCTACCTAATTCTATATTATGATCTGTGACCTGATTTTATTATCGAGGGTATCCTCCAGATGAAATTATTAGCGGTTAACATGAAAAACCTTGAAAACATGATTTTCAAAATACGAAATATCTACCAGTTTATGCTGTAATGCCTATTGAATTGGTTGTGCGCATATTACATTGATCAGTCCTATATTTAAACTGCCGATCTTTCGAATGCTGATCAATTCCGACCGAATTCTTCTTACTCTGTAGTCACTATTTCAACTAGTCATCTTAGCCATCTGCCGTCTCTGACTTGGCTTGCAAACTTACTTGACACCAACATAGTTTAAAACTATTGAATCTGCATATTGCTGTCAGAAACTCAAAGTAGGCTCCGTGCCGCTATTGTTGATAAAATCCGATTAAGTGCGAGACGAACTTGCACACCATGCGTTTTGTACAAAATATAGTGAAAAATTGGGCAAGTGCGAGTCGGACTCGCGCACGAAGGGTTCCGTACCATCATTTATAAAAGAAAATCACGTTCGTTGTATGTATACTTAAATACTTTATAAGTTTCTACCTATTTATTAAGATCGAGTAACAAATTGCTTAAAAATTACGTTTGTTGTATGGTAGCCCCCCTTTATTATTTACTTTTTTAAATTTAATTAATACAACTACATATTCTGTGAAAATTTAAAGCGTCTCCCTGTTACAGTTAGTAATTTTGAGCAAAAAATACGAAAAAAACACGTTTTTTGTATGGGACCCCCCCTTAATATTTTCATTTTTTTATTTTTAGTATTTGTTGTTATAGCGGCAACCGAAATACATAATTTGTGAAAATTTCAGCTTTCTAGCTATCATGGCTTATGAGATACAGCCTGCTGACAGACAGACAGACGGATAGACGGACAGACAGACAGGCAGACAGACAGCGGAGGCTTAGTAATAGGGTTCCGTTTTTTACCTTTTAGCTACGGAACCCTAAAAATGACTGCCGATACAACGATGTAGGTCAAGATACCCTATAGTTATAATTTTTTATTTCCATTACTAATTTTTTTTTGTAGACTCATGCCTGTGTCCCCGAAGGGGTAGGCAGAGGTGTTATATTACACCCACATTTGGCTATGATTATTTTTAGGTCCCACGTAATAGGGGGCGGGCCTATTGGCGCTACCGGGCACATCACTAAACTCCGTACTGATACTGAGAATTCGGAAAAACTCAGTAACACTTTTGCCTGACTCGGCAATCGAACCCGTGACCTCCAATCAGCAGACGCATACGATATCCACTGGACCACGGAAGCAGTCAATGTGCATTAAAAGTCTTATATATATATAGTGTTGATAGCTTTGAAGGAAAATTTCAGGTCGAATCATAACAAGAGGTCAAAGAAATGAGAGGAAACCGAAAGCAAAGGCAATTGCTCCGCCGACAAGAGCTAAGCTCTTAAATGTAAAAATATAAATAATATATAATAGATTTTTTTACCACTCACACAACACCATCTAGTCCTACACTAAGCAGCAGTTTGTACTATGGGTACTAGGCAATGGATAAACATACATGATATAGTTTTTTTTTGTAAATACGTACTTATTATACTTCGAAACACCAAGACCAAGACAAACATCGATGTTCATGCAGACAAATGTTTGACTTGAGCGGGAATCGAACTCGCGACCTTCAGCGTGGCAGTCGTTTATACTTCCATTACGCCACCGGGTCGTCGTCGTGTTGATAGTTTCGCAAATAATTTTTCCTTTATCTACGGTAGGTTAGATAATACGTTCCCGCTTAACTAGGTGAGTAGCTGGCTAAGCGGGAACGTATTATCTAACGTGCAGTCCACGGCTGGACTTAGGCCTCTCCTAACACGTGAGTCAAAAGGACGATACGGTCTTTTATACCACGTTGGCCAGATGGGTCGATTCCCGATAACAACTATTCCGTCTCTTCACAAAGATACAATTTGCTTCGAGTATTTTCCTTAGCGCCTCTTACGACATACACGTGAAGAAGAAATGTGATGGCTGATAATAATGATACTTACGGCCGATTCCTATATTCGATCTATACATGTATTTCACTACTATACATATTTGACATATTATTTATGGAGATTATGTTAAATATGTATATACCGCCTCGGTGGTCCAGTGGGTAGCGTATGCGACTGCTGATCGAAGGTCCCAGGTTCGATTCCCGGGTCGGGCAAAAGTGTTACTGGCTTTTTCCGAATACTCAGTAGCAGCCCGGAATTTGGTGATGTGCTCGGTAACGGCAATAGGCTCGCCCCCTATTACGTGGGACCTAAAAATTCATGGCGAAATGTGGGTGTAATATTTACACCTCTGCCTACCCCTTCGGGAATACAGGCGTGAGACTACAAATACAAATAAATGTATCTCTAGTGTTCAAATCCATGGATAGATCATATTATGATTTGACCAGTCGTAGAACAATCCAATAATTCAATCGCCTATTCCAAACTGATTTACCATACAACAAACCACACTAAATCTCCTAACTCATTTCTCGAAACTACTTGCGCTGAGCTTTCCACTTCGTATCACAGCTAACATGTCCGACCATTCATATAATTACATGCATTTCAACAGCATTCACGAAGAGAATTCAGTTTGCTATCTTGTGTTTCGAAGCACCAAGTTTATCAAGACTTGGCTGACTCGCAAACCGTTTAGTGGGAGCCAAGTATATGTACTTGGACTGTTGAGTGGTTTATACGAATTATATGTTTTAATGGTATGAGATTGGGTGGTAAGTGCTACAGCGTAAACGGCTGGCCGCAATTCAGCAAACCGTTGGCTGGTCACATGTTGATTTTTATATATACTCGTATATATTTTTATATACTCGCGCCTTTATTTCCGAAGGAGTTGATAAAGGTATATAATATTACATCCATATTTTGCTACAGTATGAATGTGTAGGTCCTACGTAATAGGGAGCGAGCCTTTTGCCGTTACCGGGCACTTTACCAGGCTCTGTGCTGATTCCGCGAATTCGGAAAAAACTCAGTAATACTTTTGCCTGAACCAGGAATCGAACTCGGGACCTCGCAGTCCTGATCAGCAAACGCATACGCTATCCACTGAACCAACGAAATAGGCTATTTTTACATGTAGCCGCATAATCTCAGTTCACTGATTTGTGGCTGTAGTAGACTGTGCCTACACAATATTGTGGTCTAAGATATTCCACTCTCCTCAACAGACTGGTCGTTTCAAGCCAGATGCTCTTAAATTCTAATAATAAAGTCTATCTCTAGTAAAAGAAACACGAAGTACTATAACATTTTCCTTTTTACTTATTGTCATTCCACAAGATTTGCCTGCGACATAATAATGGTAAAATGCTATAGTTTTCTTTATTTCAACATTTCTGCATGTACAATCTAAGTTTTTGCTACATAATTATTTGGATAGATAAATTTCACGACTTTGTTTTTGTACCTAATTTAAATATTGCTTAATTAAACTACAGTTAACGGATTTTATCGCGTTATATTGGTTTCACTGAGTTATTAAATTTAAATCGAATGATCTAGAAACTACATTTAATTTATTACTAGCCAACGTTTCGAATTCTTTGCAGGATTCATGGTCACAGCAGACTGAGGTGATATTTGTCTTTTTCTTGAATGTATACCTAAGTTATTTCAAACTTTTTTTTAACATTCGCGTAAACCCAAGAGTATATTGGTTGCTTAAATTTAAAATAAATAGAAGAATGGTTTAGCTGCAATGTATATTATTCGCGTATGTTAGACAGAATATATTAGTCTCCGTCTCGCTGTATGTCCAATAAAGCTAAAATGAAAATACAATTGGAAGTCTCGAGTATTTCTCGCATTGTTTTACAAATGACCTAAATACCGAGCTATTCTATGGGCACGCTGGAATATATTGCCATTACATTATTTTCTACAAGTATGTGGTGATAAATGAAATAACTAAGAGTCATATATAATTGGTTGAAAACTCAGTTGGAAACCGCATTTATACAAGCACACAAACCCAATAGCACATGAGAATAGACATTACGATGACTACGTCCACTCCATCTTTTTGATAAACTTGGCTAAAAAATAGTGACCTATATTTTGGATGAAAGCCGTACCTATAATAAATAATAAGTAATTGTCTGAATCGAGGCTAAAGTTTTTTTCGTATGAGTATCCGTATAGTTAATCTGAAGTGACAGTGGGCAGGGCATGTAGCCAGAAGGACCGATAGACGTTGGAGCAGAAAGGTTTTGGAAAGGCGGCCACGCACCGGACGTCGTAGCAGAGGTAAGCTTCCCGCAAGGTGGACTGACTATCTTGTAGGCATCGCGGGTAGCAGATACGTGTGGCTCAGGATTGGTCCATGTGAAGAGCCTTCTGGGAGGACTATGTCCAGCAGTGGGCGTCTTTCCGCTGATATTATGATTATCTGGTGTCGGAAATTTCAGAGCGCCCATAGGCCAGCAGCGATAGCCTAGTGGAGAGACCGACAGACTGCTACGCAGAGGGTCTCGCGTTTGAATCCACGGCGCACACCAATGACTTTTCAGAGTTTAGTGTGTATTAAATTGTTAATTATCGCTTGCTTAACGGTGAAGGGAAACACCGTGAGGAAACCTGCATGTCTGAGAGTTCTCCATAATGTTCTCGAAAGACATGTGACGTCTGCCAACCCGCACTTGCCCAGCGTAGTGGACTATGGCCTTAACCATCTCACAGTGAGAAGAGGCCCGTGCCCAGCAGTGGGACAGTTTATATACAGGGCTGATGATGATGATAGGCCTCCGACATGGCCTAACAATACTGGTGCTCAAACAGGAACTGGTACCGACAGTTTTACGTATCTTCTTAAGCACTGTTAGTAGCGCTCTGTTGTAAATGCCGCGCGATCACCCATCCAAGTTGAAACCTGGTGGTGTTTAACTTTGCCGACCTATTAGAACGGCAAGTCGAGTCATGAGCGCAACAAGCAGAAGCTTTTAAAGACTGCCGGCAGTGAAAACACTCTAAACTAAGTAATAGTCAATGTGCGGACGGGACCTTGTGTCAGCGTTATCCCATAACGAAAGTAAGCAGAAATCTGCCACTTCCGAACTGTAGGTTGTAAAAATCAATGAACTTACTGAATGTATGACATAGCCGTTTAAGCAGACAGCTTGCTGTTGAACATTGCTCCGTGTGTTATTTTGATTTGAGTTAATCAAAATTGTTATTGTTGCTATTTCGGGTCTCGATGTATTTTGTGTCCATAAATGAATGTTTGTAAATTGTCGGTCGATAAAGTAATAATTCGTAGCACGGTTATTAACTTTTGATATAAATATGAAATGAAAAAAGAGGTAGGTACAGCAAAATTGTATAATATTATATATTATTATCGAAATTATTTGAGTTCTATACCGCAGACATCAATTTAAAGGCATTTGTCAACAAGTTTGCCAAAATTGTTGACAAATGCTTTTAAACTGATGTCTGCGGTTTTGTTCAGAAGTTTTGTTGTTGTTTTTATTTGACTTTTAATAAGTGCATAACCAGAGGTCGTAATAATGTCTGTGTGTGTCACAGACATTCTTTTTAAGCTATTAATCTGTAATAAACACACGTGGTGCCTTCTGCCAGCGTTGCTTTACTTTACCAATCTACTACGGACGGCAAGTCAAGAGATGCTATGAGTAGAGTCAACAGCAAAAGTAGATGATTAAAATCAGAAATTCAATAATAATGAACGGAGTTCGCGTCAGAACTATGTGGCGTCGAAGTGATTCAAAAGTATCTGATTGTAAATTATACCAATCATTTACTGGTAGTACAGCTGCCATATATTCGTGATCGGTAAAATTCATCAATATTGTATTCTAAATTCAAAGGACAATGGCAGATCTCCATACATCAAAATGTCTGAAATTAAATTGAAGCGACCAGTAATAAAAAATATATCAAAAAATTTGGCGTAAGTAACAGAGTCTATAAATGATTCTATTTTCACTCAGGAAAGGTGGAAAAAGAAGATATCGGTGTTTGAAGTTTTAGTTAAGAATGAACAATGTAGGTACAAGGAAAGTTATAGTATGAAAGTTAAACAATGTAGGTAGGTACGTTTGAATTATCAAATGACATATTATGTCAGATTGACATCAAAACGCGGAAGTATTTTGTAGCATCTAACTGTCACAGCCAAAGACAAAAGCAGAGCTGCACATTTTAAATCGATTTTATGTGAAATCGATACAACTTTAAAACGATGCTGTGACGTTTTTATTTGATTTAAACGTTGTTTTGCTTCAAAAATATTAGCTTATTGATATAATGTTGATTAAATATTAAATAACTGCATTTGAAACCAAACCAACTCTATAAAGATCGATCGTATTGATTACTTATTTAATAATCGATATGGACATAGCACTCACGTCTATTCCTGTCACACCATTGTCTATGGCAACAATCAAATAAAAAAGTATTCGTTATCAATTGGAATGCTTTTTATCATCATAAAATACTCCAGCTTTAACGAGACAAAGTGAAAATATTAAAAATCGTAGAAAAAAAAAACAATTTGTTTTGTTCATATGAAGTTTAAGGTCGCCACAACAAACCCAGACCAAATTCTGCCATTGTTCTTTGTATATTGTACGTGACAGCCGAATTTCAGATTGACATTAAAGAGTTTCGATACTTGGATTTTTGCACTATTCCAACAGAACTCTTGCTAACAGTGTGACAAAAGCGCGAAATCAATATAAATAATGCCCTAAAGATCATCAGAAAATTATCAATCTACCTTCCGGTTTTTATACATATAGAAAAACTATTTATTTGTCACAGACACAGAAAAAGTACAACATAAAAAAAAAAACAAAACGCAAGGCATAGCATTAGTCTGTGACAGATAGGTACCTACACTGTGGACTGTGACAGATAATAATATATTGTAGGCGACTAGGCAAAAGCAATCATTGAGTTATAATTTTGTATTGCATCAGCTACTATTGAACTTTGACATAAATGCACAAACATGCAAAGATTGTAATAGCGCGAGTAATATTTATTGAATTATGGTTTTGTATCACATCAGTTACTTTTAAACATTTGACAGAAGTTACAAAAAACAAAATACATGAGAGATGAAATTTGGTAAAATTATAATAAATATACAAAGACTGCCTCTGTGGACCAGTATGCGTCTGTTGATCGGAAGTCTCGGGTTTCGGGCAAAAGTGTTACTGGGTTTTTCCAAATTCTCAGTAGCAGCACGGAGTCTGGAGATGTGTCCGGTAGCAATTCATCTGCTTTTCCGTAAAACATAACAAATTAAATTATTGGGGTAATTAAAAAATAAGTATGAATAAATTATTTGCCTCATGATTACGTGGCCTCAGTTTCATCATTTATATTTGATTTTAACTGTTCACTAGTTTTGAAATTTTTTTTCACTTCTTAGTTCTGATGCGAATTGAGTTTATATATTATTCTTTTGGAGTCAAAACTGATCACGAATTTATGGCAGCTGTACTAGTAGTTAATTATTGGTATAATTTACAATCACATACTTTTGAATACCTTCGACGCCACACAGTTCTGACGCGAATTCCGTTCATTAGTATTGAATTTTGATCATCTACTTTTGCTGTTGACTGTACCTACTACAAGCTGTATAGCACTCAATATATATTTTTTTAATCGAAGACCTAAGTTTATACAATTAGGTAATACGTTCGCACAAAAAGAGATATTTTCTTAGCTTGAGAAAATCAACAAAATGTAATTCGAACTTTACAACAACTCGTTAAATACTAGCATCTTTCTAGCATAAACTAAACTACCTTGACCCATGTTCAAATGTAACGTAACTATAGGTACTTAACGAAATAAAGAAAAAATATTTTCACATTTTGTACAAACGTACGCAATTTTTAGCCTACTTATCTGTCCCAAGTTTTCTACACGAGAGCACATTTAGGCAATTCCATTGCATTTAGAAAGACAAAAAACGGTGAGCTAGAAATTGGAGACGTTAAAAATACCAACCTTTTAAGGTTGGTTTACATGGAAAGTGAGATGTGCTTCTATTTTTCACTACACATAGAGTCTGATATATATAGGGTATCTAATTAGACCAGAACTTCTCTCGTTATAATTTTAGGTGTCTTAAAGAGGTACCTAATGATAAACTAGCAACCACACGTAGCTTCTTTTGGTGCCTTCCATATTCCTACTATCGTGTTACAGGCATAGCCAGGTTCAGCAGCAGTGAGCACAGTCAATGTTTAAAAAATAAATAAACAGAAGTATATTGCAGGAGTTGGAAATAAATAACTGGACGTAGATATCAATTCGTGAAGTTAAGCGCATTTCATCATCATCAGCCTTTAACAGTCTACTGCTGGACAGGCCTCTCCTTTGAAAGGAGGAATTGGCCTACTACACCACGCTGGCCAAACGGGTTTTATTATCATTTAATTTATTGATGGCCTTTATCAGTCGTGTTGGTGAATCAAACACCATCTAACAGTGAGAATATCTATTGAGATGGCGGAGCCCTTTTGATAAAATATTTTTCTGGCACTTCTGGTTGGACTAGAAGCTTCAAATTCTTACTGCTGTTACGAGCTTACCAATAAAAGATCATGAAGAACATTATAACTTTTTGACCCACTCGTACAAGTAAGACACAAAGCACCGCTCCATTGGTGCCCAGTCCTTATGTCCTGTTAAATATGTGTGCTGGTACAATGAACGGACGACTTTGCCAAGGCCAGAGGTTGAATATATGAACAAACTGCTCCAGTGCCATTTTGAAAAGTAGGTATTTCGTTATGAGTTGCTTGTAGGCTCTCTGAGTGAGGGGTAAAGTATGGTTTGTTACGAAGATAGTATTTCAGCCCTGTATATTAAAAAAAGTTGCGATAGCCAAGTGGTGTTCGGACTGCCGAGATGATGAGCTCGGGTTCGATCCCCAGGTACCCCGGGCTCACACCTCTGACTTTTCGAAGTTATGTTTGTATTGTATTATAAAAATGTTAATTATCGCTCGCTTAATAATAATGTGCCCGGTAGATGGCAATAGGCTCGCCCTCTGTTACATTGGGGCTGAAACATAATTGGCGAAGTGCGGGTGTGTAATACACCTCTGCCTACCCCTTCGGGGATAAAGGCGTGAAGTTATGTTATGTTATATTAAATCCACGGGATGGTACTGGCCTATTTTTACTGTAAGAAGTGCTAGGCCACAGCTGTCCATCACACTGGCCACAGTGTTTCGCATACATGTCTTTAAAGAGCACTATGGAAATCTTTCAGACTTTAGTTACTGCTATAGGTACAATTAATGCTAATAGTTGAAAGAAAACGTCGTGATTGGACGCCACGATTGTCTAGATTCTAGATGACGGAGTAATTACAGAAGATTACATTACGGAGTTATGTTATGTAGCTCTGTGTACGAAGAGCCTTAAACTTATTGCAGCTTGTAGTCTTAAAAACCGCTGTATTTATGCCGTTTGCATGTGACCTAATTTTTGACAAACATTTTCTTTTATTGCGGCCCTTGGGTGTGGGCATAAACACATCCATTAAGCCGGCCCTTGGAGAGTTAGAGTCATCTTCTCTACTTCTCACTAGGGTAATTCTCGTCCGGCACGTCCTAGTCGTGGGGGTGGGCACCATGGGCTCCAGTAGGCCGGAGTGTTTATAGTGGCAAAGTTCGGATGAGGACCCAGTCCTGCGGGGTATAACGCAGAACCCTTGCCCAGGGTTACGGGTGAAGACCGGAACGGTTGTGAAGGCGGAGATGTAGATCATCGGTACGGCGGAACAAGCGGAAGCGGCAATTTCACAAGGATCTCTACCTTGGACTCGGGAAGATTAGTCTCGTTAAACCTTGGATGGTAGCTAATCTAGGAGAAGGTACTCCAAAATCAAACCAACTGCTGCCTTGCAGTTAAGTGTTGGATCACTAAAGGCTAAGTGGGCACTCCTGATAAGAGCGCCAAACATGTAAGGCTACCGTGAGCCCTGAAAACCAAATAACTTCAAAAAGAACGGGAGCAAATATTGGGGTAATATTTGCTACTATCAATATCCCAAAAGCACATGAATGTCGGAATTAAATACGAAACTACCCCAGGAGGGTACCGCTGATAGCGGAGAATCCCTCTCTGCGCAAGGCTGTTCTCAACAGCTGAGCCCAGACTGTCCCATGGTATCTGAGGGGGACAAATTTCGATTAAATGAACTGAGCACGAGAAACCCAGATATAAACCAAACTAAAACATTCCATCAACAGGTATTTCACAGGGGACTATTTCTGACCCGCGCTAGGTCTAACTCTTTTAGTGGTCAATCAACAAGTAAATATGCTGAACGGATATCAATAGACGACAATGAAAATCAAGCGCAGGAGCAAGATTGGACTGTAGTCCAGAATAGAAAGCGAAGAGGCAGCCCGGATGCAATCCTAAAATTGCCAAAACAAACTAAACTTGATTATTGGCTTGCAGCACCCACCCCAACAACTAATAGCTTTTCTGAGCTCTCTAAAGACATAGATGCAGCTGAAACAACAGTACCAAAACCGCAAAAACCACCACCTATATTTGTGGATAAGGTCAGTAACATCCAACCACTAACTAAAATGTTAACTGAGGTAACGCAAGGAGACTTCGAAATTAAGATACTGCAGTAAGAACGAGTTAAAATACAACTTAAATCTGCTGAAGTCTACTCGACTGTATACAAGGAGTTGAAGAAAAGGAATACAGAATTTTACACTTACCAACCGAAATCAGAAAGGAGCTTCAGAGTTGTCCTGAAAAACATACACCCCTCGACTGATCAGCAGGAAATTAAATCGGCGTTAGAAGAACTGCAACATAGAGTCAGAAATATTTGGAATATCAAACACAGATCAACAAAACAACCACTTAATATGTTCTATGTTGATCTCGAACAACAATCAAACAACAAGGGGATTTACAATGTAAAAACCTTAGTCAACTGTAGCGTTAAATTTGAAGCACCCAGACCCAAACGTGAAATCCCACAATGTGCAAACTGCCAACAGTACGGACACACAAAAAAATTCTGTCATAGACATCCAAACTGTGTAAAGTGTGCAGGACCCCATCGCACTGCCGATTGTCCTAGGAAAGAACGCTCTGACAAAGTTAAATGCATTCTATGTGAAGGTAACCACCCAGCGAACTACAAAGGCTGTAATGTATATAAAGAGTTACAGAAAATCAACTACCCTACATCTCACCCCAGAACTCGAACTCAAAGAAAACTTAGCCCACCGCCAAACAAACCACCCTTATACACCAATAGTGCTCATTCGTATGCTGAAGTACTCCAAAATGGTGGAGCTCTTAGTAATTCCAACCAAACTCAAAAAGCACATACATATTACGGAAATTTCGCTGCACAAATTGAACGAAACCATACAAGCCATCACTAACCAAATATTATCTCTCACCAAACTAATCAATGAGCTCATGTCAAAATTGGCATTACATTCGGGGCACTAAAAATCTGTGTTTGGAATGCCAATGGCTTGTCAAACCACTCCGAGGAGTTAAAAACGTTCTTGAAAATTCATACAATTGATGTAATGCTGATCTCAGAGACACACTTTACCAGTAAAAGTTACCTGAACATCCCAGGATATATATTGCACCACACAGTGCACCCAGATAACAAAGCTCTCGGAGGGTCAGCAATCTTAATGAAGCAAAATATTAAACACCACCGAATACAATCTCTCTGTCTGGAATACATACAGGCTACTAAGGTTGTTGTGACTGATAATACCAGCGAATTAACCATCTCAGCACTATACTGCCCTCCAAGACATAAAGTCAAACAAGCTGACTTTGAGCGCTTCTTCCAGTTGCTAGGTCCCCGATTCATAGCCGGTGGTGACTATAATGCTAATCACACTTACTGGGGATCTAGGCTCACTCTGCCAAGAGGCCGCGAACTCTTAAGATGTGTCCAAGACAATAATATGGACATTCTCTCAACAGGACACCCCACTTACTGGCCTACAGACAGAAATAAAACATCAGATCTCATTGATTTCTGTGTAATCAAGGGAATTTCCAAAAACTACTTCACCTGCGAGAGTTGCCTGGACCTATCTTCTGACCACTCACCAATCATCGTCAACTTTTCCACCACATTAGTTGAAAAGGAAACTAAGTGCGTCTTGCACAACAACAGAACTAATTGGATCTTATTTCGGCACCTCGTAGATGCTGCTTTTGAGAAACCAGTCAAACTGAAATCTGAACATGAGGTCACTGACGCTGTCGAACAGTTTACAAGAACCCTACAGGATGCCGCCTGGAATTCTACGCCAATAATAAAAAAGAGCACCACAGTGAACTACGTACCTACCCACATACAAAACTTAATATCTAATAAAAGAAAAGTTAGAAAGCAATGGCAAATTACTAAGTGCCCCCTGGTAAAAACACGGTTAAACCACATCAGCCGCCTGCTCAAGAACGCACTCGATCGAGATCGGAACAACAGCTTTCATAGTTATTTGACTAGTCTTGACGCCACTGCTTCCTCAGACTACTCTTTATGGAAAGCAACAAGGAAACTTAAGCATCCCACAACTGCATCTCCACCCTTAAGAACAGCTGAAGGCACATGGGCCCGTACCGATTCTGAGAAAGCCTACACGTTTGCAAGTCACCTGATGTCTGTTTTTACACCTCATCCGAATGACAGCACACCTCAACACGATCAAGAGGTCCGAAATTTTCTTGCTGAGGTCTCGCATATAGAACTGGGTACTGATACAACTTTGTTCACAATAAAAGAGGTTGTCGAGGTTATAAAAAAAAATCATCCAAAAAAAGCTCCAGGATATGATCTTATTACGAGCCGACTGCTAGCTGAGCTACCACAATCCGGACTTAAGCGTCTCACGTCCATCTACAATGCTATGGCAAGACTCAAATTCTCTAGCTAGGCCTCCAACTTAGAAAACTCTACTGGCTTGTGGGAAAAAAATCCCAGTTGTCTCTCGAGAACAAACTCCTACTCTATAAGGCTACTCTCAAACCAATATGGACCTACGGTATTCAACTGTGGGGGACAGCTTCACAGTCCAATCTAGAAATAATGCAAAGATTTCAAAACAAGATTCTCCGCATAGTAACTAATGCCCCATGGTTTATAACCAACGAACAATTGCATAAAGATTTAAAGATAAATGAGTAGACAATAAATGAGGAGATAATCAGACACACCAGATCATATAAACATAGAATTATGAACCACCCTAACGCATTAGCCCAAGGTTTGATGAATAACAGGACGTCTATACGTAGACTGAAACGAAAAATCCCCCAAGATGTGGTACGATGATCATTGATCACCTCGCATCACATTTGAACAGGATGTGACAGAGGTCACACTCCTATGCAAGTCCTAGCACACTCAGACACACATACTGCCAAATGTCCCATCAGGAGACAGATCGCCGTAGATAACGAATCAAAAAAAAAAAAAAAATCTTTTATTAAAAATAAGTCTAACTTTTTAAGGCTATGTTTAGTTGGGGGCCTTAAATAAGGAACACAGAGAACATTAAATATTTTATATTCATAAAAGTACCACAAAAAATATTCTAAAGCTATTTGTATATTTTCAAATGTAATATTTTTATGGCACACAATGTTGTTCACACATGAACATGCCATATCAGCGATATAATCCTACGTGAGTATTTACTGGAACACAGATTGTTCGTGATTTTAATTAAATTAAGAAAATATCACGTATTCACCTAAGGCATATAACGCTGAGATGGCACCTTTCACATACAGCACACAACCGTAAAGTTGTGTGTGTGTACATAGGATAAGTTTAGTATATAAGATTATGTATTATAAGAAATAAACCAGTCACAAGTTCAATCCGACTTTGACTCGATACCCTTCCCATAACTCTGACGGTGGCCAAGACACCTTTAGCCATCAGTACTGATCAGCTCGGTGAGTCTGTCGAGTTGGCCGTCAGAAAACCATCTCCACCATACCTAAGTCCTACCCACAGTCCGTCTGTCATCATAGGTCTCCGGTGGCAGATATCCCGCACCTATCTATATAAGTATATATAAATACGTATAGTAGGGCTAGGATCTAATAGGGATTGTAGGGACAAATAGGGTTAGGTTCTAGGCGCGTACGAATCGTAGGTCTGTATCACAGCATACCACAGTAGTACCACGATAGTACCTGCCATAGGTTAGGCGCTTAGTAGTAGGTGCGTATAAGTGCTGGTCTGTATCACAGAATACCACAGAGCACCAAGCCTATACGCATTATACGCTAGGTACAAGTTAGGATAGGTTTAAGATACATATAGGTATAAGGATTAGGATAACTAGGATAGGATATTAGGTATAGGTGATAGGCTACGACTCTAGGATAGTGTAGGTTAACAAGTTAGATTAGGCCCTTATCATCTAATCACTCCCACTGTACATTGTGGTTTAGGATCCCGCTGTTCAGTGTGGTCCTTCGCCGGTAGGATAGGATTTAGGATTGGTCCTATTAGAATCAGTAATTGCCCACCCCCCCGAAGCACGTGGTCCTCTTGTCCCTTAAATTGACAAATTTACTGACTGACAACTGATATACAGCAGACTTGCGCACCAACCTAGCGCTTGTTTCGTTGTATATTAAGTGACTGACTAACTTAGTTGCGTCGTTCGGTAGCGGATCAGGTATCGGTCTCCCTGAACAGGGTCGCCCCGGTGCTCGAGAAGTCGCACATACCGTAACGAGGAAACAGATCGCAACTAAGTTACTTTTTGTTTTCAACCCACCCCTTGTTAGGTTAAACAGGATAGGATAGGGGCAGCAAGATGGACGTACAACAGATCAACGCAATTTTAAAAAGCCAGGAGAGCTACTACAAAGAAATCGGACGCATATTAACCAACATCAAAAAGGACTCGGCATCCAGGAAAACAGAAAAATACATCGCAGAAAGAAGATCGCAACTCACAGAAGTATTTACCAGAGCATCGGAGAACCATTCACTACTCGAAGACCAGGACATCTTAGAAGAACATACTTATATAAAGTCTAACTACTTCGGGATTATTAAAGACCTCTATACAGACGCTATGGATTACTTGGAACAATATGAAACAAAACTTTCCACTTGTCAGCAACGTCATGACTTAGAAAATGTAAACATCAAAACCAACAGTACCAATTCCGCAAAAATGAATTTGCAATTATATCGCATCAATCACTTGCGTCAAGACCTCAAAAAAGCAGCTTTGGCGATTGAAGACGATAGACCCAGCTATCATTATAAGACATTGATAGAAGCCTTACAAAAGCAGTGTGATAAAGTGGAAGAAGGCCACTTCAGTATCTACGAGGAAGAAAATATCTTGGAGCATAGTTATGTTCAGGATCAAGTGTTTGAAAACTTGAAAACGGACTACGATGACATAATCGACCGATTATATGAAAAGTTACAACAACATCACACTGATCACAAACCATCCGTAAAACTACCAAAAATAGTCATCCCTATGTTCACGGGAGGCTATGAGTCCTGGAGCTCGTTCTATGATTTATTTTTGAAAATTATTCACGAAGATAAATCACTCACAGATACAGAAAAGATGCAGTATTTGAAGACGCACGTGAAAGGTGATGCAGCTAGACTCATTAGGCATTTGACAGTCTGCGAATTCAACTATGAAACTGCGTGGACGTAGCTTAAAAATCGCTACAAAAATGAGAGAATGATTATCACTAAGCACGTTGACAACATTCTCAACATACAAAAATTAAACGTGGGCACTGCGAATAATTTGAAGGTCCTGCATGATACAATAAACGAAAATTTAGAGGCGATTAGAAATCAGAAAATTGATATTTCGTCGTGGGATCCTATTTTGACAAGGATATTGAGCCGCACTTGGGATTCGGAAACTGACGAAAAATACGAACAACAACTCGTAGAGCCGAACAAGCCTCAACCATTCTCATCAATGATGTCGTTCCTGGAAAAACGATTAATGTGTCTTGAAAATACCAACTATGAAAGAAAAACCGATTATAAACAATTGTACAATACAAAATCTATAAATAGCACGTACGGCTTCAAGTGCTGGCTATGTAATAATAACACGCATAACATATACATGTGCGCGCAATTTAAAGCATTGTCAGCAGAACAGCGTAATAACAAAGTCAAGGAAAATCACATATGCAGACAGTGCATAATACATGACTCATCCAATCAATGTTATAGTAGTGGAAAGTGTAAATATTGTGGCAAACTAGGTCACCATTCATTATTGCACCTTGAACCTCAAAAGAAGGTCAATGTCAACAATTACGTCAACAGAAATGACAACAATAAAGGGTTAAAGGATCGGAAAAACTTTGAAAACCCAACTACAAGTACAGCTTGGACAAAAACCAAGTCAAATATGTCGTCCGCGACGGTACCAGACACACAGAATACAACACTTTTAGCGACGGCCCTAGTGCACACATACGCCAAAGATGGCACGTCACACCTACTAAGAGTACTGTGTGATCAAGGTTCCCAGGCTTCATTCTGCACGGAAGAAGTAGCCTAATTACTTTCCTACCCTCGCAGCAAAATAAAATGCGAGATAGTAGGTATCGGTGATGAGACACCGAAGATTTCAAACTACAGTATTGAAATTAACTTACAACCAAGATTCCCAAGCGAATTTAAGTTACCCGTAAAACTCATTATATTACCGAAGTTAACGGGTGCATTACCAAATAAAACGATACAACAAATAGAAGCGGACTGCTTAGTAAACAAGCTAATTGCAGATCCCACTTATAATAAGCGAGGTCCAATAGACATAATATTGGGCGCTCAAGAATATAGTAGAATATTGTTACAAGGCTTAAACAAAATAGAAAACGGTATTATTGCCCAGGACACCGAGTTTGGGTGGATATTATCCGGTATATGCAGTAATCCTGCCACCAGCAACATACGAATTGCTAGTATGACAACGCGCTCAGTTGAAATGCAACAATTAACGAAATTTTGGGAATTAGAAGAGATACCGGAGAGAGAAAGTGTATCCAACGAAGACCAATTATGCGAACATCTGTACCAACAAACCACAGTAAGGAATCGAGATGGAACCTACACCGTTCGGCTTCCATTTAAAAAACCTGACGTTAGTTATGGGAATACACGCCTAAAAGCCGCTGCGAGACTGTTACAACTAGAACGAAAGTTTGAAGGAAATAAAACATTGCAAAATCAATACAAAGAATTTCTAGACGAATACCTAAAAATGGGTCATATGAGAAAAGTGCCGCAATCAGACTACTACCAAGGGCTGGCTTGTTCTTCGGGGATCTGTGACGTTGGCGCGGCGGTCGGAGCTTGTTGTCTTGCAGAACTTGCTTGACATGTTGAAGCTCGGCGTCCAGGTGTTTCCTGTCACAGATCCCCCGGGCTCTCTGAAACAAAGACATTCCCGGTAGCTAACTGTTTAGGATGGTGGTGATATTCACCGTTTAAGTACCTATTTGTATGTGTCTTTTTCCTATACACAGTGTGGCTCAAAGAGTTGTTTTTGTTCCTGATAACAAGTAGATCTAAGAAAGTTAAAGAATTGTTTGCCTCTAAAAGCCTTGAGGTTCAAGTTGGGCTGGAACGCCAGCGGTGGCAAGAGCACGGCGCAGTATGTCATTGAGGTTGGCGTGTCGAGAAATACGACCCGCGCTCCTGCTGCATGACAGGCCATGGTGACCAAGGCTATCGACAGCCTCTCCACAGTGACAACGATATAGTTATAGTTTTTCAACTTAAGTATATCTGCAACAAGAGATTTTCTGTTTATTGACACTGAGGTGACGACAGAGTGATTCTTTTGTGGCACTGTTGCCAAAGCATAATAATATTTGCGTTAAAATACAGGCAATCATTTAAATCATCACTAGCCTTTGACAGTCCACTGCTGGACTAGGCCTCTCCTTTGAAAGAAAGAATTGGCCTACTATACCACGCTGGCCTAACGGGTTGGTATAGGGTTTGTATCAAGTTTTCCTTCTCTTACAGTGATGTTCTATGCATAATATGCTCCCTCTGTCGGCTCTTACGACACCCATGGGATGATATGGGGTGGTGACATACCGTATTCTTAATCCGTCACCACACGTCACTGCCGTATTCTTAATCCACAGCATATTTAAATGCAGTAATCAAATTCTGAATTGCAACGAAACGTTTTCTAATAACCCTACGCAGTTGGTGAATCATTGACATCAAAAGTAACGCACATACTTTGACAATAATTTGGGATCGTACTTTCAAAGGTTCTTTCCAGAGAATCATTGAAATATGTTTAGTTTTAGGGAGGAAGTTTTATCTTCATTACATCAAGCGCTTAAATACTATATAATTTAATTGAAAATAAAAAGCAATTTAACTTACTGTCACAGCCATAACCATAAGCTTTTCAGTTTACAAAAGCTCACAACACACCTTACAAAATAAAAAAGGCATGAACAATAAATTCTAATTAAACTCAGAACGGAAAAGGAAACGCACCAGATGCGACACCGATAATCCTGGAGAAAATTTCTAATAGATACGAACCCAAACATGCAAACATCACGCACACATGCATAATTCATGCGGGCATACGATAGTTACATTACGAATAAGCTAAGGTGGGCACACCAGATGGTGCTTCTATTTAAATGCTTGGCCACACGGCTTAGCGTTCAGCTTGCAAACAAACCACGATGTATTCTCTCCACATTGAAACACTAGAAGCTTAGCTCAGCTGTTAGCGTATCCGCATACTAATTTATGATACATTGCCTAGCTTATATTACATGTAGTATTTTCAGATTTGGTTAAACTGTCGTCGCGAGCTAACTTTCTTGCTATTTCATCATCATCAGTCGCATCCCTCACTCCTTAAGCGCCAATACGAGAACTACCTCTTACCCAATTTAAAAGGCGATCGAAGCTTTGGCTCATCGAAAAACGTTCTTACACGTTACAGGAATTTCTAAATTAATAAAATAATAATATTGTATTATAATGGATTTTAAACTTACGCGATTTTTATACATCATACAAAATAAATTAGCGGGTCTTAATCGCGTACAATTAACTTATTTAAGGTATAAATAACTATTTGGATACACTTATAGAAGTTATCAAGAGCATGAAAAAGGAACCAGGCGAGGTGATGGTGAGTTTTGATGTTGAGTTCACCAATGTTCCTGATCAAGATTGCCTTGAGGTGTACAGAGGAAATTAAGGGAAAACGGTCTGTCTGATGAATTCACAGTTCTACTTAAGAATTGCTTGGATGGTAACTACTTCTTATATCGTGGACAACACTACCTCCAGATCAATGGAGTGGCTATGGGTAGCCCTATAGCACCGGTAATGGCCAACATCTGGATGGAGCACTTCGAAGAATCCATAGACATGTAGGCATCAAATGTTAAGCTGTGGAAGAGGTATGTCGACGATATCTTCTGCATCATGAAGGGGAACCAGCAAGACGTGGAACAATTCGCAGACAAATTGAGCTCCATACATCCAAACATTGGATTCACATACGAAATGGAGGTAGACGGATCGTTACCCTTCCTCGACGTTAAAGTGACAGTGAGAGATAATGGTACCCTTGGACATACTGTATATAAGAAACCAACACACATCGACAGGTATCTTAACGCGAACTCGCACCACCATCCGCTAATTTATTTTGCATGATATTGTATTATGTAATATAGATTAGATTAGATTAGATAAATCTTTATTGTACACCATAAAAGAAAAAAAACATACGTTGAAGGAGCACAAACAAGAAATGCACAATTGGCGGCCTTATCGCATACAGCAATTTCTTCCAGGCAACCATTAGGAATGGACTCATGACTGTAGAAGGAGCCAAAAGTATTTGATGGTGTAGTTTTGATTTTTTTAATAAATATATGTATGTTTAGCTTATTTTACATAAAATAAATACCTACTAAAAAGGTACGTTGACATACATATATAATATATTATATATACACTACATATAGGCAATACATATAATACATATATATACAAATATATAACATATTAAATATATACAGGGTGTAAAAAGACACTTAACGAAAACTGAAATCCCATGTTGTATCAATCACTACGAACATTTTTTACTTCGGCACCATACCTGGGAAATTATTGGTTCAGGAGATATTGAGGCTCAAAGTTAGTATGGACTTTTTTAATTAGGTACAAAATCGATGCATTTACCCCGCCAATATGTTCTTAAGATGCCCTATGACCTTCGTGAATTAGTAGGTATTTCGAGTATTGCACGCACGCGCTTTTAATTGTGGTTTTAAAAATGGTAAAACTTAAAAAGAAATCGTTTCCCAGTTATTATTTTTGGTTAGTATGACTTGGCACGATATCCACAACGAGTAGACTTCGGCTTGGTGATGGGTCTTGTGACAACCTGTATACAAATATAATAAGATACATGTCATACAGTCTAATAGAAAGTTATGGACAATAATGCAATCATCTTGACAAATTGTGCTGTTTTAACATGTTTTTAAAGATGTTCAGTGATTTTGCTCGTCTAATCTCAACTGGCAGCGCATTCCTCAAACGTACAGCCTGGACTGAAAAGGATTTATCAAAGAAGTTTGTGGAATGCGTTAGCATCTGCAATCGCAGATCCTCTGACGACCTCAGGCACTTTGTATGTGTGTCATGAAGGAACTTGAACCGTTCTTTGAGATACAGGGGAGTGTTAGGATTGAACAATACATTATATAGTAATATTAGGATGTGAGTATTCCTGCGAAGGCGAATTGGGAGCCACTTGAGCCTGCTACGAAATTCAGATACATGATCATATTTGCGTAAACCAAATATAAATCTAATACAAAAGTTTTGGAGACGCTCAAGTTTATCAAGTTGCTCCTCATTGAGATCAAGATAGCTGACATCGGCATAATCGAGTATTGGGAGAAGCAATTATTTTGCAAGCGCAATTTTGGTGGTTATGGGCAGAAAGTTTCGCAACCTGCGCAACGACCCCGCCGAAGCAAACAATTTCCGACTGGTTGCCTGCACCTGACATCCCCAGGATAGAGTCTTATCCAGGTAAATTCCCAGATTTTTCACGCTGTCTGTTAATGGTAAGATGTTTCCATCAAAATGAATCTGAGGAAGTTGTGACGGATTGACCTTAGACATCATCCTGGAACTACCATCAGAATGATCTGGGTCTCGGTTGGATTTAATTTTAGTCCATAATTTTTGCTCCACTCACAAATTTGCGCCAGGTCCCTGTTTATGGTAGAGAATGCATTTGAAATAGAGTCTAGCGGTGCCTGCGAGTATATCTGCAGGTCATCTGCGTAAAGGTGGTAGGACGAAAGTAGATGTTTGGAGATAGAATTTATAAAAATTGCGAAAAGTAGCGGAGATAAAACGCCACCCTGCGGTACACCGGCAGTCGTATTACTCCATGAAGAGTATGATTCCTCAACGCGTATACGCTGTCGGCGTCCAGACAGGTAACTACGAAACCAGTCAATCACCGTTGGAGATATGTTAATAGAGCGGAGTATGCCGAGCAGGACGTGAAAGTCCACGGCGTTGAATGCATTGCTAAAATCGAGTAAGGACAATAGCGTGAGCTTTCCACAATCCATTCCCAGTCTAATCTCATCAGTGATATGTACCAATGCCGTGGTAGTACTGTGACCAGGACGAAAACCGGATTGAAAAGGATTTAGGAGAGTGTTTTTGTAAATAAAGGAAGAGAGTTGTGTATGCACAAGACGTTCAAGGACTTTGGAAAGGAACGGGAGTATGAATATAGGTCGGAAGTCAGAAAAGGAACAAGGTTTGGATTTTTTGGCAAAGGAATTATTTGGGCATCTTTCCACGCTGATGGAAAGATACCGGTGGTAACTGAGTAATTAAGGATATGACAGAGGACAGGTAGGATTTCATCAAGGATGGGCAGGATCATGTTTCGACTGATGCAGTCATTACCAACAGCATTGGATGAGATTGAAATTATGCTCTTTTTAACATCACAACAGGAAAATTGCTCGAAAACAAAAATTGAATATTTGGGAGTTGGGATACGTGAAAGATCATGTAACGTATTTGTTTTAGTGGTCCCATCAAAATTGGACGAAGCAGTGAAATGTGCATTAAGTGCATCGATATTAATATCCTTTGGGAACTCGTCGTTGTGTGACTTACCAACTCCCAATGTTCTTAGAATAATGATGAGTAAATTGAAAATAATTATGTGTAATATTCTATTTTAAAATATCTATCTAAATGTTATAATATTATGAATAATACTATGTTTAACCCGTGAGAAGGCGCGCTATGAGCATTTTGCTCACGCATAAATTTATTGCTGAAAATGTTTACTTGTGTGACTTACCAACTCCCAATGTTCTAAGAATAATGATGAGTAAATTGAAAATAATTATATGTAATACTCTATTTTAAAATATCTATCTAAATGTTATAATATTATGAATAATACTATGTTTAACCAAAATTTACCTAAAAAGCAGCAATCAATTATTTCTTAAAACGAATACAATAAAAACATCCCGCTTCATTATTTTATGATGAACTCACTTGAAATAACGTCTGGACGCTTCCAAAACGGAACGTTCAAGAGTAATAAAAAAAAAATAATGACGTAGAAGAGGTCGAAGGTCTGAATTAACGGAATACGAAAGAAAACGTCGCCTTTTTTGTTAAAAAGAAGTTATAGAGGCCCAACTTGATGCTTGTGTAAATTCGCAAGTAGAAATGGCGTTGTCTCGAGTAGGGTGACCATGATTTTTTTAGGCTAGTCTTAAATAAATGTCATAAAATTTATAGCGTGACTTGACTTGCCTTACATAATAAATCGGAAAAGTTAAGCAACCTTGCACAGCCTGTCGATCTCGGTACTCCATAATGTTCTCGAAAGACATTTGAAGTCTGCCAACCCGCAGCAAGCTAGCGTGGTGAACTATAATAGCCTTAGCATTTTAATAGTGAGAAGAAGGCCGTGCCCATTAGTACGACACTTTATAAACAGCTCACGATGAAAAGAAATTTCAATAATTCTGCATGTCGTGAGGGAACGAACGGACATTTGTAATCCAGAGATAGACTTTTAATTAATTGTTCGTCTCTATGTAGTATTAAAATACCTGTCAGTATTTAATAAAATCTTTTAATGAGTCCATTTCCAAGTTGTTAAAGAGGTTTATCTTTTGATATTAACCACCATGCTTGAAGTCTTAATTTAATATTAATTTGAACTAACTGTTATTTTACAGTTATTGTACGTCTTCTAATGTTTGTTATTCTTACTTTGAAGGAAAAACAAAAGATTTTTCGGAATACAACTTTTACTGCAATCAAAAAAGAAGAAGTAGTTTGTAGTAGATCCAGGTTTCAAGACAAACAATAATGGTCCATAACACAAACTCATTTTTAGGAATTTGATATTTCGTTTTGTTGAGTATTCTCAAATGAAGGTGCTAAAGTGCCATGGATTGCAGGCCCAAGGTACCATGGCACTCCATTTGAGCTTAGGGTTGACAGGTGAGCACAATGTGTAGAATTTATTTTACATTATAAACTAAGCAAAGTTATATGAATTCAGAATAAAATTAAAGGGAAACCATTTACAAGGTTTATGTCTCATATAAATGTAATCAGCATTGAGTAATAACAATTCTTAGAGCAATAAATAATAATTAATCAGCTCAAGGTAAGCATCGATCATAATAGCTTTGTGGTTACGTCAAATGTCGATCATATTATATTAAGAAAAATAATATCATAAGTAATCATGGTCACCGTAGCTATTTGCAGCATGTTCTTGGCAAACTTTTCAGTGAGGACGATCCAACGAGCTTAACTGTCGGGAAGTGGCTCACATTGTAATTATGGAAGGCTACATATACGCCAACCAACACTTTAATGTCATTCTGCATGATAACATACAAAGTAATGAGTGAAATTATTCTGTGAGATGAATAGTTACAAAGAACATTTTCTTTTACCGTTGTCATAATTAAAAGATTACTAGTAATGAGGGTTTTAAATTACGAGCTTTCTTCTACTATTTTCTAGATAGTATTAATATGGAAGTGACATTCGAAGCTTAGCTACGCTAAACAACTTAGAAGTCAAATTAATATGTTATAAAAGTTAATGTTTAACTAGATACGTCTGCTTTTCCATATTTTATGTAAACGAGGCTTTGTATCATTCAGGACTTGACGGACGGACAGAACACAGAAAAAGTGGGGTTTTAGTAACTAGAAAGGAATGCGGGATGAACACTAAAGTTTGGAAGATTAATATGTTCGTAGTTGAATAAAAGAAATCTTTCATAATGATGGGTTCTTTTTAAGACAAACGTTATATTATAACTTTTAAAGTCTTGTTTGTGTAATTATATGTATTATTGGATTATTCACAAATATAAACACTTTTATAGACAGCAATTTATATCACCGAAACGAAACCACCAAACGAAGCAAAACATTCAAGATTTCCTCATGCCAAGTAAAAGACCCATCGTTTGCATTCTGCCCAAAATTGCTCCGCCAAAAACTATTTACCTTGCTCAAATCAAATGTCTTCTTTACTCTCGGCATGTGCAAATGTGCCTTCTTGTGTTAATCGTTATGTTACACTGATGGCTGTAAGAGCTTCCCTTTATGAAATGGAGCACAATGGACTTACAGCATTATTAGGTGTGTCTTGATCATTCAGGTTTATGACCTACGTGAGATTCTTGAGTGCGCAGGAATGGATTCCATGAAAGGCTTTCAACAAATGCCGGTGTTGATATATACATTAATTTAAGAGTCAATGTTTAGTACTTCTGATCGATGTGATATAAAATAGTTGGTAGAAATGCTCATGATCAGGATTTTAGAAGTTTTCATTAAAATCAGTATATAATATTACGGTATACGATGTTAATCGTTGAGCTATTTGTTGTTCTTTTAATTTGATATGAGTAGTTTAGACTACAATTTAGTAGGATGTAGTTCGTAGCTCGTCTTGGCGAAGATAGCACTAGATTTCTAGATATGAAGGAAGCAAGTCAGCTGAGAATTTTGTTAGAAGTAGGCCACAACACCATGTGGTAAGCGTTAATCTTTCGCACTGAACCATAATAAACTGAAATTGCGAAATGTTGATTTTACTGATATTAAATTTAACCGACTGAGCTAGAAACTACATTGTTTATATAATTAGTTGTATTGTTTTTCGATGTAGTATTTGGAATTTAATGTGTAAAAATTGCATAAACAGAAGAAAATACTACATAATTATATTATACTGCCTAATAAATTATTTATTTGTGTGCCAAATCAAAATGAAAAAGCAAGCAGCAATTATATAATATAATAATAATAATATTCTACCACATTCACACAACACCGTCTAGTCCCAAACTAAGCAGAACTTGTACTATGGGTACTAGACACTGGATAAATATACATAAATACATACATATTATACATAGAAACACCCAGACTAAGACAAACATCCATGTTCATGCACACAAATGTTTGACTTGAGCGGGCATCGAACCCGTGACCTTCGGCGTAGCAGTCGCTTACACTCCCACTGTGCCAACCGGTCGTCAATATATATTATTATAAATTATAAAAATCACATTCCTAGGCCACAAATGCGTGCGTATTTTTCCAGCTGAATTTTTATTCGTATTGCACTTTTTGGAATAAAAAGCCTAGTGCTTGGTCGAAGCAAAAATATCCTGAAAGAATTTTCTACACTGGAATAATTTATGAGCAAATGTTGCTTTGCATGTATTTTATTCGAAATCTCTAGGCGAATTTCTAAACAATCTGAAATTGTAATAATGTTTCATTAATTACAGTATAGCAAAGCAAATTAAAACGAGATACGGGCGCAATGTTCATTCAATCAAACATCAAAGTGACAGACAAAATATTTATATGTTTTTCTTTATTAGAAATAATAAAATTATATGATGGCTTTGAAAAGTCTATAGCATCCAAGGCAGCGATAGTCCCGTGGGGATACGACAGACTGCCGTGAAGACGGTATCGGGTTCGAACCCACGGCGTATCACTTCAGAGTTAACTGCGTATTAAATTGTTAATTATAGCGTATCCCGTACGGAGAGTACTTTTTTCTCAGCTATCATGAAGGACTTTGATGGTCGCTATGGGCGTTGGTTCCCCTACAAATAAACTGAGTCTGGTTTCAGGCGTGGAATATCGCTATCCCTTTGGGTTACGGAGATCATATGACAGTCATCTGTGAAAATATCTAATATTCTGAATCTTTATCAGATTAAAGTAGAAAGTGGAGCTCAGGGATTAGAGCGACTTCGAAGTAACTATTATATCGCTAGGATGATGACGATACTTAATGAATTACGCGATTGAGACCCGCTGCATCAATATAACTATCTCCAAAGTAGCTCAATTGCAATTCCATACATAAAACCTGATAAATATAATAAACCTGATAAGATAACAACATACCAAGCTTTTACTATATTCCAATTTACATATGAAATTCATATCCTAGTACCACACTATCCAGAGAAGACGGATAGCCAAAGTTTTTACGAGGAGTACTGCAGAAGCTTATTCATACTCAAAGCCTCAAAAAACTACTAAAGTTTAGTACTAAAGTTACAACTACAGCTTAGTCGTATATTCGTGTTTCATACTATGAATACAGGATTCGTGTTTCATACTATCAGTACAGTGTTTGAGGGAAGTAAAGTTAGATGAAATAAAAATTATATATGCTTCACTCGATAAAATGCCTATAATAATTATTAAAACATAAGTTCATTTTAATAATTTAATTATATACCTTAACCTTCTTCGGGAATTACATTATCTATTGGTAAAAACTAAAATTACCAAAATCTTTTTGATAGTTTTTGAAATACAGGTAGACAGAAAAATAGGGACTTAATTTTGTAACATGAATAGGTTTTAGATTGACTACCCGATTTAGACCAACCGTAATCATAATCATACATAGATATTTGCTGCTTGTTTTATCACCAAGTATTTGTATTTCAATTTTATGTTTACCTATATGTAGAATAAGTACCTATCCTAATTCCTAAATGTTTATAATTATTTATCTATTTCCTAATAACGTTACTATTATTATTGTAAAATTTCATTTATGTACTGACATAAGCTTCATACAAAATATGTCAAACACGAATCTAAAATCTACAGATCTATCTATAGTTCGAATATTGAAAATGGCCGTTAGCCTGTTAACAGTTTCAATTTCATAATTCGCGTTGGCAATCACACTTTATAATTTATCAGATAGTTCGTCACTAAGTTACAAAGTTAATAATATATTCAGCAGAGCACTGATGCTTGCCGAAACACGTATGCAAAGTTAATATTGTCGATTTTACATCAGTAAATTAATCTTAACTAAAATATGTTTTGCATAATATACAGAGACCTACATACATTATTTATGTATGTATTTACTATTTAAAGATAAAAAGGTAAAGATAAGGAGGCATAACATTACAATTTTAAAAGACTTGGAGTTTGTTCTAAATCCCTCTGCATAGCAGTCTGTTGGTATCTCCACTAAGTTATCACTCTCTAAACTATAGTTCACATTTTAGTTATTTTTATAATCACTACGTAATCTGCTAAGGTCTAGCCTAATACCTCCATAAGTCCTTAGAATTTCTTTACATTACAATTTCGTAGTTTAGGGAGTCTACTATAACTACTTTTTAAGAATGCGTAGGCCACAGTTCATCACGGCCATAGCCAAGTGCGGGTAGGCAAACTTCACACCTTTATTGCATTATGAAAAGCTCTCAGACATGCAGGTTGTATGTTCTTTAACCGCTTAGCAGGCGATAATAAACAATTTAATAACCCTCTATGTAGAAATTTTTTGTGTCCCCACTAGACTATCGCTGTCTCGCATACATCATCATCGTCATCAGCCCTATACCATTGCGGAGCATGGGCCTCTTCTCACTATAAAAAGGTTTCTCATACAAACTTTCCTATTTACTCTATATTCAAGAACAATTCTAGTAGATGCAGAAGCACACATCCTTACACAAAATGTATAAAAACAAAAAAAACATGAATAATGCAGAAGGAGGAATCCATATAAAAGTTTGTTGTAACCGAGAGCTGGCGCGAGTTGTGGCATCAATGTGCACGGGTGCAGGGTAATTTTATACCATAGAGGAAGGAAAACAAACTAGTAGCAACTTTGTATGCACGGCGATATGAAAATTTTCTGTTAATAAGATAAATGCCTCACTGAGAATATCAAAGTTGCGAGGACTTTACTTTTATTCAAACAACAGTCAGACGCGAAATAACGATTAATTGATTACCTCATAAAGTGCAAGTACTGTGTGAAACAGACCATTTTATTTTACATTTTAAACCATTTAGCGGAGCAGAGTTGATATAAAAAATATTGTTCGTCTTTGATCGATAACATATCGAAGTAATAAAGCATATTATTTCGCAAATTGATGGAGGAAGTGCTTGTTTGAATATAACATAATTATGTACATCACACACCAATAAGAGTATGAAATGTACATTCATAATTTTATCATTCCATAATAAATAGATTTTAATATTATTGCGATTGAACCTTATAAAGTAACAGTAGGCACTGTTACTTTATAAATACTTTCTGTCCTAGAGTAGTTCCTTAGTTACCCAACCAGCCTTATTATGAAACTAGCAATTCTATTTTTGAAACTATATATTTAATAATTTGTACATAGTGCAAATTTAAGTACTTAAATCACTTAGACTTCTATCACACATTCTACTTGTGCACATTATCGCCACTTTCACGAAAATAATGCCGACTCCGTCACCTTCATAACTTCATGAACTAACGTAATAATATTATACCAAGTTTGTTTTGGTGCTACTATCGATATCAGAAGTTTTAACAGAATATGGAAATAGGAAACATATATCTGTAACAGATTTTGCTTGTAGTTGTTATCCTTGGAATGAATATTGAAAGTAAGGATTGTGTTTGACTTATGAATATCGGTTGTTGTCTTTTGCGATCCACAGATAGTTGTTTTAGTTTCAAGCTTAATTTGCAATACGAAAGCTATTTTATATTATTATGAATGAGTTATTGCCGCAACGCTAATACAGCTCACCACTTAAATGGATGACAGCGTTTGGCATTTACATCAGAGCGCTGCTGTGCTTCTTGTCCCAGAACAAAAATCCAGGCCATGACGTAGGCTTTCTAGCGGTCAGAAAACATCGATAACACTAGAGTTGGCCACACACGAAAAATACTGCCTCTTAGGGCATTTGAAAAATAAAAATATAATAAAAAAGGGCATTTGTTCAGCAGTGGACGTCTTCCTGCTGAGATGATGATACTGCACATATAACACAATCGTAGTTAAAACAATTGCCTCGCCTCCTAGAACAGCGCCGAGTGTTGTTGGTTGAATCCTCATGCGATTTTAGGTGTACAGTTTGTTCGTTGTTTCACGATAGAAGACTTGTAGATGATAAATATAAATATTACTTGTGAATTCGAAAGGAGGACTGAGCCTGCTAAACCATGGTAATAGGACCGCTTGGTATAGGATTTGATGTCGTGTATTCCATATCCCAAAAATACCATTTGGTTCATACATTTTTCTAGGACGCCTCTTACGACTCTCATGAAATGAAATGAGATAGTGACATTTTGAATTCTAAATCCTTCACCATTGGAATAAAGTCAAGTCTATAAAAGCAAATACTAAAGTGAATCTAAAAGATCCCACAATTCTTATACGTAAAGAACCTAAAGAACCGCATTATATTTTTTACCAGCAAATAAAAGGATTCCCTCTACAAACGAATTAAAAGTGACTCGGGACTATCATATCCGGGTTCAAGTACAGTACGATGCAGTTTATTTAGTTTCTTTTGTACGTTTGTTTGTAAAGAAATCAGATAATAAGATACTCCAGACTTGCGATTCCTGTGTTATTCGTTTTGTTCCTAATTACTTACTGCGCTTCGTATCGGAATAAAGATGTTTGATAAAATAAGGCTTTTGTATCTCCTGGAAAAGGACTTGTTTTAAAATGTAAAGGAAAGTTGATTAACAGTAACATTACTAACAATCAATACATATAAAATTCTTAAGTAACTGGCTAACAAACTACTCACAACCAAATCTACTAGGCGGAAGAAGCTGAAATTTGGTAAGTTTATTCCACGCGGAGATGATACTTGATACTTGATACTTGATGGCACGGGCTGTTTCCGCAACTCCACGTCTTGGCGTGTATTTTGCGTGCAGGTGGGAATGGTGTCTTCATTCGAGCCACCCCAGCTCTTCGAGGAAGGCCAGCAGACTCTTGATGTGGCCCACTGCCTCCCTCAGGGTGCTGTATCTCGTCAGGTACTGCTGCCTGTACTGTGCGACCTCAGGGCAGTCGAGGAGCAGGTGGGCTGCCGTCTCGTCCGCTGCCATACAGGCCCTGCACAGCGGGCTGTCGGTGATACCTATAGTAAATAGGTGTTTATTAAAGAATCCGTGTCCTGTGTAGGCGGCCGTGACTGTCCGCAGTTGTTGTTTGGACAGCCGGAGGATTTGTTTGGCTATCTTACCGTCTACTGCGGGAAGAGCCTCCTTGGCCTGCCTACATGTTTCAATACCAATCCAGGACTGGTTGTGTTGGGTCCTGGTCCTATTCTTTACCAGGTTGCGATAGAAACCAGAAGGGAGGGGAATAATGGGCTCGGGTCCCACCACCTCTAAAGTGGCCCCTCTTCTGGCAAGTACGTCGGCTGCGTCATTCCCTCTTGAGCCACTGTGGCCCTTGATCCATTGCAGTGTTAATTTGTTTTGTTTACCTACCTCTGTTAGTTTCTGGTGGCATTCAAGCGTGAGTGCCGAGGTGATAGTATGGCTTTTGAGGGCTGAGAGGACAGCCTTACTATCTGAGAGGATCCTAATGGATCGTTCCCTTACCTCACGTGCCATGATTGCTGTGGCAGCTAGGATTATGCCAAAACATTCGGCCTGGTAGACCGTGTTGTAGGCTCCCAGCGGTGCTGCGATGTTGATGTTAAGGTCCTCGGAGAATACTCCTGAACCCGTACCTGTATCCGTCTTAGACCCATCTGTGAAGATCGTGAGCTCGTTGTGGCCAAACGCTCCCTCGTGTAGATCCTCGTACAGTTGGATTTTGTATTTCTTATCGAAAACAAATTGTTTCGGTATTCGGTCGCCAATGGCTTGTGTGAGAGGAACTTCTTTAAACAGTGTGTTTAAGTTGCTAGTGTGCAGTGTGTTAGTGTCTTTCCAGAGCTTCAGTGCTCTTAGCCGGATCGCCGACATCGTTGCTTCCTGTTGTATGAACAGGTGCAATGGAGGCAAGTCCAGCAACACTTCGAGTGCCGCTGTAGGTGTAGTTTTCATGCAGCCTGTGGCCGCTAGGCATGCAAGTCTTTGAAGCTTTTGAAGCTTGTTGGCGGCCGTTGTTAGGTTGGTCCGAGGCCACCACACTACTGCGCCGTAGCTTATCATCGGACGTATTATTGTCTTATAGAGCCATAAGACAATTTTGGGGGATAGGCCCCATCGTTTACCTATCATCTTCTTGCACTGCCAGAAGACGATGCTGGCTTTATTGAGCTTATTTTCCATGTGGCTGTTCCATGTCAATTTGCTGTCAAGAGTGACTCCCAGGTACTTTACCTCGGTGGACAGCTTGAGCTCTGTGTTGAATAGCCTGGGCAGTCGGTAAGTACCCAGCGCGCGTTTGTGTGTGAACATAACTAGTTCGGTCTTGTTCGGGTTTACTGATAATTCGTACTCATTACACCACCACTCCACTATGCGTAGAGCCTGTTGAGTAAGGTCGTACACTGTACTAGTTACCTTACCTGAGGTGAGAATGGTCAGATCATCTGCATATCCTATTGTGTAAAAATATCTCGCGTTGAGTTTGTCTATGAGTTCATTGATGACTAAGTTCCACAATAGCGGGGAGAGTACACCGCCCTGCGGGCAACCTTTAGTTATCAAGGCTGTCTGGGAGTCGCCGTGCAGGCGCACTACTCTTTTGCTGAGCATGTTTTGGATCCACTGTATGAGCATCTGATCCACACCATGTCTGGCTAGGGCGTTGCTTATACTGGAGAAGTTTGTCTTGTCAAAGGCTCCTTCTATGTCAATGAAGGTGCCCAGACAGATGCTTTTTTGTTGTATAGCAGCTTCTATCTGGTTCACGACCTGATGTAAGGCCGATTCCGTCGATTTCCCTGAGCTGTATGCATGTTGATTGGCATGTAGGGGTAGGTGTTTAAGTGCCCCACTTCTTAATTCCCTCTCGCATAGCCTTTCCAAGGCTTTAAGCATGAAGGAGGTCAGGCTTATTGGTCTGAAGGACTTTGCATTTGTGTAGTCTGTTTTGACTGGTTTTGGTATGAAAATTAGTTTGACTTCCCTCCAATTCTTCGGTACATATCTAAGGGCCAGGCTAGCCCTCATGATTGCCAGAAGTCTTTTGCGGACCGGTTCACCCCCCCATTGTAATAACCCAGGGAAGATGCCGTCCAGTCCGGCTGCTTTGAAGGGATGGAAGCTATCGATGGCCCATCGGAGTTTTTCTTCTGTGACCACGGTGTTTGCGTGTCTCCACTCGTGTTCGGTCGCCACTGTTGGTGTATCGTGCCACGTTATTACCGGGGTGAGGACGCAGCCTGGGAAGTGTGTTTCTAGTAGGACACGTCTTGTCTCCTCCTCCGATGTGGTGTATGTGTTATCCGGTTTACGGAGAGTACCTGGTGCAACCAACGGTTGCTGAGCCAGTAGTTTCCTTACCCGGTTTGCTTGTTGGCAAGATTCAATGCTCCCACAGAATTTCCGCCATCCCATGGTGCGTCTGAATCTGAGGCATTTCTTGTAGCTTGATTTGGCCGCTTTATAAGCGTCCCAATCTGCGTCCGCGCTTGTGTTCATTGCCCTGTTAAGGGCCCTTCTTACCTTCTTGCGCTTGCGTTCAAGCTCAGCGCCCCACCAGGGTTGTTTACCTGGGGTTGAGGGTAGAGTGGTTTCTGGGCATGCTGCGTGGTAGCTGTCTAGCATCGACTGCGTCAGTGTACATACCTGCTCGTCGATCTGTTCATTGTCACCCAGTACCGTCGGCATAGCAGTAAGGGTAAGTTTCTCTTTAAGTAATTGGACATACTTTGCTTTGTCAGTGTTGTGTGGTTTCCTGCGTGGCTGTGTAGGTTGTATAACGACTTCCATAGAGAAGCTGATCCATCTGTGGTCTGAGCACGATGCCTCTTTCGAGACGTGCCATCCCTTGATGCGTTCAGCCGCTCCTTCTGTTGCGAGAGTTAAGTCGATAATTGTCTGACTACGTCTTGTGACGAAGGTGGGCTCCGTACCTGTGTTTAATAGGGTAAGATTAGTGGTGAATAGGTATTCAACCAGTGATTTACCTCTGTTGTTATTGCAGTTCATGCCCCACATTTGGTGGTGGGCATTGGAGTCCGTTCCTATTACGACCTCCGTTTTGGTTCTCTCGCACTGGTTAACCAGACGCGTGAGGTCGAACGGTGGCGGGTCTTCGGCCTCGGGCATGTAGACCGATGCGAAAACAACCGCTATACTCCTTGGCTGCTGTGTTATTTCAATTTGTATCGCTGTGATGTCTCTGGAACAGAACTCCGTTAGAACTTGGGCTCTGATGTTTTTAGTTGTCAGTATGCAGGTTCTTGGATGTGTGTGGTCAGTTGAAGAATAAATCTTACCTCCCAGGCTGGAGAGGCCTCTGATGAGGCCACCCCTTATCCAAGGTTCCTGGATGAGCACGATGGCTGATTGTTGGACCTCCATCCATTTGCGCAATTGCGCAGTGGCCGTTTGGCTGTGATGGAGGTTGATTTGGAGGCAACTGACGTCACTAGGCAGAGGGTTCATCTTTGGATGATGTCCCCACCTCCCCGACCGTCAGCTGCGTTAGGCCGGCCAGGATGTCGCCAGCCTCCACCCCGTCGTCCCGCCGCACCGGGCTCAGGAGCAGGCTCTCATCTTCCGAGTTACCCTCGGCTGACGGGCCAGCCCCCGAGCCAGACGCGGCCGGCTCTGACGGGCCGGGTTCTGCGTCGCACCCTGGCTTGGTGTTTGAGTCCTGCTTGACTCGTGTGGAGTTGTCGTCCGGAGGATGGTCGACAAACTTACCTGAGGGGTCCCGGAACCTGACGTAGACGGCACCTACCCCCAACGCGAGGCGGCGCTCGTTCTTCATCAGGATCGGGACCTGTTCTACTGGGACGCCCACTACTAGGAACCACCCACCCGACTGCCTTTCAGAGTGCAGCATCGACCATTTGTCAACCTCCAACCAGGGGTTCTGAAACTCCAGAGCGCGACCCACGTCGCGCACGTCGTCTAAGACCCCCTGTTCGTCGGGTACGACAATGCCGCACCGCACTCTCTTCGGGGTCTCTTCCTGGCCCCTGACCTCCAGTTCGAAGCCCGGTGGTGGGACCAGGAGAGAGACTGCCACCGTCAGCCAGGTACGCTTTGCCTCGTCGGCGCACCAAAGTTTGAGGACCCCGTCCGCGTGCACGGGTTTCCCGGTGAACGCTGGAGCGGGGCGTTTGGGGGTTTTGGTCGACCAGGCATCACTCAGGATCTTCTTTTGGAGCTCCCGGAGTACCTGGTCCACCAACTCCTTCGGCAAGTTCCCTGTGCGTTTGCATGTTACTGCAACACCCAGGGACGCCTTGGAGGCCTGTGCGTAGGACTTACCTTGTATCCTGGAGGAGTCGAGGCGGGGCTTCTTGTGCTCCCCTCGAGGCGAGCTGGTCTCGTTGAGAGCACGTTTGGCCTCACCTCTTTCCTTGTTTACGGCAGTTTTACCTGCCGCGTTTCCCGGTGGTGCTGGGGCTGGATGCCGTCCAGGGTGGCCAGCCCGCCGCTTGGCGGCAGGCGGCTTCCCCGTACTGCCTCCGGCCTTCGTGCACCCCTCGCTACTGAGCGTGGGCTGCGCGCTGGTCACATTGCTGGGACCTGCGACGGCAACCTGCTCAGCTGTTTTAGTGGAGGCAGCACCGGCAGTAGCAGCGGCTTGTTCAGCCTTCCGCCTAATTGCCATGCGCTGTCTCTTGCTTTTGTTGTTCCTCTTTTTCTTCGTGGAACTGGTAGCAGCGGGGCCACTCGGTTGTGTGGTGGGCACCCTTACGGTGACTCACCACTTGCCAGCCCGCGAAGGAGGAGTCATCTTCCCGCTTGATCTCAAACGGGCTGACGATTGTAAGGACGGGACCAGTACTAGCGTTAGCCAGCGCTGAAGTCACGTCCTTGGGGGATGGTTTGACACCTGCAGCCGGGGCCACGGCGTCGACCATCTGTATGGTTTTGGTTGTGGCGGCGGGAACAGCTTTCGCCGTCCCCGTCGCGGTTGGGGTAATAAAAAGGATTTCGGTATCCATACGTTTACTTAAAGACTTCATCCCTGTGGCTTCCCACCCTCCATGGAGCCCGCAACAGGGAACGTCATACCGGACGTTAGGATTACCAGAGGGATATAGGAACGCAAGGCTGGCTTACAGCACGACATCGGGCGCCCGCTCGGGTCAAAGGTCGGAGCCGAGTTACCAACTCCATCCGTCTTCCCTCGCTTGCGCCTTCAGTATAGCCTTCACCCACCACATCAACAGCCGAAATAAATTCCAACTGCTGATGCGGACCCCACGTCCCTAGCCTGTGGCCCTCTGACGGGACACGATGGCCATTTCCCCCGCTGCGGCTCACAGCGGGGGCTACCGTTTAGCGTGAAATCGGGACCAAAGAGGGCGTGTTGCCTCACGGTCGCATTACCGCCAGCGCCGCTCGGCTCAACCCCCCAGGACTCCGTCATCCCCGCGTACGGCGCTCGACTGCGCAGGTCCTAGCGCAGGTGGTCAACTTCTCTTACCCGTGACTGTTTACTACGGGCCCAAGCCCACCCGGCCACGAGGGGGCGTGGTGAAGAGATGTGTAAGTGAATGTGTGTGTGTGCGCGCATGTGTGTACGTGTGTGTGTATGCGTGTGTAAAGTGCCTGTTATTTGTGTTTCGGCTGGAGGTTTTGGTTGCGTCCATTTCTGAAGGAACTGGACCAAGAACGGGCGGCAACCTCGAGAAGGATAGTCCACCAGCCTTGCCTTAGGGATCATCGCGACCTGCGCTACCCCTGAGACCATTCGCCACTCCCTGCACCGGACTCAGGTGCAGAGAGTAGAAGTCAGTGCAGCTCAGTGATGCTAAAGATGAGTTGACCTGCACGGGCTTCCGCCCTACTGGCTAACAAACTACTCACAACCAAATCTACTAGGCGGAAGAAGCTGAAATTTGGTAAGTTTATTCCACGCGGAGATGATATACGAGTATAATTTTGAGAGAGAATAGCAGGTTTCAGAGAGTCAACAACGCATGATGATGTAGGGCTAAGCCCCTCGTAAGGTGGTCCGACGATCTTGTTGGCCATGCTGATAGCTGTTGGATACAGGCGGCTAAAGATCGGTCCGTATCGAGAGTCAAGGGTGAGACCTATGTCCAGCAGTGAACGTCTTTAAGCTTAGATGATGAGTCCAACAATATCATCAGAAATTCTAAGCCATGGTCATACTTTTCAGTGTACTCAAATTCTATGCAAGTCGCTGTACTGAATCCGCAACACATCGTATAACCAATCAAGTAAACTACCACGTTTATCTGAAACATTACCAACACTTTTGGCAAACAAAACTCAAACAGTAAGAATACCATTAAACTCAAACGTTTCATGCATTCGCAAAAACACGGATACATTACAACCTTTAGTCTAAAGTAGCCTAAACTAAAGACAAGGAGATGTTTCCGTTACGCAAAAGTTTCTTGCGTGGAAAATCTTTGTTCTTAAATATCGTCGCCAATAAACGGCTTTCTCGTGAGATATTTGTTTAGAGATATTTTTGCACACCCTCAAATTACACAAGAGGTGTATTACACATTTGTGGATGTGTAATACACTTCTGCCTACCCCTTCGGGGATAAAAGGCGTGAAGTTATGTTATGTTTTTACGCTTAAGATGCGTGTTACTTTTTTATGTTCTACGATGTAAAAATATTTTGTTGCTGACAATATCATGAGATTGATTTTGAAACGATGGCTTAAATCGACGGTATTAAAAACTTATGTTATTTTTATTTCTCAAAGAAGATAATTCCTTTGAATAAAAGTGCTCAAATGAATCAAAATATCAACAAAGGGCTTCTTTATTTAACAAAAATCAAATTAATGTAATTCACTCTATAGCGTAATTTCTTAAAAAAGTTTATATGTATAAGCCATTATTAACAAAACAATATGTACCTTCGCAAATTAAAACCTATTCAGATATCTTACCAAAGACAAATGCGTCGTCATGTCGGCATAGAGACGTCCACTGCTGAAAATAAGCCTATGGGGGACCAAGGTTCTTCACAGATACCGATCTTGAGCCACCCGCATGCAACCGCTACAAAGGCTGACATTAATCTTAACTTTAATCTATCTCATCTTGCATATTCTGATGTGAGTAGGTTTTCACACTCATTTCCAAGAGTTTTTCTATGAGTTTCCTTTTCGGTTTAGCCACCATAAAGGTGGCTTTCTTCATATGTAAATTAAATGGTATTTAACTTTAATCTAATTTTGCATATTTCGTGAGAACAGCGTTTCATACTCATTTGTCAGTTTTGAATGATTGGTTTACCCACCTTTTTGGTTTACCCACCTTTATAAGTATCATACTTCATAAAATATGTAAACATAAAAAAATACCGTTTTAATTTTGCCTAAGTGTGTCACCAACCCCTTTAATTTTAATCAGCTTAATCTAATAAAAAAGTTACGTCCAAAATTGCAGCCATACACTTTGTTTTTCTACCCTCAAATTCGCCGACGAAATTGCCTTGTTTTTCTTTTATTAGCTTTACCTACCTATGTATATTTATAAGTATTCCGAAATTCAGCAGTAAATGAAAAGCTTCTTGCAAAACAAGCTTTCATATTATGAGGGTAGGAGTAAAAACAAAGGGGTGTATGTACAGTCAGCAGCATAAGTTTACATACATTTACGTGATTTTGAAGGGTTTCATTCCAAAAAGCTTTTTATTCCTAGCTGAAGTAAGACTTAACTAAATTATAGAATATTCTGAGAGAGTTTTAATTTATAAAAGACTCAACAAAGATTTTGAAGTGTGTAGCTATTATTTTTGCTGACCGTACATAATGATATAAAGAATGGTGGAGCACGTGTCATGGTCGGCAGATAACTTTGTATTGCCGATACGATGCGATAAACAGATGAGGCTCAAGTAGAGCTAGTTTAGGCTTTTATGTTCGATCCTTTAAGAAAATACGACGATTGGAAGGTGATTTTATTTTATTATGAGCTGTTTAGACAATGGCACATCTGTGTTTTATCGTAGACCAAGGATTGGGCAATCAATTAATGAAGGTTGGAGACGGATTAACAGATTTTACAGATACTCAGAAATCTTAATGATAAAACGGTAAAATGTGTTGTGTTTATATTGCGAAAACGTAATAAAAATACCTTATAAATTACTAGAGTGCGCCCGTAGCTACGACCGCAATTTTTTTTTAATTAAACTGTTTTAACGCGATCCCGTGGGAATTTTGGTACATTACTAATTAGTCCTTTGCGTGCAAAGTGTTGTGTGCCTTGTCTGTCAGTCAGTCAATAACGCACAAATTTTACATAATATACAGATTTATGTAACATGTAGTGTGTCCAAAAATGTATACTGCTATTAACTAAAGTGCTTTGTACAGAAATATCCTAACCGATAATTTAATTTAAATGAAAGTAGGTTTGCCGAGACATCTTTGAGTAATTTGTTGCAAAATTGCGCAGTACTTTCGTGACACTCTTAACGAGTCACTACCTGCGAACAAATATTGTTACGGCTTTTTTTTGTTCAGCGATGAGCAAAAAATACCCGTAGCTCTAACTAGTTTTAGCTTGTGAAGTGAAACATTGTTTAAATTCAAATTAAACTTCAAAGGCTGTTGACGAAAACCAATAAATTAAGTAATTGTTTACGGACTTGGAATTATTTGGACTATTTGGTAAACGTATTTTGTGATCTTAATTGATATCTGTCCGAGTAAAATATAATTTTGGTTACAATTTAACCTCATTTTGAGGTCTGTCAGCACGCAAAATTTTCACTTTAAACTAATATTTAGCGGGTTAGACCACCCGCGTCCATATAATCACTTAAAACGACGCACCCTGAAAGAAGAATGCCCATTTTTAGGGTTCCGTACCTCAAAAGGAAAAATACGGAACCCTTATAGGATCAGTTTGTTGTCCGTCCGTCTGTCAAGATCCTTTTTCTCAGGAATGCGTGGAGGTATCAAATTGAAATTTTTATTAAATACTCGAATCTACGGTTCCATAGAGCTGTAAAAAAATCAAACTTCTAATCCAACGCAATCAAAAGATACAGCCGTTTATGCTGCAAATTGCAGTATATTTTCAAATTCGCATAGGAATCAAAACCTACAGGGTACTTCCCATGTACTTAGAATCTTGAAATTTGGTACGAAGTAACGTCTTATATCACATATAAAGGAAAAATTGCGAAAACCGTAAATTTTTTGTTACAGCATATAAAAAAATATTTTTAATAAATTTAAAGTTACTACCCCTTTCTCTTGAACGCGTGAAGGTATTAAATTGAAATTCATATCAAATACTCAAATATATAATACCGTTAGGCTGTAACAAAATCAAACTTCTATGTCTACGCAATCAAAAGAAAGAGCAATATAATCATATTTTCAAACTGGCGTCTACTCGCAACGGAATCAAAACTACTTCCCGTGAACTCAAAATCTTGAAATTTGGTACGAAGTAACGTCTTATAGCCCAGATAAAGGATGCGGAAGGCTGAGGACCGTGTACTGTGGTGCGCTATATATAGGCTGATTGAATTTTAAATAACCCAGACTCTACAAACAGCCATTGTGAATGCTTGCATTTCGAAATGTTTAATGTCAGAGTGATAACTATATATAGGTCACCACAATGTCCAATTAATGTTGCAATAAAATGCATAAATACAACAATATACGGCAGCAACCTTAATAGGTATAATTCATCTTCTCGTCTGATTGTCGTGGGAGACTTCAATATTGATTTTAGAATTAATCCCTAAAATGGAATTTTCACATATTTTTCATCTATAAACATGTTTCCGTTAATAAACACTAGCACAACACGAGGTAGTACATTTATAGATAACGTTTTTTCGAACTTCAATGTTCAATGTGGTACTTTCATACCTTTTTCAGTCTCCATTTACAGATCTGGTTCAAATTTGATACTTAATTCCATACTTTAAAATTTTCATTTCCTTTATGTTTTTTTTTTATTCTTCTTTCTTCACCAGTTACGTTTCGGTCCCAATGTAATAGAGGGTGAGCCTATTGCCATCTACCGAGCACATTACTAAGCGAGCGATAATTAACATTTTAAATACACACATATGTAACTCCGAAAAGTCAGCGATTTGTGCCTGGGGTACCTGGGGATCGAACCCGAGATCATCGTCTCGGCAGTCCACTGGGCTATCGCCCCTTACTTATTTTTGTTATTTATTTAAGAATATTGATTATTGTTTTATTTTATGTGTAAATAGTCACCCTAGTTTAATTTTCATCGCAAATAAATACTATAATTATTAAAAATACTTAATTAGTTAGATTAGTTAGATTACTTAATTAGATATCTAATAGTCACTAAAACTTTGTAAATCAAAAACTTTGATAAAAAATCTTACCATCATTCATCAGCAGACTTTTGCAAGGCTGGTATAGGTATTTAAGTTATATTATAAAATAAGCGATAATGTTAATATAAAATAAAGGATGACTGATTACAAACGACAAAGACACCTTTTTCTTTAATTTATGCTCCTCCAGCTTTCCATACTGTAATGTTATGGATTTCATTTTGCAATAAAAATACCATAACTATGACTGGTGAACTTTTACTTATATACCTACAGTTTGTACGGAACCCTCGGTGCGCGAGTCCGACTCGCACTTGACCGGTTTTTCACCTGACTATGTATATGTATGAAATAAATCTTAAAATTCAGCAAATTTTACTGTATATTAATTACGCTTATCACAATTTTAAACGAAACCTAGGAAAAATATTGATTAGTAATTCTTTACACTTATTCTACGTAAAGGGTAAACGTATTAGCATGTTTTGCACGCATCACAACAACCATATATTTACGACGTTCCATTTTACGCATTGGCAATGGTCTTCATTCAAATCTGTTTCCGAGTTTTATACATTGTTTTATGTTTATTTTAATCAGTCCATTTATCCTTATTAGTCTTTATATGATACAGATGAATTAAAAATAATATTATAGAGAAATAAATTAATTATGCAATATAATATTATTGAGTTCGCACGAGTGAAACGGCTTTTTTTGACATTTGACAGTTCTATAGACATAGTACTTAGCTTTGTATGTTGCTATGATTGACTGACGTAAGAGTAGTTGGTTTAAAGGAATTCAAAGGAAGAAAAAGGTTGTTATAGACCATGGTAAGTATTCCTATTTGAGACGAAACTTCGAGCGTTCATAATTAGTTTTGGTAGGTACATCACCTATTGGTAACGAACAAACCTAACCTAGGCCTTTGGTATGGGACGCAACATGTGTCGATACCCTTGCGCCATCTCATCTTCCCAGCACAGCAGGTTGTGCTGGCGCTGCTGCTGCTACAGCGGAGACACTCAAACGGCGCAAATATGTAAATCTAATAGGAGATTATGTATTTGAGCCGTTTGGGGTCGAAACATTGGGGCCATGGGGTCCAAGTGCGCGATTACTTTTTAGAGATCTCGCAAAGAGACTTATAGACGCCTCGCGTGACCAGAGGGCTGGCACGTATTTGGCTCAAAAAATAAGTATAGCCATCCAACGAATTGCCTCGTTGGATGGCTATACTTATTTTTTGCTGCCAGTCTTCTGGGCACGCTTCCAATTGACTGCGATGCGGATGAGTTTCATGACGCCTTCTAAATTTTAATTTTTTGAATTTTCCCTTGTATATTTTAATTCATTTTTTTATTATTTTAAGACTTAACTTAATTATATTGTTAATCATTTAAATAAATACCTAACCTAAAAAGTAACATTAATGTATATTTTTGGGCTTCGTAGCGTTAAAATCGTAAAACTTATTACATAACATTATTTTCTAAACTTACAGGTAATCTTTCTACTATACCTTATAAATATACAAATACTTTCACTATCAGGTTTCGAAATGTATGGGAAGTGGGCATTTTTCTTTATGCCCTCCTGTTTAAAATAAATTACATACGTATCAACACGTATAAAAAAACAATGTGACATATTGTTATCGTTATGTATTAAAAACGTATAATCTTAATATATAAAATCCTTGCGTTACTGACTGACTGACAGACACGCTACAGCCGAAACTATTGGGCGCAGGAAGCTGAAATTTGGCATGTATGTTCCTTGGGGACCGTAGGGGTGCACTAAGAAGGGATTTCCCGAAATTCCCACGGGATCGGTAAAAACGGGCAAATAAAAAAAATGCAGGCGTAGCTGCTGGCGTCCTCTAGTATTCACTAATCGCGACAGTCTGCAAATATTGTCTTATACGTTTTACAATTAACTGTTAATACCATTGCCATGAAATGGATAGCAAAACTATTTTATTTATTATAATTAACGAGTTCGCATATTAATTAGGTTCGTTTAAGTCTATTAATGTAATTATTTATATAACATATCGACAAACTTGCCGATGTAACATAAATTGAACAATTAAAATGAAACTCGCAAATAGAAAATTATAACTAAAATTTATGAAAATGAAAGCGATTATGAAATGTTAAACCCCAGTCAAATCCACGGATATACAAAGGGCTATCAGGTAGAGCTTTTGATAGCTTAATATAGATTATATTCTATTATTATACTGTAATCAAAGACCTGAAAATATATTTGATTGCCAAAATACAACATATTTATGATTTATAACACGTGAAATTATTAGTAATATCCACTATAGACTTAGTACACATTCTTTTTCGCTTTCCTTTTTTTAAGATTTTCGATATAGTAAAACTCACTCAATACTTCTGATACGTAAAATATAAAAGTATTTTTCAATGTGATTAGCATTTTAGAATAATATAATTAATCAGTATATAAAAAAAATTAAATTAAAATTATTTGACATATTACTTTATTTTTATATCCCTTCTACCAATTACAGCAGCACCCGAGATTCGCGCAGGTGGAAACGCCCCCCCCCCCGTGGGATCTCCACCTTGTCGTGGTGGGGGGGCTCAGTAACCGTGGATTGGTTACCCGCGGTGAGGCTAAGAGGGATCCAGGAGTGGACACTCCGCGTGGGCTTGACGGGGCGCAGGATGCGTCCAACGGTGCAGGCGCGGGGGACAGTTCTGTCTGTCCCTCGCAGTCGGGTGCGGTCGCGGGAGGAGAGGCGTGTCGGTGGTGCGTTGCCGCGCGCCCTATCTCCCGCGACCAAGTGGGGGCGCACCATTCGATGCGTCGCGGTGGGGCTGCAGAGGAAGAGGAGATGCGTTGTTGCGTTGCCGTCCTCCCTATCCTCTGCGACCGCTGGGTGTTTTGGCGGTGGAGCCCAACACCTTAGTCCGCCGCCAAGGGGGTTTTGTTCGGGGCCCACCTGACCATCTGGCGGGCCGGTGCCCGTCGAGGGGTGGCGACGAATGCTTCGGCGATGCCCTACCCTCCGACACACAGGTACATGAGAAAGTCGAGGTGGTTTTTAATGGAAACACCACATACTGCGGCTCTCATTTCCCCCAAGAGTCGGAGATCCGAAGGGATTTTCCACCTCGTAAAACAAAAAAAAAAGAAAAGGTGGAAACGCGGGTGAAAACTAGTGCTACCATTTACCTTACAAGAAAACATTCCACTAAAAGCCATTCGACTCGAAAACTTAACCCAAAGACAAGAAACAACCATGTTCTTTATTACAATGTTTATTATTTACTTGTACAACTAAGGACAAAACCTCACAGTAACTGTCGAACTCCTTTAGGTACATCTATACCGTTAGTATAATGTTCCTGCTGTCATAATAATATACTCCTAGTCAATGGAGGTATAACTACTACGCACGAACATGAGGGTGCATCGCAATCAACATTTATCTTGGACAGTAAGTGCTTTGGCAGAACAATTACTTGGTTGATTTGAGATTCAGACATTTTGGGATTTCAATTGTTGTATCACAAGTGGTAGGGTGGGGTGGGGTAACCGCAGGAAGAAATTAGTGTAGAGTGGTTGAATTGGAACAGATATGCACTAACTACGGAATTTAATATTCGATCTGTATAGATCTGTAGATTTCAGATTCATTTTTGACATAAGCTCCATACACAATATGTCAAACACGAATCTCGAATTTCAAAATCTATGTATAATGGATCGAATACTGAAAATGGCCGTAAGGCGGTTCATTGTCCTTATTTTGAAATAGTATAAAATCAATAGTACTCAAACATATTTATCACACAATAGTTGTTTGTCTGTATGTGCGTGTTGTAAATATGTTTTGTTATTATGGTCAGTATTGGTAATGAGAATAATGAAACTGCGCTGCGATTCACTACAGGTGTGCCGGCCTTAACGGAGAAGTTACAAGCAAAACATTGCTATTTTGTCACCTCTCTATCATTTGGTGGATATAGTTTAGTCTTAGTTTCAGTAGGTGCCGTGAATTTCTGGCAGTACAATTTGGAAAATATTTAGTCCGAAAATCGAAGAAATTCAGTATTATGTTCAGCAGAGCAATATTTTATAGATGCTTTTTGATTTTTGGGAAAAAACGTTGTAAATGATTCTACAAGATTACTGAGCGTATAAACATTATTTATTTTTAACATATCTTCTTGCAAATAATAAAAATAATGTCAAACACATATCGTATCATCGGCGTAACATTAATTTAAGTATACCATTTACCAGAAACCCTTTTCCTGATATGTTCATCATCATCAGCCTTTAACAGTCCACTGCTAGACTAGGCCTCTCCTTTGAAAGGAGGAATTTGCCTACTATACCACGCTGGCCAAACCGGTTGGTATAGGGTTTGTAACAAGTTTTCCTTCTCTTACAGTGTTGTTCTCTGCATAATATGCTCCCTCTGTCGGCTCTTACGACACCCATGGGATGATATGGGGTGGTGACATTCCGTATTCCTAATCCGTCACCACACGGACGATAAGTTACATCTAACTTAAACAGAACCCACGTCACGATATCTTATCCAAAGGATACATTTCGGAGAAATTGCATCAGCTATCTTTAACTTCCTATCAGTATGAAATCTACCACCTTAACGGGAGAACACGCTTTCATAACTCCTACCCTCGTATTTTAAGTTCTTCCATGCCGACCATAACTTTTTCATTTGTTTGTCGAGTACGAAATAGGATTTTTCTCGAGGAACCGTTAAATACAAAATAAGTTTTGCTTTTATGTAATTGTGCAGGGAAACAACTTTCTCGTAATATTTTAACAGTAAAGTGCCAGCTGCCGTTCGCGTAATTGCTTGCTAGTTATATTTTGTAATTTGTATGGTGGATACAGCTTTAGGCAATATTTAAAGACATTCATACATGAGGCCATTCGGAGTGCTTTTTTATATTAATAGGTGGCAAACGAGCAGACCAATTGCCTCATGGTAAGCAATTACCCCCTCCCATAGGCACAAGCAACACCACAGGAGTCACAATTGCGTTGCCGCCTCTTTTGGTCGGGAAAAGGGATAGGATGAGGAGTGGGATGAGGGAGAAGGAATAGGGGAATGGGCCTTCGGCACTCTCACTCACCGAACGAAACGCAACAGTTTAAGTACTGTTACTTTACGTCGATTTTCTATGAGAGGGTAGTGCTTCCCCGGTCGAGCCGAAAGCCGCTTCATGCTGAAATCAGCAAGTCTCTATTACTACTTATTAAAGATGCGTTTCTCTCTTTAGAAACCGTGACTATTTCATTTGTTTTTAGTATATAACAGAGACAATAACCCGCAAAACGACATTGTATTTTCGATACTGAACAAGACCCTCTTAGTTATTTTTTTTACAAATACGATGTTTTGGCTACAATTCAAGTTGTCGGAATCATTATAGACAATAAATTGTCAACAATGTTTCGTCACTTTTCACCGCAATATTACAATAACAGTTACATTTATTCAGTGACAACAGCCGCATAAACAGCAAAAATAATGAATAAATTAAATACAGTGAGCCCTATCCCCTATTCCTTCTCCCTTATCCCACTCCTCATCCTATCCCTTTTCCCAACCCCAAGGGGCGGCAACGCACTTGTAACTCCTGTGGCGTTGCTTTATTATGACTGCGCCGTGCGCATATGGAGTAATCTAGAAGTTGTATTATCATCAGGTCTGGATTTTATTTATAACCGTTTAGAGAATGTTTGTAAGTCTGACATAGGATTTGTTGTATTATATTTTTATTTTATTTAATAATTTATTTTCATTTGTACAAGTCCAACTTTTAATGCAAATTGACAACAAAAAAAGCTGTACATTTTTGTCTACAAATTCAGAAAAAATGAATTATCTTTTTAACATGAACAACGCCAGAGACCACTTATCTCATCTTTATCCATCACTTATATTTTTTGACCAGATGTTTGTATAATTTAGTCTGGATATAAATTATGATAACCAAATTATTCAGCATCAATAAATCTGAGTTGCCAGCAGAGGCACGCAATTTACATAGATTATGCTCATCTTCCATCAATTTACATGTCGTTTTAGTACACATTATAATTTTAAATTAGATCGATAACTCCGGTAACGTATTCAAGAGCGAGGATGACATTAATGAATGTCATTTCGTTCAAGTTAATGTTTTGATATTGTCAATTATAATTAGTCATGTTTCATATATCTACGACTTACGCGATGTTCATGCCGTAAAGTATGTAATTTAGTATTGTTTTTTAAATAGTTCAGGAACCTGCTGATTTTTTTTTTAATTTTTGTTGTGGCACGCCATATTTTGTGTGTTTGACACACAAGACAGCTTATTGTTTAATCCATAAAAGGTTACTTCAAGTTTGGATGTACATAATGTCACTATAAAATAGCAGTAAGGTAGGTATAAAAATTGGATACGCAACTAACAAAATAGGGTACTATCCGTGTACTGTACGGCTTATAAGAATTTATTTTCCGGTTAAATCCGAAGAATTTTATGCACTAAAATTCAGTCAGGATCACAGGCTTTGCGTTCTCCTTTGAGTGACTAAAAGTCAAAATAAAATGCGGCTGTGTCTGCTGGATAACAATGAAATGCCATTTATATTCAATTTCAGGCTACGATGTCAGATAAAGAACAAATAGTTACTCTTTTGTATGAATTAGTAACTGTTACTAATTCATACAAAAGTGATTATGTGTGTTTATCTTTCATCTATAGATATAAATAACATTGTAGGTTGTTTGTGATTTCAAAATATTTAATTACACGATACCAAGTCAAAATATTTTATTTTTGTCTTATTGTCAGACTGTCTCAATTTCTGATTGCCTTGTGTAATTTCTGGGAATAATCTGTATGAATGAGACTTTCAGAATAACGTATAAGATTTTTTTAAATAGTTTTAAAACTCTGAGTTTCATATTATGATCTTTGCTAAGGTATTTTTAATATCTCCTTGTAGCAACAGCTAGTTCCCAAATAATGACGTGTTTGAGAGCTTTTACATAAATACTAATAAAACTTTACTGCTCAGATATACTTGTTTTCCAACTTTATAATATAAAAATCTAAATTAATTATGTAATGGAGTATAAATAAATAACTGAGTATCTGTCGAGTCTTTAAAATATTTTCTTTATTTGTTAGGCAGGGATAAGTAAACATGGTCTTTATGATCTAAGTAATAAATTAGTTCAGATAACTTGGATGTCGAAACCTATTTCATCCTTAATAACTTATGAAGTTAAGAAGTTATGATATATGAAATGAAAGGTGACATATTTATTTTGTTGTAGGTTTCTGGCGTATTAACGCTTATACAACTGATATAATAAGACAAACAAAAATCACTAAGTATGAAGGTTTGGAGACATTGGTATTTGTGATAAAATCGCCCTTTTTTAAATCTTTATTTTTAATTTGGGGTTTTTATCCTGCAAGGATATGTCAACCCCATCGTACGTTATTATAAATTAAGTTCCCACATAAATTATACATCATACAAAAAAAAAACGATCTATTTTCTATTAATGACATGAATCACTGTTGTATAATGTTTACTAACTGACACAATTTTATAGCCCCATCTGATTTTGGTTTTGATAAAATACTTTGAACTATTCCTACATCCATTCGATTTAAGTTTAATTCTTTCATTAGTGATTCGCGTTCACTCCTATTTAGGACACACTCCATCAGCAAATGTTGCACATCTTCAATTTCATTTCAGGTAGTACAAAGTGGTGAGTTAATTTTCTTCATTAAGTATGCAAATTATGCTGATTGATAGTGTCCGGATCTAAGTCTAAAAGCTAGTTTGACATAATTCCTATTTAATCTAGTGTCATTTAACCAGGGTGCACAGGGAAGCTCACCCTGTATGCTTCTGTACCATATGCCTTTGTCTACTGATATGGTTTCAAATTGCTCTTTCCAGTAATTAAAACATGTTGTCTTATATTAAGGTACTAATTCCCAATAGGCAGGTAAATAGTTTATTAAGATGCCATTTACTGCTCCCAACTAAGCCACACGGTCAGCTTCCTCGTTCCCTTTCAGTCCAGCGCATGCTGGAACCCATTGCAGCTTTAAGTCTTTACCCGTTTTATTGAACGTAGTAATAGCCTTAATAATGTCAATACCGCACTTGTGTCGTACAAGGTTATTAGTTTTAAGGCCTTTTGTTTATTTACTGGTGTAGTTATTTTTAAATCTATTCTATATTTGTACTATGTTAGGACGCTTGTATACGGTAAGAAAATACGCCGGGTCTATGCAAGAATTCGTGTCGTAACTAGAAAATAACCGTGTACACTGCTCGCAGCGGTGCACGAAAAAAATCTTGTCTGCGCAAGACAAGACGTGGCGAACGTTGTTGCGGAGTGGTGGGGGGCGGAGTAGTAGGGTTCACACAGCCAGGTAAGTAGTGATCTGTGGGTAGTTTTTGTTGTGCGTTTGGTGTGGAGGTGTATTGCAGCGTAGGGTTCAAAATGGCTGATGAGTTACTTATAACTTTAGTAGAGGGACAACCGGTATTATGGGACAAAACTTTAGAGATATATAAAGATAAAAGACTTACATTCGAAGCATGGAGATAAATAGTTATTATCTTAAACAAAGACTTCGACGACATGACAATTGTAAAAAAAACATATGGTAAGTAGGTACCTATATCTTACTACCTTTTATTAGAATTTTCAAAAATACAGATTATTATATAACAGCGTCTATAAATGATTCTATTTTCACTCGGGAAACCTGGAAAAAGAAGATATCGGTGTTTTAATTTTTAGGGTGCTTCTACACGGTGCATGTAGCTGGAGCAAGATCAACATGATTTTTTCCTTGGAAACAAGTTATACAAAAAGCAGAAAGGAACCAACAGCAAAAACACACATTATATATATTGCAAAACCGAACCACAGCACCAGCGGACTCGATTCTTCAAACAAATAAACCATATTAATTCCATTTCATTTTATACGAAACAGATCCACTGATACTTGCGCGCCCTACGCCTGAGGACCTACCTTGGCGACTGCATGAAAAAAAATCTTGTCGTGTACACGTTCCGATTGGTCTTGTCTGCGGAAGACAAGTTTTCGTGTGTAGAACAGAAAAAATTCTTGTCGTGTACACGAAGAATTTGTGTTGACTGCCGCAGACACGGTAAATTTTCTTAACGTGTACAAGCGCTCTTACTGTACATTTTCGGTTTAGCTAACGGCGCGCTTCTCGCCGAGCAAGCGTTTATTTTAGAATAACTGTCTAGAGTTTGGCTAGAAAGAACTGGGATTATTTGCAGAGATTGGTGAAAGTGTGATTATATTCATCAGTCCCTGTCAGCCACAACAAATCTCAGACATAACTGTACTGTGTTGCACAGTGAATGAATATAAATTCTAATATTAATAAAATTTGGTAAGATTTGGTAAGACCAAATCTTACTGATGCTCCTGATGATGTTCTTGAGTGGACCTATAAGATTAACTCATAATTTTGGCCAAAATAACAAGAAAATCGAATAAATACCACAGGATCCAGTTCGGCGTCCTTCATCAGCGACGTCGTCAAGCACCTAGCACGTGCATCGGATTCACACACGTTTTACAATGTTCCTTAAAATACTATTTTTATCACAGATAAACCGTTGCCGGTTATTGATCAAGGAAGCGGCAATCAAAACGGGTTCCAAATATTCCACGCGAGAAGCAAAACGTGGATTACAAGATGCAGCGTGGTCAAGACAACTTTTTATACCGGGTTTTTTCACTGACCGCGGGAAACGAACAAACTATTCGCGAAGCTACCAGGATGTGCTTTTCAAAAGGCGATCAATTTATTTCAATTTTATTACAATATTACAAAACGGCGCGAGCCCAAAGCCAAACGTCTGTACAAGCAATTTTCAGAAAAACGGAAGTTGACAGTTCAGTGTGTCTATAGTCAAAATTTACAATAGACTAAACTAAACGTTACTAAATCGATATAATCGACTTGACTTATCTTAAAACTATTTCTATTTCAAACATCCACCCGCCTCGGACCGGTCTACCGGTCCGCTAATCAGTTGGTAAACGTGACAATGTTGCAACCGCTCTCCTCAGAATCGAACCGTCCACCAAGACCTCAGCAAATCGGGGAACTCCATCAGTCCATCTGAGTGGCGGAAGGTTAGCCTCCTTGATCAAAACGAGGTCACCAATCTTGGATGGATCGGTCTTGTCGGTCCACTTAACGCGTTGCTGGAGTATGTGCAAATATTCCAAATTCCAGCGTTTCCAAGAGCTCTGAGTAATCTGGCGTATCAATTCAAAACGCGAGAGACGACCAGGTCTCGTATCAATATAGGGATACTCAGGCAAGGCGACAAGTGGGCGACCATTCAAAAAATGGCCCGGCGTAAGGGCCTCCAAATCATTCGGATCTGAGGAGATCGGGCACAACGGCCTAGAGTTCAAAACGGCCTCAATCGCAAAACACAGTTGCGAGTTCCTCAAATGTAAGGACAGACTCACCGATTGTCCTGCGCAAGTGTGTTTTGTCCGATTTTACAGCGGCCTCAAAAATACCACCCCAGTGTGGACAATTTGGTGGGGAAAACAACCAATTTATCCCACGTCGGGCAAGCCTATCACCTATATCAGCCTTGTTGGTTTCAAGAAAATTAACAACATCATTCAAATAATTATACGTGCCCTTGAAGTTAGTGCCGCAGTCAGAGCGGTTCAAGGAAAGCAGCCCTCTGCGGGATACAAATCTGTCAAATGTGGCTACAAACGCCTCGGTCGTAAGCACTACACTCCGAATAATTCTTCGGGCAGACAAAATCCAAAACTCGCGTTGCAGAATGGTCAACAAAGCATTACAACCAGCATCCGAATTTTTAAGGTGACGGTCAGTTACCAACAAACGTACCAAATGACCGTCCTTGGGTAACAACAGGGGGTGACGTGCCCCGTAAGGGAGGTTGGCGTTCTTGAGACGCCTTCTAACGCGCAAGAGACCCATTTCGTCCAAAAAGGGGTTCAATTTAGATACAGCTCCCGATAATTTCAATTTCCCTAACTTAAGTATAGCAATCTCCTTCTCAAAGTGCGCCAATTGCACAGAACGAACCCAAAAGGTGAGGGACTCCTGTCATTCCTGTGGTGTGTGAAACGGTGTCAGTCGTGTCTGTTGTGGGTGCCTAAAGTTAAAACAAAACGCTTTATCCAAGCAGTAACACCTAATAAACTTGTCGAGGGAGCTGTAGCGATTCAACAAAAAATCGGGGTCGAAGGCGCATTCCACCTTCTCAAGAGCGAGTGTTCGCAAATTGGAAGTATTCAATCGATTCAACCATTCCGGACACCACCACAGCGAATGACCTATCAAACTAGGCGCTAAGCATCCGCGCGAGGTACAATCAGCGGGGTTGAGCTCACCTGGCACGTGTCTCCAAACAAGCGTGACTTCGGATTTTTGTATTTGGGAAACGCGATTAGCGACAAATACTTCCAAAGTGTGGACTGACGCCTTCAACTAACAAAGAACAATTTGGCCGTCTGTCCAGGCGTAGGTTCCATTAATACAAATTGTTTTACCCAAAGTGTTAGACACGTGATTCAACAATCGCACGAGTAGGGCTGCTCCCGAGAGCTCCAATTTCGGAATGGTCAGAGATGTACGAAGGGGTGCAACCTTGCTCTTCGCCATGATCAGGGAAACCCTCACCTGACCTGAGACACTGACTGTGCGCAAGTACACCACGGCCGCGTGACCACGTTCCGAGGCATCACAAAACCCGTGAAGGGTGGCCTTGTACTTCCCGGGAGGAAGGATGGGACGAGGCAAGGAGATCTCGTTGACGGCAGGAAGTGAGGATACAAAGAAGGTCCATTCCTCAACAAGAGTACCGTGTAGAGGTTCGTCCCAGGTCAATCCTGCTGTCCAAAGCTTCTGCAAGAAGCATTTTGCCAAAAATGCAACAGGACAAATCCAACCGTTTCGATCAAATGTTCTGGCGACAGTAGACAACACGAGACTTTTAGTCCAAGAACAAGGCAATTTCAAGTCTACGTTGTACGTAAAGATGTCTTGGACTGGTCTGTACTGAACGCCGAGAACAGCCATCATGGCGGGGTTGTCAACAATCTCAAACAAATTTGGATCTTGCTGATGATCCTCGGGTAAGCCCTCCAAAAGCGCTGGTGAGTTGGAAATCCATTTGCGCAACTCATAACCAGCGGAGGCCAAAATACCTATCAATTCGTCCCGCAGGAGGATCGCCTCGTCCGCTGTGGAGGCGCCCGAGCAAATTTCATCGACGTAAATATCGTCTTTCAAGATGGCGGAGGCTCGTGGGAAACGTAAGCCTTCGCGGTCTGCGAGCTCCCAAAGAGAACGTATTGCCAAGAAGGGGCTTGACCTTAACCCGTACGTAATAGTATTGAGCTCGTAGATGACCATGGGATCGCGGGGATTCTCTCTACAAAGGATCAACTGGAAGTGACGGTCATCTGGGTGGATAATCGTCTACCTAAACATCATTTTTATATCGGCCACAAAGACAACCTTATGTCGTCGGAAGCTGGTGATGACGTCACAAAGGTCCTTGACCAACTTGGGACCAGAATGCAAGCACTAGTTCAAGGATACGCCTGTTGAAGTCTGCGCAGAACCATCAAACACTGTGCGCAGCTTGCCAGTCGATGGCTTCAATACCGCATGATGCGGGAGAAAGTAGTGCTCCACCGAACGCCAATCCAAATTTGACACAGACATGTGTCCCAATTGTTCATATTCTCTCATGAACTCAATATACTTCTGCCTGAGCTCCGGATCACGACCCTTGCGACGCTCCATAGGCAACAATCTCTTTTTGGCTAAAGGTCGTGACTCACCAAGCGGAGGCCGAACAGACAGGAAGGGTAGCCTCGTAATAATCCGACCAGAACGGAGTCAACCAGTGTTGTTCTGGAAAAACAGCTCGCACTCCTCATGTTCTGGATTCAAACGTGCAGCTTGAGGGGGCTCCTCCACTTCCCAAAACCTCTGAACTGCATCAGAGAGAGCCTACAGCCAACAAATTATCAAGTTCGGGTGGAGGGGGGTCCCTAGGTACGGGTCCCATCAAAGCAAATCCAAATATGGTCGGGCTGGCAGTCAAACCATTTGGCACCAAGACCCGTTTCCCACCATTCAAAATTCCACCGAGGACATCAGAGCCAATCAACAAGTCGATTTGTCCCGGTGTGTCAAATTTGGGGTCTGCCAGTTCCAATCCCGATGTCAAATTCACCACAGCAGCAGGTAGCTGTTTCTATGGGTGCATACCCAAAATATTCTTCAGCACAATAGCCGAGGTTTTAATCCTCGGGTGTGAAGATTCAACAGGGCCAAACAAAACCTTAACTTGCCCTTCATCATTAGAGGCTACGTCACCTATTCCCCGTATACAATTTGGAAAAGAACCCATATTTAATTTAACCTGCCCTACCAAATAAGTGGAAACAATGCAACCTTGTGAACTTGTGTCCAATATAGCACGGACAACAACATAGATCCCCGTGGGTCCCCAGACCCTAACAGCAACCGTTGGTAGGATAACGGTCTCAATGGGGGAGGTTGGCGTTATAGGGCAGGGGTCAATGACCTATTGTTGCCTGGGCGGCGACCGTTGGCCAGGACCTGGCAAGTCAAAATGAGGGTGCGGCTTGAAGTCCTCAAAGGCGCGATGACTCGATACGCGCGCCATCTGTGGGGGGTCATAATGACGCATCCGCCCAAAACGAGGTGGGCGCGAGTCAAGGCGGGGACGCTCCGCCAAAGGAGGGGAATACCTGGGGTAGCAGTCATGGTGCTGGTGACGTTGAGCAGTCACACATTCTGGTGCGCGAGAGAGAGGTGCGCACGCTACGGTTCTCCAAGCGGGGTGAGCGGCGATCAATTAAGCGAGGCGACACTTGGCTGCTCGCCGGTGAACCTCGGCTGCCACCTTCAAAACACCCGCCCGTGCGCGGCGTTGGCTGGTTGGACAAGCGGCCTACCTCTCTGGCATTCATGCTCTGCTACCAAAATTATGTCTAGAGTTTGGCTAGAAAGAACTGGGATTATTTGCAGAGATTGGTGAAAGCGTGATTATATTCATCAGTCCCTGTCAGCCACAACAAATCTCAGACATAACTGTACTGTGTTGCACAGTGAATGAATATAAATTCTAATATTAATAAAATTTGGTAAGATTTGGTAAGACCAAATCTTACTGATGCTCCTGATGATGTTCTTGAGTGGACCTATAAGATTAACTCATAATTTTGGCCAAAATAACAAGAAAATCGAATAAATACCACAGGATCCAGTTCGGCGTCCTTCATCAGCGACGTCGTCAAGCACCTAGCACGTGCATCGGATTCACACACGTTTTACAATGTTCCTTAAAATACTATTTTTATCACAGATAAACCGTTGCCGGTTATTGATCAAGGAAGCGGCAATCAAAACGGGTTCCAAATATTCCACGCGAGAAGCAAAACGTGGATTACAAGATGCGGCGTGGTCAAGACAACTTTTTATACCGGGTTTTTTCACTGACCGCAGGAAACGAACAAACTATTCGCGAAGCTACCAGGATGTGCTTTTCAAAAGGCGATCAATTTATTTCAATTTTATTACAATATTACAAAACGGCGCGAGCCCAAAGCCAAAACGTCTGTACAAGCAATTTTCAGAAAAACGGAAGTTGACAGTTCAGTGTGACCATAGTCAAAATTTACAATAGACTAAACTAAACGTTACTAAATCGATATAATCGACTTGACTTATCATAAAACTATTTCTATTTCAAACAATTACACATAATTTATTTTCGGACAGTGCACAATACACCTCCATCCGAGATGAAGTACCCAAACAATTTACTGTAAATTTTACGAATAAGGGCGATTAAGAAAAATACGCGAAGCTAAAGTTATCACGGGATTGGCAAGAGCTCGCGTCAGATCGCGACAAGAGGTAATTGGAAGGGGAGGCCTTTGCCCAGCAGTGGGACATAAATTAGGCTTCTAATAAATAAATAAATAAAACGGTATCTTTGAGAAGAAACGTAAAAATTGGCTCCAGAACTCTTGTTATTGAATTGATTTATGTATCAAAAGTCAAAAAGTCAAAAATCATTTATTCATCTAGGTCACAACGTGACGCTTATGAACGTCAAATTTTTAAAGTAAATTAATAATGCTTCTACATTTACATATATAATCATCATCATATAATCATAATTTCAACATCATCCAGGTACATTCAACTTCTACATTAAACTAACATGATTTATGTGTTTGATATCTCTCAGTGCGTACAGGTAGCTAAAGTTTGTCACTGATGCAGTAATTTAAGTTTCAATGCCTTTTAAAGTGCTAAGAGAACCTGGGAAACTTGGAAAATGTGTGCACAGTGATCTGTTAAATGTTGAAGGCTAGAACAAGAGATTGGTTGGATAAGTTTAATTCCTGTTATGTGCTGGTTTAGGTCGTGAAACTAACATTTGGGTAGAATACTCGCTGGTACTATTGGAATCATGCTTTGGTTTTGGAATTGGTACTTCCTCGTCAGTTGGGTGAAATCAACTAAATGTTTTGATTTAACTGCATAGTAAGTAGTCTGTTTATCGGTTGTTGGGCATGTCTCTCTATTTCGTGCACTGGCTAACTAACGAAAATAGTACTAAAAATAAATCAACATCGCTTTCTTTAAACATGAAGCGAAACCAAGATGATAAATTGGTCGAAAATGGCTGGTGACCTCACCCGCGTGAATTATACATCTAAACCTTCCTCAGGAATCACACTTAAATTGATGAAACCGTAAACAATTGATATGGTAGTTTTTAAGTGTATCGCTTTCATGGAGACAGATAAGATAAAAAACGTGTGTACATTATACTATTTGAAAATATTTTGATTATAAAATATTGTAGCATTTTAAATAAGTTACCTAGATGTACAATATTGCTTATAAAGTAAGATTGATCATCTTCTTACATTCAAGTAGGTAATTGAATATTTTATACAGAAACCAATCTTTGCCATCCGCGTTGTATTTGCAACAAAGATATTTTTGAACATCATCATTGACTTTTTGGTAATATAGAAAATGGAATTTAGTAATTGATCGAAGCTCAAAGTTCCAAAGTCCAATTTGTAGAGTGGCATCGACCTACGTACTATTACCGAAGGAAATGTAGATTGAGAATAGCATCAGTATTGAGGATACTTGAGATTACTCTCGGTTTCGCCAGATAAACCAGAATAACATTTTGTGGTATAAATAAAAAGACAAGAGAGAAATGTTGGATTTGGTACTTCCTCGTTGGTTGAATATTTTTTTAAGAGTCCGTAGTAAATTATACGGAACTCTTGAAGTTTTGCGATGATCTTCTACCTATAAATCCGTTTATCCCTTCTCGGTTTATTTCGAAGATAACATACTAAAGAGCAAATGCAAATCTATGTTCATTTTCCTACAAAGTTAAAAAATGAAATTATGCTGCTGTTTTTATAATTATGGATAGCGTAACTACGGAAGTGTTACTCAATTTTTACAACACGAGTAGTCTGCTTCAACGCTTTTTCTATTCAGAGATCCGTTTGCAAACTACTTAGCATATAATTCAACAATGAGAACTACCTCCCAACTGAACCGTAGTATTATGGCACGTGTAGTAAATAACAAAGCTAATAAGGTTTTACTAATTTGAAAGTAATAGTTGAATAACGGTCTTGTCTAGTAGCGGATGAATGCGGGTGGCTCAAGATCGTTCCATGTGCAGACCCTTGGCGGAGGCCTATGTCCAGTAGTGGACGACTTTCGGCTAATATGATGATGATGACTTCAATAACTTTTTTGCAGGGAGGGCAGAGGCGCTTTTCCAATATTCAGTCAACGCCCAAAAGATTTGTAGCAATAAATTGAGGAATACACAAAGCGTTGTCTCATGTGGGAATCAAACCCGCGACACGGCGGCTTTGTGCCAAGGGACGACCATTTAAACCAACATGCTCACTGCACTTCTATGGTGCTCATCTCATTGTCATTGCGAATTAATTCATTAACATATTTGATTTGATTATCACAATCAATGTGGCTGTAACATATTGAATGAAAATTTAATTCTAAAGAGTAAAACTGAACTCTTGCAGAATCTTTGAGATTCACCATATTTATAGAAAGGTTTTAAAATATATTTTTCGGTGTATATCTCGAAAACATATTTTTATTTTCAACAGAAGAACATTTTGTAATATTCATGCTGACCTTTCGAAAGTAAGATTGTGTAAATGTTTTAGTAGATTGACTCATAGACATCTCAAAATTGAGTTTAACCTACATCTTATTAGGGTCTGCTAAGCATTGCCAGGAATATTTATTTCGATTCGCAGTAAAAAGATTCTAGTAAGCGCAAAAATATAAGAAAAGCATCGGAAGGTTATCGCGTAATAGAAGTTGTGAATAGATTGAATAAACGGTCCGTTTTGTTGACGCACTATATCAATCTACTGTTTAAAATAATCTTTCAGTTGTAGTGCTCACAGCGTATGTTCACTTGCCGTTCGTAACAGATCGGTAAGGTAAAGCCAAGTTGGCAGAAATGACAGAGAGTTAAGGCGACGTCTTTTTGGTCGACCCAAATACTCTTCTTAACACTACGATGTATTAAGTATTTCTATTTGTTCTGATCGACCCAGCTCCTCTTCGCTCCAATGGACCACCAGGCGAGGGCGAGCATACATTTCGCGTGCTCCGCAAATGGCGTCGACGACACGAATATAAAAGTTCACACATTGCGGAGCATGTATTTCGCATGTGACGTATATCAGGAGCAGAGCACAGCCACAGTAGTGTACGGCTTTTTTTAAGTCGAGCGCTTAAACTGCCTGCTTTGCATATCGGTTCGATATGTTTTTAAGTGTGAATTAAGGTTTTATCCTTTATCATTAAACATAGTTTAATTGATAATAATACCATTGGATGTTATACTTAAAAGGTACATTAAACGTTCATAAGGGTACAGCCAACTACAAAAGTCGCTAAAGCCAAATCCTACAAAATATTGAACATAATAATAAGTTAAGACGATAAAACCATACGACTTACGTAACCGACCGAACGTATGCAATAAATTCCGTGCCATTAGCAACTTTCAAACATTCAATCAGTGAAACAATACTGATCAGCTATCCGATTATGTATTTAAAAGAAATGAAATTCCAATACCCTGCGAACGCTTTGATTATTTCACCATGCAATGCATACAGCGCATAAGATGTAAATATAATCCATTCAAATGACTTGAAATATAACCTCCTTGTTGTAAACAAGAGTCCGTGCTCCTTGCCTCTTTCAGTTGATAGTGGTTATTTTATTACATAATAACATCGTGATAACGAAAGCTTAGTTCGGATAGAGCCGTATATCGGTTATATTTTGGACGTAAACTCTCTAGAGCATGTTTATATTCAACATAACGATTTGAACAATATTATCGTTGAACCTAAATCATAAATAGCATGTAATGGTTGTTGTTGGTTTATTTGTATACTGCATAGAAAGCAAAATATTAGTATGGTTATACATTAGATATTCACCTAATGGAAGGAAAGAGGAACCCACCACGCACCCTCAGATTGACCTCCCCAACTATTGCAATAGAAAAAGGTTGACAATATCGAACTCCTATAAAAGGATAAGGGATATAGGAATGGTATGGGTTTCAGGAAGATAACTGACTTGCAGTATGCCGCTGTATGCGCCGACTATTCTTCGTCACGTGTTATGCTCTGCTTTTGACTTTTGCTCAGTCATTGCCTGGTATGTCAACCTTTTTCTATTGCAATAGTTGGCATGGTAAATCCGAGGGTGCGTGGTGCGTGGTGGGTTCCACTTTTCTTCCATAAGTTCATAATGGAGTTCCGCCAAGTAAAGGCTGATTCAATCAACTACATTAGATATTCAACTTAGTGGGTGGCAATAGAAGAGCAAATTAAGAGAGGCTTAAATCCACTGCTGGATTGAAGCTTCTCTCAGTTTGCTTTACAGTAGCACTGTGAGTCAATATAAGGGTTTGGCCTACTGTACCACTCTGACTAGATGAGATGGTACAGAGATTTTCACTGAAATATAATAGGACGCAAATAACAAAGAATTTGGCAACATTAGAAAACAAATTGAATTGGCTAGCCATTATATAAGCCAAGTTAAGCAAGGCTTGCACAGGTCGCCACTTGGATGGGTGACTACGTGTGGCATTTATATTTGAGCGCTTCCGTGCTTCGGAGGGCACGTAAAGCTGTCGGTCCCGGTTCTTGTTCCAGGATATGAATCGTTAGGCCATGTCGGACGCCTTCGGGCAGTCTGAAAATTCCAACACTAGAGTTGGCCACACACTCACACGAAAAACAAACAATTACTGAGTGCTGTTTTAAACTATTTTACACTTATTACATAACCATAGAAGACATCATCATTACCATTATCATCATCCTGTCACTTACAAAGTACGCAGTAATCACCTTTCAGTTTAGGGTCTTGAGATCCACAAACTAAAGCAATCTCAAACAAATACCTAAGCGTAACAATGTTCCGTCTTCTCAACAAACTAATAGTAGTTACAGCGATTCGGACAATCAAATATTTGAAGTGCTGCAAATTGATTCATAAGTTAGAAGCCTCAGAGATGCAAAGTCTTAGTGTTATTTAGCACAGCATTAAAATGCAACCGACAGAGTTGCGGCGACCGCAGCAGGACGGTAAAGAGCTAATAGAAACCTGGAAGAGACAATATAAAGCTTTTCTTAAACTATTCAACTTTTGATTCTATTTTGATATTACATACCTATGTACTTGTTCAATCTTCTATTAATTATTAATAGTGCTTTTGAACGATACATTATTAGACGACTCGGCGGCATAGCTGGAGCGTACTGTGACCACACCGAATGTTGCGATTCCCGCTGTTTGTTTGTCGGTGCTTCTATGTATAATGTGCATGCTTTTGCAAATAAATAAATAATTATGTATGTTTATCCACTGTCTAGTGCCCACAGTAAAAGCTTTGCTTAGTGAGGTTCTGGGTGTGTATGTGGTAAAATATTATCATATCTATTTATTATTTATAAAACAACATTATACATTCGACAACAGTCCGCACATAGTTGATGTCTCCATATTACGAAAATACTCTTTTTGGAAATAGTGGGTCAATTGAGACTACATTTGGAATTACTTTAATGAAATAACATAAAACAAAATGTGTTACGTTTTGTTCAGTTCAGTAAGAACGTCAGAGCCTAAACGTCCTTTATTCTTATATTCTCGGCGTGAATAGGATTTACATTAATTTAGGGGTAATGGATTGCTGTCATTTAGCAAAATTATATTTTTCTGCTACCCTCTTTATTATTTCAGATGAAAGACACAAACATTCTGCACCTTAGACGAATGACATTGTTGGACATAGGCCTCCCCCAAGGTTTTCCAGAAAGGTCGACTTCCAGTTACGGTATCCAACTGCTTCCTGTGATCCTTACAATCTCGTGTTTTCCGGTGCGTTTCCGCTTCTCTAAAACCTTTGTACTCTAGCGACTATTGGTAAGTAACAATGGAAGCAACTACTTTGATAAACTCAATGTTATTTTGTACAAAATCAAAATACAATAAGATTGTCTGCTATACTTATAATTATAACATCCTAAAACATCAATCACACAAGGCATTTTGCATTTGTATTTCCTTACATATCGCACCTTCGGTGCAACAAAGTCACAAATAGCCAAAACTGCAAAAACAAGCTAAGTAGGTATGCCAAATTGTCTCTGAACCATGCCTATACGTGGGGCAACAAAAACATCCGCGAAAGTATCTCGAAATTCTACTAGATGGCGCAGGTGCCTTTGTGGTTATTGGCTTTGTGGTATTTGGGACGACAACGTTTCATTGGGCATTAGTGCCCCCGCGCCCGCGAGTGTTTGACGTACGCTGGAGCTACAGCCACACAAAGGTATTTATGACCATTTTTATTCTCACTTATTGGAGCGACAAAGCGTATCTATTTTTAAGACCTCAATTCTAATATAAAATTTATAAAAATTTTGGAGCTACAAAGGCATTTGTTATAAAAGCGTTTTTGTTGATCCAACATTTATGTATTTAACTACACAAATTGGAACTACAAAGACACAAATCTTAAATAATATAGCTTATGTCATAACTAAATAATTCCTGGTGCAACAAAGTCACAATTCAGGACACTATTTTTTGTTATGTCTATTTTTGCATTTTTTGATGATTCAATATAAGATTTTTACGTAAAACTATAGCAAATAAAATAAACAATCAATTTTATAAAAACTTCAGACCTACTATATATAGTAATCCAGAAATGAGGAAATAAATTCGAAAAAAAATAAAAAAAATTGGTGTTGTGACTTTGTTGCACCGAAGGTGCGATATGTATAACCGCAAAATGATCCTGGTCCCAAAGATTATCCGTTGATTATCAGTAAATCTTTTCTCTAAAATTCTGATTCTAATTAATATTCTAAAACTATAGCAAACAAAACAAACAATCAATTTTACAAAAAATTCAAACCTACTATATATAGTAATCCAGAAATGAGGAAATAAATTCGAAAAAAATAAAAAATGAGGTGTTGTGACTTTGTTGCACAGAAGGTGCGATATGTATAACCGCAAAATGATCCTGGTCCCAAAGATTATCCCTTGATTATCAGTAAATCTTTTCTCTAAAATTCTGATTCTAATTAATATTCGGCTTTATTATAATCATGGCAAAGGCTATAGCTTAGTGGAGATTCCAGCAGGCTGCCAGGCAGAGAATATCTGGTTCGAATCCACGGCGCGCACCAATGTCTTTTCGGAGTTATGTGCGTTGAATCAAACGTCGGTTTACGGATTTTATCTCGATATATTAGTTTTAAAGGTACTACCGAATGATCTACAAACTATTTTTTTTTATTACTAGCTAACGTTTCGTTTTCTTCACAGGAAACGAGGTCAAGCGATGACTATATCGAACTGCAGTCCACCAGGCACATCACCATCATTATCATCTCTACTATTTTAGAAGATCCTTCCTCTAGTTAGAGGAACACCTGCACCTTATTCTGCCACAGAATCTGACCTTCAAACGAGTCTAGCAATGGCTCACGTCATCACACAGAATTTTAAGTAACGACTTTTAGCGTGATTGATAGATGACCTACGTGCTCCAACTAGTAAGAGATGTGTTACCAAATACAAACATATTAAGTGATGAAACGATGTAATTGTCTCGTAGGCAGTCTAGAAAATAAACTTGTGTAATAATAAGATCATTAATCAACCTGTAGGGCTGAGCTGTGGTGAGATCCGAAATTAGACCTGTTTATTGTGGCTGTGTATTTCATAGTGACCTGGATTTTAGTGTCAGAGTAGTAGGTTTAGTTGAAGGGTCGATGGTTGCCTAATAAGTATTGGAAAGAAGGGATTAAAGAGTTTTCAATGTGTGTACATAATAATATACCCTAGTTAACAATTACATTCTGATTTTTTGGGAAACATTCTTCTTTCTATCTTCTTCATAATTCCACTAGGCTATTGCTGCCTCGTGACTATCATAATATTATAAAAAAATGCCTTGTAACCCATATCTATGAATAAATGAATTTTAATTGAATTTGAAACCCTATTAAGCTTTCAAATTATAATAATTATATAGCCAGCGATAGCCTAGTGAATATACCAACAGACTGCCATGGTATAATCTATGCCAGTGTATAATCTATCGGGTTCGAATCCACGGCGCGCACCAATGACTTTTCGGAGTTACGTGTTACATTGAATTGTTAATTATCGCTTGTCTCGTGCCTCGGATATCACGTTAATCCATCGATCCCAGCTTAGATTAAGATCTTTGACAGTCGTTAGAGTTCGTCAGTACCTCTTAAATAAACTGACACTAATCTAAACCATGGAATATCGCGGAGGTCAGACAGGCAGTCGCTCTGTGGAAAAGCTAATATTCAGCCAAATCCAGTTAGACTAGTAAGTGAACCCTAGGTTGAAACTGGGATAAAGCTAGAAGGATGATGATGACTAATTATCGTTTCTTTTTAGGCTTATAAGCGCCTTAAAGAAACTCAATCTTTGAAAGACAAAATCTTTAGTTATAAATAAATAGCGGTAACAAGACTGCTGACACAGCCAAAATTAGTATGGCGTACTCAGGCTTCTTCTCATTATAAGATGGGTTAGGCTACCAGTATAAGTGTATAATCTATGGGTTAGGCCATAGTCCACTACGCTTGCAATGCTACAAGTGTTGGCATTTACACATGTCTTTCGAGAACATCATAGATAGCTCTCAGACATGCAGGCTTCTCATGAAAAGACAAATAACTTCGAAAAGTTATTAGAGCTCGACTTGTGTTGTAATTCCAGACTGCATGCATTTTTGTCTGTTGATATCTCCTGGAATACCCAACAAATATTGTCAAGCCAAGTGCTTGACAATATTTGTTGGGTAACGTAAAAAAACCCCGGGTGAAACCCTTACTATCGCGAATCAAGATCTTTCATTTTATTTCCATCGTTATGCGTTAGATACTACATGTGTAGATGACACATCTCTCCTGCCTACTCTACAGTCCGTAGCTGCAGGTAAATAGGTTTTTATATCTTTACTTGAGTTCATTACAAGAGTTACATTTTCTAAAAAAAAATAATCAAAGCAGACTATAAACGCATTTCCATGAAAACTTTATATCCCTCAACAACCAAGATCTAGGTTGAAGTTCGTGAATTTGAAACTACAGAAGTGTGGTTTGCACTTCACCGTGCAGCCGCGATACATTACGGCCACTATACAACTCATATTTCGACGGTTCCTACGTACATAAGGTCAAGTCAAAAATCGAGGTTTACAGGAAAGCGTAATTTGTGTTCAACACGCCCTAGAAATAGTTCCATGACCAATAATAAATATTTTCTTTCTACAATATTTTAACAGTTTAAAGAGATTTATAATGCTATTTACACAATTTTTTTTTTTACGTATTCTCGAAAAAACTGATAGATGACCGTTTCTACGCCGATAATAAATTAAAAGTATGTCAGCCATGTCTATTATTCCTTTTTATACGCTGTCCGTGTGGTGACGGATTAAGAATACGGAATATCACCACCCCATATCATGCCATGGGTGTCGTAAGAGCCGACAGAGGGAGCATATTATGCAGAGAACAGCACTGTAAAAGAAGGAAACTTGATACAAACCCTATACCAACCCCCTATACAAGACCGCATTCGCACCAAGTGGCACGCATTTTAAAACACCGAACAAAAAGAAATGTAACAGATGACCGTATCTACGACACTTATTCGTTTTATTTATAATACTTGTTCTTTTATACGATTCGTAAAACAAGGTAAATAAATAAAGTTTAAAAAAAATCGTATGTCAGTATGTGCGTGAGAGATATGTAATGATATCTAGGCTTTTGGCTGAAATTACTGATATCCAAGTATTTATACATAATATGTAAGAGGATAGTGGCAGTTAAATGACACTGACATGACGTTTGACAGTTAAACTGTGAAACGTGTAAATAAGGTGTACCTATATAAGTCGACAGGCTCGGCTAGTTCGTCCTATTCTCCTTCGACGACTGCTCAGGTACGATATGGCTCTGACTATTTAACTGCCACTGTGTTTCAATATTCTGTGTTGCTTATTCTTTTGTTTAATCATCTAGGAAACAATGTAAAATAGTGTAATCATTATCTTATTGATATTGTGGGTAGTTTGATCGTTTGTGCGATATTAGTAATATAGGATAGAATAATATACCTACTGTGGACCAACTTGTATCAATGAGATTCATTATATACCTGTGGTATACATTTAGTAGATTGTGTTAATGCTAAATAATGTTCTGTTGTAAAACAGACCTTTCTAGTAATATATAACTACCCACAACATTGATATTTGACATAACTTGGCTGTACAACTGTTTGTTAATTATTAGGTATTTATTGAAAAGAACGATCAAGAGTTTTATTGCTCGTTCTTTCTCTTGGTTCTATGCATTTGCTTTGCGAACTGGGCTCTAAATGTAAATGTAGAATCACGACATAATCTAAAGATATATCCTTGTGCCAAACTGAATAAATTTTATTTATTTATTTATTTATTTATTTCCACATATACAAATATCTTTACAGGTAAAAACCCAATACGATAGTGTACTACTAACATTCTGGTCATACACATTACACAATGAAAAATTAAAAGAAAAGAAACATAATATTAAATACTACAATTCATAACAAATAACATATAGTGCTATCTTAGTGAATTCACACAGACTACAACAGAATATGTCGAGTTCATTAGCTATAAGGTTAAGGGTGCGGAGCGCGACCGTGAGCGGAGCCTCGTGCAGCAGGTTAGTGCGCGCGCGCGGCACGGCCAGCAGGCGCGGCCGGCGGCGGCGTCGCACGTACCCATCCGGCACTGACAAATACACTCTCTCCAGTAAATCCGCGTGATGTATCCTGCCCCTGATAATGTTACAAGTGTGAGTTGCCTCCTAACGTTTAATTCATTATATCCAACCATACCCAACACAAACAGAGTCGGATACATCAGCGGATAAAATGGATAAACTCCATATTGTTTTAAATATATATACCTTATAAATTTATTTTGTACTCTCTCCAACATGATCCTATATTTAGTTTTATGTGGGGCCCAGATAACTGCGTTATACTCTAATTGGCTTCTTACTAAAGTGTTATATAATGTTAAAATAGCTTTAATATTTGTAAAACTTTTTACAGTTCTTAGTAAAAAGCCTAGGTTTCTGTATGCCTTTTTGCAGACATTAAGTATATGATCGCGAAACGTTAGCTCAGTGTTAAAAAGAACTCCTAGATCCCTCACTTCTTTGACCCTAGTCATTGGTATCCCATCCACTCTATAGTTATTACAGATAAGGGTGTGTGCCCGTGAGAAAGTAATTGTCACACACTTAGATGTGTTAAACTGTAATAAATTGAGCTTGCTCCATGTTACCACCCTGTCTGTATCACTTTGCAGCCTTATACAATCTTTCGTGCTTACTATTGGAAGAGATAGCTTAAGGTCGTCAGCAAATAACAGACATTTAGCATCCCTTACAACATTGGGTAAGTCATTTATCATCAGGAGAAATCCCAAAGGGCCTAAATTACTCCCCTGATTCGCCCCAGATCTAGCAAAATAAGCCCCCGATTGACATCCCCCATAATCTATGTATTGCTGCCTATCACACATATAACTCGCAAAAAACTTAAGTAGATGGGGGGTGAAACCGATGCTTGCTAACTTTTTAAGCAACACGTCATTATCGACCAAATCGAAGGCTTTTTTAAAATCGAAGTAAGCTGCATCGACTTGCCCCCCACTGTCCACTGTTGGTATTACTTCTGCTACGTAGCTCAGAAGATTGCTTGCAGTACTTCTAGCCGGCCGAAACCCGTGTTGCGCATCAGCGAGTTGGGATTGAATTTGCAGATATATGTCATAGTGTATAGCCGATTCCAGTACCTTTGCCGGCGTTGACAAAACCGCTACAGGTCTGTATTCTTCTACTTTAGTCCCTGAGCCCCCCTTCGGTACTGGTATAACCCGAGTTATTTTCCATCTGTCAGGAAACACAGACGTCTTCAGACATAAATTAAAAATGTGTAACAGAGGTTGGGCCAGCACCAGCCTACAGTCTTTAAAAATTTAAATGAAAGTATGATCTGATAGTTGTCTCTTTTATTTATCAAAACTCTCTCGTCGTCGAAGTCTCTACACTATAGGGAGCTTTTCTGATTCTGACATCAGAAGTGGGATTAATTTGCGCCCACAATACTAATACATCCAATTGCAAGTTCCAGAGTCTCCTCATCGTGATGCCATGATTCTGCCTAAGCCCGTCACTGCACTGTTCAGCTGACGACGGAGAACGATTGCCCTACGATCCAGTAGCAACGTTACCGAGAGCAAGGCGGTGGATGAGTACCGACTACATATCTTAACGATCTGCAACAGTAAACTGAAGCCAACAGCAACAATCAACTGCAAACGCTGGTAATGTACTTCCACCAAGATTATAGCCATGAATGGTCGAAAAATATGACTATTGTGTTTATGTGGTACCAGGTTATTTTAACATGTTCATCAAAAATGTATCTGAGTATAAAATTATGTAGGTAATAGCGAAAAAGTCATAGAAAATGTATAATAGATTTTGATAGTAGCCGATATTGTTCTGATCTGTTGGAATTTAAATAGGCAACATTAGTAGTGATTGACCGAGACTCGGTATGAGCATTAGCTGTGTTGTGCTTTGTTGATAACTCTTTCTAGTGTACTGATTAGCGTAATCGTCCTGCATATTTGAATTCCAAGAATGAAGTGCTCTGACATGAATGAATTTTTTCATTACAAGTCGAATATGGAAGGATGGTAGGTAGAATACATTTCAGAGGTATCTTCATTAATTTTGTGTTGGCTGTGTATTCATTACAAACAGACCAATATTGCGAAAATGCCTTAGCTCTGTTCCATAAGCTGTAGTTAAATTTTCGCCACAATTACCAAATTAATCAGTTCATGCTATAAAGTTTTATTAAATCGGATCCAATCTATAACGAAAGAAAAAAAAATTTGAATATTTTAATGTTAAGCTCTTGAATGTGTTGCCCTGGAGATAAGACTACGAAACTGTATATATATCTTCAACATATCTTTGAAATATACTCGTATTTTTAACTGGTTAATAATTGTTTATGGCACTAAAATTTATGTATCGAATTACAAATAATGCACTTTCTATCATTGTTTAGGGAGTAATTGTCATGTACCCAGATAATTTCCACCAGTTTATTTGCAATAGACATTTTTGTCACTTTGATTTCTATTGGAAGAACAAAACCAAATAGCTTCCATTTGTCTCACCAAATTTGAATGACATGTTGTAAAGATAACATATGAGTTTTGTATAACTATTACTTTAACTTTTGTGTGTAGGTGCAGAAATATTCTATATTATATCAAGCGGGTCTGTGCCTAGCTAGATCATATCGATAAAATGATAGCTTCGTTTAGTAACTAGGTATTTCCTTTTATTTTTTAAACATACCTCATCCTCCTGAGGCCTAAGGGGTCATATATCGTACGACTAAATATATAGCTCAAGATATTTTTATTAAAAAATAGTAATTGAAGAATGTTTTTATATTACATAAGATTAAATTGACTTGTTAAAGTAACTAAGTGATATCATTTTGCTTATGTCTGGTACTATTAGATGGCAGTGTATCCAATATTTTCAAGTAGTGGTATTTTGGTTGATAATTTCCTGTTATTTATAACGATACTAGCAGATAAAATAGTTAAAATGAAATGTGTAATAAAATACAGACATCTGTCTAATTAAATGGATCTGAAATAAGCTATTCAACTAAATTGATTCAATTTGAAAATAGTTCCATATTACATCACTGATTTTTTTTTAAACATTCTCATAGTTTTCTTATCCATTCTCGGAAATAATACAAATAAATTCAATAAATTAATAAAATATGAGACGGTATTTATTTTTATCTGCTTTTATTCATTGAAATTATGTATTTTTATTATGAAGTGCCATGTGTTAAACTGTAAACCTATTGAGACCATATAGTAATAGTCAATCTTAGGATTAGCTCTCGTTAATGAACTATCTTATCAATTTAGTATCTCTGGTATATACACTGCGATAGATTAGCTATTTAGAGATATTTTTATGCAAAGATATACATGTGTACCTGAACTTTGTGTGGTTCAATTGTAGGGGACCATGGCAATAATGATTAAAATGGGATTTAATCATTCTAGGTGCTTGAAGAGTTTTATGTATTTATTTTAAACAATACTTACATGTAAGCTTACTATTTTTATACCAAACCTCTTGCAAGTCGCAAAATCTTAATTATAATGAAAGTGAACGAACCTAACCTACCCTAACGTAAAATACGTAAAAAATCGAATTTAAAACGATGTCAGTGTTCTGATTGTGTAAATGGAATTAAATGGCCATAATTATTACATAATACAATTGATAAATTAAACTGAAATTGATGAAATTAAATAAGATATTCTACTAAATATAATAAGTATTTGTATAAGTACATTGATGTTTATAAGTGTGGCGACCTAAATGAATAAATCTAGGTATGTATATTTGACTTATAGATATTGAAATATTAACCAACTAGTCTGAATTTACTTATTTTAACTAGTGTCTTGTTTGACTTTCTGCATGACTATTTATTATAACGTTTCTTCCCAGAGTATTTTTACTGGCATTGGCGTCTAGTTTAACTTTAGGCAGTTCACTGACTATTGGTAACATAAATAAGCTATCAACTAAATTGGTTCATTTTTGGTTACTGGTTATTTATTTATACTTTTGTACTGTTTCTACCTGCAATACATTCAGGTTAATTCAGTTTATAGCATTCCATACTGTACATTTACAGGTGGTAGACTTACAATTAGGAAACAATTATTATGGAATACTATTAGGAGAGAGCAGTTTAGTAATATACTATAATAGTATATATATATATATACCTAGGTGCATTTGATATATTATAGTTAAAAGATATATTATAGTAACATGCTTTAATAGGGTCTGCTGCATTTATTATTCTAGATTGATAACATTTTAGTGTATAATTAATATAGATATCAATTTTGATTATAGTTACATTTATAGTTTTTCCTACAGTTATATTTTGTAGAATATAATTAAAAACTTTGTACTTTTAGATAGCTACGATTTATTGATTAATAACGTTTAGATATTCTTTGATGACGTAGTTGCTTTTACAGATAACATTTTTTTTATTTTCTTACTAAGGTATTTAAGTTAAATTTTAAAATACATATACAAAGAAAGTAAAAGGGCGGTCTAACTATAGGTTAGAGGTTATGTTAACCATACACAGCATTACATATAAACTTCTTCTAACAAGGATCTTCGATAATGTAGGTAGCAGTGATGATATAAAGGTATCTGTAAATATCTATAATAATGTGATAACATCGATTTATTCATTGATGATTAAATAGTTGACGATGTTTGAATTATTATTGATGATTAACTTACCGATGGTTAAGTTGATGATAATGCTGGCAATGATGACGATGTTGATAATAATGATTTTGATAATGATTTTGATAATTATTTTGATAATGATTTTGATAATGATTTTGATAATGATTTTGATAATGATCATATTGATCATATTGCCTACGAACTGCTGAAGTCTTTCGCCTTGTTCTAGCCTGGACTCATGTGCAGCAGGTGTGAGGCTAGTATCAAGGAGATTGACCGTTGTTACTTGTCTATTTAATGTGAAAGGAAGGGCAATGGCAGTGACAGTGTATTAGAATAAAGTATTGTCCTAGTATTACACTACTGTTATCATACAAGTAGGTAAGTACCTGTATACTTGTAAATTAGTGAAAACAAATTTAATTATTTAAGTCAGTTGTGAATTTCAATTATTTATTTTGTTTCAATTATTTATCAGCCATAAGCAGAATTACTTAACTATTTTTAATTTTTTATTCTTAAAAACGTTAGTTATATTTTTATGATACTTCGTAGTGCCTCCTTTTGTACTATATTATTTTTGTCAATTTGTGGATGGATAATGCAGTGGTAAATATAAATATTGTAAAATTAAACATGACTGTGTATTGTGAATGTTAATGATCCCTTCATAGAATAGTAAATACAATTTGTAACAAAGGTATCAAAGCAGCTGATACAGAAACCTTATTTCTAGACTCACAAAATGAAACCATAATTACTGTAAATATGAGTCCAGTTTATTTTTGTGTACATGTTTCGTACAAAGTGATTGTTGTTGTGATACTATTCTTATAATTGAACTTACTTAGATGTCGACGTAAGTCAGTATAGCCGTAGCAGACGTAACGATACTATAGTTTTTAGATGGCTTTAATCAATATTTTAAGAATTCATTGTTACATAATACAAGGCGCCCGTCGGGCGATTGTTTAGTAAAGTGTTATTTATTGTACTTCGAGGACGAAGTAATAGTCAGTCTAGCCGTGAGAGATATGTAATGATATCTAGGCTTTTGGCTGAAATTACTGATATCCAAGTATTTATACATAATATGTAAGAGGATAGTGGCAGTTAAATGACACTGACATGACGTTTGACAGTTAAACTGTCAAACGTGTAAATAAGGTGTACCTATATAAGTCAACAGGCTCGGCTGGTTCGTCCTATTCTCCTTCGACGACTGCTCAGGTACGATATGGCTCTGACTATTTAACTGCCACTGTGTTTCAATATTCTGTGTTGCTTGTTCTTTTGTTTAATCATCTAGGAAACAATGTAAGATAGTGTTATCATTATCTTATTGATATTGTGGGTAGTTTGATCGTTTGTGCGATATTAGTAATATAGGATAGAATAATATACCTATTGTGGATCAACTTGTATCAATGAGATTCATTATATACCTGTGGTATACATTTAGTAGATTGTGTTAATGCTAAATAATGTTCTGTTGTAAAACAGACCTTTCTAGTAATATATAACTACCCACAACATTGATATTTGACATAAATTGGCTGTACAACTGTTTGTTAATTATTAGGTATTTATTGAAAAGAATGATCAAGAGTTTTATTGCCTGTTCTTTCTCTTGGTTCTATGCATTTGCTTTGCGAACTGGGCTCTAAATGTAAATGTAGAATCACGACATAATCTAAAGATGATCTTTGTGCCAAACTGAATAAATGAAAGTATGATCTGATAGTTGTCTCTTTTATTTATCAAAACTGTCTCTACACTATAGGGAGCTTTTCTGATTCTGACATGCGCATAGATGATCTAAAGCCAATGATGCAATAAAAAAAATATGCTATTTTCGGCATGTCTTTATATACGTAGGGACCGTCGATTTATAAACATTCATTCCTTTTGAACCACTTTATACATACTTGAAGTTTTACTAGTAACTGAGAATACGTACTTACTTTTTAGAGTTATAGGATGCAAATTATGATGTAAAAAGATAATAATGATAACATTTAACTTTTCCTATTGACATTTCTGAGATGAACTGTTGTTCAATGATATGTTTCCGTTATCAAGCTTCTGCCATAAAATCTGCGTAAGTGGTTGATAGTGTCAAAAACGCGTCTAAGATCTAGAAAGCAAGCATAAACCCTTGAGCCTTATAATAAATGTTTATATATGACCAGTTTTTGCTATATTTTGCTATACTACTTTTCCATTCCCCTCCACTTATTGATTTGCTTCATATAATTATGACATTTAAGACATTGGAATTTCACTACAGTTTCTCAGACCAAAAGGGCGTCAGAATTCAATATTTTACAGAATATTATGTTGCAATCTATATAAATCAAATTATTTCGTTACTGACTGACTGACAGAAAACGCACAGCCGAAACTACTGGGTGCAAGAAGCTGAAATCAGTGAATACAGATTTACATAGAAGAGCAGTTCTTAAGGATTTCATGTGCCGATTCCAATTGGGGACTGTCTCCAGTTTAGTTCGTGGTTGGCGCCGTTGGCGGCGCTGGTGTCGTTCTCCGTCTCTCTTGCTCTCATAGTTAAGATACACTCGAGGAACGATCGTCTCTCTTGCTCTCGTAGAGACAGCTGTCACAGCGCGACTGCCACGCCGCAAAGCGGCAATTTGGGTCACAGAAAATTAGTCTTCAGAGCGCCCATAGGAAATGCGCCTCTGTAAATATCTGAGCTCTTTGCTGAAATGTAGCATGTATGACCATCATTCTGCTTAACTGTCTTTTTTCTCTCAACTTGGTTATCGTACATATGCGCGTAAGATAATTACTATGTATATAGTGCTGATAGCAAGACTTTGCTTGCCGTCCGTAATAGTTCGCAAAGCTAAGCTATGCTTGCACATGTCGCCATTTGGATGGGTGACCGCATGTGGCATTTACGGGCAACGTAATGCTGTCGGTCCCGGTTCTTGCCTCATGACAAGAATCATTAGGCCATGTCGGTGGCCTTCAGGCAGTCTGAAACCTCTGACACCAGAATTGGTAACACGCTGGATAATTAGTATTTGTGTCAGTAACTCTCTATTCTGCAAAAATCTTCAAAACACGAAAAATTATTACGCATAATTATTTATCCCAGAACCCCTAAACATTCAATCCCCATTGGTACCCATATCTCAAGTTTAATCTTATCTTGGGTACCAGAGTTCAATCTACATTTATATAGACGGAAACATTATTTTGTAATATTAAAAAAAAAAAACAAATCAGACTGTCGGTCCTTTTTTCTTTAAAACTCAGATGACAGCTAAAATCTCGAGTTTGAAGAGTGTCTAGCAAGTTTTAATGAATGTGCTGAATGTAATAAAGGACTTTGTGAAAAAAATGATGTCAGCGTAATATAGCATTTGTAATTAACCAGAAAATATACGAGTATTACAAATTTAAACGTTTAGACGGTATGTATATTGTATTATAGTGATAGATATATATTGTATTATAGTGATAGAGAAATAGGATACGTCGGCAATCTGGACTTAATTTTTTAGTGTAGGTTAGAATTTTATTGCTTTGCTTTAAACAAATCAAAGTGATATAGAGCCTTGCTGATTTGATCATGAATGAATTTCAGAATGAATGCGCCGGCTCGACCAGGGAAGAACTACCTTCTCACAAAAAATCGACGTAAAGTAACAGTATCTAAACTGTTGCGTTTCGTTCGGTGAGTGAGAGTGTCGGAGCCCCTATCCCCTATTCCTTCTCCGTCATCCCACTCCTCATCCTATCCCTTTTCCCAACCCCAACAGGCGGCAACACACTTGTGACTCCTGTGTTGTTGCTTGTGTCCATGGGCGGCGGTAATTGCTTACTATCAGGCGATCCGTCTGCTCGTTTGCCGCCTATTACCATAAAAAGGGCATTTTTGTAATTATTATGACAAAATTTCATCGTTTTGGTTTTAGAATATCCATTTATTTTTGTGGTCTATAAATGCAGTGAGAAAATCTAAGAAGCCGAATGTATAATGTGATGGGATGCCCGCACCTATGGCCGCACTTTTATTTTATTTAACTGGTTCCTCCAGATCCCGTGGCAATTTCGGGAATTCCCTTCTTAATGCATCTCTACGGGGTCCACAAGGAACATACACATGCTAAATTTAATCTAAATATTGGAAGGGATAAGAAACTATGCAGTAAGTATGGGTGGTATGTCTTTGACTGACAGAGTAAAGAATTGTGTTATAAGAGAGTGTTGTGGGGTAAAAGAAGATGTAGTGACAAGCATCGAGAAAGGTATGCTATGGTGGTTTGGGCACATGGAGAGGAGGAATGACGAAAGACTGACCAAGCAGATATATAAGGCAACTGAGAATGGGACAGGATGAAGGGGAAGGCCTAGGCGGACGTTCTCTGACCAGATTGGAGACATCCTAAAAACATGACAGTTTAGAAGTCCCCTAAACAGAAGAGCATGCAAGAGAAATCTGATGGGAGTGAATGAAGCAAGAAAGATATCCCAGCCAACACAGATTAGCTGAATAAATTTTGCGTAAAAGCAATTCTTTTGACTTTAAGCTGGATAAAGTATTTGTATAACTTCTGTGTAAGCGCTTATACAGATGATATTCAAGCAATTTGGGCACAAAATATCTTGCTTCAATTTGGATTGTAGCGCTCGTAGCGAGACTTGGCTTGCCGTTCGTAACAGATCGGCAAAGTTAAGCAACGCTTGCACAGGTTACCACTTGGATGGGTGACCGTGTGTGGCATTTACATCTGAGCGCTACCGTGCTTCGGAGGGCACGTAAAGCTGTCGGTCCCGGTTCTTGTCCAAGGATAAGGATCGTTAGGCCATGTCGGAGGCCTTCGGGCGGTCTGAAAACTCCGACACCAGAGTTGGCCACACGCTCACACGAAAAACAAAACAAACAATTTGGATAACATTTGATTAACAGCCACATAGCAGCTGAATAAATGTACCACACACTGCATATCTTCTGCATAAATTCTGATTTTTCTTTAGTCCAGAAATTATACATATTTTATGCAGTTGTTAATTTGTGAGTTCAGATATTCAAATTATATTCAAAATTCCGATCTCAGGAGTAGTTTTACAAAGAAATTATGCAAGTAAAAAAAGTATAAATGTATTTTTCTTTGTGACGAAATTAATTTGTGTTACTTAGTTCAAAAAATTTTACATCTTCAAAAATTTGGTAAGTAAAATATTGTTTCATACATTTTAAGTAAGTTTAAGGTGAATTATATAAACGCATGGCACTTTACTGTGAATTATCAATATGATTATTGTACATTTTTTGAGCGCCTTAAGATAAAGCTACAATTTAAAAGGTAAACAAATGTGAAATAATATTTAAATTAAATTATCTTTACTTTTTATCAAATTTCAGTCCCAGCAAATAATAAAAATCAAATTTTGTATAACTTCTAATGTTTCCTACTCACTAAACAAAGTGTTTCATAAGATAAATGTTGAGGATTTTTATAAAAAGAGGTTATGTCGAACGTTAGTTAATGGCGGACGGCCAATTCGAATAAAAGTGTCTATTCAGTGATTATTTTGCTTATTTCTGCATAATAGTTCACATACGACTACTTATCCAGAAATTATTTGGTTTAAAGTACAATAATTATACATTTCGCAGAGAAAGGTCTTAAATTACATAATGCAGTATACTCTTATACAGCTTTTTAGGGTTCTTTTTTATAGAAAATAAATCCATGAATATTTGAGGTTGATGTGACCTATACTAATGTAGGTAGGTAGGACCCACTATTAGGTATTTAAAGTTATCTACAGCACTACTATGAATGACGCACTGCGTAATATTTAATTGTTTGACAATTGTTTATATTACCAACTAAAATATACATAATTATAAACACACAGCACATTGCAGGTAGTTGCAACCAAAAGTATCGCGCTTTCTTTCCCACCACAACGGTTCAAATGGGCGCTCGGCTAAACTCGGCCACGCTCGCTGCGTTGTTGCTCATTCCAAATTATAACTTTAAGTCCAATCTCTTTGCTTTAAGTAGAGAGGTCCCCGTTATCGTAGCTTCCTTGTCGCGCTCGTGTAGTCAATAAGTAAGATACAAACCTTAACATCGAATATATTATATAAAGTTAGTATTTATAATAGTGTTGTTGTTGTTTGTAATAGTGTTGTAGTATTTTTGAAGTGTTATAGAAAAGTTATATATTTTTTTCAGAAACATGTTCAAAATCGTTTCGACTCGTAAAAAAGGCCGGGTTGAATTATCAACAGTGCCCGCTTCTTGGTAGAACAATGGAAAGTTATACTGGCCAAAAGAAATGGCGAGCTAATTTGCAGGAACCCTGCAATCCTACCACAGCCGGACTGGAACACCTACAACTGTACATTTAAACGCAATAATTTCAAAGCTTTTGAAGAAGCTGAGGAAGAATTATGTCAAATGTTGAATAGAACTGAGACGGATAATACGGATTACGAACAACAACAAGATCCACGCGTTAATACATCTTCTCGTATTTCACAAAATAAAGATTTTAATTCGGTGGCAAAAAAAATGTTTTCTTCCAAATCAGTAGAACTTGAATCACTATCAAATTGTATGTGATTGAGATGCAAAGTTGTCACACATATAACTCTCGTTATTTGCACCTAAAGTTGGACCCGGTCTATTTGTTTGAATCACTAATCCTGATGGTGATGCACAATCATCGTGTACATAACCCTCTTCAACTGTATTGGTCGCACTTGACCCGGGCCTATTTGTATCAGTTGTCAAACCCTTTTCTATTACTGCACAGATACAATTTTTATCTTTACATACTCTTGTGAACACTTTCTTCTTATTCCTCCCGTTCTTTCTTTTTTTTCCGTGAATCTTTACGTTTTTGTTATTATTTTTCTGACAAGGCATATTGTTGATGAAGCATTTATCAGTTTTGTCACAAAATAGTGAAATATCTGGATATAAACATACGATATCTTCAACTAATCAGTTATTTGCTGCTTAAAATACCCACATTTGTAACTGATATGGTTTTAAGCTGAACATAAAGACAATTGTACGCTTATATATATTACTATTCCAAGACCACGTAGAAAATATTACGAAAAAGGCTTTTCAGGCATTAGGGTTTGTCATGCGTACGTCGTCCAGTTTCACACAGGCAAAAACATTCAAAATTTTATATTGCACATTTGTACGCAGCATATTAGAATACGCTAGTCAAGTGTGGAACCCTAGGTACGACATATATATATCCCGAATAGAGAATGTTCAGATGAAGTTTATAAAATATTTATGCTACCGTTTGAAACTGGAGTACAGTTCGGAAAATTATCTGAAACTGTGCGCTAGGTTCCACATCCTTCCTCTGGTTACACGCCGCAACATAGCCGATGTGACTTACATTTTAAGTATATTAAATGGTACGGTTGACTGCCCTGATCTGCTATCAAAAATCTTATTAAATGTACCTGGCAAATTTACTAGACACCACAATCCCATTCACCTTCCATTAGTAACTACCAATTACCGGCAAAATGCATTTCTGTGGCGAGCGAGCAGAAATCTTAATTACGAATGTAAAGAAATAGATATAGATATATTTAACTCCAAAGTGGAATCAGTGAGACGGATGCTTAGCCTTAATTTTTTCACAAAACATAATAGTTAATATGCGTTAAACCTATCAATGACGTTATAATAGCCAATATGTTCACTAACTGTTTGTATATACTATTATTTAATCGTGAAGACCTGTAATTGGCCATTTGTATTATATTCTGTTTTTATTTTCTACTATTTTTATGTGCTGTTGGTTTTCCAAAGATAAATAAATAAATAAATAAAAAAAAAAATATAGCGCTATAAGTTAGGTAAAACAAGGAGTTTATTTTCAATTATGCAGAAGTCAGCTGTGTAAAGAAGAGAAAATCTAAAATATTCAGCATGTGAATAAATTAGTACCATTTCGTATACTATGCAGCTTAAAGAAAATATTTCGTCTAATATTCAGCGTTTTGCTGTTTAACTTCTTTGCTTAAAAATGTGTTATACAGAACGATGCAAAAACTTCAGCTACTGTGCAGATAATAGCTGTTTCAATTACTTTTATTTGAATATCGCTTGTTTAGCAGATTCTACTCTTGATAACTATTCAGCTTAAAAAAATACCGCGAACTTTATACAGAATTTAGTAAGCTCACAACATTATTTTAATTTAAGAACTCTCTTATTCAAAATAAAGCCATAACATCAGCTGTAATACAAAAGTAATAAAGCTTGACACTGCTTATTGTGGTATATTTTTGCTACTATCTGACTTATGTGTTGGCTGGGATGTCAGGATCTTTGCAAATGGCGTTCCGTAGTCTCTGCCTACCTCTCTGGGAAACAGGCGTGAGGCTATGTTTGTATGTATGATAAGAATTTCATGCATTGCATTAGATTAACATGTGAGTTACCTTTGAGCCGATAAGGGACAAAGCCCGGACAAAATCTAGTACGTATGTACAAATGTAAACGCTAAGAACTTTAATAGACTGCGGTAGATAATTAATCTACAGTAAGTACTTCGTTACTCTATCATAAACTTCATATTGCCTAGATCATCGTAAACTACGAATGATAGCAGGATGCTATTCCATTCGGTCTCACCGTAGACGGGTCGCATTTACTCTAACTATTGTAAGTACAACTTGAACTTTTAATTTGTCATTGTCATCGCTCTAATTTCAGTGGAGATTCGGGTGTGGCTCCAGTTATAATGGAGAATATTTTTGATTATTTTTAAGCAGATATTTAAACATTAAAATAAATGTGATTGCGCTCATATTTTGTAAAACCATACAATGAAGTGTACGGTAAATACACACATTGAATTAAACTGAAGGTTAAGAAGCAGACCTGTTTATTTTTGAAGTGACTATGTTTTAAGCCCAATATGAGAAAGGATAGTAAAAAATATCGCTATCACTATGGGTTACAAAGGTCAGACTGGGGTCACTCAATGGAAATGCTGATTCAATTAATTTAAGTTACTATGCAATACTTACGCACGTCAAAGATTTTTTAATCCAGGTTCGGAATCTACCATTTAATACCAGTACCTTAGAGTTTTGACTGCACGGTTGGCGTTGTGGTTTAAGCGGCCACCTCACTGCTTGACACTACACCGAGTGTTGTGGGTTCGATTCCCACACGAGACAACACTTTGTGTAATTCATAAATTGTTGTTTCGAGTCTGGGAGTTAACTGTGCCGTTAGTTGTATGTTTGTAAAGTCTCCCGCGACACAGAATTTATTCCTAGTGCTGTAGTTATAGCCTAGTGGAGAGACCGACAGACTGCGACGTAGAGGGTCTTGGGTTCGAATCCACGGCGCACACCAATGACTTTTCGAAGTTAAGTGTGTATTAAATTGTTAATAATCGCTTGCCTAAACGGTTAAGGAAAATATCGTGAGGAAACCTGCATGTCTGAGAGTTCTCAATAATGTACTCGAAAGACATGTGGAGTCTGCCAACCCGCACTTGGCCAGTGTGGTGGACTATGGCCTTACCCTTCTCATAGTGAGAAGAGGCCCGTGCCCAGCAGTAGGACAGTATCTATAGGTACAGACGGAAGATGTCGTTTAAAAAAAAAATAAGAAAAGAAAAATGTTTGATACTGTCAATAATATTCCGTCAAATCTAGTTAAACTAGTAAGTGGACAACGGGCTCCAAGATGAAGATTCTTGAATCCAAACAGGAAAACACTAGAACGATGATCATGTAGATAAGAAGTCTTTTTGTGTTCGCGGTACGGAGATAATGCTAAAAGCATACTACAACTTTTCTTTGAAATACCAAGAATGTAGTATACAGCCCTCTGTATGATTATATAAAACTAGAGGACGCCTGCATTTTTTTTTTAATTTACCCGTTTTGGCCGAACCCGTGGGAATTTCGGGAAATTCCTTCTTAGTGCACCCCTACGGTCCACAAGGAACATACATGCCAAATTTCAGCTTCCTGCGCCCAATAGTTTCGGCTGTAGCGTGTCTGTCAGTCAGTCAGTAACGCAAGGATTTTATATATTAAGATTATTGCGTTACTGATTGACGGGAGCTAGAGCCAAAACTATTAAGCGTAGTAAGCAGAAGTTTAGCACGTATGTTTTTAGGGACCTTAGGGGTGCAAGAAAGGATTTCCGGAAATTCACACGGGATCGAGTAAACAAAAAAGAAATGTGCGGACGTAGCTGCGGGCACCCTCTAGCCTCTATGTAATAGTTTTACAATTAACTAGCCTGCTGGCTAAGCATAATAATATTCTGAAGCCAATAAAAATGTCAACCAACAGGGCGTCGTTCTGCCGGTCGCTCCAGATACCGCTGGAAAGACATAGTAGAGCAAGATCTGAGAGAGCTTCAAGCTGGTGATGGGCGAGAAGTGGCCAAAGATCGGATGAAGTGGCGTTCTCTCGCATTGGAGGCCAAGGACTAGGCACATTTTGGGTCGATGAACCATTGGAGTAAGTAATAAAAATAAATCTCTAATCCGCTTTCACTCGCGCTAAACATCATATCGACACTTTAATAGCTTTTGCGTAACTTGTGAGTCACGCCCCATTTAAATGTTTAGATGAATAATACCCACAAAGGTACATTGTATGAGGGACTAGATTAATATGGCACGTGATCGCGTATTGTCACATTATTATACACTGTGAATATAGATTTTTATTAATAGTCACAAAGAGAATATAATTTTTAGGGAAAATATGTTTTCTATTTGGCACTTTCTCTTCCCACACAATAGAAAGCAGATTTTTGCTTTTTGTTAATAGTCACAAAGCAAAATATAATGTACTTTTTTACCGTTTTCAGTTTATACGTTTTTTATACGTTTATACGTAACACAAGAAATATTTATTTATTTAGTTTTATATATTATTCACTGAACTGCGTACAAGTTGACTAAATGCCTTGGGCATTATCGCCAGTCTACCTTCTATTGTTATTTACGTTAATAATTATGATATTGTACTTTGGAAAGGAGACTTGATGTCTAGAAATACAGGCTTTGTTGCCTGCTTTGTGTTAACATCGGTTCCTTTTAAGTTTAAATCACCACCGTAGGGATAGAAAAATACATTTTTATTCAGTCCTCAAATTTAGCCACCTAAAAGAGATGCATTCTTATGTTGTTGCTGTTTTTTCTCATGTGGCACATAACCATATTCATAATGTCTTATCTCACCTGGGTGTAACAAGGAAACGCGTCGCGTGTATTAGCCGCTTGCGGAGGGATCGCGCCACGCCGAAAGCGACGTAATTCCAGCCGGTGTGTATGCTACTTGAAGAATACGGCGAGTGTATTCTACCAAATGTTCATCAATACATGGCGCTGATACACCAGAGAATTCACCTGTAATGAGCATTCTTGCGAATGTTACATATCAGAAAAACAAACGAGATCGTTTAAGTCAGCATTCTGCCGAACGTAGGTTTTGCAGATGAGTCACAACACTAAAACAAGGACGCTTCATGCAAATTACTCGCTCCTATTCATCAGCTGTCAGTGTGTGACTCAAGGTTACTTAGCGTAAGATTACATATTCACTCACTAGCTGTAAAATTGATCTTGTGCCAAATATTGAAGCTGCAACGTATAAGGCAATGTTAGAATATAGGTTTAGCTTGCTCAATTTGCATTTAAAAGGATTGAGAATGCACCACTGACTTTTCGAAGTTATGTGCGCATTAAATTGTTAATTATCGCTCGCCCCGTGCCTCGGAGAGCACGTTCAACCGTCGGTCCCGGCTGTCATGAAGATCTTTGATAGTCGTTTCGTGGAGTCAGTACCCTAAAATAAACTGATATTCGTCTAAATCATGGAATATCGCTATCCCTTTAGGTTTCGGAGGTCAGACGGCAGTGGCTCTGTGGAAAAGTTGATGTTCTGTCATATCTGGTTAGACCAGTAAGCGGACCTCAGGCTCTAAGGCGTGTAAGTCTTGGATGCAACCGAGATAACACTAGGAAAATGATGGACTATCATTCAACAAGGGTTATAAATGAATTATGCTGTTTGGCATTTGAGTCCCTTGAGAAGCGTGATGTTTCTGTCTGTATACATCAAATTGCGTTACTGGCTGACTGACAGGCAAAACACAGCTAAAACTCTTGACTAATAAAGCTTAAATTAATTATTATACTTCATTTTTAGGGTTCCGTACCTCGAAATGACAAAACGGAACGCTTATACAATATACATACACTTATATAATACCCCGTCTGTCAAGACCCATTTTCTCAGAAACGCGTGTGTCAAACTAAAATTTATATCAAATAGCCAAGTCTACTGCTCCATGAAGCTGTGAAAAAATCAAACTTCTAAACCAATGCAATCAAAATATACAGCCGTTTCTGCTGCAAATTTCCGCAATTTTCGAAACTCGCAAGGGAATCAAAACTAATAGATGGATGCCGGCACCTGCCCTAAGTACCTTATAGTACGTCGAAAAGGGGCAGACGGTGACTCGCCAACTCACTAGATTGCCCTCTCTAAATAGCCGCCAAGGCAAACAAACTCTACCATAAAGGTAACGAGAGTAAGAGGACAACACCGGTGTGAGTGGCTAGGGGTGTCGAGCGGTGCGACACCGGTTTTGCCATCGCGGGTCTTGTGACCCGGAGCGGGTTTCCCCATAATTACGCCCTTGGCAATGACACTTGCACCCCCGAGCTAATAGCTCTTGCGGCTTCCCTCTGGCCGGCCAACAAATGCAAGTCAGAGACGAGGCCCTGACCGACTCTCTGAATCATTCGGGACCACAGAGTCGCCACACACATTCAGCTCGCCACAAAGCTGCCCTGCGGTTTGTAAGCTTTCTTTTCATCTTGTAATGCATTTTTTGTGTATATCACAGGATGAAGGTGATGTTTGAAAGCTGTTACTCTGCCCTCTGAGATTGCGTTAGTCTCATGGTGAATTAAAACCAAAAGTGTACTTCCCGTTAACTTAGAACCTTAAAAATTCGTACGAGGCAACTTTTTATAGCAAAGATTAAGGAAACAATTCCAAATATGTAAATTTTTAGTTACATCAAACCTATAATAAAAACATTTTTAAAAATTTAAATCTACTGCCTCTTTCCTCATGAACGCTTAGAGTTATTAAATTGAAATTCATATCAAATACTAAGGTCTATAACACCGTAAAGCTGTAATAAAATCAAACTTCTATGTTTACGCAATCAACAGAAACAGCAATTTAAGCATATTTGCAAACTCGCAACTACTCGCAAGGGAATCAAAACCTACAGGGTTACTACCCTTGAACTCAGAATCTTGAAATTTAGCAAAAAACGTCTCATAGCACAGATAAAGGAAAGATTGCAAAAATCCGTAAATTTTAGTTACATCATATAATTAAAATATTTTTACTAATTTTAAAGGTACTACCCCGTTCCTCATGAACCCGTAGAGATATAAAATTGAAATTCATATCAAATGCTCAACTCAAAACTAAAGGGTACTTCCAGTCGATCTAGAATCTTGATATTTGACATAAAGCAATGTTTTATAACACATAGGAAAAATTTCAAAAACCTAAAATTTTTGATTACATCACATATTTTAGTAAATAATTATACTTACCTACGGGTCGTACGGAACCCTCGGTGCGCGAGTTCGACTCGCACTTGACCGGTTTATTTATTTAAATCATCATCAGCCTTTAACAGTCCACTGCTGGACTAGGCCTCTCGTTTGAAAGGAGGAATTGGCCTACTATACCACGCTGGACTAACGGGTTGGTATAGGGATTGTATAAAGTTTTCCTTCTCGTACAGTGCTGTTCTCTGCATAATAATATATGCTCCCTCTGTCGGCTCTTACGACACCCATGGAATAATATGGGGTGGTGACATTCCGTATTCTTAATCCGTCACCACACGGATGACGTGTATACAGATAGTGTCCGTGTATACTCAGGCAGCCAGTAAGGAGATCTGGTTGAACTATCTCCTGTGCTACGACAGTATAGTGGTTTAGTGACGCATTATTTAAAAACGAGTAAAAAACCTTTGTAAAAACGAATGATCTGAAGCGCGTACTGTTATTGTACCCTGTCTGGGCGTTGGTCTGGCAATTTTTTATATATTTATTTAAATCTTCTTTCTCTTAGCGTTATCCCAGTTTCAATCTGGGGTCCGTTTACTAGTCTAACCGGATTTGGTTGATTTTCGGCAGAGCGACTGCCTGTCTGACTTCCGCAACCCGAAGGGATAGCGATATTCCATGGTTTAGACTAGTGTCAGTTTATTTAGAAGGTACTGACACCCTGTAACGACTGTCAAAGATCTTCATGACAACCGGGACCGACGGCTTAACGTGCTCTCCGAGGCACGGGACAAGCGTAATTAACAAATCAATACGCACATAACTCCGAAAAGTCATTGGTGCGCGCCGTGGATTCGAACCCGATACCCTCTGCATGGCAGTCTGTTGGTATATCCACTCGGCTATCGCTGCCTCTTTTATATATATATAAAAAAATATATATATTTACAGTTTCAACGACATCGTAATCAAACTATATGATGTTCATGCCCCAGTACGGCAAATTAAATTGAAACGACCGCCTGCACCCTGGTTGACGCGTGGGATACAGATGGCGATGAGGCGCAGGGACCGAGCATTTCGCAAGTTTAAGCGTGACGTTGCAAGGAAAATTGGGTCCTCAACAACGTTGCTAGGAATCGTTGTAATCAAATGATATGAAATGCTAAACGAAGCCACATTTTCAACAACATTTCTTCCTCTTCCCCTGCCGATATCTGGAAGTTCCTAGGGACTCTGGGTATTGGTAGGCTTAGTCGAGTGGATCCGCCGCCATCTCTTAGTCTTGACGATATTAACATTTATTTTGTCTCTACTCCAACGTTTGATCGTCAGACTATGAGTCGAACGGTGGACTACATAGATAGCTTGGCTCGACCAAACATAAATCCTTTTCACTTTTCTCCAGTTGCTGAGGCTGAGATCAAAAAGATAATCCTTTCAATTAAATCTAAAGCGGTTGGCTGTGATGATATCAGCCGCTACATGATTATCACCATCCTGGACCACCTTCTTCCTGCCATTTCCCACATAATAAACCATTCCCATGACTCTGGGCGGTTTCCTAATATTTGACGTAAAGCATATGTTCGGCCATTACCCAAAGTCACTAATCCCGTCGCTCCTAATCACTTCCGGCCTATTTCCATCCTCCCTTTCCTTTCCTTAGTTCTTGAGGCTTGTGTTCATAAGCAACTGTCACAAATTGTGGATGAACACAATGTCCTCAGTACCTACCAGTCCGGCTTTAGACCTGGGCATAGTACAGTCTCTGCTATGCTTAAAGTGACTGGCAATGTGAGGGCGGGTGTGGTGGACACTAGGATCACTGTGCTGGTCCTGGTTGACTTCTCAAACGCCTTCAACAACAACGTCAGTCATGATATCCTACTATCCATACTATCCTATCTTATGATCTCCTCCGAAGCACTGGAATGATTCTCTTCATATCTTCGTGGACGTCAGCAGTCTGTCAGAGTCGACGAATCTTCATCAAGTTGGCGAGACCTTGAGGCTGGTGTTCCACAAGGTGGCATACTCTCTCCTCTTTTGTTTTCTTTATTCATTAATCTCATTACTCTGGATCTTCAGTGTTCATATCATTTGTTCGCTGACGATCTATAACTTTATTCGCAGGCCAAAATTGAGGAACTGCCAGATGCGATCGATGCTGTGAACCGAGATCTAACAAGAATTCTAGATTGGTTGGAGAGGTATGGTCTATGTGTCAATCTTGTGAAATGCCAAGCTATTCTTATTGGGAGCTCTAGAATAACTCTGGACTTGGCATCACTACCACCGGTGACATTCAATGGCACTAATATACCTCTCAGTTCTTCCGTTAAAGATCTCGGTTTACACATTGACTCCACACTTAGTTGGCAATCCCAGGTTACAAACGTCTGCCAAAAGGTTACCGGGGTTCTGCGCTCTCTTTACCGCCTGAAAAACTTTCTACCTGTCAAGACAAAGACAATGCTTGTGCAGACCTTGGTTTTTCCTATAATCGACAATGGTGATGTGTGTTATCTCGACCTGAATGCAGACCTGCTCAATAAACTTGACCGACTTCTCAATAATTGCATTCGGTTCATTTTTAATCTTCGTAAATATGACCATGTGTCCTCATAGCCCCAGCTACCTAGTGCCTCACTTTCAGTACCTCTGCTCCAATCATGACAAATATCTTCGCTCTTCTAATAATTATCTTCTTCAGTGTCCTTCTCATAGCTCAAGCCTTGTACACTCTTCTTTTTCGGTACAAGCTATACTTCTTTGGAATGCGCTCCATTTCGAGATCAGGACGGCAACCAATCGATTCACGTTTAGGGCTAAGGTGCGCCAGTATTTTATCAAACTGTCTCTTGAAAGGCCATAATAAAACCATCTCTCACGTGTGTTACATTGTGTATGAAATATATGTAAATTGTATGTATTTATTAGTCAAATCAAATCAAAATCAAATCATCATTTATTTGCAACGAATGTAGGTACAAAAAATACAGGTGTTATAAAAAAAGTAGAGATGAGCCATGTACACTCTGCCTTAACTAAGGCATGCAAATTTTATATAAATGTAAAAAAACAAGATCATATTCCAATTTAAATGTCAAAATACCTAATACAATAAAAAAATTGAAAATTATTATGTCACAATTAATTAATTAACATTAAAAGTAAAAATTAAGGTAATATTTAAAAGACTCTAATAAGATGTCAAAAGAGTTCACAAATTACAATTAAAATTACTACAATTAAATAGAAAATAAATAGAATCAAATACATTAAATTAAATAAAATAAATATCAGCGCTATTGTTTTATAATGTCATATTTATGCAATCAAAAAGTTTTGTCCATTAAAAAATCATTAATTGAGTAATAACACTTTTCTATAAGGAATGCCATCAAATTCTTTTTAAAGTTTTTGACTGTATGGTTCTTTAGGACGTCGGGTAATTTATTGTATATAGTAGGTCCCATACATATAACACTTTTTCTTAACAATGCTGTTTTACAGGAATTGATATGTAATAGATTTTTGTATTGACTTCTCATAGGTTTTGTAGGTAGTTTTCTAGTTTCTGACATAGTGGGAAATAAGTTTTTATTAGATTTTACAAAGCTGGCTATTTCCAAAATGTACAATGAAGGAAATGTTAGCACTTTTAGGGACTTAAACTTTGGCTCGCAACTGTCTGTGGTCTTTAATCCACACATCGCTCTAATGCAACGTTTCTGGGCTCTGAATATATGTTCCCTCGAGCTGCAATTGCCCCAGAAAATAATACCAAATCTGAGAACTGATGCCACCAGACCATGGTAAGCCTCCAAGATAGTTTTTATATCAACCTTTTTTGATAAATTTGATAAGACATATGCTAAACTATTCAACCTTTTGCATATTTCTTCTGCGTGGGGTTGCCAGTTTAATTGTCTGTCAATATGAATACCCAAAAATTTTGCTTGTTCTACTTGGTGAATTTTTTGTTTATTGTACTCTACAGAGACTTTTCCTAAAATTGTGCGCTGATGAAAATGCATTACGCTAGTTTTTTTCAGGTTAATGACGAGGTTATTTTTTTCTAGCCAATGAATAATGTCTTTTAAGGTCTTATTTATGTCCTGTTCATAGCTATCAACATCTTTGCAATTTATCAACGCAGTGCTATCATCGGCAAACAATAGCATCGGGTTGTCGACATGGCGTGGCAAGTCATTTATATAAATTAAAAAGAGAAGCGGTCCAAGCACGCTTCCTTGTGGTACACCATATTTTATCGTTCTGGGTCCAGATCGGTATTTCATTTCAGTCTTAGCATTAGGGCAAATTTTAGTTATTTCGGTGTATTGTGTACGATCGCTAAGGTATGATTTAATTAAATTGAGAACATTTCCTCTTATTCCGTAAGCGCTTAGTTTGTTTAGTAGGATGTCGTGGTTGACGCAGTCAAAAGCCTTTGACATATCTGTTAAGATGGCGCAAATAGGTATCTTTTTATCTACGTTTTTCATAATATTATTTAATAAATCAAAAATTGCCATATTGATAGTTTTATTTTTTCTAAAACCTTTTTGTTCATTACACAAAATGTCATGTTTAGATAAGAAGTTGTTAAGTAGATCGTAAATAATTTTCTCCACTACTTTGGAGAATACCGGAATTAAGGCCACTGGTCTGTAATTAGCTATATCTTCTTTTTTATCTTTTTTGTAGAGTGGTTTAACTATCACAGTTTTTAAGCTATTGGGAAATTCACCAGAGCTAATGCTGAGGTTGATAATGTGGCTAAGATGTTCAGCTATATTTTCAGCCACAAATTTAACAACTTTTGTGGCTATGCCGTCATACCCAACGCTATTTTTATTTTTCAATGATTTAATTGCTCTTATTAAATCTTGAGGTATAACTGGCGCCATGAACATAGAGCTTGGGTTTGTCGGGATATTACTCTTTTCTAGCAGACGAGATGAGCATTGAATCTGATCAATAAAATAGTCATTGAAGGTATTAGCTATTGAAACTGGATCTGTAATAATTGTATCATCTCGTCTAATTTGGGAAATAGGGTCGTAAATGGGTGTTTTGTTATTTATAATATGCCAAGAGGCCTTTGACTTATTATCCGAGGTTCTAATAAAATAGTTATTCTGCGCTTTCTGAGTCAATTTAATAATTTTCCGGAATTTCTTAGAGTAATCTTTAAATTTATTTTTATTTTCATTAGTCGGCCTGTGTCTATAACGCCATAGAAGGTGACGTTGCTTTTTACTGCATACACGTATCCCTCTAGAGATCCATTTCACTTTTTTATTCGGTTGTATTGTGATAAATTTATAGGGAAAGCAAAGATCATATAATAAGCTGAACTCATCCATAAAAGTATCATACGCTTCATTTACATTTTCTTTATTATACATTTCTGAGAATGAAACGCATTTTAGGTAATTATTAAATTTAACTAAGTTTTCCAAAGATAAATCGCGTTTCTTGATTCGCCAAGATTTTAATTTGTATGTCTTGTTTACTTTAATTTGCAAAGTCTGAGCAGTGTGATCGGATAGAGCAAAGTCGAATACTTCACATGTACATTTTAGTCGAGAGTTGTGAGCAAAGTTGTCTATACAACTATTACTACTCAACCTGGTCGGTTGCCTCAGTTCCAGTCTCAGGTTATAGCCCAGCAGAAAACACTCGAAATCCAAAGACATTTTATTCTTTTTTAACGTATCAATGTTGAAGTCCCCACATAGTACTACTTTATTGCTGGATTTATTGCAAATAGTTTTCAAAACAGTTTCGAATTTTTCATAGAACATATCTAAGTTAGTGCTTTTTGGTGGCCTATATATACATATTATGATTAATTTTTGCCGGATTAATTCGACTCCACAGCATTCAAAAGTGTTTGCTATAGAGTGGCGTGAGATCTCCGTAAGTTCCCTGTATTCTAAGCCTCTTTTAACTAGAATGCAAGACCCTCCACGCTTTTTTGTTGGTCTTGCATAACATGCAGCCAATTTATAATTTGGAATACATAATACTTTTTCGTGGCCCCGCATGATAAAGTGTTCAGTAATGCAGACCACGTCTATGTCTTTTTGATTTTTCGATAGTTCTTGTAGATGAACTGTGAGCATATCAGACTTGTTTAAAAGACCAGCTATGTTTTGGTGCATAATATTTAAGTTAGAGGCGAAAAAAGCTTGAATTGGGTGATGCGTTTGTCTTATCAATACTATTAAATGATTTTTTTGGGCATTTTACATCAGTGTCAATGCAGTCATCATACAGTTTATCTCTTAAAATTGTCAAGTTACATGTATTTACTGTATCCATTTCCAGGATGAATTCTTGCAAGTCTAACAAAAATTTCATAAAACCTTTGTTATTTAATGCCCCATTACGCCGGTTATACGTATCCCAGCTGTATGGAAGGTTTAAATTTGAATCAAAGATAAACGCGTAATTGTGTGTCTCGGCATCCAAATAAATTAAATTATTAAAAGTGTCTACTCTACAGTTAAACATAATATTAGTATTGTCCATGTACTTAAAAGTTGGCACACATAAGATTAAGTTAGTGTGGTTTAGTGTTATTAACTTATCTCTAATATAGGTTACTAGTTCTACATAATTTTCTGTTTTCCTGAAATCCTCTTCACCTATAATTATAATACAATAATCTGAACGAGTGAAGTTACGCAGTTTTTGATCAATATTATTTAATAAGTATTTTATTCCACATCTAGGTGTACGATAATGACACATATTGTATGTATTTAGATGGGTTCTCTCACTCATTGTAGATATTCTGCTGGATGTTTCACTGCTCAGAATACATATCCTCCTCTTATCTTTCGGTTTTGATTCATTAATAAAAGTTTTACAGGGTTTCTGGCTTTGGTTTATAAGCATTTCACTACTCTGCTTTAATGTAGAATCACGGCAATCTTTCTCATTGGGAGCAGTATTCCAATCGCATTTGGATGTTGATGGGGTTCTTGGAACGTCTTGTGAAGGGGACGAAGTTGTTAGGGTGGTTCTGTTCTTGTCGTGCATTGACAGTCTTTTCTTCTTTCTGTTTGAAAGAGTATTTGAAGAATCCGAAAATTCCAGTTTTTTGTATAGTTCTATGACTTTTATACACTTAGCCAATTCGCTTTTTAAAGAACTTATTTCGTCATGCAGGTTATCAATTTCATTAGTCGCTGTTTCCAGGTTTTTTGTTAGTGTCTCAACCTTACCTAACAAGTCTTCACAGCAAGATTTGTGCGTAACATTCGAGGTGTCCGGCATACTTAACATTGTTGAGTCAAATATCGACGTGTTAGACAACTCGTGGAGTGATCTAGAACGTCTCATCTAGCGGAATGTTACGTGTTGTTCATTACTGGTATCCATTATTATATTAGATAAACACTGCACTCTCTTATAATCATTTAATTTCAAGTATCGTCGAAACTACGAAGGATTGTGTTTCAAGAAATTTAGAAAACACAAAAAGAGTTAGCTGGTGGCAGGATTCGAACTCGGGACAAAGTGATTGCAAGTATGACGTCTGAACCTCAGCGCTAACTTCGGTTAATGTTAGATGTCCAAATACACGATCCCTCTTTGTTGACCGATTTTATATATTTAAGACGTAAGTTACCGACGATTTTTTGAATGAAGAAATAGTTTTACAGCAACCGTCACTTTTTATTTATTGTTTCACTAACAATTTACTTTGTTTTGTAGTTTATTTATTTTCCACTTGTACTAAATTTAATGTTCACTGTGCTTTCTTTGTATTCATTAAAATGAGATATTGTATTTAAGGTTATTAAAACGACACATTGGTACACATTACCTACACATAGTTTTAGATGTTTGTAAACTTCAGTTCCATCACGTCAGTTGAGAACAGTAAGTTATGCACTGTACATCCAAAAAACACTTAGATAACAATAGTACATATTTATTATGTTATTGTATTTACACTTAGCAACTTCATTACTATTTAGTTACGTTTTAGATATTTATTACGATTAAAAATACGCGGAGCTGATGTTATGTGTGGCACTTCATACCCACTTTTTTTAGTAGTATAATATGTATTATTTATATTATATAATTTTTATTATATACTAGAGGACGCCAGCAGCTACGCCTGTATTTTTTTTAATTCACCCGTTTTGGCCGATCTCGTGGGAATTTCGGGAAATCCCTTCTTAGTGCACCACTACGGTCGCCAAGGAACATACATGCCAAATTTCAGCTTCCTGCGCCCTATAGTTTTGGCTGTAGCGTGTCTGTCAGTCAGTCAGTAACGCAAGGATTTTATATATTAAGATATAAGTATATATGCATAGATATGTATGCTAATGGATTTGAACCAAATAATTAAATATTTCATATTTATAGTTGAAACACCTGCCACAATCATTTCTGCACCACCCGAAGGTTGACTGGCAGAAAATGCTATTTAGCATTAAGTCCGCCTTTTGCATTGTAATTGCAGGAAGTGTTAATAAATAAATAAATAAAATATTTATTTAAATATTATATTAAAAATCGTGTGGTGTTGGGTTAAGATCAACAAATTTCACTAACCCATTTCGTTTCATTGATACCGTAAGAGGCGACTAAGGATACTAGAAGCAGCAGAAGCAGATAATACAATGTCTGAGGGATACAAAACTCGACCTCAAACAGTTTATCAAGCCGTCTGGGAAGCGGGGTATAGTAGGCCAAATCCTTTTATTCACTCACAGCGATACTATGAAGCAAATAAGGAGAGGCTTAAGTCTAGCAGTGTACAACAGTGTGTTGAAAATTGTCCCACTGAGCACAATTTGAAGAACTTTCATGTTTACAAGTTTTCTGACGATGTTTCACTATGCTGTTACACCAAGCGATATTTAACACTTTAACACATAGGTACTAAACTTGAAAATCTTCGAGGCTTACGCTTTTCAGCTTATTTAAAGTTTTCCTACTGTCTTGCATGCATATGTTATGATGGATATGCTTAAACTCAAGAGACAAGACAACATATTAAGGCTAAGCTACAGCCATTAAAGTAGGTTTATTATCAGATTCTATTCAACATTTGTTCCAAAAAATTTTGAGACAGGTGCTGCTCAAAATGTTTGTCTTTGTTTACGTATATGTAAAAACAATAACTTCAGAATAGATTGCCTTAATTTTACACATTATATCCGCATATAATATTCCAATCCACTCTCACAACTTTAAGAGTTATCTCAAAGCTATATGTGAAAGTTTGTTATTAGCAACATGTTTATTTAATTAGGTATGTTTTGATTTTTTTTATTGTGATTGCGCTGTAAGCTTTCCCAAAATAAATAAATAAATATAAGTTAAGCCTACACAGGCAAACACAATTTTGATTGAACGTAAAACGAACAAGCTTTCATTTCAAGGTAATTCATCCGAAAAGGTCGCTTAATACATATAACTAATTGTTTCATAATATATTTCGACAACAAGATAAATTTTACAGATCCATTTTTGTTAGAGTATCTAGGCATTTTTTATTTATTTGAGAACTCGTTTAGCTTCCAGGAAATCCAATAAGTTACATCTCGAAAAGTGTCACTCGAAATTACTTTTTAGAGATAGTAATTGCAATTTTCATCTTAGAAAAGAAGGCTATTGTAAATAATGTTATCCAATAAATCTCTGAAGAGGACAAATTTGTGATTGGTAGGTATAAATTTTTGAGGCAGGCGCGTTGACGAAACTGGTGACAAATGAGATCCCTTTACGCCGCTCAGGTGGAATTGGTTCATTAGACAGGGGAGGCAGGGGGATTTTGAGTAAAAATATCATCACTTGGGGTATTGATTGACTTGGTATTGTTTGGTACTTCCTTATCGAATATATTTAAAGAACACACGGGTGTACGGGAATGCCTAGTGTAGCTCAAAGGGTTGTTCAAGCGACACTCGGGCGGTAAAATTCTGTGTGTAAAACAATGTGAATTAAGTTTAGTTCTGTTCTGTAATGTCTAATTATAAAAATGTATGTATTTCATGAAATGGTTGTATATAAATTTTACTTTTTTGTTGTATCACAATATTTTCGCTAGCCCTTTAAAAACAACAATTATTATAAGTACTTTTTGAGACCTTCAGAAGTGTTTTCTTCTGTGATATGATAACTGATAATTGGCCTTATAAAAAAGATTTAATACGACTTAAACCTTGTAAATGATTATTAGTGCTTAGATCTTAATATTTAATGCTTAATAGTTTATTTATTACCGCGATATCTACTTAGCTTTTACTTAATCTTATAAACATGTGTGTAACGATTATAGACCCCATTCCTTAAGTTAGTTACTAACTTAAGAAATGGGATCCTTAAGTTAGTTATTTTAAGAGAGAAGAAAATAAAGATTTTTTTTTAGTAATAATGGAATTTTTTAATGTAAGCAATTTTATGAATGTTATATGTTTTAATATGGGTGTTTACCTGAAATTATTTTTTTTTTGTTTTACTTTTTTTTAAATTAGGTATGTGGTGTGATTAAGAACCTTAAAATAATATTTTTCCCATGCAAGCTAGGGTTGGATCTACAGTGCAGGCACAGCATTGCTATAAGCTCTTTAATAATTTTATAGTAGTTTATTACTAATTTATTCTACAAAGCACTTTTATAACCAAAAACATTCAAGATGCGTGAGAACAACAAAATATTCAGCCTAAAATACCAATAAAGAAAATCCTTATGATGTTGTTGAAGTGCCTCCTTATTTTCCCTTATTATGGAATATTACGAAACAAAAGACCCGAATGATATTTGAAATTTAAGTTAATTTGATTGGTCGGAGGATACGGAGCCAGTCCCTTGTGTCACCTGAAAGACGTTCTCAAATAATTCTTGAAAATATATAACGAGCCTCTCACGTTTTGTGCTCGGTGATAAATTGTACAAACGGAACTCAGCGCGTCGGCAAATATACTTTTACATGAGATCAAAGTTCTTTTTATAGCCTCACACCTGTATCTCCGAAGATACCTCTTCGGAGATACGGGTGTGAGGCTCTGCCTCCCTCTGCCTACCGGCAGAGGTGTAATTTTACATCAACATTTACCCAATCTATGAATTTTAGGTCCCACGTAATAGAGAGCGAGCTTATTGCGGTAAAAGTACATTACGTTGCCAGACTTCGTGCTGTTACTGATATTTGGAGAACTCAGTAAAACTTTTGCCCGACCCGGAAATTGAACCCAGGACCCCCCAGGATCCCGATCAGGCAAATAATGGCAATGAGCTGGCCACGTCTGCTGAAGGGCCGACGAGCGAGGGAGCAGACGAATCTTGGAGTGGAAACCACTTTTTGGCAAACGAAGTGTGGGACGCCCTCGACTAAATAGTTCGACGACCTAAAAATATGTCTGAGCTAAAAGAGATGTGGTGCATGTTGGGTGAGGCGGAGGGCCTATGTCCAGCAGTGGACTGCAGTATGCTGGTTGAGGCATATGGTGACCAGATTTTGGATAAGATTCTAGATACAGGATTTGCAAGCCTTTGAAGAGTGCAACATAGTACTAAAGATAATTATTATAGTGTCTTAAGTCCTAAAACCAGTGGCGGGCCAAAACTATAATATATTAAAATAACTTAAAACTTACTTTCAGAATTATTAATGCTTCTGGCGTCTTCTAAATTAATAAATACCTGCTTTATGAAGTTCACTTCTTCGAATTTATCACTACTAAGTACTGTAGTAAGAATTTATTTATCCTGGAATAGGATAAGACTCTCTAATGGTCTCACTATAATACTTTTTAAAAACAGTTTCTACATTAGCTTATACTTTAGTTATAAAATGGAGACAACCAAAATCGCCTCAGTAATTTGCTTTTCCAAGCCATTTCACGTACCTTCATGAAAATATGGCCACAGCAACAGTTGAATTATTATCTATCATCCTCTCATGCAACTAAAAATGTATTGACAAAAATGAATAAAACATTTTGTGCCCGACAGGTTGCTTCCAGCATCACACCTCTAAATCTCCAGGTGTCACAGACAGATGCATCGACATCAGATCGAAATAAATTGCACCTCGGTCTGTAACAGGTGAAATGTATAACTTCAGACGAAATTCACTTTTGGATGGAAATTACTGGAATACTTGATCTATTGCTTGAATATCGCAGTGTTGGTGAGTTTTGATTCTCTCTTAAAGCCGCTGGAATTGTGAATTAGACTAGTGTTAGCATTTGTTGAAACTGAAGGAACAGTAAATGCAAAATACGTTGAGATATCAAGTTCTTTTTTCAGTGTTATGAGTTTCTGTTTACTCACAATTGTTTAGCTCTAAGTTCAGTGAGCTATTTATATTTTTGATAAGAATTTAAATAGCAACATTGAATCGTCACTACAATAATGAATGTTAAAAAATATTGTTCCATAATTCCGTGTAGTGACAGATTGAGAATACAAAGTGTCACCATGTTTTATTCCGTGGTTGTCGTAAGAGGTGACTAAGGAAAATAGAGTTAAAAGAAAATTTACTAAAAAAAGCGTTCTTATATAATTATGATCACATCATTCAAATGTATATCATCATTAGTCCCTCCACGACCACTGTAAGCAGATAGACAAACTAAAAACAGAAGTCTTTATCCCTTAGATTTTTTACCGTAATTAACATCATTTGAACTTGTATAACCCAAGTAATACTTCGCAACATATATTTATCTACCATCAAGTAAGCCCACATTCTGCCTACCCCTAAAATAAACAAGGTAAAAGCGATACATGCGTAAATTCTTATCACCTTCGTACATAACGCTGTCGACACAAAATCAAAGTGTGAACTAAACATCAAGTTCCACTATAAAACTATAAGTTTCAATTATTTTTTTCTTTTTAAATGTATTAAATAGATAACCTATATTTATGATGTATATTCCAATTTTAACACTGTCTTAAGATAAGATATGATATTTGGTAAATTACGTTAAAAAAAAACACAAGCATAAATCTTACTACATAATATAGGTACAATCTGTAAAATAGAAATATCAAAACTTTTAACTTTCTGCATTGTAAACCAAGGAAGAGCGGAGTTCCTTACCACAAGTAAGTGTTTGCTTAAAAAGGGATCCCAAATGATATTGTTATTGTTGATTGTTATGGTATTGAAATAAACATTTTTAATTTAATTTAAAACTAAACCTATCTCCAACAACATCATAGAATTATAAACCAGAAAGCAGAATCTCACAAGTTACGATCACTTAAAGATATTGCTCCCATTTTACCTATACCACGTGGTTCCAAAATCTTTAACACCGAACTAGAAGATATATTGAGTTTTGAACATTCGCCGCTATACGGACGTGGCAATTTTACTGTAATGAGTAAATTTTGCACCTGTACTTGGCATTTTAATATTTTAGAAATTCAGAAAAAGCTTGTGACGTGGGATTAAAGTATTTTGGAGATTTAGCAGATGTCTGATTGACTTTATGAATAGAAAAGTGGCTTAGATGACTTGCCAATATGAAGAGTTTTAGTGGATACAATCTTCTTAAAGTAAGAGTTTTGTCACTTCCAAATAGTTGCACCTATACAGACAGTTAAACATTCCTAATTATCAATATAAATTTTTAATTGTCGTGTGGAAATATTGTGTACCTTTATTTCGAGTATCCGATATTTCATTACTCTACGCAAGAGTAGTTGTTGCATGTTATGTAATCAGAATCACACCGGAATTAGATCTTGATGGCTCCATAGTTTTAGATTTATAAGATGATAATAAATGCTATGTTTCATCCACAACTATGTATGTCAAGGGCAGCACGCCTGCATATTAATATTTATGATGACACAACATAACAGGGAAAAGTAAAATGAAAAACAAGGAAAGCAAATCCATCAAAACACAGAAACAACATACGTAGATGATATACAGTAACACAACCATTATAATTAAGCCAAATACAAAACAACACACACACTAACAAACATTCATCTCACACAGTGATATCTCTTCACAAATACTAACACAAACATATTTCATCAAAATGTTACAAGACGAGTTCAAACAGAATGATATGCAAACTCAAGTCGAAGTAGAAAATATATAAAAAGTTACAGTCGTATAAAATTCTTCGGCAAACAAACGTATGTTTGAGTAGTCTAGGGTGCAGTGATCTTCGTGAAATGTTTTCACTCGTTTATTTAATGTCAAATGGCCAAATCGTAGCTCCATGACGGGTTTGAAACCCAAACCCGTTTTGGAGTTACGATTTGGCCATTTGACTTGATGATGGAATATTGGACTCTGAGTGACAGATAGGTTTTATGTTCAGGATTTAGCTTGCTTAGGCAAGTTTAAGATAGTCGATGTGCTGACAAAATGTGTAGATGAAGAACGCTGGGTCCAAATAGGACAAAAATACTTAAAGTTATATATGCGATGATTGACTATATTAGTATTGTATTGTTGGATGTATATAGGCTGATGTATGTAGGCATTTCAACGTAATTATGTAGGGTAGAACCGGGTAATACCGGTCAGGAGATAATACCGGTCAATACAAAACCTCCCAAACTACTGAGTTCCGACGCACGCACACATACACAGCGAGTGGCGTGATGATGACGAGCGGCAACGCTCTGGTCCGCGCTTCAATCCGCAGCCGATATCTTGGATAAACGCCTGTCGATTGTTTTCGCGCCTAGTTGATGTAAAATTTCGGGGTAAAACAATAAGAGGTGAGTGTTTATAATTTTACGTTTCTTACATTGTTACCTAGGATTGTTGCACCATAATTACTTAACATTCAGAGTGATAATCGTTTTTTAACTTATTTGGTCAGGTTTCCTATCTAGAATTTTTTTACGGAAATGTTTCTAGTCGGGCAATGCCGGTCATGCTGACCGGTATTAACCTCAAGTAAAATTGGTATACATGACTATTATTTATGTCAATATTAATGTATTTTTATTATTTCAAAATGCCTAAAAGGACATGCCAACCAATTTCAAAGGCGTCGTGGAGCCAAGAGCAACTACACAGGGGTTTTAGACTAGTGGATGAAGGAAAAACTATACTTATGAGAAGCAGCTCGATCATGTGACAAACTGTCACTGTTAAGGATCTTTTGCCACTACCAAATAAGTCGAGAGACAAGAAATAAAACATACTATCTCTCAAACAGCACGCAACAATCTTAACAGGAACTCCTAACAAACAAGTTTTGGTAGAGAAGGAAACAGAAAAATTTCAAAGGAGAAAAAAAAGCCAACTCTTAAAATAAAAACTGAAAGAAAGACAGTTAAAAAAAAGGAAAATCGATGCAAGTGAAAAAGCTAAAAAGAGAGTGTTTCTTGATAAAAACAAACGTAATGAGAGTACGTCGCGCGTCGGCCTCCGAAGTAGAAATGACAGACCTGCGTGAAAATGAAGACACCGATGCTGACGAGGACTATGAAAAAAATGTAATTTGCGATGATTATGGACGTAATATGGAGCTCTAGTTTAGATGTGTGCTGTGTGGTCTCTGGGCACACGCTGAGTGCTCTGGTTATGACTCTCCTGAGGGTTACATTTGCTACTTATGCTTAAACAAAGCTTGACCGGCATTAGCAACCTACTGACTGGTTTTACCTGCCAAGGTGTCTAATACCAGTCAAACTAGATTTTTTTTAAACGCTGATTATGCCAAAGTTGTTGTAATTATTGATCTCAATTAATGTGATTTTGTTAGAAGAATACCTATAGTATGATTCTTAAAAGGATTAATAAAGAAATGTTTATTATTATCTGATTTGTGATTAATTCGCCTTAAGTGACCGGTAATCCCCATTCTTACCCTAATGTAAGCAATAGTATTGCAGTGGCAGCTAAATACAACTGATGTTATGTATCGGACAATAACGACAACACACACACTGGCGACATCTAAGAAACATCGACGCAACTACGTAGAAAGAATAAATAAGCAATTGAAAACCTGAATCACGTTATCAGAAGTTACACATGCACATGAACAAAATTTGATAATATTTTTTATAATAATACTAGAGGACGCCAGCAGCTACGCCTATTTTTATTATTTTTTTTTAAATTTACCCGTTTCGGCCAATCCCGTGGGAATTCCGGGAAATCCCTTCTTAGTGCACCCCTACGGTCCCCAAGGAACATACATGCCAAATTTCAGCTTCCTGCGCCCAATAGTTTCGGCTGTAGCGTGTCTGTCAGTCAGTCAGTAACGCAAGGATTTTATACATTTTTTTTATATCTTTAATTTTAAGGAACGTTTACACAATGTGCACGTTTGTCCCATCTGCATCATGCCCTAATAGTTACAGTAATTCTAACATTTACTTAATGACACAATAATTATGAAAACATAACAATTAAATTCTATTTAATTAAATGTTACCAAGCTAAATAAGGACTTAGCTGATTTCGAATTAGGTTGAGCTAAAATACTATTAAAACTGCCAACATTGAACATGTTCAAACCAAAATTCATCAGCTGTATCCTCATAGACTCATATCGGACACACTCCACCAATATATGATATATATCCTCAAAAGTACCACATACTTCGCAGTTAGGAGAAGAAGATTTTCTCATCATGAAGTAAAATTTATTGCATGGAATATGTCCTGATCTGAGTCTATGTGCTGTGATAACAAGTTTTCTATTTAAATCAGTATAGGCACACCAGGGCACACGAAGAGGCTGACACTGGATGGTCTTATACCATATACCTTTTTCCAAAGATCTTTGATTAAAATGCTCCTTCCAGTTATCATAACAGATCTGTTTGTATTTAGGTAAGTACTCAAAGTAGTCCGGTATGAAATTAATATTTTTCCCATGAATAGTTGCTTGTTTCGCCAAAGTATCAGCCTCTTCGTTGCCTCGTAGCCCTATATGAGATGGAACCCATTGCAATTTCAGGCGCACACCTCTTCGAATAAGTTGATCTATCTTAGATAAAATAACATAAGCTATCGATGCACCTCTGAAACCAGAGGCGCATCGAGCTATATGCTGTAAGCAACTTTTGCTATCGGTTAAAATTACCACCTGGTTATATTGCGCATTTATAATATATGATAACACTTCTGAAATTGCAATGAGTTCCAAAGACATAATGCACACTTTTGGATAAATTTTAAAACAATTCTCTTGTTCTAGGTTTAAGTTTGGTATGTAGAAGGCTGCCCCTTGACCATTTACGTCCTTTGATGCATCAGTAAAGATGGAAACCCAATCATTATACTTACTATATAATTCCCGAATTATGGAATTGTGTAACAAATTAATATTATAAGATTTTTTACATTTTGTTATAGCATCTAGATTTGAGATAATAAGTTCATCAGTGTTATAATTAGTTATCCATGTTTCTAATGAAAACATTTTCAATGGGCTACTTGACGCAATCTGTTCTTCATTAATTTCGTTGTAAGTAGATATAAGCATAGGAATTGTTTTGCTTTTCCAAAAATTATTATTACGTAGATTATAAAGGTTACAAAGAGTATCATGTATATAATTATTTTCTATAGACTTACATTTAAGACAGTATTTGTATGCTAAATATTTTCTCCGTAATTGCAGTGGAGGTACACAGAACTCACTCTCCATCACATGAATTGGAGTGGTTTTAATAAATCCACCCACGATTCTTAAAGCTTGATTTTGAACTTTATTTACTTTGTCTATATTAACTTTAGCACTGCATCCATACAAAAAGCAACCGTAATCAAAACGACTTCTTATCAGGGCAATATAAATGCGCCTTAAATGTTTGGGGTGCAAGCCCCAGGAGATGCCGGCTAAAACCCGGAGCAAACTAAGAATACGTTGCGTCTTTTCTACCACACAATTTATGTGCTTGGCTCAATGCAATCGCCGATCCAGCCATATACCTAAATATTTATAACTATCCACCAGATCCAAAGTGCAATTGTTTAATTTTAATGTTATATCTAATTTTCTAAACCCTCTATTAAAAATACATACTTTTGATTTCTCTGACGATATTTCTAAGCCAATGCTATTTAAAACACTACAAATTTGGTCTAATGATGATTGGAGATAAAACCTAGTTTGACTAAGATTCCTTGAAGTAGCATATAAAACAAAGTCATCTGCGTATTGACACATAATAACATTTGTAAGATCCTGAAAACATTTTATTGTTATTATATTAAATAGGACAGGAGAGATCGGATCGCCCTGAGCCAAGCCTTTATTTGTATGTCTAACAAAATAGTCGTTTATATTACTTGTACATTTTATAGCTAAATGACGTTCGCTTAAGAAATTCCATAAGTATCTACATATGTTTTTACTAATGCCTTAATTATCCAATTGTGTAGTCATAACATCTATGCTAACATTATTATAAGCATTACTAATATCAAGAAAACAGGCTACCGTGGGTGAATTATCTGAGAAGCCCAAATAAATCTGGCTAACTAATTTTGATAAACAGTCTAAAGTAGATTGCCCTTTACGAAAACCAGAAGTTTAAGGAGATAATAACTTGTTCTTTTCAATATACCATTCTAGCCTCCTGGTAAGCATACAATGAAATATTTTACACACACAGGACATTAATGATATAGGTCTGAGCTTAATTACACCGATCTGTAATGGTTTAGGTATAGGCGCTATGAGAACATGACGCCACTGTGCTGGTACAATCCCCGTCTTCAAAATACTATTATACAAGTGTAACAAATATAATTTCCATCTGAGTGGCAGGTGATATAGAAGAGAATAAGTTATTCCGTCATGTCCGGGTGCTGTGTCCTTTTTTTTAAAACAGTGACACATTTCTTGCATAGTTAACTCTTGTTCTAACAATTAATTATTTGATTTAAAGTTGGGTAATTTTGTAGATACATAATCAGGAGTAAGGCTATTAAGAAGTTCACATTTATGTTCATCGGATATCTGTGAATTAGAACTTGGTAACCTATAACCCTTAATCCATCGCATGCGTTTCCACATATCTGAACTAGAAGTTTTCTCATTTACATTGCTGCAATATGTTTGCCAGTCTCTTAATAAAATTTTGCTTGCCTGATAGCTTTTTTAGCAGCTTCTGCTTTATGCTCCAAAACAGTAAGATTATCAGGCGTCGGGTTTTTCCTAAACTGACTTAAAGCTAACCTCCGTTCGGCTACTAACTTCGATAACGAAGGATTCCAGTACGGCTTAGGTCTAAAGTTCCCTTTAAGATTAGTCGGTATTCTTGTCAAAGGAATGCTGTCATTGGCTGCTTTGTTGATTTGTTAAACAAAATAATCATACAATAATTGTACATTATCACTGTCTAAATACTGCATATTGCATTCCTTCAAGGACATACTATAATTTTGCCATTTTGCTAATTTAAAGTTACGTTTTTCATATATTTTAATTGTATCTAAAATATTAAGCGAGATTTTGATAAGTAGATGATCACTTCCTAAGTTTTCATTAATAACTTTCCAATGAAGTACATAGGATAAATCAGATGAGACAAAGGTTATATCAGGCGAACTCTTTTGAACGACGTTATTGACTAATAACGGCGTCGGGACGTGACGACCCCACCGCCCACTGGGAGAGTTAATCTGACGAGTAGATACTCGTCATAGTATCTCCCCCAGCGCAAGCAGTCAACCGAAAGATGGCGGTCAAACCATCCGAACCTGGCGGAAGAAAATCCTAGATGCTAGATGGGCAGCAGCGTCCAGCACTAAAGACTTCCGCCACTGCGATCGCCAATACGCCTGCCAAGCGTGGCGATTATGGCAAATCCCCCCATCATGAACCACACCTATAAAAACCGGCCCCTAGTCCCCGGCGGCCCCGCTAGTCCTGGTTATGGTAGCGGCCATGGTAACGGCGGGGCAAGGGGTGCGAAGAATCTCCGGAAGAGATCGGGCTACCACCACCAACGACAATTGGCCCTGGCAACACTGAACACGCGCACACTGCGGACCGACGAGAAGATTGTCGAGCTGGAAGAAGAATTGAGCAAGTTGCGATGGGATATCATAGGCCTATCCGAAGTCCGAAGACAGGGGGAGGACTCGATAGTTCTCAATTCCGGTAACTTGCTCTTCTACCGGGAGGGCGACCAACAGTCCCAAGGTGGTGTCGGGTTCATCGTCCACAAATCTCTCGTGACCAACGTGGTAAATATCGGAAGTGTGTCGAGCAGGGTAGCGTACCTTATACTCAGAATATCCAAGCGGTATTCGCTGAAGGTCATACAGGTATACGCTCCGACCTCGTCGCACCCCGATGAGGAGGTGGAAGCCATGTACGAGGATATATCTCGGGCTATACATGGCTACAAAACCCATTACACCGTGGTCATGGGAGATTTTAACGCGAAACTGGGCAAACGCGACGGTGATGAGCTGAGAGTGGGGCAATTTGGTTATGGGCATCGGAATTCCCGGGGTCACTTGCTGGCTAGCTTTATGGAGAAGGAAGGACTCTATATGATGAACTCCTTCTTCAAGAAGCGAGAATGCCGCAAGTGGACCTGGGTAAGTCCAGACGGTGCAACCAAAAATGAGATCGACTTTATCATGTCGACGAAGAGGCAGATATTCAATGATGTCTCCGTGATCAATTCACTTAAAGTGGGGAGCGATCACCGAATGGTAAGAGGCACATTGAATATCTGTACAAGCCTCGAACGGTCGAGGTTGATAAAGTCCACGCTCCGACCGGCACCGGTTCATATCCAAAACCCCGAGAGCTTTCAGCTCGAACTCAAGAACCGTTTCGAATGCTTGGGCGAATGCGTAGATGTGGACGAGTACAGTAACGGGTTCGTGGATGCTGTCCATAAAACAGGGGCTAAATTCTTTAAGCCCCAGAAAAGCAAGAGAACCAGCAAGATCTCGGATCCGACCCTCGAGCTGTTAGAGGAAAGGCGCAAGATGGTTCTGCTATCCTCCGACGACATGCCGAAATATCGGCACCTCCACAGACAGATCTCTAAGTCTCTGACTCGCGATCTCCGCCAATACAACACAAAACGTGTTCGTGAGGCGATCGAGCAGAATAAGGGTTCCAAAGTGTTCCAGAGGGATCTGTCTGTTGGGCGGATTCAGCTGACAAAGCTGAAGACGGAAGATGGCAGAATCGTATCGTCCAAGCCTGAGCTCTTGGAGGAGATCGAAAGGTTCTATGGACAGCTATACACGACAACGCAACAACCCGCAAGCACTCCAGCGTCAGACCCTAGAGCTGGATTGACCCGACACTATACCGAAGATATCCCGGACGTCAGCATGCACGAGATTAGTGTGGCTCTCAAACAGCTCAAAAACAACAAGGCGCCGGGTGATGACAGAATTACGAGCGAGCTTCTGAAGGCCGGCGGTGCACCCGCTAGAGAAGCCCTCCGGAAGCTATTTAATTCCGTCATTCTCGAGGGTAAAACGCCACAGGCGTGGCACAGAGGTGTGGTGGTGCTTTTCTTTAAGAAAGGGGATAAAACCCTCTTAAAGAACTACAGACCCATCACACTTCTGAGCCACGTCTACAAGCTGTTTTCGAGGGTCATCACGAATCGTCTCGAGAGCAAGCTAGACGACTTCCAGCCTCCCGAACAAGCCGGTTTCCGTAAAGGCTATAGTACCATAGACCACATACATACGCTGCGGCAGGTTATACAGAAGTCCGAGGAGTATAACCAGCCCCTATGCTTGGCGTTTGTGGACTATGAGAAAGCCTTCGATTCGATCGAAACCTGGGCGGTGCTACAGTCTCTCAAACGGTGCCGGATTGACTACCGATATATCGAAGTGCTGAAGTGTTTGTATGAAAACGCCACTATGTCAGTCCGCCTTCAGGACCAGAGTTCGAAACCTATTCAACTCCAGCGAGGGGTGAGATAGGGGGATGTCATATCCCCGAAACTGTTTACCACTGCGCTGGAGGATGCTTTCAAGCTTCTGGACTGGAATGGGCTCGGCATCAACATCAACGGCGAGTACATCACTCACCTTCGATTCGCAGACGATATCGTAGTCATGGCTGAGACCATGGAAGACCTAGGCACAATGCTCGATGGCCTCTGTAGAGGCCATCGAGCGTCTTCGTCGTCGTCGTCTTCGGCGTCTTCTAAATTAATAAATACCTGCTTTATGAAGTTCACTTCTTCGAATTTATCACTACTAAGTACTGTAGTAAGAATTTATTTATCCTGGAATAGGATAAGACTCTCTAATGGTCTCACTATAATACTTTTTAAAAACAGTTTCTACATTAGCTTATACTTTAGTTATAAAATGGAGACAACCAAAATCGCCTCAGTAATTTGCTTTTCCAAGCCATTTCACGTACCTTCATGAAAATATGGCCACAGCAACAGTTGAATTATTATCTATCATCCTCTCATGCAACTAAAAATGTATTGACAAAAATGAATAAAACATTTTGTGCCCGACAGGTTGCTTCCAGCATCACACCTCTAAATCTCCAGGTGTCACAGACAGATGCATCGACATCAGATCGAAATAAATTGCACCTCGGTCTGTAACAGGTGAAATGTATAACTTCAGACGAAATTCACTTTTGGATGGAAATTACTGGAATACTTGATCTATTGCTTGAATATCGCAGTGTTGGTGAGTTTTGATTCTCTCTTAAAGCCGCTGGAATTGTGAATTAGACTAGTGTTAGCATTTGTTGAAACTGAAGGAACAGTAAATGCAAAATACGTTGAGATATCAAGTTCTTTTTTCAGTGTTATGAGTTTCTGTTTACTCACAATTGTTTAGCTCTAAGTTCAGTGAGCTATTTATATTTTTGATAAGAATTTAAATAGCAACATTGAATCGTCACTACAATAATGAATGTTAAAAAATATTGTTCCATAATTCCGTGTAGTGACAGATTGAGAATACAAAGTGTCACCATGTTTTATTCCGTGGTTGTCGTAAGAGGTGACTAAGGAAAATAGAGTTAAAAGAAAATTTACTAAAAAAAGCGTTCTTATATAATTATGATCACATCATTCAAATGTATATCATCATTAGTCCCTCCACGACCACTGTAAGCAGATAGACAAACTAAAAACAGAAGTCTTTATCCCTTAGATTTTTTACCGTAATTAACATCATTTGAACTTGTATAACCCAAGTAATACTTCGCAACATATATTTATCTACCATCAAGTAAGCCCACATTCTGCCTACCCCTAAAATAAACAAGGTAAAAGCGATACATGCGTAAATTCTTATCACCTTCGTACATAACGCTGTCGACACAAAATCAAAGTGTGAACTAAACATCAAGTTCCACTATAAAACTATAAGTTTCAATTATTTTTTTCTTTTTAAATGTATTAAATAGATAACCTATATTTATGATGTATATTCCAATTTTAACACTGTCTTAAGATAAGATATGATATTTGGTAAATTACGTTAAAAAAAAACACAAGCATAAATCTTACTACATAATATAGGTACAATCTGTAAAATAGAAATATCAAAACTTTTAACTTTCTGCATTGTAAACCAAGGAAGAGCGGAGTTCCTTACCACAAGTAAGTGTTTGCTTAAAAAGGGATCCCAAATGATATTGTCATTGTTGATTGTTATGGTATTGAAATAAACATTTTTAATTTAATTTAAAACTAAACCTATCTCCAACAACATCATAGAATTATAAACCAGAAAGCAGAATCTCACAAGTTACGATCACTTAAAGATATTGCTCCCATTTTACCTATACCACGTGGTTCCAAAATCTTTAACACCGAACTAGAAGATATATTGAGTTTTGAACATTCGCCGCTATACGGACGTGGCAATTTTACTGTAATGAGTAAATTTTGCACCTGTACTTGGCATTTTAATATTTTAGAAATTCAGAAAAAGCTTGTGACGTGGGATTAAAGTATTTTGGAGATTTAGCAGATGTCTGATTGACTTTATGAATAGAAAAGTGGCTTAGATGACTTGCCAATATGAAGAGTTTTAGTGGATACAATCTTCTTAAAGTAAGAGTTTTGTCACTTCCAAATAGTTGCACCTATACAGACAGTTAAACATTCCTAATTATCAATATAAATTTTTAATTGTCGTGTGGAAATATTGTGTACCTTTATTTCGAGTATCCGATATTTCATTACTCTACGCAAGAGTAGTTGTTGCATGTTATGTAATCAGAATCACACCGGAATTAGATCTTGATGGCTCCATAGTTTTAGATTTATAAGATGATAATAAATGCTATGTTTCATCCACAACTATGTATGTCAAGGGCAGCACGCCTGCATATTAATATTTATGATGACACAACATAACAGGGAAAAGTAAAATGAAAAACAAGGAAAGCAAATCCATCAAAACACAGAAACAACATACGTAGATGATATACAGTAACACAACCATTATAATTAAGCCAAATACAAAACAACACACACACTAACAAACATTCATCTCACACAGTGATATCTCTTCACAAATACTAACACAAACATATTTCATCAAAATGTTACAAGACGAGTTCAAACAGAATGATATGCAAACTCAAGTCGAAGTAGAAAATATATAAAAAGTTACAGTCGTATAAAATTCTTCGGCAAACAAACGTATGTTTGAGTAGTCTAGGGTGCAGTGATCTTCGTGAAATGTTTTCACTCGTTTATTTAATGTCAAATGGCCAAATCGTAGCTCCATGACGGGTTTGAAACCCAAACCCGTTTTGGAGTTACGATTTGGCCATTTGACTTGATGATGGAATATTGGACTCTGAGTGACAGATAGGTTTTATGTTCAGGATTTAGCTTGCTTAGGCAAGTTTAAGATAGTCGATGTGCTGACAAAATGTGTAGATGAAGAACGCTGGGTCCAAATAGGACAAAAATACTTAAAGTTATATATGCGATGATTGACTATATTAGTATTGTATTGTTGGATGTATATAGGCTGATGTATGTAGGCATTTCAACGTAATTATGTAGGGTAGAACCGGGTAATACCGGTCAGGAGATAATACCGGTCAATACAAAACCTCCCAAACTACTGAGTTCCGACGCACGCACACATACACAGCGAGTGGCGTGATGATGACGAGCGGCAACGCTCTGGTCCGCGCTTCAATCCGCAGCCGATATCTTGGATAAACGCCTGTCGATTGTTTTCGCGCCTAGTTGATGTAAAATTTCGGGGTAAAACAATAAGAGGTGAGTGTTTATAATTTTACGTTTCTTACATTGTTACCTAGGATTGTTGCACCATAATTACTTAACATTCAGAGTGATAATCGTTTTTTAACTTATTTGGTCAGGTTTCCTATCTAGAATTTTTTTACGGAAATGTTTCTAGTCGGGCAATGCCGGTCATGCTGACCGGTATTAACCTCAAGTAAAATTGGTATACATGACTATTATTTATGTCAATATTAATGTATTTTTATTATTTCAAAATGCCTAAAAGGACATGCCAACCAATTTCAAAGGCGTCGTGGAGCCAAGAGCAACTACACAGGGGTTTTAGACTAGTGGATGAAGGAAAAACTATACTTATGAGAAGCAGCTCGATCATGTGACAAACTGTCACTGTTAAGGATCTTTTGCCACTACCAAATAAGTCGAGAGACAAGAAATAAAACATACTATCTCTCAAACAGCACGCAACAATCTTAACAGGAACTCCTAACAAACAAGTTTTGGTAGAGAAGGAAACAGAAAAATTTCAAAGGAGAAAAAAAAGCCAACTCTTAAAATAAAAACTGAAAGAAAGACAGTTAAAAAAAAGGAAAATCGATGCAAGTGAAAAAGCTAAAAAGAGAGTGTTTCTTGATAAAAACAAACGTAATGAGAGTACGTCGCGCGTCGGCCTCCGAAGTAGAAATGACAGACCTGCGTGAAAATGAAGACACCGATGCTGACGAGGACTATGAAAAAAATGTAATTTGCGATGATTATGGACGTAATATGGAGCTCTAGTTTAGATGTGTGCTGTGTGGTCTCTGGGCACACGCTGAGTGCTCTGGTTATGACTCTCCTGAGGGTTACATTTGCTACTTATGCTTAAACAAAGCTTGACCGGCATTAGCAACCTACTGACTGGTTTTACCTGCCAAGGTGTCTAATACCAGTCAAACTAGATTTTTTTTAAACGCTGATTATGCCAAAGTTGTTGTAATTATTGATCTCAATTAATGTGATTTTGTTAGAAGAATACCTATAGTATGATTCTTAAAAGGATTAATAAAGAAATGTTTATTATTATCTGATTTGTGATTAATTCGCCTTAAGTGACCGGTAATCCCCATTCTTACCCTAATGTAAGCAATAGTATTGCAGTGGCAGCTAAATACAACTGATGTTATGTATCGGACAATAACGACAACACACACACTGGCGACATCTAAGAAACATCGACGCAACTACGTAGAAAGAATAAATAAGCAATTGAAAACCTGAATCACGTTATCAGAAGTTACACATGCACATGAACAAAATTTGATAATATTTTTTATAATAATACTAGAGGACGCCAGCAGCTACGCCTATTTTTATTATTTTTTTTTAAATTTACCCGTTTCGGCCAATCCCGTGGGAATTCCGGGAAATCCCTTCTTAGTGCACCCCTACGGTCCCCAAGGAACATACATGCCAAATTTCAGCTTCCTGCGCCCAATAGTTTCGGCTGTAGCGTGTCTGTCAGTCAGTCAGTAACGCAAGGATTTTATACATTTTTTTTATATCTTTAATTTTAAGGAACGTTTACACAATGTGCACGTTTGTCCCATCTGCATCATGCCCTAATAGTTACAGTAATTCTAACATTTACTTAATGACACAATAATTATGAAAACATAACAATTAAATTCTATTTAATTAAATGTTACCAAGCTAAATAAGGACTTAGCTGATTTCGAATTAGGTTGAGCTAAAATACTATTAAAACTGCCAACATTGAACATGTTCAAACCAAAATTCATCAGCTGTATCCTCATAGACTCATATCGGACACACTCCACCAATATATGATATATATCCTCAAAAGTACCACATACTTCGCAGTTAGGAGAAGAAGATTTTCTCATCATGAAGTAAAATTTATTGCATGGAATATGTCCTGATCTGAGTCTATGTGCTGTGATAACAAGTTTTCTATTTAAATCAGTATAGGCACACCAGGGCACACGAAGAGGCTGACACTGGATGGTCTTATACCATATACCTTTTTCCAAAGATCTTTGATTAAAATGCTCCTTCCAGTTATCATAACAGATCTGTTTGTATTTAGGTAAGTACTCAAAGTAGTCCGGTATGAAATTAATATTTTTCCCATGAATAGTTGCTTGTTTCGCCAAAGTATCAGCCTCTTCGTTGCCTCGTAGCCCTATATGAGATGGAACCCATTGCAATTTCAGGCGCACACCTCTTCGAATAAGTTGATCTATCTTAGATAAAATAACATAAGCTATCGATGCACCTCTGAAACCAGAGGCGCATCGAGCTATATGCTGTAAGCAACTTTTGCTATCGGTTAAAATTACCACCTGGTTATATTGCGCATTTATAATATATGATAACACTTCTGAAATTGCAATGAGTTCCAAAGACATAATGCACACTTTTGGATAAATTTTAAAACAATTCTCTTGTTCTAGGTTTAAGTTTGGTATGTAGAAGGCTGCCCCTTGACCATTTACGTCCTTTGATGCATCAGTAAAGATGGAAACCCAATCATTATACTTACTATATAATTCCCGAATTATGGAATTGTGTAACAAATTAATATTATAAGATTTTTTACATTTTGTTATAGCATCTAGATTTGAGATAATAAGTTCATCAGTGTTATAATTAGTTATCCATGTTTCTAATGAAAACATTTTCAATGGGCTACTTGACGCAATCTGTTCTTCATTAATTTCGTTGTAAGTAGATATAAGCATAGGAATTGTTTTGCTTTTCCAAAAATTATTATTACGTAGATTATAAAGGTTACAAAGAGTATCATGTATATAATTATTTTCTATAGACTTACATTTAAGACAGTATTTGTATGCTAAATATTTTCTCCGTAATTGCAGTGGAGGTACACAGAACTCACTCTCCATCACATGAATTGGAGTGGTTTTAATAAATCCACCCACGATTCTTAAAGCTTGATTTTGAACTTTATTTACTTTGTCTATATTAACTTTAGCACTGCATCCATACAAAAAGCAACCGTAATCAAAACGACTTCTTATCAGGGCAATATAAATGCGCCTTAAATGTTTGGGGTGCAAGCCCCAGGAGATGCCGGCTAAAACCCGGAGCAAACTAAGAATACGTTGCGTCTTTTCTACCACACAATTTATGTGCTTGGCTCAATGCAATCGCCGATCCAGCCATATACCTAAATATTTATAACTATCCACCAGATCCAAAGTGCAATTGTTTAATTTTAATGTTATATCTAATTTTCTAAACCCTCTATTAAAAATACATACTTTTGATTTCTCTGACGATATTTCTAAGCCAATGCTATTTAAAACACTACAAATTTGGTCTAATGATGATTGGAGATAAAACCTAGTTTGACTAAGATTCCTTGAAGTAGCATATAAAACAAAGTCATCTGCGTATTGACACATAATAACATTTGTAAGATCCTGAAAACATTTTATTGTTATTATATTAAATAGGACAGGAGAGATCGGATCGCCCTGAGCCAAGCCTTTATTTGTATGTCTAACAAAATAGTCGTTTATATTACTTGTACATTTTATAGCTAAATGACGTTCGCTTAAGAAATTCCATAAGTTACATATGTTTTTACTAATGCCTTAATTATCCAATTGTGTAGTCATAACATCTATGCTAACATTATTATAAGCATTACTAATATCAAGAAAACAGGCTACCGTGGGTGAATTATCTGAGAAGCCCAAATAAATCTGGCTAACTAATTTTGATAAACAGTCTAAAGTAGATTGCCCTTTACGAAAACCAGAAGTTTAAGGAGATAATAACTTGTTCTTTTCAATATACCATTCTAGCCTCCTGGTAAGCATACAATGAAATATTTTACACACACAGGACATTAATGATATAGGTCTGAGCTTAATTACACCGATCTGTAATGGTTTAGGTATAGGCGCTATGAGAACATGACGCCACTGTGCTGGTACAATCCCCGTCTTCAAAATACTATTATACAAGTGTAACAAATATAATTTCCATCTGAGTGGCAGGTGATATAGAAGAGAATAAGTTATTCCGTCATGTCCGGGTGCTGTGTCCTTTTTTTTAAAACAGTGACACATTTCTTGCATAGTTAACTCTTGTTCTAACAATTAATTATTTGATTTAAAGTTGGGTAATTTTGTAGATACATAATCAGGAGTAAGGCTATTAAGAAGTTCACATTTATGTTCATCGGATATCTGTGAATTAGAACTTGGTAACCTATAACCCTTAATCCATCGCATGCGTTTCCACATATCTGAACTAGAAGTTTTCTCATTTACATTGCTGCAATATGTTTGCCAGTCTCTTAATAAAATTTTGCTTGCCTGATAGCTTTTTTAGCAGCTTCTGCTTTATGCTCCAAAACAGTAAGATTATCAGGCGTCGGGTTTTTCCTAAACTGACTTAAAGCTAACCTCCGTTCGGCTACTAACTTCGATAACGAAGGATTCCAGTACGGCTTAGGTCTAAAGTTCCCTTTAAGATTAGTCGGTATTCTTGTCAAAGGAATGCTGTCATTGGCTGCTTTGTTGATTTGTTAAACAAAATAATCATACAATAATTGTACATTATCACTGTCTAAATACTGCATATTGCATTCCTTCAAGGACATACTATAATTTTGCCATTTTGCTAATTTAAAGTTACGTTTTTCATATATTTTAATTGTATCTAAAATATTAAGCGAGATTTTGATAAGTAGATGATCACTTCCTAAGTTTTCATTAATAACTTTCCAATGAAGTACATAGGATAAATCAGATGAGACAAAGGTTATATCAGGCGAACTCTTTTGAACGACGTTATTGACTAATAACGGCGTCGGGACGTGACGACCCCACCGCCCACTGGGAGAGTTAATCTGACGAGTAGATACTCGTCATAGTATCTCCCCCAGCGCAAGCAGTCAACCGAAAGATGGCGGTCAAACCATCCGAACCTGGCGGAAGAAAATCCTAGATGCTAGATGGGCAGCAGCGTCCAGCACTAAAGACTTCCGCCACTGCGATCGCCAATACGCCTGCCAAGCGTGGCGATTATGGCAAATCCCCCCATCATGAACCACACCTATAAAAACCGGCCCCTAGTCCCCGGCGGCCCCGCTAGTCCTGGTTATGGTAGCGGCCATGGTAACGGCGGGGCAAGGGGTGCGAAGAATCTCCGGAAGAGATCGGGCTACCACCACCAACGACAATTGGCCCTGGCAACACTGAACACGCGCACACTGCGGACCGACGAGAAGATTGTCGAGCTGGAAGAAGAATTGAGCAAGTTGCGATGGGATATCATAGGCCTATCCGAAGTCCGAAGACAGGGGGAGGACTCGATAGTTCTCAATTCCGGTAACTTGCTCTTCTACCGGGAGGGCGACCAACAGTCCCAAGGTGGTGTCGGGTTCATCGTCCACAAATCTCTCGTGACCAACGTGGTAAATATCGGAAGTGTGTCGAGCAGGGTAGCGTACCTTATACTCAGAATATCCAAGCGGTATTCGCTGAAGGTCATACAGGTATACGCTCCGACCTCGTCGCACCCCGATGAGGAGGTGGAAGCCATGTACGAGGATATATCTCGGGCTATACATGGCTACAAAACCCATTACACCGTGGTCATGGGAGATTTTAACGCGAAACTGGGCAAACGCGACGGTGATGAGCTGAGAGTGGGGCAATTTGGTTATGGGCATCGGAATTCCCGGGGTCACTTGCTGGCTAGCTTTATGGAGAAGGAAGGACTCTATATGATGAACTCCTTCTTCAAGAAGCGAGAATGCCGCAAGTGGACCTGGGTAAGTCCAGACGGTGCAACCAAAAATGAGATCGACTTTATCATGTCGACGAAGAGGCAGATATTCAATGATGTCTCCGTGATCAATTCACTTAAAGTGGGGAGCGATCACCGAATGGTAAGAGGCACATTGAATATCTGTACAAGCCTCGAACGGTCGAGGTTGATAAAGTCCACGCTCCGACCGGCACCGGTTCATATCCAAAACCCCGAGAGCTTTCAGCTCGAACTCAAGAACCGTTTCGAATGCTTGGGCGAATGCGTAGATGTGGACGAGTACAGTAACGGGTTCGTGGATGCTGTCCATAAAACAGGGGCTAAATTCTTTAAGCCCCAGAAAAGCAAGAGAACCAGCAAGATCTCGGATCCGACCCTCGAGCTGTTAGAGGAAAGGCGCAAGATGGTTCTGCTATCCTCCGACGACATGCCGAAATATCGGCACCTCCACAGACAGATCTCTAAGTCTCTGACTCGCGATCTCCGCCAATACAACACAAAACGTGTTCGTGAGGCGATCGAGCAGAATAAGGGTTCCAAAGTGTTCCAGAGGGATCTGTCTGTTGGGCGGATTCAGCTGACAAAGCTGAAGACGGAAGATGGCAGAATCGTATCGTCCAAGCCTGAGCTCTTGGAGGAGATCGAAAGGTTCTATGGACAGCTATACACGACAACGCAACAACCCGCAAGCACTCCAGCGTCAGACCCTAGAGCTGGATTGACCCGACACTATACCGAAGATATCCCGGACGTCAGCATGCACGAGATTAGTGTGGCTCTCAAACAGCTCAAAAACAACAAGGCGCCGGGTGATGACAGAATTACGAGCGAGCTTCTGAAGGCCGGCGGTGCACCCGCTAGAGAAGCCCTCCGGAAGCTATTTAATTCCGTCATTCTCGAGGGTAAAACGCCACAGGCGTGGCACAGAGGTGTGGTGGTGCTTTTCTTTAAGAAAGGGGATAAAACCCTCTTAAAGAACTACAGACCCATCACACTTCTGAGCCACGTCTACAAGCTGTTTTCGAGGGTCATCACGAATCGTCTCGAGAGCAAGCTAGACGACTTCCAGCCTCCCGAACAAGCCGGTTTCCGTAAAGGCTATAGTACCATAGACCACATACATACGCTGCGGCAGGTTATCCGCTTGCTTGCCCGTGTTATATGGCATATAACAAAATTCAAACACTAAATTGCCCGTGTTATATGGCATATAACATCGCATCTCAGTCTACTTTGCCCGTGTCATACTGTATATGACATGGCTCCCGCGGTCGAAAGAGTGAAATATACTCGTCTCTGTCGCTCTAGGGCTTAGTTTGTATTATGTATCTTGTTTCTACGTTAAATTTCCCGTCATACTAATCCCAGTCGAGTTTCGACTCCATAGAGAAATTTAAAAAAAATAACGTTCGTTGTCAATGTTGTCATTGAGTGTTGAGTCGGTGCGGAATGTGCGCAATGTGTGAGTGTATTTGTGCTGTTTTTTTCTGTTAAATTTAGTTTTATTCTTTAAGATCTATTGTGTTTATCAAGGTATGTAAATAACTGACACGTACATATAACAATTCCAGCATGAAATATAAGATTTGACTTTTTTCGAGACCTTTAGTAGATTTTGGCGCGCAACAGTGATTTTACTGAGAGTATGGGAACTGTTTCAGAAATGTTCATATTACTCAGAAGTGGTGAATGCTATCCGTATGATTTCTTTTTGTTTTAAAAGAATATGAGACTACTTATTTAGTGTTTATTTATTTGTATGTTTAAAACTGTTATTTGTGCATTATATGGCCTTATCAAATTTAACATAAATTACGCCGCGCGGCGCCAGATAATGGTTTGGAATCAGAGGCCTGTAATTCATAAATATGTGTAAACAAGTGTACTTTTTTATTTTTATCTTATTATCTAATATATAAGTAACGTAATTAAATATTAAAAACGATATGTCACCGCTTTAAGTTTTGAGGTATGAACTTATAAATACAAAGCGAGCTCTAAAACGCGCTATCTCAATTTCAAACGAGCATCACTCGACACCAGAGTCGTAATCTAAATAAACAAAGATAACACTGTATAGTTAGTTTCATAACAAACATAAATAATATAACACTTGACAACCTTTCAAAACAAATTGAGTCACAACGACCGATTGTGTGGAACCCGACCCGCGCGCCGAGGCGATAAAAACGCGCGGGCATTTGATCGTTATCGCTTTCAAGTGGCCGGGCAGAGGGGCCGGCGTGGGTTGCGGCGCGGAGCAAGCAAGCGGTTATACAGAAGTCCGAGGAGTATAACCAGCCCCTATGCTTGGCGTTTGTGGACTATGAGAAAGCCTTCGATTCGATCGAAACCTGGGCGGTGCTACAGTCTCTCAAACGGTGCCGGATTGACTACCGATATATCGAAGTGCTGAAGTGTTTGTATGAAAACGCCACTATGTCAGTCCGCCTTCAGGACCAGAGTTCGAAACCTATTCAACTCCAGCGAGGGGTGAGATAGGGGGATGTCATATCCCCGAAACTGTTTACCACTGCGCTGGAGGATGCTTTCAAGCTTCTGGACTGGAATGGGCTCGGCATCAACATCAACGGCGAGTACATCACTCACCTTCGATTCGCAGACGATATCGTAGTCATGGCTGAGACCATGGAAGACCTAGGCACAATGCTCGATGGCCTCTGTAGAGTCTCTCAACAAGTAGGTCTTAAGATGAACATGGACAAGACGAAAATCATGTCGAACGTCCATGTTGTACCTGCTCCTATTCAGGTTGGGAACTCTACGCTCGAAGTTGTCGACAAGTATACCTACCTGGGACAAGTAGTCCAATTAGGTAGGTCCAACTTCGAGAAGGAGGTCAATCGTCGAATCCAACTCGGTTGGGCAGCGTTCGGGAAGCTACGACATATCTTCTCGTCCGATATCCCGCAGTGTCTCAAGACGAAAGTCTTTGACCAGTGTGTGTTGCCAGTGATGACTTACGGATCAGAGACGTGGTCGCTCACTATGGGCCTTATCAGAAGGGTCAAGGTCACTCAGAGGGCGATGGAGAGAGCTATGCTTGGAGTTTCCCTGCGAGATCGAATCAGAAATGAGGAGATCCGCAGTAGAACCAAAGTCGCCGACATAGCTCTCCGGATAGCCAAGCTGAAGTGGCAGTGGGCAGGGCACATAGCTCGAAGAACCGATGGCCGTTGGGGCAGAAAGGTTCTGGAGTGGCGGCCACGTACCGGACGACGCAGCAGAGGTAGGCCCCCCGCAAGGTGGACCGACGACCTCGTCAAGATCGCGGGAGGCGGTTGGATGCGGGCGGCTCAAGACCGGTCTGTGTGGAGAACCTTGGGGGAGGCCTATGTCCAGCAGTGGACGTCGTTTGGCTGATATGATGATTGACTAATTTAATTCTAGTAATGTCGCCATTATTTAACGAAATGTACCCGGCATCTAACGCAGCATCATATAAATGACAGCCTCGTGAGTCAGTTTTATATGACCAGTTTAGGTGATGAGCGTTAAAGTCGCCTGCTATTACACATTTACTAAAAAATAATGAAAATAATTGTTGCCAATCAAATTGAGTACATCTGACCGAAGAGGGACAATAAACAGATAATATATGGGTAATATCCTTGCAATTAAGTAAATTTACACAAACTATTACAATGCCTAAATTGTTTATTCTAACAGGACACTCTTGTACCATTATGGATTTATGAATTATAAAAGCTTTACCGCCATATCCATCCTGGCGATCACGTCTAAAAATATTGTACCCGCTAATATTCAAATGCGATTCTGGTTCAAGCCAGGTTTCTGACACGATAGCATTATGTATCTTTTCCTGGGACAGTAAAAGTTCAAATTCAACAAGCTTAGGTCGTAAACTCTGTGCGTTCCACTGCAATATACTTAACTTACTATTTTTATTAACATTGTTAGCCATTTATAAATAAAGACATAATTTTGGTACATACCTCACTTTTCCTCATAACTTTTAAAAAGAACCGACTACAAACTTCCATCAAAAATCTTCCTATTTGATCTACTTTGATATCGAAACTATTGTCTGACAAAAAAATATCCTTTAAATGTTTAAAAATACTAGATAAACTCATATCAAAAGATGAACTTGATTCCTTACTTATTTTCTTTTTTTCTTTTTCTTTGGGTATGCTTGCAATCTCACTGTATAATGGAATGTCTTGACTTTTACTCGTACTTTCCATATCATGCTTCTTCTTTTTTTTTTCTTCTTTTTATTGCGAGTTCGTACATTACTATCTCCTATCAGTTCTTCCGTTTCCGAACAACAAAATGATGATGTAGTCATCTCATTATGAACAACAGCCTCAGCCGTAATGAGAACCTTATTTGAGCTCTGTAGATCACAAGTTTCAGCCTCAAAACCATCCTGCTTTTCATGACTATTGTTTTCCGTGTCTCCCGTACTTTTCTGATTTGTATTGTACATCTCCATTGCCTTCCGGTACGTACAGTGATGTTTTGCCATAATATTTCTTATTTCTTTTTCTTTTATGAAAACCGGACATCTCTTAAATAATGCCATATGCGGCCCTTTACAATTTATACACACATAAGAAGTAGCTTCGCAATTGACGTGATTATTAACACACTTGGGGCATATCGGATTTTTGTTTGGACATGAGCGAGCAAGGTGACCAAATCTCCAGCAGAGTGAACACTGTGACACTGGGAATACGAAAGGTTCCACTTTAAAGCGACAACCATACCCATATACGTACGGGGGTAAAATCGATCCTTTAAAACATATTCTTACTGTTTCTGAGTTCACCCACTCGCCTTTGCTGTCTAATCGCTTAAGCCTTTTAAGAGATTCAATTTGATAATCACATTTTGAATTATCTATGATTTCTTTTTCTTCCACCTCTAAGTCAACTTGTCTCAATATGCCATAAGTCAAATTTAATTCATCTGTGAATTGTACTCTGCATTCAAAGCCCAACACATTTTCTGACTTCAGTAGCTTCAATGCGCTTTCTCTGTCTTCAAAATCAATAAAAACTTTATATGCACCTTTATATGTCATTTTCATGATATTTTTTATACCCGCACTTCGTAATAACTTTGCCATACCGAACTGTTTGGGCAAAGTTTCTTTACTCGTAATAAAAATAGTGCATTTTTCAGATTCCACGTCTATTCTATTCATATTCTGCTCGTTTGAACTTCTTCTATCTGGTCTTTTATGTCCTCGTACAGTTATAAAATCATTATCTTCCACAATCTCCTCGTCTTCTTGACGGTATCTCTTCTCAGGTTGACGTACACATTCCATTTCCTTTCCACTCATACTCGTTTCTGTTGCCAAATTAGTAATAACTAGTTGCTCTCTATTAATTTCCACATCGTCCTCAATAATATCACTGCCGCTAGTATCAAGAAAGTCTACACTTTCAAGTATACAACTCATTTATACCACAAAAATAATGAAGGTACATTACCTTTTTTTTTGCAAGAAAGACGTAAACACGCGCACAACAGATGTGCACTCGCGTCGACGGCTCGCTCGGAACTGAGGATTTTATACATTAAGATTAGATATTTATTGATCCATTTATGTACCTTAAATATTTTTTTTATAGACTCACACCTGTATCCCCGAAGGGGTAGGCAGAGGTGTAATATTACACTCACATTTCGCCATTAATTTTTAGTTCCCACGTAATAAGGGGCGAGTCTATTGCCGTACCGGGCACATTACCAGACTCCGTGCTGCTACTGAGAATTTCCTAACGGAAAAACCCAATAGCACTTTGCCCGACCCGGGAATCGAACCCGAGACCTCCCAATCCACGCGCACATTTATGACGCGAGACCAACGAGGCAGTCAAATAAATTATTATATTAAATATATATACCTTATTCATCATATCAGCCAAACGACGTCCACTGCTGGACATAGGCCTCCCCCAAGGTTCTCCACACAGACCGGTCTTGAGCCGCCCGCATCCAACCGACTCCCGCGATCTTGACGAGATCGTCGGTCCACTTTGCAGGGGGCCTACCTCTGCTGCGTCGTCCGGTACGTGGCCGCCACTCCAGAACCATTCTGCCCCAACGGCCATCGGTTCTTCGAGCTATGTGCCCTGCCCATTGCCACTTCAGCTTGGCTATCCGGAGAGCTATGTCAGCGACTTTGGTTCTACTGCGGATCTCCTCATTTCTGATTCGATCTCGCAGGGAAACTCCAAGCATACCTACATATACCTTATTAAATATTATTAATTGAATATATACCTTAAATACAATATAGTAGAAGTACTTAATCAAATATTAAGCAGCACAAGAAGAAATGATAAAGAGAGTCACAAGAGTACTACTACAGCTGGTGTAACCAGAGACAAAACGTGGGACAAATGTTTCATATTTACTTTCGAGATTTAAATTAACGTTTTAAAGCATAACTAAGAGATTCAAATTATTTGCAACCGAAGTAATATGCCTCTTTCTTTTTCCTGTAAATCTCAGGTATCGAAGTTTTCAGATGGCTTAGAGGCCGCCAACAAGGCCTAAAGATTCTTACCCTGAGCCAAGAATCGTGACCGACAGTTTCACGTGCCCTACGAAGCACGGTAACGCTCTGATGTAAATGCCACGCGCAGTCATCCATCCAAGTGGCGATCTGTGCAAGCATTGCTTAACTTTGCCTACCAGGAATGGCAAACTCTCACTATCATCACCCTCCTAGCGTTATCCCAGTTTCAGTTCAGGGGTCCGCTTACTAGTCTAACCGGATTTGGCTGAATATTAGCTGGCAAAGTCTCACTCTGAGCGTTACAAAAATTATTAAGATTAGATACCCAACTGAAAATCTATACAAAATGCAACCACTGTCTCCATATCATTACGCGTAAGGTCATAAATCGTCTGTTATGTACAGTTTATTCTGCCCCGACCTAGACACGGACCCTAGTTCCTTGCCCTCTGATGTATGGCACCGGAATTACCTGCTTACGGAAAAAGGAGTGATATTTGTTTAGCTCTTTTTTTTCATTTTCTCTTTTGATTCTTTTGCCCGTGTCTGAATTTTATTTGAGTATTTGTTGGTGAAGAGTAACTTGTGTTTTAAGAGATTAAATAGTCTACTAAGATGGTATTATTTAAATAGACAGCGTTTAGTATTTACTTCAACTCAGCTTCATATAAGCCTTGATTGTTCATGGAATAAATATTGCCACCATGGTGGTTAGTTTGCATCTTGTTAGAAAATTGAAATTACAAGCTATGAAATCAATTATCATATAGCACCTTGTTTCGAATGTAAAATCCAGTCCGTTATTGACATATTATATTCTCCAAAAAGTAAAACCTAGAACAATTTGAGACCACAAGTGTTATATAAATAAAATATACAGCCGGTTCAATTAAAATACGTTAGTATATCGCTTGAAAATGGTCACATCATACAAACATATAGATAAACTTTCCGAAAGTGATGAAGAAAAATTCTCCTATAGACTCGCCAAGCACAAAGAAATCCATCAGTTTTCTCAAATTTAAAGCAAAATACGCAAGAATTTGGACATTACACTTCTTATAATCCAACAATCTTGATAATATCCAAAACTTTCTTCACATACTTAAACCATATCACGTCGAGCTATGTAAATAATCTCACTTATCATTGGAGTTAATCTTTCAAACTAATTAAATGCTCTTGGAGGCATGTGTAACGAAAAGCTTTTTAAATTACTTCGTTGAAAACTTGCATAGCGGCAAAGAGCAATCTTGAAATATGTGACAGGTTTTTGAAGAAGATTTCTGGTAGTTTGTTTTAAGCCTGATAGTGATATTTTACAGCAACATTTTACAGATTTTCGCAAACCATTGCCGGATATAGTCACTTCTGACTTGCATCATAATAGCATGGAGAGTCAATGGGAGGATTTTACTAACATTCCACGCAGTTTTTTCCCAAAGATTTTCATTCGTGCTTCTAGATTCATTTAATTTTTCTTGGTTTCCTCTCAGGTGATAGGTATATACCTATCACCTACGGAATATATGCGGTAGTTAGACTTTGTATTATAAATCTGTCACTACTGAAAGTAATACATATAACCCATGGCTTTGCAAATTCGTCAGACATTTAACATGAAAACTGGTTTACTGAAGTTGAAAAGTTGTAAAAGTGCTGCTGTTTCCGCATTTTAATCCGTACGTTGTTAATTTCTCCTGTGCGTCGCGTCTAAATGTTGTAGGTTTGAGCCAAATATGAAGAGAAAAATCAAAACTGTAGTTGCCTATTGAGCTATCTCTTCATAATTTAAATATAATGTTTCAGTGGCGCTCAAAACACAATAATAATATATTCCAAGTAATTAAAGATACTAAGACATTCAATTTCAGCAGTATTTAAAGATGACATGTTGTCTCGCATTTGCACTTACATTTACTCATTCCATCTAACTCTTCGTATTGCTACTATTTACGGTACTAAATGTATGTTTGCTGCGCTACGGTACTCTAAAAACTCGATCGTTTATCACTGCTTAGTCATTGATTGATCTACAACTAAGCCCAGCTCGACAAATTCTTATGTATTTTATTGCTTTTCAATGATTTTGGAAATAAAATCCTTTACTTTCATAAATAATATCGAAGTTTGTACTGATTGGAGTATTGCGTGATTTATAACAAAATTTTCTTTGAAGGAATTATTAGAATGGATGGAGCGTGTGCTGCATCGATATTAAGTGTTTTTGCAACACTAGTGTATTTATAATAAAAGAATTTGTATCTTATGACAGATAGGGGTAGATAGTTATATTGGTCACTTCTAGCATTTGGGAAAACCTTTACTTACTTTTTACTGAAGGATGTTATGAAATTTGTAGTTTGTAAAGGATTTAAGATAGGTCATAAAGGATTATTAGGTGCCAATCCAATGAAAAAATATTGCTCACATACTCAAATTCCTCTTGAAAGTCGACCTTCAAACATTTGATAAATTTACTTAATTTCAAAGTAAAAATAAATCTATCCAACATATAGTAAGCGCATCTTTTTCATTGAACAGCGTCTAATTTAACATTTTATTTCAACGCCTGGAGTTTGCCAGTATTGTTTCTCAAGAAACGCCGAGTTGATGATAATAAAGGCTGTTAATTTCTATTCAGATTTCGGTACTGAGACGCGGTTGGTGTCTAGGATTTCTTCGTTTACAAAACTAATCACATCACCGATTTGAATTCAAAATTCATTATTTAATTTTGATATTCTTTGCTATGGAACGTAAAATGTTAGTTTGAAATTTTAAAGGCTACCACAAGGCGAATATTTGTTTCAATCATTAATGTAAAATAAAAATAACCACACTTCTGGACTTAACCTTCTTATAGTGAGAAGAGGCCCGTGCCTAGTAGTGGCACAGTATATATAAAGGGCTGATCATGAAGAGGATGAATAACACTGTAATGTAATACTCCACGTATTGCGTTTTAATATCTCGCAGGCGCTTAACGCCAGCTTAGCCGCAGAGCGTTCGCAATATTACCTTATATGGTAATGTTCACTTATATAGGTATAGGCCTATGAGCCACAGTCAATCAGTGATTCATAGGCCTATACCTATATAAGATGGGTGCGCGATCTAGATCGGTCACTTTCCCTAGACGTCGGAACGCTGCCGCTACACCTCGCTGATGGTTGTAGTGACAACCAAGTATTATTCTACTTCCTATCTACTGTCCCGCTGGGGGTAAGCATATTCTAGTTGTCTGTGTGCCTATATGTTCTATCTGTAGTTTCTGTGTCTCCTAAGCATAACATCCGGTCTAGGGATGGCCTGTTTCTGACCGGTTGTTGTGTATTCCCTGTGCTGTTTCCAGTTCTCCATATGGGCTGTCTACAACGCTACGGTCTGCACCTGACGATTCTTCCTACAGGCCACGATTCACCCTACGTGCTACAAGCCTCAAGCTGCTGGCGTCGTGGCGCTACTAGCTGGCCGCCACCCAAGAATCCGTTCCTGCCTACGAGCTCCTACAGCCAGACCACGGACGCCTGACTGCACCGGGTTACGCCTGAGCTTCACCGCTCGGCCCACATCGGCTGCACCGCTGCAACGCCTGAGCCTGCCGCTCAGCCTACACCTCGACCACTGAGCTGCCTACCCAGCGTGCAATTCGGCCAGCTCACCGTCGACCCTACGAGCGGTCTACCCTGCGAGCGTCGGAGAGCAGCAGGAGTCTACACTCCAGCCTTCAGGCCAGTGCTTACCTAGTTCGGTCATACTGTATGTAAGCGGTAGTGAGACATAATAAAGAACCTGTTCAGCCTAGCAGTATTTCTCTTGAACCCCGACATCCTACCTGAGATCCTCCGTCTCAACACATTTGGATTGATGGTGAAGATACTTGAGTAGTATCCATTAGTCGTATTGTATTGTAAGTTTATGATACCAATACTGGTAAATATTATTTAGTATTTTTGTAATGGTCTTCATGCTAAATTATCTGGTTGGACTTGTAAGCGGACCTCAGATTTCAAGATGTAAAGTAATAATAACAAATAGTAATAAGGATGCAACCGGGATAACGCTAAAACGATGATGATGGTTTTTGTCATGTGCTTCAGTATTATTTCTGTTTTATATCATGTTATTTTTCTACAATATATTTATAATTATTACTATAACGAGCATCTAAAAAAGAACTTCACTAAAACAACCTTTTGATCTAGGGTCTATGTGTGTATTAAGAATCATCAAAATATAAAGGTGGACAAGCGCTACGGACTATAAATAGGGTATTTTTATACAAATCAGGTCATTTGCTTGCAAATGTAACAATTAATCTGAACCAAGAATTTCTCAACAAAGAATTAAATTCATGTGAACTATCCTTAATGAAATAAAATTGTAGAAAGCACTTATTCTCATACGGCTCTCTCGGCGACCTTAATGCCAGTAATATGAAACACAGACATTATCTTCATACGACTTTAAGCTCCTAGCTTCAAACTAAGTCTGAAGTCGTGTTTAAAGTAATTGAAGTTTTCAAGAGAAAAAAGTAGGTACAATTGCTTTGTATAAATTTAATTTCTGTTTTCTACTTACCTGTGAGTTGTAGAAAGCACGGGTGAATGTAATGAAGGTGAAAATTCACCTGACACTTTAGTGTCAGGTGAATTTTCATCACTAACTCAGTTGAGCTTGGGCCAAGGTCACTCTAAAACTAAGAAGACAGTGCGCAAATAAATCAATACGCGTTATTGTATTGTAAGGGTAAGTTTCAAAGATAAACGCTATCTGTCACAAGTCTCTTAAAACACGAAAGCAGGTCAAGGTAATTTCAACTGCATATAATTATAGCGAAGTGATTCGGACCAGTGGTCATTAAAAAAGAAAATCGTGTAAACAAATCCGGTGTGATCGAGGCACATTCATATATACGCTCACTCATCGCTCATGTCATGCACGGACCTTAATTCACCAGCATAGGCGACATTCTTAGATTTACTTAACATTAGGAATTTAGATATAAAAATATTCTATTTGACTTTTTGCTTGACTCCGCACATTCATCCTTGACCTCCCAACGTACTGAAAACCATTTAACTTTTATTGCTCTTTCTTATCTAAAGTGTCGAAGTATTTTCTTTTTAAACTTGGCCACAGAGTCGTGTCTTTATTAAGATCTCAAGTAATTAGTTAATAGTACTATCTAGCTTTAGATGAAGCGGGTCTTAAATATATTAAATCTTCTGCTAGATTTGTCAAAACAGATAGCATTGGTGCATTTTTGTTTTCATTTAACTTAGTAGGGCAATGCAGTTGTTATTGAGTCTTCAAAATAATTCTAGTATACGACAAATTTAGACTTTTTCAGAAGTCAGTTATAATAAAATATCGTATGATACATGATCCGTTCAAAATGTGAAATTATATAGTCATTCTCGATAATAGACTCTACTCGACTATCCAACAAGAAAATATTTTTCAAATCAATCAAGCAGCTCCTGATATTGGCGTTTTTAACCAAAATCAAATCTTCAGCTTCATCTTGTAATGATAAATGGATTTTTATTTAGTGCATGACAACTATACTGCTATTAAAATGTAACAGAGTATATGCTCTAAAAATGAAATTGTTCTTTTCCCTAAAGAATTCAAGAAATAAAATTAAATAAGAACTATTTTCAAACTGTACTTTATCTTAAACTTTGCTGTACGTGTGCTGTTGCGAACTTTTTCTGTTTGCTACCGTTTTTGTAAGAGGATCTTATAAATATATTTTAAAATAACATCGGAGCAAATAAAAGGTATTTGCAATGGACCTTTTTTTTAACAATATAATGATCACAGGAACACACAAGAGTTTTCTAAGAAGGAAAACAAAGGTACGTTGTATATATCCCAAAAAATGACCACGAAAGTTGAAATGCCTATACTAAATGAAAATACACGAAGTGAAATATCTTGGGACGGAAACGTCGGCATCGAACCCTTGCTAAAGAGGTGTAATATTACACTCACCTTTGCCTCGTGAATGTTAGGTCCCACGTAAATGGAGGCGAGCCTAGAGCCGTTACAACTCATTGCCAGAATTCGTGCTGCAAATGCAAATTCGAAAAAACTCAGTAACATGTTTGCCCGACCCGGCAATCAAACCCCAGACCCCTGGATGAGCAGACGCATACGCGGCTATCCACTGGACCACGGAGACAGCTATTATTATACTATTTTGTAAATACATGCATTATAGAATCCTAAATTGATAGGGTAATTTTTCCATGCACAAAATCCTTAACCGATTACCTATCTATCTACCAACTACGGAATATAAAAATCACTCAAGCATTTTTGTCGCAAAACGGGATAGCAATACATGTAACGAACGACAGTCAGATTTTATTAGGGTTCCGTTGTATCAATGGTAGGCGCCGACCGTAGCACAAAAACTTCTATTGACAGGTGTCAGTCAAAAAGGTGGATCAGGGGTGTTTATTTGATTTTCCGAGTTCGTGTTTTACATTTTTTTGTCGAAGGAATATTGCGATTTTTCGAAGCGTTATATTTTAGGGGTTCGGGATGCCAGTCAGTAAAGAAAAGAATAAAAGTGTTGCTTTAAACAGTTGCGTTGTGCCTAGATTGGCTCTTGGGTGATGATTGATCTACGATTGTCTGTAGTGCGTTTGAATGTATTCGAATTATTGATTTCTGATTTTATTTATACTGATTTCATTCAAATATTTAAATCACGTTTCGTCTAGTAAATATTGTTGCGAAGCTTGAGGAAGAGCTGAAAATATTCTTGCAGTTCTTTTCATGGATCCAGCTGTTGTGATGATCTTTATCAATCGTTAGAGTCAGACCACTTAAGCCTCTCTTACAATGGGCGTCCGGTGTTTAGTACTACAGAGTGAACGCCGAGCGCACGTTGGGTACAGGCCTGGCACTCGCTCGAGGAATCCGCAAGTCAAAATGAAGTCACACTAAATAGCTTGACATTGGTCTAACTATGGAATATTATTAATCATTTGTGTTGCGAAGGTTTAAACTTTACCATATAGTGGCATAGCACCTGCTCCTGAAAAAAGAAACAAACGCGCCTTAGCTTCGGTTTAAATAAAAAAGTATGAAGTATGTATATTAAATTATACATCATAATATATTGTGCGCCACAAAAGCAAACCTGGTTTAATCTTTCACTAAAAATAAAATCGTGAAATCCAAAAGCTTTGTAACCAAACAAATAAAGTTTCTAATTTATTTTTATGCTTAATAATCGTTCGTTCCGTGTTGCTTAATTTTTAAAATATCAATAGATAAATATTAAAGTGTGGCAATTGAAGGTAAATAATTTTCGTACTGTAAATATTGCTAGTATGTATACAGTATTTGTTGGTGCTTTAGTTTTATAAATAGGTATTTTGAGCTTAACCTTTTTTTATATTTTCTTAGCCATTTTTTATCCCTTGCAACCATGGAAAGCTGCTGTTTATATTATATAGAGTCTACATAACATACAAGTATATGACCGGATGTATTATTTTCAAAAGGAATACGAAACCGACAGCCGTTTCTTAACCCTATTGTTACTCAACTATAGCATTTACATAATATTACAGATGCGTTAGTATACATACACGGATAAACCGTTGTTGAGCTTTAGCATGAAACTATCCCTTGCAACCTTTAGATAAATTAATTTAATTAGGCCATGGACATTGTCAAAGGTCATACGCTGCCCTAAACTGCGTAAATAAAACTAAAGGTTAAAATATGGAGCGAAATAACTAAGAGGAAAGCATTATTTTTTACATTAGAAATACTAATGTGTTTTTGTATTTAATTTTAGTCCTTTGATGTTAAACTCTCACAGGTCATCGCCATAACTTGCAATAATTAATGAAATGAGCCTTCTCATAGAATTATCTTTTCAGCAAATAGCAGTAATAAAATGTTTCAGCAAAACCAGAAAAAAATATCACAGCCTGGTTTTATTTGTTAGGAAAGTTATGGTCGACGCATTACCAAATTAAACGATTTTAAATTCTGCTCCAGAATTGAGTTATAAATTCTACACCCGCACTCGTTTGAAATTAGCCGTCATTGTGTGTCATATTTGACATTAGCCCTCACAATAAAAACTGTAAAGTTATTTGCTTAGAACGTTAATATGTTTGGTATTATGCAAATTCGTTGCCCGTGATTTGAATAAAGTTTTGTTTTTTTTGTAGATTTTTATTCCCTTTATATTTGCAGTGTACTAATAGGTTTAATTAGAATTTAAATAAATGCTTCAGGTACTAACCTCGTTTATTTATTTTGGCAGAATAAGTTTGCACGGATAATATGACTGTCTTGCATAAGCTTTTAAAAAGAACGATGGCAGAATTTGGTCTGGGTTTGTTGTGGCGACCATAAACTTCATATGAACAAAACAAATTGTTTTTTTCCTACGATTTTTAATATTTTCACTTTGTCCCGTTAAAGCTGGAGTATTTTATGATGATAAAAAGCATTCCAATTGATTACGAATACTTTATTATTTGATTGTTGCCATAGACAATGGTGTGACAAGAATAGACGTGAGTGCTATATCCGTATCGATTATTAAATAAGTAATCGATACGATACTCAGTAGTAGCCCGGAGTCTGGTGATGTGCCCGGTAACGGCAATGGGCTCGCCCCCTATTACGTGGGACCTAAAAATTCCTGGCGAAATGTGGGTGTAATATTACACCTCTGCCTACCCCTTCGGGGATACAGGTATGAGTCTATAAAAAAAATAAAAAAACGATATGATCGACCTTTATAGAGTTGGATTGGTTTAAAATGCATTTATTTAATATTTAATCAACATTATATCAATAAGCTAATATTTTTGAAGCAAAGCAACGTTTAAATCAAATAAAAACGTCACAGCATCGTTTTAAAGTTATATCTATTTCACATAAAATCGATTTAAAATGTGCAGCTCTGCTACAAAATACTTCCTCGTTTTGATGTCAATCTGACATAATGTCATTTAATAATTCAAACGTACCTACCTACATTGTATAACTTTCATACTATAACTTTCCTTTTACCTACATTGTCCATACTCAACTAAAAATTCAAACACCAATATCTTCTTTTTCCACCTTTCCTGAGTGAAAATAGAATCATTTATAGACTCTGTTACTTACGCCAAATTTTTTTGATATATTTTTTATTACTGTTCGCTTCAATTTAATTTCAGACATTTTTTTTGATGTATGGAGATCTGCCTTTGTCCTTTAAACGGTGAATGAGAATTGTCATATTTTTAAGGTAGAGTTTTCTTTTATATTTAAAATGAGAGTAATGTTTAGCACTTGGTTAGGAAACAGGCGTAGTAATATTATAATGTTTACAAACATTTCTGAATACCCACTTGTGCTATTTAAGTATTTAATTTATAAAATTGTTTACTTGTTTGGGTTTGAAATAAATTATTTTCTTGAAAAAGTTCTACAAAGACAAAGACACACACCACACATAAGAATTTATGTAAGTGAATTTGATGTCATAGACCAACCGCTGCATCTCAAAGGCATATTGATATTCTATGGTTTAAACCAGTGTCAGTTTATTCAAAGGCACTGACTAGCTATTACGATTGACATATATATTTATTTCGGCTGGGACCGATAGCGAAGACGTGATTAACCTTAATTCGGAGGCATGAGGCAAGAGATAATAAATAATGAAAAACATACATAACACGATATGTCAGTGGTGTGCGTCGTGGAATCGAACTCGTTACCCTCTGCTTGGTAGTCTATTGGTATCTCCATATATATCCACTCGGCTATTGCTGCCTTAGCCTTATATTCTACATATGAAACTAAAATACTTAAACCGCATCTCGTTCCTCTACCGCTAAAACGACGATTATTACCATCATAAAATTGCCGCTCATTTTGTATGTTTATTGTTGGTTAAGTTCCCGTAATTAACCACAATGACCTGATCATTAAATAGCTTTAGAATTTTAACGAAACTCAGATTATGTGGACAGCGTTTAATTAATTGTTTTAATGGGACAAATGCGAAATTCCAAATTATGGCGAGAATTAATTATCCACCGCTAACGCATTTAATTAGAATTATGTACTAGTTTTCTTTTCTGGTTTAAGGTTGTTACGAGCAGTAATCGGTTAAGGCACACTTTCTTAATATTAATTATAGCACAGTATTAGGTAGGCTGACAAAAATTAACACTGAGAAATAAATTGGTCATATACCCTCGTCCTACTTAGATACAATTTAAAAAACAAATATTTATCTTTTTCATTCAATGATTAAAGTTACTCTAAACCGTAAAACGAAGTGTTAGAAAGTTGAACACTTTGGTATGTTACCCAAGGAAGTGACCTTAGTCGTAAACCTCAACTTTTGAAGTTTTACTTCTAATTGGAACAAAGAGTTGTAGCCCGGGAAACTAGAGATTTGTCGGTTTGTTTAAGACGTACTCGGCTCGGGTTAAGGGTGCAACGTGGAATGTTATCTTAATATATAAAATCCTTGCGTTACTGACTGACTGACAGACACGCTACAGCCAAAACTATTGGGCGCAGGAAGCTGAAATTTGGCATGTATGTTCCTTGGGGACCGTAGGGGTGCACTAAGAAGGGATTTCCCGAAATTCCCACGGGATCGGCCAAAACGGGTAAATTTTTAAAAACGCAGGCGTAGCTGCTGGCGTCCTCTAGTATTATATAAAAGTCGACCCCAATCTTTATACAGACGTACGCCTGTTTGTTTTTGAAGTAGTAATATAGTAATTTTTCGTCCAATAGATAGGGTTGTCAAATACTAGAGGTGTTTTAATATGATAAACACTTTGCTATTAGAAATAAATAAATGAATTAATTTATAACACAGACAATTAAGCATATTCGCGCATGCATGCTCTTGTGCATGGTATGTGAGTATTTTTTTCCATTTGTGTCCATAGGATATGTAAGCAATGAATTAATTTATTATTTTTTCCAAGTATCGTGTTTATATGAACCATGCTAGCATATGCAATGTCAAAAAATTGTAAACAAACAATGAAGTCTAAATGACAGAAAGATCCCACACACGGCATTCACTGTAATTAAAAAGTGTTATGTTTTAAGGTCCGGCAAGTCGTGCCATGCCCTGTTTTCACTCACAAAATATCTATAGAATTTTCCTTTTTAACAGACTGCATTAGTGTCTGGTCATCCTACTAGCGTTATTTCAGTTGCAACCCACGTTACCCTTGCCAATCTAACTGAACTGAATATAAGCTTTTACACAGAGCAACTTACTATCTAATATATAGCAATATGATATGGTTAAGGCTAGTGTCTGCATATTCAAAGATATTGTCTCCATCATAATAAGAACTGTCACAGATCTTCATGACAGCTTAACGTCGTATCCGAGGCACGAGGCAAACAATAATTAGGAATTAAACATCCACATAGCCCCAAAAAGTCATTGGTGCACGCCCTGGGTACGAACCCGATACCCTGCCTGACAATATGTTGGTATCTCCATCTAGGCTATCGCTGCCTTTTATCTGAGTGCCTTGTGCGCTTTTAATGACCAAATACTGTAATAATAAATTTTTACTATTGGAGATACCGACAAACTGCCATGCAAACGGTATGGGGTTCGAATCCACAGCGCGTACTAATGACTGTTGGAAGTTAAGTGCGTATTAAATTGTTGATTATCGCTCGTTCCGTGCCTTGTGTATCAGTTTGTGTGAGGGACACAACGAGTGAATCTTGTTTATCCAGGTGTTACAGTTTCAAAAGCACTTATTTATATCCCGGCCTGTATTAGCTTTACAATTCTGCTCGCGCAGTAATATTTCACGGGCCTTTTCATACCAATTTCTCTTTTAACAGAATTTAAAACGTTACCCTTGCCAATCTAACTGAACTGAATATAAGCTTTTACACAGAGCAACTTACTATCTAATATATAGCAATATGATATGGTTAAGGCTAGTGTCTGCATATTCAAAGATATTGTCTCCATCATAATAAGAACTGTCACAGATCTTCATGACAGCTTAACGTCGTATCCGAGGCACGAGGCAAACAATAATTAGGAATTAAACATCCACATAGCCCCAAAAAGTCATTGGTGCACGCCCTGGGTACGAACCCGATACCCTGCCTGACAATATGTTGGTATCTCCATCTAGGCTATCGCTGCCTTTTATCTGAGTGCCTTGTGCGCTTTTAATGACCAAATACTGTAATAATAAAGTTTTACTATTGGAGATACCGACAAACTGCCATGCAAACGGTATGGGGTTCGAATCCACAGCGCGTACTAATGACTGTTGGAAGTTAAGTGCGTATTAAATTGTTGATTATCGCTCGTTCCGTGCCTTGTGTATCAGTTTGTGTGAGGGACACAACGAGTGAATCTTGTTTATCCAGGTGTTACAGTTTCAAAAGCACTTATTTATATCCCGGCCTGTATTAGCTTTACAATTCTGCTCGCGCAGTAATATTTCACGGGCCTTTTCATACCAATTTCTCTTTTAACAGAATTTAAAACGCAAAACAAGGTAGTGAAAGATTAGGGTGATTAGATTTACAGACTGCTACGATGCGGGTCTCGAGTTCAATCAAACCTATGCCACGTTGCGCACCGCTATCTGTTTGAAGCTACCTATGTGCGTATTTAATTGTCGCTTAATTAACGGCGAATGAAAACATCGTGAGGACGCATACCTAAGAGGTCTCCATAATGTAATCGAGAGAAAAAATAACTTAAACATAATTCCTCAACATTTTAACTCGATAACGATCTAATTTAAAAAAATGAGCTCAGTAACTCATCATATCACTCACTCACATAATCACTCAGCTGTCTGTGCAACTAAAAACACCCGCTTATCAAAGCCTTCGCTTTGTATCCTTCAATCGGCTGCAAAAATTTTACTAATTGTATTGCAAAAGATGTTCCCCATTTTGGGCGAAATGATTTTCTATAATTATCATATTTCTATAGTGTCATAATCATTGGTCTTACTTCGTCATCTGGTTTTCAAGATTTGATTGAATACCAATTTTCTTCAGGGCAACTGCTGTCTGGACTTAGAGTGTTTGAACCAGCTTAGCGTGCTCTCGGACGCACGGGACCACCGATGACGAATAATTAAATATACAACCAACTTCGAAGTAAGTGGTGTGTACCTTGAAGTTGTACCCGAGATCCATTGGACTATAGTCTCTTGGCTATCACTGCCCGCTTCCATAGAATGTAGATTTTAGCAGAAGTATATTCCAACAGAACTATCGTGGGTTTCACACTAACGGCCGGTTTGTGTTGAAATATTCGAATAAAATAGAAGACATTTTATCTCTATTTTTCAAATAGTTACGTGATTGGGACGCGGTGCATAAATATTGGTCATCTTTTCTGAGTTTTTGTAAAATGTTCTGGCTCGATATTTTTTCGAAATACCGACTAGATGAGTATTGTAGAATACTATTGATTTTTAACTTTCGCGATTTGTATACATCATACAATTTTATTAAATCGGGTTTTACACGCGAAAATTAAGTCCTGCCGCGACCACGGCCGTTATAGGTTTTAGGCATAAATACTGTATCACGGGTGAATCCCGCCTCGAACCAGCTATTTGTGGATCACTTAAGTTATTGTCTCTTGTGGGAATCAAACACACAACATTTGGCGTAGAGTTAAACAGCGATGAGGCTGCTTGAACGACTACACAACTTTTGCAGTCATAAAAAATATTTCATATTAACCTACAGACAAATATCAAATCTGTGTGACTTCACCGCTTAACCTTTGTACATTTTAACAGAAGAGACAAAAATAATGACCGTTTTTAATTGCGATGCCCATTCCCAAACTTTTTAGTTTTTTGCTGACATATTTAACTGGCTTTATTAGCTTAATTTGGCAGGAAAATATAGCTGCAAAATATGCTGATGTAAAAATACATTTTGATTTAGAAGAGTAGCATTTATTTAAGAAGATGATAATTGATAATTATTACTTATCCCGTGCCTAAGAGAGCACGTCAAGCCGTCGATTTCAGCTGTCATTAAGATGTTTGACAGACGTTATGAGAAGAGAGTACCTTTGATGATACTGACTCTGGTCTATGCAATGGAATATAACTGACTCTTGGGATTGCGCAGGTCAGGTGGCAATCGCTCTGTGGAAAAGTCAACTGACAGACAAATCTTTGTAAATGTAGTCAAGATCAATAGCTATATCAAACAGTTCTTTAGTACGTCTCCTAAAGTCTTAGAGTAAAACTACAAAAGAAGAAACGACAAAAATATTAATAATACTTTTAATTTAGTACATAAACGTAAAAATATTTAAATTGATAAGCCTAGGACAACAGCTTTTAGCTTTTCCTAAAAAGTTTATTGCCGGCTTAGCCTAAACAAAAATATACAGAATAGAGATAGAATGAAACTTACTGTGACGAACTATCCACGTGTAAGCCCTTGAAAGTAAAAAGTATTAAATGTTATTTTCAGCAGTCAATATGCATCCGCTTTTTGATTTCAATCTAAAATGTTTTTTTTTTTTAGAAAAATCTTATGTATGAATTTTTTTAGTCTTCGTACAATTTAGTGTTGATAACATAGAGCGAAATATTTATACTAAACTTAGTTTGGAATTGTAAATTGAAAGTTCACTTTGTTTTATATTTTGGTTTTAAATCTTTTTGTAGTGAAATTTAAACGTCAGGTATTTAAAAAAACTGTTGGACTCGTAGTTGTGAAAATGCTACAATATTTCAGGTGTCTCTTATTTTATTATTGACTGGAGGACGCCAGCAGCTACGCCTTGTTTGTAAACGTTTCTGTCCGATCACGGGATATTTTTAGTTTATTTTAAATGTTCTTAAGGATCATACATGTCAAATTTCAGCTTCTTGCGAGTAATAGTTTTAGCTGTAGCTTGCCTGTCAGTCAGTCAGTAACGCTAGAATTTCATATACAAACATAGGTTTACGTATGACTGTGATGTCGCCTGACGCTCAGCCATAATACGGCTGACAGTGGAGTACAATCGCCTAGAAGTTACTTATTCACCCCCGAATTGAAAGCACCTAGGTTTTCCTCATCAGGAACCCTAACTTAGGCTAAGGGTTCCAAATCTTAACAGCGCACATAAAAAATGAAGAATCTAAACGCTTCTTAGGTATTGGTAATGTGCACTATTTGATGTAAAATGTCTGTTTGTCCGTCAGTAACGCAAGGGCGTTAGCAACTGACTAACAGACAAAGCACAATCGATAAAAGCAAAGCCACTTCATGTAGCGGTGTGATAATATAGCTACAGCACCAGTAGATTTATGTGTTGTCCTCTCATGCAACTAAAAATGTATTGGCAAAAATGAATAACAGGAACATTCTGTGCACGACAGGTTGCTTCCAGCATCACACCTCTAAATCTCCAGGTGTCACAGACTGATGCATCGACATCAGAACGTGATAAATTGCACCTCGGTCCGTAACAGGTCAGACGAAATTCACTTTTTGATAGAAATAACTGCAATAATTGATCTATTGCTTGGATATATCGAAGTGTTAGTGAATTTTCATTTATTTTTAAAAGATGGTGGGTTGTAATTTGAACTAGGTTTAGTAATTTTTTAAACTGAAGAGAAAAATAATTATTGGCTGGAGGGACAGAAAGAGCAACCAATTTTCTAATTAAATTGGTTCGAAATACAGTTTCGATATAGTCTCGGATAAATGAATGAAATCGTGACTAGATGATTGTTAATTGAACAAAGTGCGAAACTATGTGTAAACGTCGAACTGTATGTATCAAATTAGACTATAATGAAATTAGTGTAGCAGAATACAAATTATACAAATTGAGAGTCAATTCAAAATCAAATCGTAGTTCGGTAAAAAAACAGTGCCAGTGTATGTTAAGATATAAGAATAGACCTTCTGAATTGAAAAGATTCGTGTTATAAGTTTCTGTTTACTTACAATGTTTTATATTTATTAAATGAGTATTATAAATAAATTTTCCGTCCGTATGGTGACGGATTAAGAATACGAATTGTCACCACCCCATATCATCCCATGGGAGTCGTAAGAGCCGACAGAGGGAGCATATTATGCAGAGAACAGCACTGTAAGAGAAGGAAAACTTGATACAAACCCTATACCAACCCGCTTGGCGAGCGTGGTATAGTAGGCCAATTCCTCCTTGCAAAGGAGAGGCCTAGTCCAGTAGTGGACTATTAAAGGCTGATGATGAAATAAATTTTAGGCTGTTCCATGCCAAGTATCTAATATTTATTTATGAGTTTAAAAATATTTACCTACCTTAAGACTACGCTATTCGGCAATGACGACGTCATTCACAGACATATGATTATCAGCCCCTCCACGACCACGAAAATTGTAAGATGATAGAAAAACAGAGACACAACACACGACACAACCTACCTATAAAAGTAACAAGTAAAAACGCGTAAATTCTTATCACCTTCGTACACAACGTTGTCGCCATGAAATCCAAGTGTGAGCTAAACATCAGGTTCCACTATAAAACTAAACCTATTTCTAGCATCAAAGAATTATAAAACAGAAAGCAGAATCTCACAAGTTACGATCGCTTAGAGATATTGTGCCCATTTCACCAACACCACGTGGTTCCAAAAACTTTTACACCGAACTAGAAGATATATTGAGTTTTGAACATTCTCCGCTATACGGGCGTGGACATTTTACTGTAGTGAGTAAATTTTGCACCTGTAACTGGCGTTTCGATATTTTTGAAATCCAATAAAAGCTTGTGACGTGGGATTAAAGTATTTTGGAGATGTAGCAGGTGCACATGAAGCTTATGAGTTTGACTTTATGTATAGAAAAGTGGTTTAGATGACTTGCCAATATGAAGAGTTTTAGTGGATACAATCTTCTCAAGGTTAGAGTTTTGTCACTTCCAAATAGTTGCACCTATACAGACAGTTAAACTTTCCTTATTATCAATATTGATTTGAAATTGTCTTATGGAAATATTGCGTACCTTTATTTCGAGTATCCGATATTTCATTACTCTCCGCAAGAGTAAGTTGTGCCATGCTATATAATCAGATTAACACAGGAATTAGATCTTCATGGCTCCATAGTTTTAGATTTATCAGATGATGATAAAAGCTATGTCTTATCCACAACTATGTATGTCAAGGGCAGCACGCCTAATAATAATAATAATATTTATGAAGACACCGTAACAGCGAAATGTTAAAGAAAATACAAGGAAAGCAAATCCATCAACACACGGAAGCAAGATGCGTAGATAATACACAGTAACGCAAGCATTATAATTATCCCAAATACAAAACAACACACACACCAACCATCATTTATGACACAGTGATATCTCTTCACAAATACTAACACATACATATTTTATCAAAACGTAACAAGACGAGAACAAACAGAATGATATTCAAACTCAAGTCGAAGTGGAAAATATATAAAAAGTTACAGTCGTATAAAATTCTTCGGCAAACAAACGTATGTTGGAATAGTCTGGGGTACAGTGATCTTCGTGAAATGTTTTCACTTGTTTATTTAGTGTCGGATATACAGTCAAATGGCCAAATCAAAACACTAAGACGGATTTGGGTTTTATTGATGGAGGAATATTTAGGACTGTGACTGACATATGATAGGTTTTATGTTGAGAATTCAGCTTGCTCAGGAAATTTTAAGATAGTCGATGTGCTGACAAAATGTAAAAACGATCGGTTGAAACGGACGAGAAAACGAACACTCATATTTTATACAACTGATGTTATGTATCGAACAATAGCAAGCGCACACATACTCACACACATACACACACGAACGCACGCAAGCATAATGTTTTTCATTTACTTTCTATATTACTTTCGCAATTCATACACATATCTATAAGGTAAACGAAGAAAATCAAATAATTGCCAAACAAATTTGAGCGACTATAAAATAAAAAGGCATACAAAAATCAAGCACTATCTCCTGAACAATATTATTACGCGTAAGGTCATAAATCGTCTGTTATGTACAGTTCATTCTACCCTCAACCTAGACACGGATCCTAGTTCCTGCCCTCTGATGTATGGCACTGGAATTAACTGCTTACGGACAAAGGAGTGATATTTGTTTTGCCCTTTTTATTCACAGATTCTTTTCCCCGTGTCTGTTTTGTAAGTGAATAGATACTTGTGTTAAAATAGTAAGTCTTTTTTTATGATACTGCTATTATAATGAAGCATCACCGTCTTATTATACATTAGCTTTACACAAATCTTGTTTTTTTATGTAATATCTACAATTATTGCCCCCATAACCCTGGCTAGGTTGCGTCTCGTTAAAAAAATATTTTTGCAGACAATAAAATCATAAAACACCTAGTTTTGAAGACTCAGAAATTTGACCTCATAGAAAATCCTAAAAACTTTTTGATCTTAATATAGTTTATTTTATTTTTATTTATTTATTTTCATTAAATATGTATAGTAACAGACTACAGATCAATACATACACTACAATATTCAGCAGGGAACAATATTCAAATCTGAAGTCCACTTATAACTATACACATAATTTTTTAACATGATAGAGCTTATGCTATAAATAGAAATAGAAAAATACTTATGGAATACTATGAACAAAGCTTATAATAAAAAGAAATATTGAAATATGACAGTTTGTCTAGTGATATGTTTATCATTGTTTACACTCTTTATGAAAAGACTTTTGAAAGTACACATTTTGTTATCAAAAATATCGAATCTAGAACATACGGCATTATATTGGTTACACATTCGCGATATTGGGTTGTTCTGTGACATATAATTGTTGCTAAATGGTACACTAAACAGCTGTGGGATGCGCACGGATCGCGTGGGTATCTTGAAGTTTAACTGTTCGACAAGTTGACTATCCAGTGAGCCATTTATAATTTTGTGTAATGTGCACATGTCACTCATTCACCTTCTCTTATCCAGGCTGATAATTTAAAATCTACGAAGTTGGCTATCATAATCTGGTAATTTCCGCCTTAAACCCATCTTAGACGAAAGTGCTCTAACAAAGCGTCTTTGAACTGCTTCAATCCTTTCTATATGGATCTTGTAAGTTGGAGACCACACTGATGAACAATACCCTACCGTGCTTCTCACCAAACAATTTCAACAAAGTTCAGTAAATTTTTCTCATATATTCTTTGAATGTGGTCTTAAAAAATACAACCGAATTGAGAACCATTGTTACAGCCAAATAGATGAAATCTTACGAATATTTTCCCACATTTTAATGTTAGAAGATGAATGCCTTTCCACGGATAAAGCTACTCCTTTAGATTGCCAGTTTTTTAATAGACCCAGCAAAGGATAAGACAAGACGTTTTTTCAGCTCTTCACAAGTTTAAATCAAAATATGTTAGAACATGGGCATAACTTTTCTTCCAATCCAACAATCTTGATAATATCCGAAACTTTCTTCATATTCTTAAGCCATAACACTTCGAGCTATGTAAATAATCTCACTTATCGTTGGAGTTAATCTTTCAAATTAATTAAATGCTCTCGGAGGCATATGTAACGAAAAACTTTTTAAATAAATTCGTTGAAAACTCTCACAGCGGCCAAGAGCGATCTTGAAGTATGTGACAGGTTTTTGAAGAAGATTTCTGGTAGTTCATTTAGCGTAACATTCAGCTAGATAGTAAAATTTTACATCATCGTCAAAAAGCTTTTCGCAGTCCACTGCTGGACATAAACCTCTTCTGACTTGCGTCATAATAGCATTGTGATTCAGTAGAAGGATTTGTACTGCAGTAGCATACATACATACATGCATAGTCTCACGCCTATATCCCCTAAGAGGTAGGCAATATACCGTTGTATATTACTACACCCACTTTTTGCCAGATATATTTTAGTCCTACGTAATAGGGGGCGAGCCTATTGCACATTACCTCCCAATTCCACGCGCACATTTATGCCACGTGACCAACGAGGCAGTACTGCAGTAGCATTGTGAGTCATTAAGATAATTTTTACTACTTTACCACACGGTCCAGAGCCACGGATTGGTATAAAGTTTTCTGTCTCTTCCGAAAGTTTCTTCGATCATACTTCGTCGTTTCATCTGATTTTCTTCGTTACCTCTAACACCACCTACGGAATGAAATACGGTAGTAAGACTTTGTATTTTTAATCTGTCACTACCGAAATATAATATAACCCATGACTTTGCAAACTTGTCAGTAATTCAACATAAAAACTGGTTTACTACTATCGAAAGGTTGTAAAAGTAGCGTTGTGCTGTTTCCACATTTTTGACCCTCTCCACTGTATCGTGCTTAATGGCTTCCCTACGTCAGTGCGAACGTTGTTGGGTCGATTTTCATTATATCAAACACTGTATGTCGATAATTCAATTGTGCAATGTTTTATTACATCGATGCTTTGTTGGTGCGATGTAACGTTAGTGCAAAAAATGTTGGTGCGAAGTACCCTACAGCCAATGCTCATTATTTCGATAGTATACAGGGCATTGAGATAACACAGATCAATGAAACGGGGTGTAAAAAGACCCTAAACGAAAACTAAAAACCCATATTGTACCAATCATTACGATCATTTTTTTACTTCGGCACTATACCTGGGAAATTACTGGTTCTGAAGATATTGAGGCTCAAAGTCACCATCCCTCCCGTGAGATCTCCACCTTGTCGTGGTGGGAAGGCTCAGTAACCGTGGTAAGGTCACCCACGGTGAAGCTAAGCGAGATCCCAGGAGTGGACGCTCCACGTGGGCTTGACGGAGGCCTGCGCAGGATGCGTCCAATGGTGCGGGTGCGAGGGACAGTTCTTCTGTCCCTCGCAGTCGGGCGCGGTCGCCGGAGTAGAGGCGTGTCGGTGTTGCATTGGCACGTGCCCTATCTCCCGCGACCAAATGGGGGCGCACCATCGTTGCGTAGCGGTGGAGCCCCAGAGGAAGAGGCGATGCGGTGTTGCGTTGCCGTCCTCCCTATTCTCTGCGGTCGCTGAGTGTTTTGGCGGCGGAGCCCAACACCTTCATTCGCCGCCAATGGGGTTTCGTTCGGGGCTCACCTGACCATCTGGTGGGCCAATAACTATCGGGGGTTAGCGAGGAATGCTTCGGTGATACCCGCCCCTTCAATACACGGGTACATGAGGAACAGGGGTGGGCTTTAGTCAGTAAGAGTCTGACAATCCCCTTCGCCCTTCCCCCAGGGCGAAGGGATAGGTATTTCAAGCATTGTACGCAGGCACTTTAAAATTGGGTTGTAAAAATGTGATTACTTAAAAAAATCCTACACACATACAATCGGTCTTGTGACACCCTGTATACAATATACTATCGAACTAATGAGCATTGCCTGTAGGGTACTTCGCACCAACATTTTTCGCACTAACGTTACATCGCACCAACAAAGCATCGATGTAATAAAACATCGCACAATTGAATTATCGACATACAGTGTTCGATATAATGAAAATCGAACCAACAATTTTCGCACTGACGTAGGGAACCCTATCTAATACATACATTATTTGCCTTCAAAATCCTCTGCATTCGTGTCCTCTTCTTACTTATTTTAAGTGTTCTTGACGCTGGCTTCATGTGGTTCGTAGTCGCGGCGCGGCTCGCGCAGCTCTGAAATTATTTTACATACCTTTTAAAGTTGGCATACTTACATTTAGCTTGAACATATTTTGATCTAAATAACATTGCAGAATTTATTAATATTATTTTCACTTTCACATTTTTCTAAAAACGAGGTACAAAGTTTTTTGCTTCACTTAATAATAGGTACGTTAGGTAGGTACACATAGATAAAAGCATAGATTATACAGATATACCTACTAGGATAGAAGTATGTTTGTCAGTTATTTGATTAACATAGTACTATTTAACCTTATTTGAGACCTTTAGACGAGTGTAAATTGAACCCAGTATCTCATAATCCTTATATTTTATGGTTAAATTAACTGCAAGCGAGTGAAGTCAAAGGAAAAATATATACAAACATAAAAGTTTACACAATTGAAGCGATCCCACTTTATTGTGATAATAAACAAGAGCATTTGTGCCGAAACGAAGTTTACGGACAGGCAAACATTTTATGTATTACAACGTACAATAGGGTTGTAAAAATTATTTAATAACTCTAACTGCGAGTAAAGCTGGGAGCACAAGAGTGTGCGACCAGAAATGATAAGATGTTTTATACCTTTATACTGTCTATATGTGTGGTGACGGATTAAGAATACGGATTGTCACCACCCCATATCTTCCCAAGGGTGTCGTAAGAGCCGACAGCGGGAGCATATTATGCAGAGAACAGCACTGTAAGAGAAGGAAAACTTGATACAAACCCTATACCAACCCGTTTGGCCAGCGTGGTATAGTAGGCCAATTCCTCCTTTCAAAGGAGAGGCCTAGTCCAGCAGTGGACTGTTATTGGCTGATGATGATGACTGTCTATATACATAAGATGATATATCCATATCATAAGAACGAGGCCTTCAAAGGTATGGACATGACGTGTTCCACCGCCCTGAAAACAAGTGGCACCTAATCTAGCGACCACGAAACGTCGCTGCGGAAGAACTCCTACTCGTCGTTCCAAAAAGACCTAAAGCAAATGAATGTTGATGCTACGACCGCTCAAGATAGAGCAAAATTGAGAAGGCAGACAAGGAGAACCGACCCCAGATAATAGGATATGCCGAAGGAAAGAAGAAGACTGTCTATACATAGGACAAGACATTTAAAAGAGTGTCATGAGTTTCTCTTAAGCTCTTCTCATAGCGCTTATCAAATCTAAATCTATCCGAAGCTGTAAAATTTGTTGAAACATGCAGAAATTTTACTATTTTAAATGAAATAACTTTTTGCTTGTATGGGCTACGTAACCCAAGAATATTAGTACTGGCACGAACAATGTTAGTAATTATATCGATGCACAAGAGAAATGCATTCTATAGAGACATGGCAACTTCACGAAATCGACCAATTCAAAGAAAAAGGAAACGGGTAGTCATAGGTAGTATCTAGCGTCGAATATATTTTTATATTGAAGCGACACTCTTTCAGGATTTGTCTCTTAGGACAGCAGACAGGTCGGTCCCAAGCTTATAGTAGCAGTTGCGTTTTGATCAATCTCGAATAGTGGTAAAGTCTACCAATAATGTGCACACAGTCTTACAATAAACGGTCCATTTAAAATTGATCCAGGCGGATAAGGAAAATGGGAAATTGAAGCAATTAAAGTCTGACTGGTAATTTACATTAACAGGCAGTTCTATACCAATCTGTGAATGATTTCTTAATCGTGTCCTACTTCAATTTTATATTATTTGGAAATAATTTTCCATAGTAAAATATCTGGTGACAAGGACTGATTTTTAAACCAAAACGTCGACAAATAAAACATAATCTTCACGTCTTTTATCCCTGAAGAGGTAGGCAGAGGTGTATTACACACCCACACTTCGCCAGTTATGTTTCAGTCCCAATGTAATAGGGGGCGGGCCTATTGCCATCTACCGGGCACATTGTTAAGCGAGCGATAATTAACATTTTAATACACACATAACTTCGAAAAGTCAGAGGTGTGTGCCCGGGGTAACTGGGGATCGAACCCGAGACCATCGTCTCGGCAGTCTGTTACGTACACCACTGGGCTATCGCCGCTGCTAATAAAGGGGTATTTGTATTTTTGTTTAAAAACAACATTTTCTTCTAACTAGAAGGAGGATGGCCAAGCCTTTCCAAATACCGTTTAAAACTATTATTTCTTGTCGCTGTGTGATTAGGTTTTGGACCTAGCGGAAAGATGTGTGAGACCTTACCTTTAGAAACTTTTGGGCTTACTTACTAAAACTACTCTCCTTGTGGAGAAGGATGAGAATAGAATAGTGTCACTACCCCATTTAATGACCTGCGGCTCATAATTAAATAAATACCTAATAATAATTTTATTTGCATACAATGTAGGTAGGAACCTACATAAGTTGGAATATATAATTGGAGCCATATACATTTTGTCAAACTGTGACATGCAAATCTTAATTAAAATCCAAAACATATTAACATTAGGTATAAATAATTATTAAATTGTTAATTATTTCTTAGACTATTATTACAATTTACACTATTTTTTTACAGCTTCAAAGTAATATTATATTGAGTAAAATGATTTCTCAATTAGCCAGTCTTTAAATTTCGAAAAACTACTAGGTAACGCATTAATAATGCGTCCACACATTACTATACTACTTTTTAAATATATGACGTGAGTGCTATATCCGTATCGATTATTAAATAAGTAATCGATACGATCGACCTTTATAGAGTTGGTTTGTTTTAAAATGCAGTTATTTAATGTTTAATCAACATTATACCAATAAGCTAATATTTTTGAAGCAAAACAACGTTTAAATCAAATAAAAACGTCACAGCATCGTTTTAATGTTGTATCGATTTCACATAAAATCGATTTAAAATGTGCTGCTCTGCTTTTGTCTTTGGCTGTGACAGTTAGATGCTACAAAATACTTCCGCGTTTTGATGTCAATCTGACATATGTAATTTGATAATTCAAACGTACCTACCTACATAGTTTAACTTTCCATTTAAAACCATTTAAAAACCATTTAAAACCATTTATTTACTCACAAAATATGGGTAGACATATAGGTGGTAAACATAATATTAGTATCCACATATTGGCCATTACTGGCATGTGAGATTTAAACTTACTTATACAGTTCGATACATTATAATTTAAATTCAAAGTTAACATTACAAAATACATTTAAATAAAAATACAAACAATAAAAAAGATAACAGGCATCACAGAACACTTTACATACATATTATGAGGGATTAACTGCCAAGTCGTAACATGCAGACTTAGGGGTCAAGGTACTCCTGGACGCTATAGAAGCACCTATCCGCCAGCCAGGCATATAACTTTCGACGAAAGATAGTTCGAGGCATATCCCTCAATTCCCTTGGCAATTTATTATATATTTTTATTGACATTGGATAGCAATTCCTTCTGTACAGTTACAGAACATTATTATTACCTAGTATAAGGACAGCCTTATACTAGGTAATAATAATTTATCTGGATAGCGAGTATTAAATTTACAAAAATCACCAAAAGTTTTATATAAATGTATGTTATTTTTTACAAATGTGCTACATTCTAAAATATACATGCTAGGTGCAGTGAGTAGCTTTAATTCCTTAAAGAGAGGCTTACATGAGGTTAAAGGATCTACGTCACATATTGCCCGAATACACCGTTTTTGTGATAAAAATATTTTATTAAAATCTACTGAGGCACCCCACAATAAAATACCATATCTAAGAATTGATGCCACATAACCATGGTATGCCTGAATAGCAATTTTCCGACTTGATATTTTTGTTAATCTCCAGAGTGCATACTAGAACTTTCCTTTTACCTACATTGTTTCTTCGTAACTAAAAATTCAAACACCGATATCTTCTTTTTCCACCTTTCCTGAGTGAAAATAGAATCAATTATAGACTCTGTTACTTACGCCAAATTTTTTGATATATTTTTTATTACTGTACGCTTCAATTTAATTTCAGACATTTTGATGTATGGAGATCTGCCATTGTCCTTTATTTTACGTAGACTACCTACATATATTATACACATTTTTGGCAAATTATTATCACTGAAATTCGTTGGAATCAATTTGACGTTAAAATAAATAAAATAAAATACCTTCTTTAAATGTATATTTCTATAAGCGAAAACTTGTACCTAATTGGCTTACTGTTACCTATCATGTTGTTGGTATACGCTGTCTGTAGCTGTAAGTTTTCCATGTCATATATAAATAAAGACATAAATAAATAAAGACTAAACCTGGCATTATGTTTAAACCGTTGTTGTTGTTTCGTAATACGGTCCATATTGATAACATTTATTCCTAATTTAACTTATAAGTATACAAATTGTAAAAAATAGAATCCCTCATGTTTATATATCAACTAGAGGATGCCCACGGTTACACCCGCGTTATTTAAAGCTACTGCTCTGCTCCCGTCGCTCATAGCGCGGTTGTCATGTTTCCTCGATAAATGGGTTATTTAATACTGAAAGAATTTTTCAAATCGGACCAGTAGTTTCTGAAATTAGCGCGTTCAACCAAACAAACAAACAAACTCTTCAGCTTTATATATTAGTAATAGATATCAATGCTTTACTCCAAAACTGTAATTTCCTTCTATCTAAAAACCAAAGAACCCATTTCCCTTTATAAACAATAAAGCATTTATTGTTTTTGGGCTGGAAATCCTTAGCGTTAGAAGCCCGTCGTCCATCATTGGCCCTAAGGAATTTAATTCAGTGTGAAACCGTTTGACGGAGATAACGGCCACTGCGGTTTTTAGCGCGATGTAGGCCAGGTACTTAGATATAAGGGTGTAGACATATGGACATACGAAAATTAAAGCCGTGTTGTACCAGGTTGTGAGCTCTTTTACCGTGTGGTGACTATGATTTAGCATACTAATGGCCAGTTTTATCGCTTTCTGATAAGTTCCTGTTAGATTAATTTGTCAGATAACTCATACAAATTTAGTTCCAATTTTGACTCCATCTGAAATATTATGCCTATCCAGAGGTGGTGAAACTGGACTTAAGTATCACTGAGGCCTTCGGTTGTTGGCCGCACTTTACGAAAAATAAAACGTGGGTATTGTGAGAAGTGGCTAAAGAAATTACAAGAAGCAAATAGCGACTTTGCACAGAGACCAAAAACTGGACTTCAAGTCCAGTTTGCATAAAACCCTTTACAAATGACGTGCGACGAGGTGATTCCCAGATAAGATCGAGGTAAAAAATGCTAATCGCGATTCGCATGATTCGGCTGCACTCAGAAGATGTTGAGGATGTTCCAGTGAGGGGTCCCCAATCCAGTAATTCCCTTCGACGTACACGAAACACGCCAAGACAGAAAATAGACCGTCTTTACGTCCGCTTAGCAGTCTGTTGGTATCCCATTACTTAGGATATGAAAGAGATAAATATATTTTACTCAACCGTTGTCAATATAACACCGTCCTTACATAAAACGAGCACAATAATACAGTCCGTTATCAAATCTAGATAGTGTACTGAAGTTTGATCGCACTGGCTTCTGTACCGTGATAAATGTCTCGTTGGTGTTAATATAGGCTCACTGTGTTCCATTATCTAGCTCTTAGTAGATGTTTTGATTATCTCTAAGTGTAATGGTTGGTTGTTTGGTAATGTCCAATATAATGTCTGGTTTCCCAATTTAATGTATGGTCATTTTAGTTTACAAGAGATGGTAAGAATGTAGAAGATATTGAAAGAAGAGTTAATGTAGGTAATAGAGTGAATGGAGCTCTGAAGGCGTTAATGAATAGCCAAAATGTGTCCAAAAAGGCACGTTTGGCTGTGCATAGAGGGGTGTTAGTACCTACTCTTATGTATAGTAGTGATAGTTGGGTATGGCAGAAGAGTCATGAAAGTAGAATAAATGCTGTAGAAATGAGAGCACTGAGAAGTATGTGTATTGTCTCTCTTACTGACAGAGTAAAGAATTGTGTGATAAGAAAGTGTTGTGGGGTAAAAGAAGATGTAGTGACAAGCATTGACAAAGGTATGCTAAGATGGTTTGGGCACGTGGAGAGGATGGATGACGAAATACTGACCAAGCAGATATATAAGGCAAGTGTGGAAGGGACAGGATGAAGGCGAAGACCTAGGCGGACGTTCTCTGACCAGATCGGAGACATCCTAAAAACAGGACAGGTGAGAAGTACCCTGAACAGAAGAGCATGCATGAGAAATCTGATGGGAGTGAATGAAGCAAGAGAGATATGTCAGGATCGTTGCAAATGGCATTCCGTAGTCTCTGCCTACCCCTCCGGGAAACAGGCGTGAGTCTATATATGTATGTCATTTTAGTCAAATATTTGTCTGCGATCAAAAGAGCTCAGCGGTCTTTGATCACGGGACAGGATTAAGTGTAAAGAGAAAACATCGTAAGGAATCCGTAGAATTTGTACAAACAAAGCGTAGGGCCTTGTAGGCTTGTTGGGCCATGAAACTTACGGGTATTATTTGAATATTGTAACAAAATATGAGTACTCTCATTGCGTAGCGCTTTAAGTGGCTGATTTCAGCACGGGACGGCTCGACCGGGGAATTACTACCCTCTCACAGAATATTCACGTAAATTACGAACAGTATCTGTAGTGTTGCGTTTCGTCTGGTGAGTGGATTGCAGGAGGCCCCATACCCTTTCCCTACTCCTTCAGGTTGCTTTTTTTCCTACTCATACTTATTTGTATTTGCTCTGACGTTGTAGAACGGGGGTAACTATTCCTGTCATCGTAAGTCATCAGTGAGTAGTAAGCGCTGAAGATTTAAGTCCATATCGCTTCCTATAAGCTTTTCCTCCATGAAAAAGCGGTTAACAAGAAATTTGGAGAACAGTTTTTCTTATTTCTTTACCTTTACTCTAGCGTCGTAAACCTCATGGCCCAACCCAACTCTAACTTATCACATTCAGAGACAAGGGGAAGGAAATGAAAATTAAAGCTATATCCACTTATATTCGTATCCAGAGCGTTTATTTGTTTGTCCAGTGAGGCCTTGTATCCTTATTGGCGGTAGCGAAGGACAGAGAGGATTATACTGTAATCACTTTGTGTGTGACTATTGTTTTGACGACGGTTAATGGTGGCTTATACTGTTTAAGCTATGGTAAGCTGTGACTGGAAATTATGGTTTTTGGGATATAGAAAGAAGAAAGAAAGAAAGAAAAAGCATTTATTTCTGTCACATAATACACCAAACACAAAATAAATAATACACAAAAAAATAATACTAAAGGTAGATAGGTAAATACAATTAGTTGACACATTTTATTAAAACGAGCAGACAATAACTAGTTAACAGCATTATTAAAAATTAGGTATATAATATCCAAGGTGTAAAAAGTGACTGAAATAGGACCCACTTCAGCATAATGCCGAAAGCCTGACGCTGGTCTTCCAGAAGGCCCTCTTAGCGAGTCAGGAACATCATCCAGTATCTCATAAAAATATATACGTAAATAGACATACTTATATATAACTAGCTTTCGCTCGCGGCTTCGCCCGCATGAAATTTTAATAAAGAGTAGCCTTTGTACTTCCCCAGGTTTCAGACTATCCATATCAAATTTCATTACAAACGGATCTGCACATTAGCCGTGTAGCATACATATATTATAAACAGATAATAAGTACTTAAAATTACTTTTGTTTTTATACTCGTCAAACTTCAGGTAAAGATTAGGATGTAGTGTATATTATTAAAGTTATTGAAGAGCTTATATACCTACTGAATAGAATTGCAGCAAAAATAAAAACTGAAAGCATTACCAGAAAGTACAAAATCAGACCGCCCCTCCTCCCCACTGCGCTTCAGCGCACCAACTCATACTATCGCGCTTTTAATAACGCTGCGCTTAGTTCAATTATATCGTAAGCTCTATTCTGCCAATCAAGCCCTTTCATTTGATACCCATATTGGGGTATTTGTGGAAAATATGTCATCCGCCATTTTATGGCAACAGCCATCTTAGATTTTTCATAGTGAGCTCTATTCTACCAATCAAGCCCTTTCATTCGATACCCATATTGAGTTATTTGTGGAAAAAAGTAATACGCCATTTTGCGGCGACAGCCATCTTGGATTTTTCATAGTGAGCTCTATTCTACGAATCAAGCCCTTTCATTTGATACCCAAATTGAGGTATTATTGGAAAATAAATAATCCGCCATTTTGTGGCGGCAGCCATCTTAGATTTTTCATAGTGAGCCCTATTCTATCAATCAAGCCCTTTCATTCGATACCCATATTGAGTTATTTGTGGAAAATATGTAATACGCCATTTTGCGGCGACAGCCATCTTGGATTTTTCATAGTGAGCTCTATTCTACGAATCAAGCCCTTTCATTTGATACCCAAATTGAGGTATTGTTGGAAAATAAATAATCCGCCATTTTGTGGCAGCGGCCATCTTGGATTTTTCATAGTGAGCTCCATTCTACCTGTCAAACCCTTTCATTCGATACCCATATTGAGTTATTTGTGGAAAAAATTTAATCCGCCATTTTGCGGCGACAGCCATCTTGGATTTTTCATAGTGAGCTCTATTCTACGAATCAAGCTCTTTCATTTGATACCCATATTGAGGTATTTGTGGAAAATAAGTAATTCGCCATTTTGTGGCAGCGGCCATCTTGGATTTTTCATAGTGAGCTGCATTCTACCAATCAAACCCTTTCATTTGATACCCATATTGAGGTTGTTGTGAAGTAATATGTGATTCGCCATTTTGTATCGGTGGCCATCTTGGATTTACAATCATTTAAATATTATCTTTTAATCTCGATGACAATATGAGTGTATACCAAATATCAGATCAATCATCAGGAAGGGGGTAAAATTCCAATTACTAAATTTGACCCAAGCAAACAAATAAAGAAAATACAGGATTTTCGCCAACTTAGTTGATACTTTTCCTTATAGTAAGGCAACATTTTACATTTTTTTTATAAATTGTAGCCTATGTGTTATTCTGATGTATAAACTATATTACTGTAAAGTTGCATCCAAATCCGTTCAGTAGTTTTTGTGTGAAAGAGTAACAAACATCCATCCATCCATCCATCCATCTATACATACATCTTCACAAACTTTCACATTTATAATATTAGTAGGATTTTAGAAATATACGTCTAATAGGTACTCTTACAAAAAACACCGTAACATTACGCTAGTTTGTAGCATTCCATTCCCATTAAATAATAAATTTATATAAATGAAGCGTTCACATTCATCGTCGTCGTTCACATTCGTCAATGAGGAAGCGACGAAGTTGAGTTTTGAACGTACCGATCGTAGTAAGCGATCTGATAGGCGGTGGAAGATTATTCCACACCTTTGATGCCGCATAGCGGAAGCTACCTTTAAATGCCGCCGTTTTGTGAGGCATAATAGAAAGCTGCTGTGAGCACTGTCTGCTATTACAGCCACGGCTACCAGCAAGGATATAAATTTCTATGGTAGGCTAACGTAATTAAAATTACTTGATTTACTGATATTTATGAAAAATCTACAAAGCGTATTGTTTAGTGACACGGCACTTATTTCCAGGGCGGGAAGTGTCTTTAAATAAAATTAGGGTAGTAAATGTTACTATTACTTGAATTATTATTTTAAACAAAATTTCACTCTACTAGAAATTCTGCGAATGGTGACTTCTAATCTAGTAGAGCTCGTCTATTTATAAGAAAACAAACATGGCTTTGACCTTTCATATAATAATCATCATCAGCCTGCATAATCCACTGCTGGATTTAGGTCTCTCCAATGACCGCCACTGATCCCGATTATCAGCTCTTCGTGTCCAGCCGCTGCCAGCCACTTTGCGTATGTCGTCAAATATAAGTGTATTTATTATTTATATGGTTACTATCGTACAGGCTCTAGGTAGATTGGGATTAGATGACTATGTGTGAGTTATCACGAGATATTATTATTTTCATGTGTCTCCAGTTTTTATGGACCAACACAAAAGTCTTAGTCCTAAAATTACCGTGTCCTAATTTCGTGCTTTATCGGATCATATGACATTGTCAGTTCAATGTTTTTCAGATCTATGTCCGATTTCATTGTTGTACTTAGTAGGAAAAATAAACATCTTATTTTACATAAACTTTTGAAACGTAGTATTATATTTTTGGTACAAGAACATCATTTTTGACGTTGACATAATAGTACTGACGGAGTGCTGGCTTAGAGATTCATCAATAATACCACAAATACAATCATATACTAGCCATAATACAACACTTAATATTAATCAGAACAGTGGTGTGGTAATCTACGTCAGAGATACTTTAAGTGTGTGTGTCTTCGAACCAATCATTAACGATGCGAACTGTCTCCAAGTTGACCTAACTGATGCAATTACAATCTTAGGTATATACCGTCCTCCTTCGTTCAAAAACTTAAACAACTTTTTATGTTCACTAGACAGCATACTAAGCACATTGTCAAATAAATCCAAATCACTCATCATAGCAGGCGACATGAACATCAACTTACTTGCCAGCAGCAGTAATCAAGATATAGAATACTTGTGCCTTATGGCAGAACATGGCTTATTTCCTGCAATAACACATTCTACAAGAGCAGACGCATGTCTAGATCACATTTTTATAAACACCGTCAGAAATGTTGTAGGCGTCGTATGTTGCTCCGATATTACGGATCATGACTTGGTTATCCTCGGTCTAGCCGTAAATCAGACGATGAATAATAGCACAGATAGAACCATTGTCAAACGGAATATCGAGGCTATTCGTAACGACCTCTCACAGGAAGACTGGTCCGGAATTTATAAAAACTCGGATATCAATCTTATAGTGCACGGGTTTGGTGAACGGCTGGCGGCAATCATAAGCAAACATACAAGGAAAGTCAGAATAAGCCACTCGAAGTATAATATTAAGCCGTGGATTACACCTGGTCTCATACGGTGTATGCAACACAGAGATCGTCTGCATATGAGGACACGGAAATCGCCTAACGATCTACTCCTGCGTGCAATATATTGCCGCTACAGAAACTTCTGTAATTATTTATTAAGAAAGTTAAAAAACGATCACGATAGCAGAGAACTCTCCAGTAGCACAAATAATCCGCGAAAATTGTGGAAAGCTATCAAAAGGACATGCCACCTTACTAGTCCTAGAAAACAAACCAATGAGATATTAGCGATACCTGGTAGCACCTCTGCTAAACATTAATTAGATAAGTGCAATGACTACTTCTCAACTGTTGGACATACATTAGCGTGTGAAACACTGCATGACCTTAAAAAAACTTAAAAAGACTGACAGACAAAGTCTCTAACAAATTAGTGACGCACTCGTTCTTTCTGCAGCTAACTGATGAGTTTGAAGTAGAGTCACTTATCCTATCCCTGGATAACGATAAGGCACCAGGTATCGACGGACTAACCAATGCTCTTATTAAAGATATTAGGATCAGCATTATACCACAACTTACACATATATTTAATCTAAGTCTTGAATCAGGAATCTTTCCCGAAGCATGGAAGAGAGGATGTATAATTCCAATTTATAAAAGTGGCCCAAAAGGCATAGCAGATAGCTACCGGCCTATAACATTACTGACAACATTCTCCAAACTACTAGAGAAACTTGTAAACAACAGGCTGATGAAGTATATCGACGGCAATAACCTACTTACCCCTAGACAGTTTGGGTTTAGAAGAGGGAAACCGACAGAGGAAGCTGTAAATCTACTAACATCAACAGTGTCAGCACAGCTGGATAAGAACAGATGTTGTATAGGCGTTTTTCTGGACTTGGCAAAAGCCTTTGACACTGTCTCGATCCCAATAATGCTGCGTAAACTAGAAATGCATTTTGGTATAAGAGGGATTGCTCTGCATTGGTTCGAAAGCTACATTACAGGCAAAAAACAAAGCGTCAGGGTTGGTAATCACGAAAGTGCTCTCAATATTGTTAATTTTGGCATTCCTCAAGGTAGTATCCTTGGCCCAACCTTATTTATCATGTACATGAACGATATACATGAAGCTACCCAAGGCGATATCATCTGTTATGCTGACGATACTGTTATTACCTATGTCGGTTCCACATGGTCCGAAGCCTTCAAACAAGCCGAATCAGGAATGATCCAAGTATACAGATGGTTACGTCATAATCTGTTGACACTGAATGCCAGCAAAACAAAATATATTAATTTCTACAAGACAACCTCTTCAGCTCCAGACTCGTCGATGGGCATCAAGTTGCATAACTGTACGAACAAAGCCCACTGTCAGTGTAAAACTATTATGAAGACGGAATCCATAAAGTATCTCGGTGTAATAATAGATCAAAATTTAAATTTTAGAGCACACATCACGGCTCTAGCAGGTAGAGTACGCAAAACAGCGAATATAATACGACTGCTTCGAACTTCAGCGTCGCCTGAGATCCTAAAAATATGTAGTATACCTTGCGTTGAGCCAGTCTTTGATTACATACTGTATAAACTGCTGGGGTAGTGCTGCTAAAATACATTTGATAACTGTAGAAAGAGAACAGCGTTCGGTATTTAAAATAATGTTTAAAAAGCCATATTATTACCCCACTAATCAGCTGTATAAGGATTCTAAAATGCTTAACGTACGTCAGCTTTTTATATTGAAGTCGACTTTAAAATTACACAAAAAAATAATAAATTGCGCGGACTATCCTCAACTACTAAAACGCCGCATTTACAGAACTGTGGTACCAAAAGTAAAAACATCGTTTGCAAGACGCTTCAGCCCATTCATAGACCACTTTTTATATGATAAAGTTGCGACTTCATGTGATATTAAAAATTGTAAGGTAAATGAAGCAAAAATCAAAATCACGAACTGGCCCCTTAGACTGTCATATGAGTCAACAGAAAATCTTTTGGTCCACCTGACTTAAGAATGCTCATTTATGGTTCAGACTATAGTAATAATATTTAACACGTGCTAACTTAGTATATTTATGTACCTATAATTATGTGTATCTATTCCATAGTCAAAAACATATCATAAGATAAGAAATAATTGTATGTTACTTTTGCCTTTTTGTTTATTTTATTTTATTTTTCTTGTTATTTTAGAATTTCTATTTTTAAGTTACATCTTTCCGACCGAGCACGCTTTGTTAAACTTTCGATAATCGTAGTAGGCATCCACAGGACAGGCTTGCCTAGTGTGGGGCCACTGGATATGTAAAAATGTGCTTTAATAATTTTATTGGCAAAGGCCAATATTTTTTTTTTTTTTTTTTTTATCATTGGAAATGGTTGTCGTTATTTATTTAGCTTAGTGTTTTTATACCTGGAAAAAGTCGAAGTCTATAGTCAAAATCATTTATATCACTTATGTCACATACTAAGATAAGTAACACTCAAAGTGTGACTTGAATTGCCATTCATAATAGATCTGACAAGTTAAACTCTGCTTGCACAGGTTACCACTTGGATGGGTGATCGCATCGATCCTTGTGGCATTTACACCAGAGCGCTATCGTGCAATAGCAGGCATGTAAAGCCGTCGGTTCAAATTCACCATTCACTTCAAAGATAGATAAATTCAGAATCACAATAAAATGTAAAATAATGTGATATATGAGAAATTAAATTAAGAGGAAAATATCAGACACCGGTAACACTGGCCCTTGTACATAAAGGTTTTCTCACGTGTTTACCGTCAACGTTTAGCAAGCGATATTGAACAAGATGTATACGCTTATAACTTCGGAAAGTCAATGGTGTGCGCTGTGAATTTGAAATTGAGACCATCTGTTTAACAATGTGTTAGTCTTTCCCCTACGCTATTGATCTATTATTATGTGTGCACCGAGCGTGGTCGCGGAGAGAGCAAGACGAGCGAAACGTCGGAAACAAATAGGTATTTATACCTTGAATAAGTTAAGTTAACGCGATTAAGACCCGCTAAATTATTTTGTATGATGTATACAAATCGCGAAAGTTTAAAATCGATTGCTACGCAGAGGGTCTCAGTTTCAAATCCACGGCACGCACCAATGACTTTCGAAGTTAAGTGCGTATTAAATTGTTAATTTTCGCTTGCTAAACGGTGAAGTAAAACATCGTGGGGAAACCTGCATGTGTGAGAGATCTCCATAATATTCTCGAAAGACATGTGAAGTCTGCCATCTCGCACTTGGCCAGCGTGGTGGACTATGGCCTTATCCTTCTCATAGTGAGAATAGGCGCGTGCCCAGCAGTGGAGCAGTTTAATGATGATGATGATATATATTTGACATATTTTGTAAGGAGCTTCTATCAAATATGCATCTCTAGAAATTCATGGATAGATTGGATAAAGAATCTGGCGGTAAAAGATGCCATATAAATGGTATCGGGTTAAAACGGATTCGAAGTTATGTGCGTATAATTTTTTATTTTCGCTTGCGCCGTGACTCGGACAGCACGTTAAGCCGTTGGATCCGGTAGTTGGGAAGATCTTGGAAAGTCGCTTTGAGGCGTCAGTACATTCGAGTTAACTGACTCTGGTGGAGTAAAGTAATGGAATATCGCTATGCCTATGAGCTGCGGCGGTCAGACGGCAGTCACTCTGAGGAAAAACGAATATGTAATTTTGACTGTAATAAAATACTTCTATTACTCTTGAACGATATAATTGTAAAAAAAAACACTGTTCGCCATTCATCTAAAGAAAAGGGATTTCAATTTCAACTCGATATACCTAACTTAAATCTACAAATAAAGACACTAAACACATTAATTGCCTATCGATATTTCAATATCAAAGAGTTCATTTTCGAGTCAAAGCATTTTAGGCGATACAGCACATTTTTATTTGGACGGCCATTTTTTAAAACTGATGCAGGAATTTTGCCTGAAGTTTTGTACCATAAAGGCTCTACTCAATGAACTTTAGGATTCAATAAACTAAATTTCGATAAAAATAATAACATTTGTGCTTTCTGTTCATTCAAATTTAGCTTTCAATTGGGTACATAAGGTACATATTCGTATAATGATTCCCTTGCCCTGACATACCATCCCAGAGCTTTATACTACTGAAGCCAGAATTGTCAAAGAACCTTCGAAAGAATTGTCAAATTGTAGAGAAGAAGAATAGCCATATAGTAAGTTTCGTGGTACTAAGAAGAGATTACCCGAAATTACCGTTGGATCGGGCAGAAAAGGAAAAAAAATACAATAAATGGCAGAGTCAGATATAAAAGGTATGTTTCACAATTGAAAACAAAACTTAATCCGATGAAGATATCTAAAATGGACATCACCTAATCTTAACTATAGGTTACGCATAAAAGAACACAGTCTGTTTAATGTTTAGTGAAATTTATAGAGGCAATGAAAGCGACGCATGCAGGTTATATTGTTGCGACGACCTACTGCGAGTAAGCTCCTAGGTATTGCTAGTTGCCTGGTACTTTCTGTTTATGTAATAAATCTTACCTTTTTTATAGACTCACACCTTTATCCCCGCACGGGTTGGCAGAAGCGTAATATTACACCCATATCGCACCATGCTATGAATTTTAGATTCCCGGGTTGGACAAAAGTTTAAATGAGTTTCGACGAGTTCTCAGTAGCAGCACGGAGGCTGCCAATGTAAAAAAAAATGCTGCCCGGTAACGGCGATAGGCTCGCCCCATAATTATAACGTGGCATCGAAAAATCATCACATAGTAAAATCTATTACACATCTGCCGACCTCATCGGAGAAACAGGCGTGAGTGTATAAAAAAAAATCTTCAAAAATATTATACCTGTCTAGTAAATCTAGAATCTTATTAAAAGTACGAAACCTTGAACAAGCTTTAAGTGGTTTGAAAACCAATCTAACTTTCACGTTTCTATTGGGGTTGCACTGAAGTAAAGGATACTATCTGAGCACACGAGTTGACTTAGATATTATCTCAGGAAGATATACCTACATTTTTAATGTGAGCAATAAGATAAAAGAAATTATAGAGGACTAGAGAATGCCCGGAGCATTTTTATGTGTTTAATCCTTTGGACCGTAGGGTACACTTTGAAGGGATTTCCCAAAATTCTCACGAGATCGGACAGAAAGAGCTTTTTTTTTTCAATGGCTCCATCGCTTGTTGATTATTTTGCCAATGTCAAGGCAAAAATAAAATGTGCGAGCGTAGCTGTAGTATAACAATACAATATGACATATCTAATCTAACCTTGACGACCAGTTGGTGTAGCGGTAGTGTAGTCGACTGCCACGCCGAAGGTCGCGGGTTCGATTCCGGCTCAAGTCAAACATTTGTGTGCGTGAACATGGATGTTTGTTTTGGTCTGGGAGTTTCTATCTATAATATTTACAAAAAAATGGTATATATGCATGCATGCATGCATGCATATCGTCACGCCTTTTATCCCCGAAGGGGTAGGCAGAGGTGTATTTCTACACCCACTTTTCGCCAGATATACTTTAGTCCCACGCGCCACGTAATAAGGGGCGAGCCTATTGCCGTAAGGTATATATATATATATATCCCGTAATCTATTGTACGTCCACTATGGCCATTTTTGCATCTAATGTGGCGTCCACCTGCTTGAGTCGTCCGTATATCGGACGTCAAATAGGAGACTACGTGCAATGCTTGCGAAATGTCCCCCTGATACTAGAAAAGTCAAAATATGAAAAATAAATTGGACGTCATTTTTCTTCCAATCTTGCTGCACAGAATATTTTCGTAGTTCCGTTGATTTTCGTCGCAAAAACTAGTGGCGCTTTCGTCTTTATTCTATACGTTCATTGCTAGCCGTATGTGACGTCCAACGAAAGCTCTCAATGCTACGTTGCCACTTCGTGCACACAATAGATCTGAATTTGCAGGATTCTATTTATCGGTTATTTTATTAACTATTTGTGAGTAAGTATTTACACGTTTTCAGTTGATATGTGATGTAGCGTCTGCCTTTTTAAGCGAAATGTCTGGAAAAATAATCGAAGTGAAAAGAAACAGAATACCTAAGGATTACGTATACCCGTATATAAGATCTGTATTTTGTAAAATTCATTTTTTTTACCTTACTAAGCCGTATTTCTCATGTTTTTATATCACACGCATCTTATTTTATATTCATAGGTCTCAATTCTTCGTTGCCTCTACTGGAACTTCAAGGGAGTTAATTTATAAAAAAATACTTAATAACTTTATTAAACACGCAATAATGCATATATATATGGTATTGTGCCGCTGCCTTGGAAAACCCCTAAATTATTGTTTTCATCAAAATTAAATCAATTCACGTCTGGAGTGTATTCGTCACTATTGTGATATATAAAATAGTTCAGCTTAATAGAGAGCTCGTCAATTCGTAACTATTGCTGACATTGTGATGTTAAATTTTGATTTGATTCTAAAATGGAGGTTATTTATGTCGACACGTTTTTTAAACAAAAGTTTATTTTATCATATTTTGACTAACAACCTTAGATAGCCTTGAGATGAAACCCATTTTATTTTAAGATCCCACTGCATCAATTTTAATAACATTACTATTTATTTTCACCATCGACCGTCGCATATTGTTGCTGACATTAATGAACCTGAAAATTTGATTTATTTTCTTGAACTTTCCATGTTTTGGTGCCTTTATTGCGAATATTTTTATGTATGATCATTACCCCAAAGATGAATGTGATTTTGTTCCTAATTTTACACCAAACCTGTTAGGTACATGGGTCAAATTACAAAAAAAAACGAAATAATATTTTACAATCGGTGATTTAATTTGTGTTACATTTTAATTTTTTGTTTATTGTTTAGCAGGATTTAAATAAACTAATCACTTGTGCGATTCACAGTTATTTAGACATACACTACCGCTCAAAAGTATTTGTTCACCTTGATTTGAGGATGTTTGAAGAATATTATTTTCTTGTACTAATTTTATTATGACAATTCATTGCCGTATGTTATTAAATCTAATGAGGACAGCTTCCCCATCATGATTTAACTAAAAAAACTTAAATAACCAAAAAGCAGGCAACGATAGCCAGTAGACAGTAGGATATACCAACAGACTGCCGTGCGGGGAGTTCGAAACCACCGCGCGCGCTACTGACTTTTCGGAGTTATTTGGTATTTAATTGTTAATTATCGCTCGCCTCGTGCCTCGGCGAGCATGTTAAACCATCACTCTTGGCTCTCGTGAACAGTTGTTGACAGTCGCTACGCGGCGTCAGTACCCTTAAATAACTGTTGTTATTGGTCTAAACCATGTAATACCGCTATCCCTTTGGGTTGCGTAGGTCAAACGGCAGTCGCTCTGAGGAAAAGCTGATATTAAGTCACATCTGGTTAGACTAGTAAGCGGAGACCGGTCGCTTGTCCGCTTATCTAGACCAGTATTAGTTTATTTAAGGGTACTGACTCCGCGTATGAACATGAGTGGGCGCGTATGAACAACGTGGAAATCAAAGGCGTTCCTCAACCAAACAACGAAAATTTGTTCAACATGCTCTCGAGTCTTGGTTATCAGATAAGCTACTAAGCTGTTAACAAGACCCAAGTCAACGTTATAACAAGAGTACCGACCCGTGAAAAGGAGCGTGCGAAACCGATTATAGTGAGTTTCTGTAATCGCTACGTGAAAGAGGATTCTATTGCAGCAGCTAGACAAGCATCCAAAAGCAGTCCTTTGACAGTAAGACGCATAGGTTTGACGGGCAATCAGAAAATACATGTCAATGATCACCCCACACTTGAAAATAAATTGCTTTTATCGAAAACAAAGAAGGCAGCCGCGAATAAGGACTTTCGTTACGTCTGGGTCAAGCACGCCAAGAAAAAAAAGAAAACCGATTCATCGCACGTGATTATAGTGAAGTCAGAAATGGACCTTGCAAGAATCGTATGATTATTTGTCAATTATATTACAATCTCTTAATAATGTTCTTGTGCGAGATACTATTGGTCGAGTTGTGCTATTCACGTATTCCAACTAAGTCTATCGATGTACAAACTGCCGTGTTATGTTTCTATTAAAAACATTTTACTAACTTTTTTAGTCAGATATAATTTAAGCCACATAGTGTATTTAATTCTGCGCATCGTATTGCCCGTTATGACTAATCACTGTCCGGCCGTACCGGCTTTTGTCACTCTTCGTATTTGTATGATTGAAGTGCTCTGTGTTTGACTGTGTCCATTTGAAACTCGTATGTTTTTAAAGTTGCACTGGTGCAAGTAAAGCTGAAAGGAAATCGTCTATCCTGGTATGGGCATGTAATGAGGAGGGATGAAAATCATGTGCCTAGAAAGGTGATGAAGATTAGAGTTGAGGGATATAGGGCAAGAGGAAGACCAAAGAAAAGATGGATGGATTGTGTGAGAGGAGACATGGATGAAAAGGGAGTGAATGATGAGATGACGTCTGATTGGAGAGAATGGAAGAGAAAGACATTCTGCGCCGACCCCAAGTAATATGAGACCAGGGCAGGCAGAAGAAGATGTTTTTACTTAATACCCGCTATAGCGTAATAAGTGACTGCAATTATATTTTAATAAATATATTTTAGCATTTATTAGTAAAACATTGTAATATTATTATAATGTGTAATAAAAGAGTTGTGATTAACTTGATCTCTGACTTCTTAAGCGTTGCGGAGTGCGATGACCCGTTGGTTATCCCCGTAGACCCGCACCATAAACCTTTGATTGTGGAGGTAGGTTTTGTAGAAATTCATCGGTTTGCAGACAAAATAACTTCAAAATATCTTGTCCATAAGGGTAACTACGATGAAATTAAATCTGCTCTTAATAAGACAGACTGACATTTATTGTTATGCACTGAGCCGTTGGAACAGTCAGTTAAACATTTTTACGACAGATTATATTCTCTCAGAGACAAATTTATACCTATGAAATCTATCAGGCAAACTTCTCATCCGCGTTGGTATAGTTCAGGCCTTATAAAAGTGGTAAAAAGAATGTCAAAGTACCACCGGAGGGTTTAAATTGTATGGTAACATGAGTGCCTATCTAACGGTATCTTCATTACGCCGGCGAGCTGTGGACTTAGAAGAAACGTGTTTTGACGAATACATTACTAACGTAGAATACACAAACCTAAATAACCCGAGGGCCTTTTGGTCTTTTATTAAAAGTAGAAAAAATACCTCCTCACTGCCTAGTACACTGTACTATTACTATATAATAAAAATGTATCAGCTAATATGGGTCTAGAAATGAGTAATTAATTCGCGATATATTTTAGATCAACTTTTCAGGAGCCAGAAGTAGACAATATGCCTTGTCTACTTGAGTATAGTACTTTAAATGGTAAGAGCAGAAGCACAAATTACATCAGTACAATACATTTTTCTCCTGGAAAGGTTATTAAATATTTAAAAGGTTTGGATCTTACTAAATCTGGTGGGGCAGATTACATCCCTCCATTATTTATAACAAGTTTAGCCGATAGTTTGGTTTTGCCGCTCTGCATGCTTTTTATAATAGGTCGGTAACAGAAGGTTTAGTTCCATTAAAATGAAAATCCGCGTTCATTACACCAGTATTTAAAAAAGGTGATAAATCTAATGTAGAGAATTATCGTCCAATCTCAAAGTTATGTTTGTTTTCTAAAGTACTAGAACGTATTATTTATATTATCATTTGGTGCTGAGCAACATGGGTTCTTATGCGGCCGATCCACTACATCAAATCTAATCCTATCTCATGATTTTATATCTAAAGGTTAGTTAGGTAAATTGTGTGTGTAGTGATCTATACAGATTAACAAAAATGTTTTGACCGAATTGACCACAAAATACTGTTACAGATTTTTTTTGCTGCCGGCATACATGGTAATTTGTACCGCTGGTTCAGGTCGTACATTGAAAATCGCTCTCAATTCTCAATTCTCGGTTGGTGTTCAATCCCATCTGGAATTCCTCAGGGTTCGCTTTTGACCCCACTATTGTTTACTCTATTCACTGGAGATATAAATTCTTGTTTCCTAAATTCTTATATACTTCTATGTATACGCGGATGACATAAACATTCACAAAATTATTAACGATGCATCGGATGTAGGGAAACTCCAAAACGACCTTGATAAATTTGTAGCATACTGCACAGTTGCACACTTAACAAACTACAGTTAAATATTGCAAAGTGTTGTTACATAACATTTAGTCGTCAAAAACTTATCATAAGATCGGGTTACAAACTTCATGATAAGTTTATTAGGAAAGTTGACTACGTTAAAGACCTTGGTGTTATCATGGACTCAAAGCTTTTATTCGATATGCACATCAATCACATTACGAACACGGCGTCGAAGGCACTTGGTTTTGTGATAAGAATGTCTTCATGTTTTCGGTCTCATAAGACAGTAAACGTTTTGTACTGTGCCTATGTACGTACGTAGCAATCTAGCATATGCGTCACAGGTATGGAACCCTCAATAACAGGTATATATATCATGCATTGAAGGTGTATAAAGAAAGTTTTTGCGATACTTAGATTTTAAAGCGAATCAATATTCTATTGACTATGACGAGCGTTGTAAACGGTATCATATTTTACTTCTGGAACTCAGAAGAACCATTATAAACATAGCCAATGACACGATTGATTGCCTTGAGTTGATAGGTAACATCAAGCTTGGATTGAATCAATTAGTTTTTCGACAACGTCCGATCTTACACGTTCCCTTTACTACAACGAAATATAGACGGAACTCTTTTCTTTTACGTTGCGCCGAATCATTTAATCAAATTTCACGGAAATTAGATTTGGATTTATTCTGCACTAACTTGACCAAAAATAAAAAAAACGTATAAATTGTGACTTCTTTAGCAGCGATCGGCATATATAGCCTAGATTGCGGTTTTTTTCCTGTGTACCTTTTCATTATTATTTTCTTGACTTTTTTTGTTATAATAATATATAATTATACTAACTTGTGTATTATGAATCTCATTTTTAGTTACTTTTTTATGGCGGAACATGGCTGCAACATTGTATTTATTGTATGATTGAGCAAGTAGGTATACTTACAACAGTAACTGATGTAATTAATCTTTGTTACATTGCATTTATATGTAGTAGCTTGTAATTAGCAACTTCTTTTTTATTTAATTAAATGTGTTGTTATTAGTCTGTAAGCTTTCCTAAATAAATAAATAAATAAATATACGGACGTAAGACATTATTCTTAGAAGTTTCAAAATATCTGTCATTTGACGTCCAAGATGTCAAATGATTAATAGTTTGTAACTTATACGATATTGCCACGTCCGTATACTCGTATGTATCTAAATACCTGTAAAACTTGCAAAAGATTACAGATATGGACGTTTGAGGCTAAGCGTATGCATTTACGTAGATATGCGTATGACTTTGTAACTCAGTGCAGTTGATGCAGATACAGGTAGTCAGCTTCTGCCAGAGCAGATCAGACGCATGTCCACATTGTACCTGAGCCGCAGCATACGCAGCTTTCAGTATGTTCAGGTATTATATATCAGTTCAGCCGTGGGCCCGGTATCGGTCGGACGCGTGTCGCTGTCAACAGCGCCTTGTTATTGTAATTTAAATATACTTTTTGCTATTGGCTAGAGCTACCGTCGAGTGATTCCTTGTCTCTCATCAGGGGCTCTTACCTGACAACACCGCTCATTGGGACGTCTTAGATAAGGATCACAATATATTCGGACTTTCGTCTCGAAATTACACACATACTGAGACAGGATTCGTCGAGTTTTGAAACCCCGACCACCCATTGTGAACAGGCGGGGCCTTTGACCACTGTGCTGCGGAAACGAGTAGCGAGCGCCGCAAAATAAACATCTGCTACGCGCCACTCTGACGTCACCAAACCCGCCGCTACGCAGAAACGTGCTACAGCGCCAGTCTCCGGCTACGAGTCTAAGTGACGATCGCTACAAGCGGCACGCGCTACGACGAGTGTTATCGCCTGTCGTAGCCGACGTATATTATTTTAGTATAATAAAGTAATTATACTGCTCAAGATTGATACACTATGTCGCTTCAACGGTCACCGCAGGTCACCCCTACTACGCCTACAACGACCACAATATATACGCAATCTGAAACTGACTCAAATAAGCTACAGTTGTCTGATATGTCCTTTGTGAATATGAATAGAAAAAAGCATCAACGCACTGATTTATGCACACCTTTGGGACTAGCGGATAATAGTATAAAAGAGGAAATAATGGTGTTACTAAACAAATGGAAAACCGATTTCGATACAAAAATAGATGAATTATGCCATAACCAGAACACCCTTATTACAAAATTATCCGCTGATATCTCAGATTTGAAGAAGTAGACCTCGAAAATTCAAAAGTCTAATGATGAAGTTGTACACTCCATGACATTTATAAATAAACAATATGAGGAAATCAAATCAAGCTTGGATAACTTACAAAAGGAGCGATTGGTACAGCGCAAATCTCTTGAGTTACTGGAAAGAAAGTTACATGACCTCCAGCTAAAGTCAAGATCATCCAGTATCGAAGTAAGAAATATTTCCCAAGCCGACAACGAAACCAGTGAATACCTTGCGGATACTGTTTGTAAAATCGGAAACATCACTGGATCAGATATCTCTAAGTCGGACATTCGTGATGTATACCGTATTCCTGGTAAATCTGGTACAAACCGGCCCGTCATCGCAGAATTTCAAACGGTTCAAATGAAGATCAAAACTTTATCCGCCGTACGGGAATTCAATAATAAAAAGAAGTCTGTCGAGGAAAAACTCAACACTCAACAGATATCCATCCCCGGTAAGAGGCAACCTATTTATGTCGCAGACCATCTACCCGCTAGCTCGAAGAGGCTATTTCACCTATCGCGGGAGTTTGCCAAACAAAACTCATACCGTTTCTGCTGGGCGTCTAATGGCAACATATTCCTTCGCAAGGCAGAAGGGGAAAAGCAAATTCTGATATCTTCTGACCAGTCGTTGGAAGACCTACGGAAGAGTACGGGACTAGCCATAAGATATGCGTTGCTTTTTATTAGAATATGTTATATATGTTATGTTAACTCTTTTTTACTTTTCGTCGTTCTAAATATTGTACTTGCTCTTTTAGTTTTTGTCACATCTAAAATACTATTTTATTGTTATTCTCACCAGATAACTATAATAATACCACCACTCATTTACACTCATACACAAACACACTCAATCCTTACTCATTACACAAATCATCTCCTACAGCGCATTATCTCTCCTTTATTCATAAACAGGTGTATTATGTTAGGTATATTTACAATTATTACCTACCCAACAGCTTCTTCAGCAGTCCGTTTCACGTTTCCATATAAAAATGACTAATTTAATCAATATTAATTCCGAATTAGACTCATATAAAACTGCAGACTCTTACATTTGCAACCCTAAAGACTGTAATAACTACCTCAGTAACAGTAATTCATCGATGAGATTACTTCACATTAACATCCGTAGCGTAAATAAAAATTTTGACCAACTTCGCATATTAATAGACCAAACAGCCATTTTGTACGATGTCATAGTCCTAACAGAATGTTGGCTCAGTAAAGTTAATGACTTACCTACCTTAGACGGCTACACAGCTCACTGTTCCAAGGTGACGTCAAATCAAAACGATGGTATAATTATCTACACTAAAATTAATATACTATGTACAATTTCTGAACCAGAGTTTAAAGATGCGAATTGTCTGCAAAATAGATGACATTAATATAGTGACGATTTACCTATCGCCATCACTAAAGACTTGGAATAATTTTAATAACTTTATTGACAGCCTAAACAATGTTTTTACCAACTTTTATACTAAAGAACTGTATCTCGTGGGTGACACGAATATTGATATTTCCCCAAATAATAAAGACGCCTACGCTGAAGAGTACCTTACCTTTAACGCGTCTCATGGTCTCTTTCCAACCCACAATCACCCCACGACGATCAAAACATGTCTAGATCATATTTTGACAAATTCGGCTCTCCCTAGTACAACTCTTGTATTAGAATCATATATTACAGATCACATTGATACTAGCAATAAATAAATCTGTTTCAGTTCGACAACACAGTTACATTAAGACTACACTGGACCATTCCAATGTAAAAACAGAGCTAGAGAACACAGACCTCACCGATATTACAAAAATAAATGACGCAAACTTAGCAGCAAATACCCTCTTATCAACGCTATCGTCGATTATATCTAGACATACCACCACTTCAACATTAGCAAAGAAAAATAAAATTCTTAAGCCATGGATGTCGGTTGGATTACTACGCTGCATCAGAAATCGTGATAGACTATATAAAAAGTCCAAAAAGTCACCTGATCATATCACAATTAAGATTACCTACACTCGATATAGGAATTTTTGTAACGGTCTACTCCGCAAGCTTAAAACGGAGTATGAAAAACCCCTAATTGACAAGGCCGGCAACGACCCAAAGGCGTTATGGAAAGCCATGAAGCTCATAACTAATACTAAAAAACAGAACACTAGCCCTTTAGAACTTCTACAAACACACACAAACCCGCAATCGTCAATTAATCTCATAGGCAAATATTTTAACGAAATTGGAAAAAACTTTGCAGATAATATCATCTCCTCAAATCTTCAGCATTCTACAACGCCGGCTGCCCGGGCCTCCTCATTACATAGTCTCTCGAACTCGATAGCGATCACTGAAATATCTGAATCTGAAATAGAGACCATCATCTTGCAACTCCGTGCGGATTGTGCAGTGGGATGGGACGGTATCTCTTCTCGGGTTCTGCAGGAATCTCGGCTGGTACTGGTCCCCATTATAACCCATATCTGCAATCTAGCTATAACTACTAGTGTTTTCCCTTCAGTCTTTAAGAATGCGATCATCCACCCAATCTACAAGAGTGGGGACAGAGACAGTGTAAGCAATTACAGACCTATTGCAATTCTGCACTATCAAAAATCTTAGAAAGGATACTGAACAACGCACTCAAAAACTTTCTCGACAAATATCAAATCCTAGCGAAGAACCAATACGGGTTTCGGTCGGGTATCTCAACCGAAGATACCGTGCTCGATCTTACAACCTCAATAAGCAGGAGTCTCGACGCTGGAAACAAGTGCTTGTGCATATTCTTGGATCTGTCCAAAGCCTTTGACACAGTCTCTGTCCCTATCCTTCTAGATAAGCTAGAAAAGATTGGAGTACGGGGTACACCACACGATATTTTTCAGGACTATCTGACCAACAGCAAGCAGTCTGTAAAGATTGACAACTATATGAGTGAGGAGGTTACGGCTACGTACGGCGTCCCCCAGGGGAGTATTTTAGGTCCCACTCTATTCCAAATATATATCAATGATCTCTGTGCCCTTTCTTTACCAAATACTAATATATTTCCTTACGCAGATGATACAGCAATTCTTGTTACTGGACCAAACTGGCAAGCAGTCAAGGATAGAGCGGAGTACTCCCTTAGGATAGTAATGCGCTGGTTGAATAACAACTTATTAACTTTAAATCTCACAAAAACCCATTACATCCCTTTTTCTATTACTAGAGTTAACAGTCCCCCTGAAGATTACACAATTAAAGCCCATACTTGCTTATCCCAAACCAATTGTAACTGCCATAAACTCACAAGACTCGAATGCGCTAAATATCTAGGTGTGGAAATGGACAGTGGTTTGAAATGGGACAAGCACATAAGCCTGATGACCACACGCGTAAGAAGATTAATACATCTTTTTAAAACTCTAAGAGGCGCTGCACCTCTTGACAAGCTTAGGATGGTATATCTGGCGCTAGGTCAATCTATCATCCAATACTGTATCGCAACGTGGGGTGGAGCAGCCAAAACCCATCTCATTGGCTTAGAAAGAGCACAGCGTGCCGTACTTAAAGTTCTGTCCAAAAAGCCATACAGATATTCTACCGTGCAACTTTATGCAGATATGAAGGTATTAACAGTGCGTCAACTCTTTGTGCTCCGTACAACCCTCATATAGCATTTGACCATCCCTGCTCCAGATCCAAATAGACGCAGCAAGAAATCCATCTGCCCTAGAACCCGATGTAAAACTTCGTTTGGAAGAAGGCAATTTCATAGTATTAGTAGCAAAATGTACAACAGCATAAACAAAAAAATCGATATTGCTGGTTTAAACAAGTTTGTTTTAAAAAGGAAAGTTACCGCCTGGTTAATCCAGCTTGACTATCGGCTGACGGAAGACCTACTTACCTATATTTCGTAAGGACGCTACATAGAGAGATAACGCTTCACTCACTCACACACGTACTAACTCACGCACATAACATACTCACACGCACGTGTGCGCATACACACACACACACATACACACTCCCCCTCAACACACACGCACACTCACACACACACATAAACACTCGCACACACTACCATATTTATATAGTTAATAATACAAAACTTTTTAATTTTGTGTTATAATTTCTAGATAAGTAATAAAATGTAACTGATTAAGTGCACAGCGACATTCACTTTATCTACTATTACTGTGTCACAACTCCACGCCTGAACACTGACTTCCAAAATACAGGCTTTAGCCTAGTTTGGAAAACAGTGCCAGCACGTATAGTGTAATCCATTACATCAAATTGCTGTAACTAAATACAATGTGTAACTTGTGAATGTATTTAAATTGAGTCAATAAATTTTTTTTTTTTTTTTTTTATTTATTAAATAATCGGATCTACCCTGCGTGGCGTCACCCGAGTCTCAGCATACGCTTAGCCACAATAAAATTTCGTTACAAGTTTGACACTATGTATAATTTGACGTCCAGGGTGTTAAATGAAAAAGGGTTGTATTTAATTGTTAGTCAAAAATACTAATTTTCCACCAAAAATACTAATTGCACCACTAAGCTAAGTTGACGGCGCCCTGCTGCTTCGCAGGGCTCTTATTTTTGGGAGCAGGGTCACAAGAGAACCTAACATAACCTATTAAGTTTTCTGAGTGGATAAGTTTCCCGAGCGGACGAAACTTTTCATATCAAATGATATTTTGTAAAAAGATCATCATATTTGGTGTACAAATAGTATTTTAGTGTGCAAGTCAGTATTTTAGTGAAATAATAAAGTTTTTTTGCGTAACTCACTTTAGTGTGTTACATAACATTTTTGATACGCTGTTAAAAATATCCCAATGAAAAATAGTTTAAAAACTTACGATATTGTAACGTCCGTATACTCGTAGTATACGACTACGAGTATACGACTACAAGTATACAGTCGTATACTAGTATACGAACATAATATAAAACTTCAAGTAAACGAACGTTACAATATCGTAAATTTTCATGATTTTAATTTTGTATGTCTAAATACGTATATAAAAATGTTGTTGGTTTATGATGCTTAATTATACATACATACATAGACTCACGCCTGTTTCCCCGAAGGAGTAGGCAGAGGCATATTAAACGCCCACTTTTCGCCAGTGTTTTGATCCCACGTAATAGGTAGCGAGCCTATTGCCGCTTATCGGGATATTTTGTTTGCCAGAGCCTCGTCCGTTGATCGGCAGGTGCACCACTTGCAGGTGAGGTTGGCTTGGGCCCTAAGATCTTGGTGGGAACCCTATGCACCCCTTAATTAGGCGATGCTTAATTAGGGTACTGCTAACCTAATGAGAGCCACCGTTTTCATGCTCTCCACGTAAAATGGTGTAATAATTATAATAACAGCTTTCAAACATCACCTTCATCGAGTAATATAAACAAAAAATGTATTACAAGATGAAAAGAAACCTTACAACCGCAGGGCAACTTTGTGGCGAGCTGAATGTGTGTGGCGACACTGCGGTCCCGAATGCTTTGAGAGAGTCGGTCAGGGCCTCGTCTCCAGCTTGCCTTTACTTGCTGGTCGGAGTGGATTTCCAAGAGCACCCGCAGGACTCTCAACACTGGCTTGCCTTGGTCGGCCGGCCAGAGGGATCCGCAAGAGCTACCAGCTCGGGGGTAGAAGTGTCATTCTCAAGGGCGTAACTACGGGGAAACCCGCTCCGAGCCTCCGTTGTCACGAGACCCGCGATGGTGAAACCGGTGCCGCACCGCTCAACACCCCTAGCCACTCGCACCGGTGTTTCCCTCTGGCTGCCTCTATGGCAGAGTTTGTTTGCTTTGGGCGGCTGTTAAGAGAGGGCCCATCCAGTGAGTTGGCGAGTCACCACCTGCCATCCGGACGGATACTATTAGAGTATTACTGGCAGGTGCCATTTTTCATCCATAAAAATTACAAGTCCATCAAACACCCAATCCCATAAACCAATTAAATAAGGCTCCACATATTACAATAGTCTTACATATGCTGCGGCTAGTCCATAGCTGTTCTCAGTAGTGCAGTTGTGGAGGCTCCGCTGCATGTGTCCCATCCCATTTTAGATTAAAGCTCTCTACGGGCCTCTGCGCGTTGGATCCATATCCGCGTGTAAGCCTCCCAAAGGTCCGGTTATTCTTTTAACACTAAATGTTAGAAGAATAGCCGTGTAACAGAGACACTGACGAATAATAATAATAATTCATTTATTCGCAAGAAAATGGTACATTAACAGGTGTTTATAAATGGTTGGTTACAGCATATTCTGCCCCTTGGGGCGTGCGAATTGAGTGCAGTAAACGGGTACTACATGGGAATATAAAGAACAAATATATTAGAAACATAACAATGAGTGGCACATGAAACAAAATACCATTTTACTCATATGCATCGGTGATAATATTAGTTGCCTAGGGCCTTATCTTCTAGATATTCCTTGACACTATTATAAGTTTTATTTAATAGTATATTAAAAAGTTGTTTTTTAAATTGGGATATAGGTAACATTTTGATACTTAGCGGAATATGGTTATATATTTTAATTGCCAAACAGTATGCATTTCTTCTAAATAATTCCAATTTAATAGATGGCAGTTATGTATCATCAAATTTTAAAAACTATTCAGCATGATGTTTTACTAGTAAACCTATTTCTAATATGTATAAGCATGGAACAGGTAAAATCTTGTGTTTTTTAAATAGAGGTTTACAGCTTGTCAGTGTATCGACTCCACATACTGCTCGAATACACTTCTTTTGGGTTATAAGAACTCTGTCAACTTCAACCGAGTTACCCCATACAACAATGCCGTATCTGAGCAGGGAGGATACGTAAGCATGGTATGCAGATAGTGAAGCATTAATGTTTACTGTCAGTCTAACTTTTTTTTAAACATTTATAAATCGATCTATTTTATTGACTAGTTTTTCTAAATGAGGTTTCCAATTACAATATTTATCGACCCTAATACCTAAAAATACGCAATTATCAACAACGTTTATGTGCGTGTCATTATGATTTAATTTAGATTTGTTGCATATGTTTGGGACTGAATAATATTTGTTTTTGTCATGTTTATCTTAAGGTTGTTTTAATTAAGCCAGCTTATGGCATTATTGAGTGTCGCTTTTATATTTATTTCTAGATTAAGTTTATGTTTATCTTTAATTATTATTTTTGTATCATCAGCAAATAGTATAATTTCCTGGTTGATTGCATCCGGGAAATCGTTAATGTATAACAGAAACAAAAGAGGGGCTAAAATACTCCCTTAGGGCGTACCATAATTGTTTATTTTGTACATCGATCTGTATTGCTTTTGTTTATTTTTATAAGTTCTGTTTAATTCGACATATTGTATTCGATTTTCTAGATAACTCTCAATCCAGTTATAAACATTTCCACGTAACCCATAATTTGAGAGCTTTGAGAGCAGTTTTTGGTGACAGACGAAGTCAACAGCTTTTGTCATGTCTAGAAACAGACATGCGACTATAGATTTATTATTTAAGGCTTCTGTAATATGCCTTATTAAAGAAAAACATGCCAATGCAGTGGAGCTTTGTTTCCGAAAAGCGAACGGTTTTTTATTTAAGATATTACAAGAAGTTAGAAATGTCTCTATTTTGATGTACATAACTTTCTCGAATATTTTTGATAGTATAGGTATGAGCATAATTGGTCTGTAATTATTGATGTTAGTTTTGGCTCCTTTTTTGTGCATTGGCTTAACAATTGACAGTTAAAGACGATCAGGGAATTTACCTTCTACGAGTGACAGGTTAATGATATAGGTTAATGGTGCTACTAAAGAGTGTGCGCAGGTTTTTAATACCTTTGTACTTATATCATCATAGCCAGTAGAATGAGTATTTTTTAAGGAGTTTATTATCTTTAATGTGTCAGAGTTGTCTATTGGTGTGAGAAATAAGGGTCTTAGTATTTTGAGATATGTTGGTGATATGGTTAGGTGGGCCTGTATCTTCGTACTTTTAACATTGCTGCACAGTGATACATAGCAATTGTTAAATGAACTACAAATTTTAATAGGCTTGGTGTAGATCTTTTTGTTAAATTCTATTGATTCTATGTGTGCGCTAGTTATTGCTTTATTATTTTTTCTTTAATAATTTTCCATGCAGCTGAGCTGGCATTTTTTGCGTTTTAAATGAGGTTTAGATTGTTTATTTGTTGCGCTTTGTTGATACATTGTTTTAATATTGTTGTATAATTGTTTTACCTTGTCTTATTCTGTCTTTTATTGTGTCTAATCAAGATGATATTTCAAGTACAGCATTCTTTTTCTTATACAACATCGTTTTATATTTTTAGTTAGTTTTCTATTTTTTACGTGTTTGACTACACTTACACTTTTTATCGTTATTTTGGGGAAACATAAAGTATAAAACATGGTGATAGTGTCATGGAATGTGTTAAATGCTTCATTTGTACTTTGTTGTTCGTATACCTCAGTGAAGTGCAAATCATTAATGCAGTTTTTGAATTTGACCATGTTTTCCTGGCTAAGATCTCTAATGGTTTTGTATTGATAGTTATAAAATTTGTTATTTACACTGTAGGTCTCATTGTTGATAGTCAACGATTGGGCAGTTTCATGGTTAGATAATGCTAGGTAATGAATATTAGATTTACCTTCGTGAACGTTACTTACAATTTGATCTAAACAAGATTATTTTCGCGTCGGTAATGTTATGTGGCTTTTTAAGTTATTGTTTTTAAGTATGGATTGTAATTCACTGGATACCTTTTACCTACTAGACTACTTAGATATATATAATTATTCATAAATATGATACACACATAAATATAATACATAAATATATTACATACATAAATACATAATTATGCTATAGCTGATGAGAGTGATGAGCCAATTCCTTCAACTTATCAAAGAGAAGATTCCGTAGTTTCGTTTTAAATGCATAACGGTTGGTGGCAATTCTAACTTCAGGAGGGAGCCTGTTCCATAGCAGCGAGTATTTCGAACTTAAATATTATACGGATGTCAGATAGATAAAATATATTTAAATCGTGGGATATTCGACGTCCGTTTATAATTTGAGTCAAATTTGATTACTGACGTCCGTATATCCGTTTTATAAACGTAGGTTGGTGTAAGCCACTGTGTTCATTTTGAGTTTATTTGATATAATTTTGTATTTTCTCAAGTGACCTGGTTATTACTTAATAGTGACTATCATAACTACCTCATTAAAAGTGTTCCTAAATAATGATAATTTTAAAGTAGAAGTAAGTAGATAGGTAACTTTAATTTAAGTAACTATTTCTTGTGTCATGATTTATGTCCCTAATTTTACACCATAACAAAATGTCAAATGCGTCTAATTACAAAAAAACTACCTAAATGTTATTTTTCAATTGACGCAGTGATTTAATTTGTGTTAGATTTTATTTTTTGTTTATTGTTTAGCAGGATATTTATACAAATCACTTGTGCGAATCACAGTTATTTAGACATATATGTACTAATACGGACGTTATAATGTCATAAAAGTTTCACAATATCTGTCATTTGACGTCCAAGACGTCAAAAGATTAATAGTTTAAAACTTTTACAATATTGCCACGTCCGTATACCCGTATTTATCTAAATACCTGTAAAACTTGCAAATGATTACATATATGGACGTTTGAGGCTAAGCGTATGCTTTTACGTAGATATGCGTATGACTTTGTAACTCAGTGCGGTTGATGCAGACACAGGTAGTCAGCTTCTGCCAGAGCAGAACCTGAGCCGTAGCATATGCAGCTGTCAGTTTGTTCCGGTATTAAATAATCGTTGCGTCACCCAAACCTCAGCATACGCTTAGCCACAATTTCATTACAAGTTTGATACTATCTATCATTTGACGTCCAGGATGTTAAATGACAAATAGTTTGAAAATTTACGATATTGTAAAGTCCGTATACTACGAGTATACGGACGTTACAATATCGTAAATTTTCACGATTTTAATTTCGTATATCTAAATAGGTGTATAAAAATGTTGTTAGTGTAAGATGCTTAATTAGGGTTCTGCTAACCTAATCAGAGCCACCGTTTTTATGCTCACCACGTAAAATCGTGTAAAATCTTATCTTGGTATATTTCATTGTGTTAGTTAATATTGCGAACTTTAATATTATACGGATGTCAGATAGTGGAAATATATTTAAATCGTGGGATATTCGGCGTCCGTTTATAATTTGAATCAAATTCGATTACTGACGTCTGTATATCCGTTTTATAAACGTAGGTTGGTAAAGCCTACTGTGTTCGACTTGACTTTATTTGAGATAATTTACTTATCAGCACTTAACTATCATACCTACCTTATTAAAATTGTTCCTAAATAATAATAATTTGAAATTAGAAGTAAGTAGATACCTTCAATTTAAGCGACTATTTCTTGGGACTGTGATTTATATCCCTAATTTTACACCAAAACGAAATGTCAAATGCGCCTTATTACCAAAAAAATCTAAATGTTATTATTCAATCGGCGCGGCGATTTAATTTGTGTTATATTTTATTTTTCGTTAATTGTTTAAGAGGGTTTAAACTAAGCACTTGTGCGATTCACAGTTATTTAGACATATATTTACTTATACGTACGTTATAATGTCGTAAAAGTTTCACATAATCTGTCATTTGACGTCCAAGATGTCAAATGATTAATAGTTTGAAACTTTTACGATATTGCCACGTCCGTATACTCGTATTTATCATAATACCTGTAAAACTTGCAAATGTTTACATATATGAACGTTTGAGGCTAAGCGTATGCTTTTGCGTAGATATGCGTATACTACGAGTATACGGATGTTACAATATCGTGAATTTTCATGATTTTAATTTCGTATATCTATATACGTATATAAAAAATGTTGTAAGTTTATGATGCTTAATTAGGGTACTGCTAACTTAATGAGAGCCACCGTTTTTATGTTCACCACGTAAAATCGTGTAAATCTTATCTTGGTATATTTCATTGTGTTAGTTAATATTGTAAACTTTAATATTATACGGATGTCAGGTAATTGAAATATATTTAAATCATGGGATTTTCAACGTCCGTTTATATCAAATTGGATTACTAACGTCCGTATATCCGTTTTATAAACGTAGGTTGGTATAGCCCACTGTGTTCGACTTGAGTTTATTTAAGATAATTTTGTATTTTAAGTGACCTGATTATTACTTATCAGTAAATATCATATCTACCTCATTAAAAGTGTTCCTAAATAATAATGATTTTAAATCAGAGGTAAGTAGACAGGTACCTTTAATTTAAGTTACTATTTCTTGTGACTGTGATTTAAATCTAAATGTTATTTTTCAATCGGTGCGGCGATTTAATTTGTGTTAGATTTTATTTTTTGTTTATTGTTTAGCAGGGTTTAAACAAATCACTTGTGCGATTCACAGTTATTTACACATATATGTACTTATACGGACGTTATAATATCGTAAAAGTTTCACAATGTCTGTCATTTGACGTCCAAGATGTCAAATGATTAATAGTTTGAAACTTTTACGATATTGCCACGTCCGTATACTCGTATGTATCTAAATACCTGTAAAACTTGCAATTGATTACATATATGGACGTTTGAGGCTAAGCGTATGCTTAGATATGCGTATGATTCTCTCCAATACTACGTTAGTACTATTTTTTATATGTGCCAATACTTCTCATAATTTAGAAATAAGTAAATAGGTACTTTACATTTAAGTAAGTATTTCTTGTGATATTATCGTAATAAATTGCATTGATCTCAATATTTGTTTTATTTTCATAACTTTAAACTTCACGCTTACGCTAGCATACCTGCACTATTACATAGAAATAATATTTATCCACCTACTTATTAAATATTAAAGAAAGAAGAACGGCAACGTTGCACTGTTCATAGGAGTTGCGATAGATAGGAAAACGTAAATTAAATTATGTATATCACGGGAAGCCAGATAATTGATAGTGTTGGCTGGAGTCTCAATTGATTTCACTATGGTTGTTAATATACGTATATTTGTATATCAATATGTGTCAAAATTTCAGAAAAACAATATGCACACAATATTTGACATTGCCTTAACGACTAATATTCGCTGTAATAGTTCATATTTTTTATCCATTGTCTAGTACCCATAGTACAAACTCTGCTTAGTTTGGGACTAGATGGTAATGTGTGATTGTGGTAGATTATTATTATTATTAAACCTGTGAAATACAGACCCAATAATCACCTAATAGATCATATCACCTATTAGCTACCTAGTTTATTAGTGATTATAGATAAGTATTAGAATAATAGGTATATACCTATTACTATAATACTTAACCGAATCACAAGAAGTTTTTACCAAATAAATCAAACCTGAATTATATCTTGTCTAGATCTTTAATGAACAATAGTCAGAATTCAATACAACCATCTGTTCTCTAGTAATTAGTTATCACTCACTCATTTTACCTAATAGCCACCTGTTCACATAAAACATTGGGAATACAATGTACGCTTTACTTGTAGAAGAGATTCTTTGCGCTATAAACTACAGACTACGGAGGACAGGCAGAGGGATTTCATTGGTATTAAACCTTTGTTAGAGATTACTGAGGAAGAATGGTCTTCGTAAATGTCGGTGTTGTATTAATTAATTGAAGTAAGGTTAGTGCTAGTGAATGTGGATAGAGATTTATTTTAGTCGTATTAGGTATTAAAGAGTTGAGATGACAATAACTTTTGATAATGTACCGTCCCTGTCTGGTAAGGTAAGTCAGAAAAAGATGGGTGAGTGATTTCCTTTCTTTATTGTAGGAAATGAAAACCGTAGAGTTGTGTTTTTCTTTACAAATAATCAATCAATGGTGAGAGAAACTTAACAATAATTTTGTGGATCGCACAAAGATTTTGTCTCGTATGGAGGATCGAATCCACAAGACGCAGCGCAGCTTTAAACGGTAAGGTAACCGCTTTCATGCCATACGTGTAGTTACTCATTTAATTAGAAATACACTACCGCTGCGCCGACGCACTATGGTTCGTCTAGAACAAGCTAGCTAGACAAAAACAACTCTTAAATTCCTGGAAGTTAATTACTATTACGAACTCATTGCCCCTATACATTGAGGATTACACCTATTAATTATCAATACTACCCTCATTAAGAGCGTCATTAAGGTATGTTTATAAGATGTTGACTATTTAAAGGGCATTCATTTGCATTTTTACATCATATTTGATAGCATTGTTTATGTCACTAAAAGAAATTTGTGAAAGTGTTTTTGTGATGGATTGTATACGTAAGGGTAAGTAGTTATATTTTATTTCATTTTCAACATGGGAACTTCATTCTTTAGTCTTATAAAATGAAATGTTTGAATTTTCACCCACTTTTTTACTCATTTTTTCAAATTCATCGGTCAAATAATAACATGTCCCCACTTGTCCCCACCGTAGAACCTATCATATACGATTCTCATAAGTGTCTAGTAGTTATACGTAAAAAAATTCATTGCGATATATTTGCACAACTAATTTTTATTTATTTTTTTCTTTCAACAGTTTTTACCGTCTCAAGAATGGATTTTTTCGAAGAATGGCTGAAACACCCGAAGGAAACGCGGAATGAGGAGCTCTTTCGGTTTATATCTTTGAGATATAATTTTGATGGTGTTACGGAGCAGTCTCTGCGAGATATTAAAGTACTAATCTCAAGATATTCAACGAAATTTGCTGAAAAGTGGAGCAGCTGTGGAAGAAATCGAGAGCGATTCCTACAAAAGTATTCGACGTGGCTGGAGGGTCTTGACATATCTTTCGATGTGTCCGTTTATTTATCTCTGCCAACTACATCTGAAGAACCGGGACCCGGAAGACCTACTAAAGATTTGAACATTCTAGTCTCAAAACGAAGAGACGACGTGTAGACGATCTATTACAGTCCAGAAGTGCTAGTGAATTAATTTACGCCGCATGAAGTGTCAGCTCGAATCTCGGGTCAGAGAAGTGTAGCACGTCAAATTTAAAGATGTGACTAGTGATCCTTCAATAACCAAGACCACGAGTGAAGAAAGTGCCCCCAGGAGTTTAACAAGTGAGGAAGCTTTAGCGTACTACGTTGATAGTAAATCAAGTAGCCATAGCTATAAGCAGACTCGGAAGTGGAGTATTAAAGCTGGACATAAGGTGTTTCCGTCAATGTACAGTGTTAGAAAGGCTAAAATAGCCTGCTACCCGTCAGTGTGAACAAATTACAGTCAATGAAACGCATGCTGAAATCAAAGTTCAGGCAATTCTTGATAAGACTGCCGAACGTTTAGTTTCAGCACAACAAGAAGTTGTTTCATAGTCTGTTACCTTGCAACGTCATTCACATTAATCAGTAAATGGGGTTGTGATGGAAGTTCCGGTCATAGTATGTACAAACAAAAATTCACTAATTGTGACGATAGTGACGAGTTTTTATTTGTATTTTCTTTCGTTCCTCTTCAATTGAAAGATGAAAGTGGTAATATTGTGTGGCAGAATCCTCGGCCCTGTTCTACAATGTATTGTCGGCCAATAAAGTTTATCTTTTCTAAGGAAACGAAAGATTTTACGATTTCGGAAACCAATAAGGTTTTAGAAGAGATAAACGCTTTATTGCCGACAACCTGCAAGGTGATGGAGACCGAAGTATCTGTCACACATGTTATGCTTTTAACAATGATTGACGGAAAAGTTTGCAATGCTCTGACCGAAACTTCTTCCTCACAAAAATGTTTTATTTGTGGGGCAACTCCAACAATGATGAATGATCTGTCAAAAGAGTTTGCTGCGGACAAAGATAATCTTGGTTTTGGTTTGTCTACGTTGCACGCTTGGATAAGGTGCTTTGAATGCTTGCTTCACATTAGCTATCGACTAAATATAAAAAAATGGCAGTTAAGAACAGCCGAAGACAAAGCTAGTGTGAAACAACGTTCAGATGACATTAAAAAACGATTTAAAAGCGAAATGGGCTTGATTGTAGACAAACCAAAACCAGGGTTCGGTAACACTAATGACGGGAACACCGCGCGAAGATTTTTTGGAAATCCCGAGGCTAGTGCCGATATTACAGGGTTAGATGTTTCACTAATACAAAAATTTGGCATACTACTTCGCACTTTATCATCGGGATATGATATAAATATTGAAAAATTCGTTAACTTAGCTCAAGAAACTAGACAACTTTATGTAAATCTCTATTCATGGTATTACACGCCCGCTACTGTCCACAAAATACTTTTGCACAGTGGCGAAGTAATTAGATCGTCCCTTCTACCTATAGGCCAGCTTTCCGAGGAAGCACAGGAAGCTCGGAATAAGGACTGCAGAAGATTTCGTGAGCACAACACACGAAAGCGATCACGGGAGGCTACGAATAGAGATTTACTTAATATGTTATTGATAACATCTGACCCTGTAATAAACGGTTTACGAGAAGTTCCTCGGAAGAAAATAGGTACGCTTCCAACTGAAGTATTAGATTTAATTGTCCCACCTAGCTGTAAGGAACAAAATGTTAATATGATTTCTACTTTTCATAGTTCTGCCCCTCACGATCATGACTATTCAATGGATGATTCATCTGATGATAGTGATGATAATGAGTAATAGATTTAGTTCTTAGATATTTTATGCATCTGTTATTAGATTTTATAGCGACGTCGAGGGATAAATCACTTTATAAAATGTTCAAAGAATATATTATACACATATGCCCGATAAATGTTTTTTTTTTCATGATACCAGCTCAAATGACAAACTGCCTTGAAAAAAGTACCAAAAACCTTATATCTTTGCTTATTAACCGCATCTAGACATAAAAATCAAATAAAATAATTTTGTCTAGCTAGCTTGTTCTAGACGAACCATAGTGCGACGACCGGTTGGCGCAGCGGTAGTATAAGCGACTGCCACGCCGACAGTCGCGGTTTCGATTCCCGCTCAAGTCAAACATTTGTGTGCGTGAACATGGATGTTTATCTTGGTCTGGGTGTTTCTTTGTATAATATGTATGTATTTACAAAAAAATAAGCATATTATTATATGTATATGTGTATAATCCATTGTCTAGTACCCATAGTACAGGCTCTGCTTAGTTTGGGGCTAGATGGTGTTGTGTGAATGTGGTAGAATATTATTATTTTTATTATATACTAGAGGACGCCAGCAGCTACGCCTGCATTTTTTTAAATTTACCCGTTTTGGCTGATCCCGTGGGTATTTCGGGAAATCCCTTCTTAGTGCACCCCTACGGTACCCAAGGAACATACATGCCAAATTTCAGCTTCCTGCGCCCAATAGTTTCGGCTGTAGCGTGTCTGTCAGTCAGTCAGTAACGCAAGGATTTTATATATTAAGATTACTGACTAGACTTTGCTCGCGTGAATTACTTCTCGAGAGGATTTACCTACGAATAAAGAGTATTTTTCCTCAGGAAGGCTTAAATTCTTTATTGGCAGGTTAAAATAATCCATAACAAAATCCTGTTGGTAGTTTTTGAGTTTAGATTTAAGCTATCTTATAAGGCAGCTAAAGTGCTATAGAAAGTCACCGTTATCGTCGAAAAATAGCAGAATATAAGTTGAGAAGCTTTCACGTTAGTAGTTCAATCGAAGCTAACTGTGATGAAAGTAGTTTCATTTAAATGTACCTTTGGTGGAGAGAGTATTAGGTTTCAAAGTAAAATTGAGTTGACCCTTTTTTGTTGTAAAATATCTCTGTGGATTTCATTCAGAACGAATAATACAATTTTTGGCTCTATTATGGAATCATACTTTGTTTTTAATTAAATGCAAAAGTTTGTTACGTTGGATGGTTATGTGGAGGTGCGTCTGTTCCTTTGCTACTTAAAAACAACTTATTGTATTTTGATGTTACTCTTCGCAGTTATATAGTTTAGATATCAGAATAGCACATAAGCTTTAGTAGCTATAACCAGCACCTAGGCGGATGAAGTCACGAACGAAGTCTAATATACCTATAAGCCTTTAACAGTCCACTGCTGGACTAGGCTTCTTCTTTGAAAGGAGAAATTGGCCTACTATACCACGCTGGCTTAACGGGTTGGTATAGGGTTTGTATCAAGTTTTCCTTCTCTTACAGTGCTGTTCTCTGCATAATATGCTCCCTCTGTCGCCTCTTATGACGCCCATGGGATGATATGGGGTGGTGACATTCCGTATTCTTAATCCGTCACCACACGTACAAATATACCTTTATTATAAATTCTTTCCAATTATCCTGATTTTTCAAGCCTTTATTTACTTTAACCCGAAGCTTTCACCTTTCCTGGTGTCTGTAATGAAAACTTGCAAGATAAATTTGACCCATTTCCTGCTTTTATATTGAGCTGATATTTGGTATGCATGTGTTCATCGCGTGATAATGCAATATTATGATCTCATGGAACTGGTCTGAGGTGGTCATAGGAACTCCTCAATAAAACGACAGAACCCATCACGTTTGGGCTCGCTTGATTATTTATTTATCGACGTGTGCTTTGTCCTTAAATGTTAAGCGCATAGTATGAAAGCTTGCTTGTTTGAAGCGTGTTGAAAAACCCCTAATACGTTTAATTTTTTCAAGTATTTATTGAGATTTATTATATAATATAATATTAGTAATATTATCACCAGGTGCTGCCCTTAAAAAGTATCAGTGCAAAGACTTTCATTTTCTCAAAACTATAACTACCTACTCTTAAATCTTTCATCTCAAATTTATTACCAGTTATGATTCCACCATTAACCCAGAAACTTCATTCATCAAAACATTTGTTTGAAGTAAAATGTATATTCGTACCCGGCTCTTTCATTTCAGACCCTTCGTGCTTTTAATTCGCAGATTGGCGTGGGATCAATCTCGTAGTACATTCTTGTTCCCTTTCCCGTTTCCGTCAATGGAGGTTCGATCTTCAGCCGTAGCATTTAAATTGGACGAGGGGCAGGGACGGACTTGTGTGTAGTTGGGTGCAAGATTGATTAGGTTTGTTTTGTTGTCTTGCTTAAGTGGATTTTGGCATAGCTTATTTTCGTAATGAGAAGACACCAGTGCTTAGCAGTGAGACAGATTAAAAACAAGGCTGGTGATGGGCTATAACAACATATTTACAAATTAAATAAGTTTAAACTAGCTTAGTGCGGGGAATAAGCAAGATAAAGCAGTTAAGCAAACCGTTAGTGATACATCCTTGTCTGACATGTTAGTTTAGTAGTTAGTGATCCTTATTGCTAACACAGCAATAAACATCTTTGTAAGATGAGAACGGTTTCTGGGTCTGGGTGTAAGTTATCTATTAATGATTACTGTATGTATTTAATTACGTTTCACCGATATTTGGCTGTACAAGCGCTGCTTCGTTTGCCATCAGATGACCGTGTGTGAGATGTCATTGGATACACATTCAATGTTCGATACATATTATTGACAACTACTATTGGATTCAGTAAAAATAAAAAGAACTGAGGGTTTAAGCCAAAACCTCTGATTGACAAAACTGGGAAAATGAGCCCACACCTTTTTCTTTTTTGTATGAACGCTCGAGAGTTTCCGACATGGCCTGGCGATTCTTGTCCTGAGACAAGAACCGGCTCTGCCAGCTTTAAGTGCCCTCTCTAGGACAGTAGCGCTCTGATATAAATGTCAAATTCAGTCACCCATCCAAGTGGTGATCTGTGCAAGCACTGCTTATCTTTACAGATCTATAACGAATGGCAAGTCACGTCATGAGAGCTAGGTACCACAACGAACAAGACCAGCCAGTGAAACTTCTGAAAAACGGTATAATAAAAGGTATTTGTACCTTCCGTTCGTGATGCCGTGTGGTTGACGGCATAGAATACAAGTGTCACCACCACCTATTTTCCCGTGGGTGTCGTAAGAGGCGACTAAGGGATAACACCATGCAAATACCATCTTTGCGTAGAGACGGAAAACTCGACATCGAACCCTATACGACTGCCTCGTTGGTCTCGCGGCATAAATGTGCGCGTGGGATCGGGAGGTCCCGGGTTCGATTCCTGGGTCAGGCAGTGTTATTGGGTTTTTCTGTCACGAAATTCTCAGTAGCAGCACGGAGTCAGGAAATGTGCCCGGTACGGCAATAGGCTCGCCCCTTATTACGTGGGACTAAAGTATATCTGGCGAAAAGTGGGTGTAGAAATACACCTCTGCCTACCTCTTCGGGGTTATAGGCGTGAGACTATGTATGTATGTACCTTCCATTCGTTAATTCATATGCCCTGTTAAATAAACTTGTATAACGTGTACAAATCTCTTTAATTTAAATCGAGGAATGAAAGAGAGATAGCCAGCTTACAACAGTACACACAGTCGAATGATGAGTACAAATATTATGAATATATAGAGCAAAGACCAAATTAAAATAGTATTACCAAACATTTTAGTCAAAATAAAAAATAACTATGCACCCATAAGCTTTGCACCCGCACTAAGTCCGTCCCTCTACTTCAAGTATCGTATCTCAGGCGACGGTTTAAAAGGCAATGCAGTTTTATGTTTTTTAAGACACCATATTGGTTTCCTTACATTTTCTGGTAGAAAACTGAATATTATAGTGTATTCCTTTGAAATTGTATTTGTATTTCTGTTCGATTGAAGGGAAAAAGGGAGAAGAATTCATTGTTTTGTAAAGAACTGTTTATACGTGTAAGAAATTGTTTTCTTGTAAGTTGGGTGCGCGTCTGGGCAAGCTATGGGTTTGATTTTTATTATGAACTAGCTGTTTGTTGCACGCAATCTCTAAGGTTTAAAATTGTACAAATCTTTCTTACGTTGGAATTTTAAAAAGTCCTTCTACGGTGGCTGAGTACCTACATTATAAAAACTAGAAACATTCAATTTTGACAGTGTAAGTGGCGACGCAACTATTTACCCACTGAGCTATCCTTGCTGTGAGTAACAACATCAAAGTCAAAATCATTTAATCACTCAGTGACCCTTTCATCATATTTAAGGTAGGCAAAGGACCATGGGCAAAAATGTATGAAGCCTGGGCTCACCCACCAACAGAGATGAGACCACTTTGAATATACTACTACTACTGAATATACTTGTAAAGCACTAAATATAAAGATATAAACTCATTTTTGCGAAGAATCCATGGGGTTATATATTCTGCTACAAAATATTTTTCTCCTACCATAAATAAACTATAATCCTGCAAAGTAATGCCGTTATGGCATTGTAGTTTTTGTGTTTTCACATCTTTAACCAGTTTTAATTCCATGTGCAAAGAATACATAAAACATAAAACAGCTGCTAACAGTTAAAATTATTTTTATTAACATTTCAATCAATATCAATAATAATATTAAGGTGACCTGCCGGTAGATTAAATTGTATGTGCCGAGAGGATACATGAAAACACACAGATAACATATATTAATACATACATAGACTCACGCCTGTTTCCCGGAGGGGTAGGCAGACACTATGGAACGCCATTTGCAATGATCCTGACATAATGTCTTTCTTGCTTCATTCACTTCCATCAGACTCCTCATGCATGCTCTTCGATTGAGGGTACTTCTAACCTGTCCTGTTTTTAGGACATACAGATAACACACCGTGAGAATCACGAGTCGACTGACTGAGAGCAGACGGGCGCCCGGGCAGGCGTCCGAGAGGTGTGAGAGGGAAGGAGAGTGTTGTAAATCACACGGGCGCAAACGCATCTATTGTTTACCATTATTTTAAACAGTGGCGTAGGAAAGGAGAGGGGGCGGTGGGGGCGGTCCGCCCCGGATGTCACCCTTTTTGAGGTGCCACCCCAAACTCGACTTTAAGAACAATGTACAAACATATAAAAAAACATAGGAACTAGCTCAGCACTACGATTCGGGGGCAGTTAGCCCGTAATTGTTAGGTATCGACTAAAAAAAAAGAAAAAGGTCGACCGCCAACTTCCGCCTCGGGTGCCACCCAAGCTAGCTACGCCACTGATTTTAAAGTATGAATTTATTGTTAGATACTTTAACAGTTTTATGACTAACAATTGTATTTTTCTACAAAATTTATTTAAGTGCATATCTTTTTCTGCAATGGAATTGAAGGTGGTGCTGGTAGTAACAATTTTAGTACGAACAAAATCCTTTAGTGCTTGGCCGTAGTAGAGCGGGCGGCCGCGCGCGACGCCGCGCGAGTCTTCATGTGTCCGTAGAGGTGCGTTCGCGGGTGCGGTGTACAGTGTTTGTCAAATTTATTATTGTGACGGATCGGGGCTAAATTAATATGAGTTTTAAGTTAGATGACGTTAACACTCACCATAGTAACACTCTGTCAATTGTTCGCCAAATTCGCAACTAACTGATAACAAGGCTATAACCGTGCAGATAATACAACCACTTCACGGTCTGAGGGCGTGGGTTCAAATCACATTTATAACTGTTATGGGAATTTTGGTTTTTATTAAATTTGGAAAATGTTTATGAATATTTGGCAAATATTTAAAAAATATACAGGGTGTCACAAGAACCATCACCAAGCCGAAGTCTACTTGTTGATATATATCATGCCAAGTCATACTAACCAAAAATAATACCTGGGAAACGATTTTTTTTTTAAGTTTTCTCATTTTCCAAACCGCAATTAAAAGCGCGCGCGTGCAATGTTTGAAATGCCTTCTTGTCCATGGGATCATATCTAAAGAACATATTGGCGGGGTTAATGCATCGACTTTGTACCTAATTAGAAAAATTCCATACTAACTTTGAGCCTCAATATCTCCTGTACCAGTAAGTTTCACTTCGGCACCATACCTGGGTGCCGAAGTGAAAAATGTTCGTAGTGATTGGTACACAACATGGGGTTTTAGTTTTCGTTAAGGGTCTTTTTACAACCTGTATATTTTTAATAAAAAATGGAAAATTATAGTAACTTCAGGAACGAATAGAAGGGTTAAAAAGAGGTATGTGGTAATGTAAATAAATATTATTAAGTTATTTTTGCTGGCGAAAAAGGGATAGTGATATTTGGCTCGGGGGCTATATGATGCTTTATGTTAAGTGGATTAACTTACTACGTTAACCTTGATGAGCGAGTTCGACTCGCACTTGATTTACTCATAATATCATTGCTCATTAAAGTTAGAGATCCGCACGCTCCGCATTGTTTCCCGCTTGCCGCCCGCGCATTCACTGCGGACACTTGTATAAAAGTCCTATGGTTTGAGTTGCCCGCGTGCTCCCCGCGCCGCTCGCCGCGCCCGCCTTCCCACTGCGGACACTCCTATAAAGTTCCATATGTTTGAGTTTCCCGCGTCGCGCCCACACCCGCGCCCGCCTTTCACTGTGGCCGAGCACTTACAATGGCATATGCCATAACTCTGTTGGACCCTGAGCCCAATTTGACTCATGGTCCATTCTTAATAATTCTACGCTTACATTTAGTGCCACGTCTACAATACAAGGGCTTAAAACATCGCTTAGAACAAAGGTGCCTAAACTAGAAATACATCATCTGTGAACATTTCAACTGTCTAACTATCACGGTTCATGAGATAAAGCCTGGTGACAGACGGACAGACAGACACATGGATAGACAGTGAAGTCTTAGTGGTAGTGTTCCGTCTTACCCTTTGGGTACGGCACCCTTCTTCTTCTTTCTCTTAGCGTTATCCCAGTTTCAATCTGGGGTCCGCTTTCTAGTCTAACCGAATTTGGCTGAATATTAGCTTTTCCACGGAGCGACTGCCTGTCTGACCTCCGCAACCCGAAGGGATAGCGATCCGTCTTACCCTTTGGGTACGGCACCCTAAAAATGTCAATTTAATTTTCTTCACTTGGTCAATTTCATCTCGAAAGATCTACCACATTCTTAAAAAGAGTTACTAACGCTTACATAATCGATCGCCTCAACCAAATCTTTCTAATAACCTCCACTTCAACAACTTCATAAGCCCAAAGTACTTTTCAATCAAAATTCGGTTACAAAACTTCCTTCGAACAAAATGGCCGAATATTGTGACGTCACGAGATGGTTTGAAGGAATAAGTTCAACCATTGGATTTGAGGGCTGGTTGTTCAAAGATAAGCGACCGAATTGACTGGATCGAAGTGCGCATTTACGGAGGTATTCTGGATTATAAAAAAGATTGTTTTAGACCTTGCAGCTTGAGCTTTTGACCTTATCGTAAATTTTTTTGAGGAAAAGATTAACAAGGAAGAGAAAATAATATATTTTTGGTATTACCATACTATATTGTAGAGAATTTTAGTAAGTATATTATTTGCTTTAGATGAAGGTTAATTTTTCTTCGTTGTACCAGCCACATAATTATAACAGTAGCAGTGAATTAGCTTAGGAATTATAACAATATTATATCCTTGGACAATTCACCTAAGGCCAACCGATCCTGTACTTGGTGAGTCTGTACTATGGCTACAAGACAACTGATAAAATACATATATTTCTTACTGGACTTCGACCGTAGCTCCAAGCACTTAAACCTGCCTTAAGAATCGCACTATCTATTTGATCCGTTCGGAAGTTTTTGGAGTATATCGCGTTCATACAGACTGGCAGGGCATGGCGGCCACAAAATTATAAAATGTGTCGTATTCTTAAAAATAACTTAAACCTAGATAATATCATGGAACATTCCAGAAAACTCATTACTTCTGGCTTAGTCGTTAAGGACTCTAATCAGTACACTAACAGTCCCGGACGTAGCCACGTAGAGGTGAGATATTTAATTACATGTGTTCATGAGTACTAGATAACCGTTAACTTCAAAATATCCGGCAAAACAAAACCATTTCCAACATGGACGGCTCACGTAAAGAAATACAAGTAAGAGGTTGACTGAAAGTGGCGCCCATAGACGAAAATAATTGTTTTGTTTTTCGTGTGTGTGGCCAATTCTGGTGTAATTTTTAAGATCACCCGAAGGCCTTCGACATGACCTTGGGATGAGAGTGAGACAAGAATCGGGACCAGCAGCTTTATCAGCCCTCCTAAGCGCGGTCATTCTGTTACATTAGCTATAAATAACCGCAAGTTGGGGACAAACCCGAGACGCCACTTTTTTTAACTTTCTTTCTCCATTTCTTAGTCTAACACCGAAATGAATCACATCTATTCAACACGACTGGCTAGTAGGGCACGTTTGCAAGAATCTCCGCCCCTTGCATAATGTATGTTTACATTTAAAAATAGAAGAGACTCAAGAATGAATAATCTAGAAACGTCCTACATGATGTAGAGTGATTTTTATTCGACAGAGTTTGCCACCGAGTACAATTATTTCGTGGGTGGTCACTTAGCCATACTAATATTATAAATGGCAAAATGTGTTGGTTTGACCTTATTTTACTTCGAAACGGAGCTATGTTATGGTATGATTTTTGTGTGTGGAGACTAAGGAGGCTCGAGAATATTATACGTTATACATTATCGCAATAACAGAATCGTTACGGGGCGGCGGCGTTGTGGGCAATGCCTAGTTTGGTAATTTATTATTATAGATTTTAGTGAATTTTCAATCCATACGCAATTCACGTCCTTAATGCAGCATGGATATTTTTCTTGACATTACTTTTGACGCAAAAGGAGCAGAGCAATATATGTATATAATTATATTATGTTTAATGCAATGTCTTTTCGCTAGGCCAAGCCGGCATAATCTAGAATAGGGTTTTGACTTGTATACGTGTTATAAACAACCAAAATGCAGAAATCAATATGTCCTTATGTCTTTATACACTAACAGTCCCGGACGTAGCCACGTAGAGGTGAGATATTTAATTACATGTGTTCATGAGTACTAGATAACCGTTAACTTCAAAATATCCGGCAAAACAAAACCATTTCCAACATGGACGGCTCACGTAAAGAAATACACAAACATTACATCCCATACATTTAAACCCACACATCCACAAATGGATTGCTCTCATGGCAGTAACAAGGAAGGCGTGTCCCACTCTCCATATATTACTCGCTTACAACAAGGAGCAAAACCAAAGGAACGATGTTATTGCGATGCACATTCGTTTTTCAGATTTCTTTGACGGTAATTTTCCTTGCATTTTCGAGAACTGAAGAACTATTTTAGGTTTCAATTCAAGGTTTGTTATTGACATATTCTGATTAAAACTCTATGTAACATCTACGAGTTTAGCGAAAAAACTATATCATCTATTCAGCTTATCCCTATAAAAATTCACAACATGGCCAAATCATCATCATCCTCTTAGCGTTATCCCAGTTTCAATCTGGGATCCGCTTACTAGTCTAACCGGATTTGGCTGAATATTAGCTTTTCCACGGAGCGACTGCCTGTCTAACCTCCGCAACACGATGGGATAGCGATATTCCATGGTTTAGACTAGTGTCAGTTTTATTTAGAAGGTACTGGTGAGTGTAATATCAGACATTTGCCCACCCCTTCGGGTACAAATGCGTGCGTCTATAAAAAAAAGCTTATCCCGAGGTGGAGAAACTGACCTATATATTGGTATTTCAAATAGTAAATACAAGAATACTATAGTTACCTTGCTCAATACTTAATACCGAGACTAACGATCTGGAGGCCAACTCTCGTATTTTATTTGATATCCTCCATAACTCCGAAAAGTCATTAGTACGCACCGTGGATTCGAACTCGATACCTACCTCTGCATGGCAATCTGTTGGTATCTCCGCTAGGCTATCGCTGCTATGATGATAATCACATATCCAATAAATTAGGAAAAGTCACTCGCAAAAGTTAGCCTAAAATACATTTTATAAAACTTTTTGAAACCTAGATAGGTCATATGTAATCGATTTAATATATTAAAATGTTTGCTGGACACTGTTCGCCTTATATTTGCAGATCTTAGCATGTTATGTTTGGATTTAATGGAAATGCCAAAGTATTTTATATTACTAGATGAGTTTCTTTCATGTTTTCATTACATATTGCTTTGAAGAAAAATAAATTAAATTATTTCGGCAGTTTTAATAAATTTTAACTTTTTGGAATTTCTTAGATATGTGCAAGTACTTATGTTATACGTGTAAAAGCGCGGCTTTGTGAATGGCGATAGTTATTTTGGTTAGTTTATCCACCATGCTGGTTGGCGTTCACTAGGCCATGGCAACGAATTATATCCATGACAAACGCTCAAATTACGAAAATCATTGAAATAAAATGATTATTTATTTCGTGTAAACTTTTTTAAGTACTTATGAAACGTCATTATGTTTTTTACCTCCCACCAGTTTGCTGGGCACCTCAACCATGAGAAGGATTAGGCCATATTCCAGCACGCTGGCCAAATGCGAGAACGGTGTCGAGAATAATAAAGAGAACTCAGAGACATGTAGAGTGTCTCCTTTATATTTTCGTCATAAAGCGATCATTTGACGACTCGGTGGCGTAGCCGGAGTTGCGACTGCTTCGCTGAATGTCGCGGGTTTGATTCCCGCTCAAGTCAAACATTTGTGTACGTGAACATGGATGTTAGTCTTGGTCTGGGTGTTTCTATGTATGTTTTTACAAATAAAAAGTATATTATAATTATGTATGTTGCCGTGGCTTTCAGCCTGAAATTTACGTGTAGCTGTACGTTAATTACTAAGCTATCGCTACTAAATACTAGTACAAAAAACGTTAAAAATACGGCAATAAATTCCCATAAACACAATGTATTTTCAATCTCTTACATTCAGGTAAAGCTAGCTAAATACAAACCTTGTTTTCCAAGGCAATAAACCAACTAGAATATCTGCTGTATTTTTTAAGTGTATCTGTTATACTACATATACATATAATGATATCAATTTCGATTATAATGACAAGTAGTGCTTCTTTAATGCGTCTTTAAATATATTAAGTGATTTTGCTTGCTTAATCTCAATTGGCAGTGCATTCCACAAACGTACAGCCTGAACAGCAAAGGATTTATCGTAGAAGTTTGTGGAATGTGTCGGCATCTGCAGTCTCAGATCCACTGACGACCTCAAGGTCCTTGAATGTGTGTCATGAAGGAACTTAAAACGTTCTTTGAGATACATGGGGCTATTAGGATTAAACAGCACATTATACAGTAGCATAAGAATATGAGTATTCCGGCGAAGACGAATTGGGAGCCACTTGAGTCTGGATCGAAATTCAGATACATGATCATATTTGCGTAAACCAAAAATGAATCTTATACAGAAGTTTTGGAGACGCTCAAGTTTGTCAAGTTGGTCTTCATTAAGATCAAGATAGCTGACATCGGCATAATCGAGTATTGGGAGAAGCAAGGATTGTGCAAGCGCAATCTTGGTGGTTGTGGGAAGAAAGTTCCGTAGCCTACGTAATGACCCAGCTGAGGCAAACAGCTTTCGACTTGTCTCCTGTATTTGACATCCCCAAGATAAAGTTTTATCTAGATAGATCCCCAGGTTTTTTACGTTATCTGAGATTGTTAATATTTTACCGTCGAACTGAATCTCAGGTAACTGCGGCCAGTTGACCTTGGAGATCATTCTGGAACTGCCAATCAGAATAATTTGTGTTTTAGATGGGTTTACTTTAAGGCCATAATTTTTACTCCACGTACAAATTTGCGCCAGGTCAAAGTTTATATTAGAGAACGCCTCTGAAATCGCTTCTAGTGGTGCCTGTGAGTATATCTGTAAATCATCTGCGTAAAGGTGGTAGGACGAAATTAAGTGCTTAGAGATAGAATTTATGAAAATTGCGAATAGTAATGGAGATAGCACGCCACCCTGCGGTACACCGACAGTTGTGCTACACCATGACGAGTACGACTCATCAACGCGTATACGCTGTCGGCGTCCAAACAGGTAACTATGAAACCAGTCAATTACCGTTGGAGATATGTTAATAGAGCGGAGTATGGCAAGCAGGATGTGGAAATCCACGGTGTTAAATGCGTTGCTAAAATCAAGTAGGGACAAAAGCGTGAGTTTTCCACCATCCATGCCTAGCCTTATCTCATCAGTGATATGAACCAATGCTGTAGTAGTACTATGACCAGGACGAAAACCAGATTGGAATGGATTCAGGAGAGCATTCTTGGAAAGGAAAGTACAGAGTTGTGTATGTACAAGACGCTCAAGGACTTTGGAGAGGAATGGAAGTATGGATATAGGACGGAAATCAGTAAAGGAACAGGGTTTGGATTTTTTAGGGATCGGTACTACTTGTGCATCTTTCCACGCGGATGGAAAGACACCGCTGGTAATTGAGTAGTTCAGGATATGGCAAAGGACAGAGAGGATTTCATCTAGAATAGGCAGGATCATATTTCGACTGATACAGTCATTACCAACAGCATTGGATGAGATAGAAATTATGCTCTTTTTAACATCACAACCGGAAAATTGCTCGAAAACAAAAGGTGAGTAGCTGGGAGTTGGGATACGTGAAAGATCTTGTAACGTGTTAGTTTTTCTTGTCCCATCAAAGTTGGACGAAGCAGAGAAATGTGCGTTAAGCGAATCTATATTTATATCTTTGGGGATTGCGTCATTGCGCGACTTACCAACTCCCAGTGTTCTAAGAAATTTCCAAATTTTAACTGGATCTCCGTTTTCAACCGAGTTGTGAATATGCTGGCGTTGTGCTTTCCTACACACCTTATTGCAGAGATTTCTGGCACATATGTATTTTTCCAAATTCACAGGGTTTGGACGGCATTTGTACTTCGCCTTGGCAGCCGCTTTCTTTGACATAAGTATTTTGATTTCGTCAGTAAGCCAAGGTGCAGGTAGGTGTTTTAATTTAATGGCACGGATTGGTGCATGCACATCGTAGAGCTGAGTTAATTTGTCTGTAAACATATTGACTTTGATATCTACACAGTCTGATGTGTACAAAGGAGACCAATCTATACTACGGGCATCTGCGCAGAGCTTTACAATGTCCATCCCACCGAAGTTGCGTTGCATAATAATTCTCGGTTTTGTCTTTGGTGGACGTATTTTATATGAAAGATAGATTAAATCATGGTAAGAGAAACTGTCTGCAGAGCACTGACCATGTTTGGATACAAAAGTAGGGGAAGAAACAAAAATGAGGTCAAGAAGAGAAGGTACAGAGTTTGGGAAATGGTGTGTAGCATGAAGAGGAAGAATAGATAAATTGCAAGAATTTAAAATACGCCTAAATGTGGTGGAACGATTATCCTGTTTTAAGAGGCAGGTGTTAAAATCACCCATTATAATTGTGTGACTGTAAGAAGGTACCAAAGTTTCTAGGATGTGTTCAAAAGAAGGGAAAAAATTTATACGTAACGAAGGGGAATAATAAACACCTAGAAGAACTTTAGCACGATTTAGTTCCACTTCTAAGAATAGATGCTCGCCGGCATTCGAGGGTGGTGGTTGCGGCGAGATACTAACTATTCGATACGGAATTTGAGCACGTAGGTAAATAGCAACACCACCACCACCACCAACCGCGCGATCATTTCTTATTAGGTGGTACCCCGGAAGAGAATATGAAGTTGATGGGAGACATGGTTTGAGCCATGATTCTGAAACGAGAATAGCATGAATGTTCCTACAGTCAAAGGTTGCCAGCATATCAGGGAAATGAGCTGGAATACTTTGGGCATTTATATGGACTACATTAAAGTTCCCTGCGACGTCAGAGAACTGAGACTGAAGAATGTCTGCAAGTGAAGGCAAACTAGTAAAACTGTCATTGAGACTACTAGCAGTTAAAAAGCTGTCATCGTCACTATTTGTATCTAACATAATACATCGACTATATTAAATAACAATATATTTATAATATATAATTAATTAACTATATCAATACAATAAAACGTTATATATTTATATTATATAGAATACTTAAATAAAAATATATTGTAAAACGGTGTAAAGTCAGTCCACCCGCCAGTTGCGTGTTACAAGAAGAGTATTGTAAATAACACTACATAGCTTTATGGAAGAAAGAAACAAAGAGAAAAAACAATTAAAATGCGTAATAAAATTTGAACCAGGTGAATTTGTTAAATAAGTAAAATATAAAAAAAAAAGTATATATAAAACAAAATAATATTTGACATAGGCTGAGGATAAAATACCAATGATTCAGATTGGCAGTAGTACGTCAAGCAAGTGATATAACTGACATAGATACGTCAAAGTGAAAAATACTGTGAAAGTTAAAACTAAATACAATTTTATGTTATGAAGAAGGTAGAAAAAATAATATAAATTCACCCAGTCGCAAAAACAAACAAACAAGAAACCTATTTTTTCGAAGCCGCCGTCCGCTTGGTTTTCGCAGCAGCAACCTTCCCCACAGGTTTCTCTGGGTCTGCGACTTTAATTTTGTTGAGGTCGCCCAAGCACAGCACCCGATGCCGACGACCATCCGCGCCAAGGATGAATACCGAGCCCTCCCTGGTCCAGCACTTCGTCACGCCAAACTTCTCCCGCGCTGCCATGAACGCCACATGCCGCGTTCGGGTCAAAAACTCAGACAGCGTTACTCCGGACCCCTTCAACTTAGTTTTGGCGAACCATATGCTGTCTCGAACTGATGTGCTCCGGAACTTGACGAGAATAGGTCTAGGCTTATTTGGTTGGAGACGGCCCATTCGATGACAACGTTTGATATCTTCCGTAGTGAATGTATCAAACTTCAGCCGTTGCTTCACCACTTGGACGACCATCTCAGCTGTTTCTTGACTCTTCTCCTCTTCAACACCGTGCAGGAGAATCATATTTCGACGGCTGCGTGTCTCCATACTGTCCACAGTGCGGGCGACAGACTCCAACTGTTGCGAAAAGGACTTAAGTGTCTGGATTATGAAGTCCTTGAAAGCCACAAATTCTTCTGCCAAGCCGCCCGTACCAGTAGAGCTCTTCTTGAGGAGATCCGCTTCGAACTTGGCCATCCTTTCCTCAAAATATTGTTGAATATTATGGATAGAGGATTCCATGCTGCAGCGTGTGATTGTGTTAGTGCTATTAATGTTGTGTATATGTGGAGATAACACTAGACTGGCAGGTATTCAACCTCAGCTATGTTTATATGTCATTAAATATATTAAAACTATATTTAAACTATTTTATTTAAAATAACTTTAACAGCTGTTTTAAATCAGATGTTTACTCAACTACCCACCACTGTTTATGGCGTGTGTTTTTCCGTTGTACGTAACTATGTATGGTTCATTGATGCGCTAGTGCTCTATCTCAGTGATAAGCTGGTAGTACAATGGGAGTTAGGAGTCTTATTATTGAATCTATATATTATATAATCCTGTGAACAGGTACGTCATAATTATGGTAAAATCAGAAAATCGAAAGGGCGGTTAGATATCAGTCCCTTTATAATTATGTCCTCTGATATTGTCGTCAAGCTTTCTTATTCTGTGGATGATTTATTCTGTGATTGATTGATGATTGGTTGATCTTTATTCTGTGGATAATTGCTATGAGAAAATTGATAAGTATCCGATGACGCTCTAAGGATGTGGAACGGAAAACTTTTCAGTCAGATGCCGCTTTTTGTGATATGTGATGACAAAAGTATTTGAAATTAGAAATTGTCTTTATGACGAAGACTTACCAACTTATTTCATGGTTTCACTCACTTTTTTGTCACTTTTCTTTACGCACTAGTTGGTGGATTTGTTTGCATAAATGTACAATCAAGTCAACTAATCGCGATTCTTTCAAGGGGCTTCTAATAAATACCCTTTTAACCTCAACTCTGTGTGTCTACAACGTTAATCCCCAGATGAATCGAACTTCGATGCAGGTTTTAAGTGTAGCTGCTATGATATAGTTTGATACCGGGGTTGTCCGGATATCCGTCATGTAAATCGTTTTGTGATAGAGAACTTATTGTACGTGTAACGGTACTCAATAGAGAACAGACAATATTTGATAGGTTTTCTGGAATGAATTCTTCTGAATTTTTTTCGATTTGTACTGTTCATAAATATTAGTACATACTAATATTTATGTAACAATCATCAGATGTTTTGTGACTGCGGCTGGTGAAACTCACGCCGTAACGTCGAGGCAAATGAAAAGTATGTCACTTTTAGGTACTCTTAAAATGATAGATCCGATTTCAGATTTTGAAATCGATTTCATAATCTGATTTTAGAAATCGATTTCAGTAGCGGATGTTGGAGCGTAGCATACGACAAACGTAAACAATCGAAATCTGCAATTCATAAAACCGCCAAAATCCAAAACGATTCGCTCGTCGCAAAGCACAATTCGCTTCATCTCTTTCGCTCTTTCAACGGATCACTATGTTAGAAAGAAAAGGAAATGAAATGCGCTCTCTCACATTCCAACTAACTAGTCGTTTGGTAGTGTGAAAGAGAACGAATGAATATGAAAACTATCGGTAACGTAAGCTTTAAATTTACTTTGTAGTTTGGTTGCGCTTGCACCGTTTGGTTTGGATTTGTGTAGCTTGCGTTATAAATCATTTTTATCACATTGGAATATCGATACAATACGACTTCTGCTTGCAATCGAATTTCAGATTCGTTTTGATATATCGGACTCATGCCTAACATAAAGTGTCTGAACTATTAGTAGAACGGTTAGCTTAGGATGGTTAGCTACTTTAACAAATACATTCAGAACATTGCAGGGTGAAAATATTACATCAATAGCACTATTACATTCGTCCCCTCTTAAGTCATCTCCCCAACTATTAAACACAGAGCCTTATTCCAACTTCAACAAAACAAAACTTAATGATCCATGACCGTTCTACAGTTTAAAAGTCCTTTTGTACAAACGACTAATAGATTGCGTCCTTTGTTTAAGAAAAACAATTAAGATCTCTTGAAGACCGCTCAATGTAGAGGTCGTTACTGTTGAGAATGGTTGGGGTCACTAATGACATGTTTCTGGTGTGCTTCAAGAAGTCTTAGGTATTGTAAGACTGGTTTTGATAGTTGGCATTGTGGTTTCAATCTTTGAATGTATCAAAGATTGAAAACACTCGTAAAGAATTTAGGGTCATTGCAAAACATACATATCGCAAAATCGTATTGTGGCACTAACAAAATCTCTGAAAAAGCGTTGAGGAAATCACAGAAAGGCCTCATAAGGAAATTTCCAACGGCTACTAAGAATGCCGGTGGTCTTATCACTGCTTTTTGACCGAGGTCAGTTGACCAGAAAGTTTTCATGTCAAACCAGATTTGATAAAATACAAGCTGTTCTACATAAACATTGCCATCTGTGTTTTGCAAAACGACAGGACAGCCATGTTAACTTATGACGTGCTCTCCGAAGCTTGCGGCCAGCGCAAATTCAGTGGTATGCGCCGTGGATTATAACACAGAAACAGACTCAACGTAATCCTAGTGTTGTCCCAGTTGCCTTCTTGTATACCCAGAGTGACTGATGATGCCCGCAACCCAAAGAGATTGCGATATACCGTGGCTTGACTCCCTGCAACGGTGGTCAAAGATTTTCATGACTGCGAGGCGAGAAATAGCCTCACAATACATCAGTTCCTCTTACCTCGAGCAACATCGAACACAAACATGTAATACCAGCTGTGGCTATTCACATTAACACGTTCAGTCAGAATCTAGAAATTGAATAAAAATATTTTTTGATGGGATGCGTACCTATATATTTCTTTAAATTTTTTAAATTAAAATCTCAAAAAGAAATACTTGCCGTATAAAATCGCATTTATAGGCTGGCGTAATAATATTTGTAGACGTACTGTACTAAAGACAGACCATTCCGTATTTATGTTCATTGTCATACTAGGGATGGGATGCTGACTACGGGACTTACAAAATTTATTTTTGTAATATTCTAGCTGAGCCCAAGGTCTTGCACGCTATTAAGTAATTCGACACCACAGGTGAATTGAAAATAAATATTTTATTATTATTTGGGTTTAGACAGCATAACATAACCGTTTCAGTTATGATAGCGGGACTAAAATACAATTAAATTCGTTTAATACTGTATTACATGCGTGTCTAATAGTTATTTGTACTTTGTTCCAAGTGTTATGATCACGGTTAGATTCCTTTGTCCTGTGTCGCACGAGCTTGGAATCTTTCGAATGACCAAATAAATAAAGTTTCAGATTTTCTCATGTACCGCATGGGGATTCTGCAAGCTGGAAATAATTTTCTCCAAACCTAAACTCAGAAACACTGTTGCTGGTTCATAGAAATACAATGGGATCGCACACGGTGCGGTACATGAATCGCAAAATGGTTTTTGTTTTTGCGTCAGTTTTATGGTAGTGTTTATATAAGTGAGATATATAGCAATCTATGTTTTAAATTCCAGTTAATTAACCCATTTAATGGGGCCAACAAAAAAGGCGAGAGGTAATCATAATTCTTATTTCTCTGGTTTTCTGTCATAAAAAAAGACATTCTAATTGATAAAATGTGCAACAAATATACCATGAACATTTTTTATTCCTTTCGTAATAGAATTGATAAAGTTTAACCGATACTTTTACTTTGTTTGATTTCTCCCTATCACTGATGAGAGCTTTAAATTGTACGAGATATTCAAGCGTTTATAAGGAATTTAATACGTTCCCGGAATAGAATTCCCGGGCTCTTTCCCGACACTAACCATAGCTTTCATGAATAGTACGCATCGTAAAATTTTAGTAGCAGAACTTATATTCTGATATATTATTTTATTCCAATCCAGACTTATTTGATGTTAAAACAGAATTACCATTTTATCCTAACTTAGTACCACTATAAAATGATGACAATATTATTTTATGAACCAATACTATCTGTTACTACAAATAAAATTGATCTATTTCTACTCACAACACATTTTTGGATCTCGCCAAGAACTTTGATACTATTGGTTCCAAAATTGGAATGATTCTGAGTAACTAAATATCCTGTTTATTACTTGAACAAAGATATTTCATACTAGTGGATGATCTCATGAAAGGAGTAATTTATGCGAACTTTGAATAAATGTGAATCGGTAAACCGTTTTCGGGGGTCAGGTTCAAATATTTGCATCAGTCTTGCTATAAATATGGCCAAGACATGTAATAAATTAAACAGGCCATTAAGCACGTATGAAACCAGTAATTTTTGTAGATTTAGAAGATAATCGTTACATAATTAAAATATAATAAAATTAAAAAACCCGCTTTAAAGGCACTCCTCAAACTTGGATGGGTCCAAACAGGCATTATATTCCGCCAAATATTTGAAGTCATTTAAAAAGTCGAGGCTTAAGAAATAAACTCATTTCCAAGGTCTTCTCTCTTAACATGGTTGCTCATTCAACAAGACACATGGGATCTCCTATTAATACCGTTAATAGGACATCAGGCACTTCGGTGTCTTCCATAGCCTATTATTTACCCCAAGCTCCGCTATCAAACAGTTTTTGCCCCTTTTACACCCTTTCGCCATTTTATGAGTTCAGGTACAATCGTAAAATGCGTTCAACCAGTGTTCTTTGGTCTTGGAATGGATTCACGGAATTGTATGGCGGAAGATTCTAAGGGTGGATTGATGTTGTTTTGGTTTAAATTTGTAGATTTTTCTTTAAATTGATACTGTAGACATGTGATTCTGATTATCACTTGACTGCGTTTTTATGACAGGAAATTGTAGGTAATTTATTTTTAATATCGATAAGTTTGGCTGTAATCTTGCCTGGTGTTCATTAATGATATGGCGAAGACGGAGACGGAGCATGCGTGCCTTGAATGTTTTCACCTGCGAGTTACAAACATCCAGATTGTTCTTATCAGGAAACACAGACTTAAGAGTCTTGGCGTTAAATACCTGGAATTTGGCAGTCAATACTAGCAATTGCGTTTGAGTATGAACCTCTTCGTCCTAGCGAAATCCCAATTACTTTAAAAACGGTCAATCACGGGGTGAGCTTTATAGTATAACTAGATTTGGCAAAATATAGCAGCTTTATTTATGCATCATCACGAACTTAAAGTGACTACGTACGAGTCTATAATAGTGGATCGTTGGATCTGTATTTTTAATGCCAAATACTTTACTATTCTATGCCTAATGCTACTGCTTCACCTGCGTTTGCGTTAACGTAAATGCCAATGGCCAATAACGCGTTAACTAACGCGTTAAAAAATTCGCATTGGAAATTTGTATTTTAACGCGTCAAAACGTTGGCCACATCTACGTAGCATCTCAATTAACGCGCTAATTGACGCGTTAAGACGCAGGTGTAGCAAAAGCATGAGAGAGTATGATTGAAGCTAGTGCTAGCACGCGATGAGTCGGTCAAGGACAAGTTATGTAAGGGCTGTCGGTTCAGTACAAAGAAAGCCTGCGTAAGAATCAATACTTTTCTTGTAAAGATGATAGATATGAATGGATTTGTTCATTGTTTAATATTGTGTGTTTAAGTGACTGAATAACCGCCTGCCTCATCTTGCAAGTTTTCTTAGCAAAAAGGAAATCAGCTAAATGACTATCACTTATGCGGCCATTTTCAATATTCGATCCACACCCATGTGTGGATTCGAATATTACAAATTATTTAATACAAATTATTTTGAGATTCGAAATTCGTGTTTGACATATTTTGTATGGAGCTTATGTCAAAAACGAATCTAATCTTCAGATCTATCTATAACTCGAATATTGAATTTCGTAGTTAGTTGATATCCTTTTTTACAATGGATAGCAGCCAAATAATTTCGTATTGCGTGCTGATGTGTAGCATTTTGTTGTAGCACACTTTTGCCACAATAATCTTATGTTCATTGCGTTCAGCTTTTTTTGATAAATGTCGCGATATTGACAACATAAATATATGTACATAACAACGAAAACTGATTGCACGTATTGGTTGTAGTTTTTTCGATTCTTATACCGGTAACAGTTTGTATGATCTTCAATTGTTTATTCAAGGACTAGGTGTACTATATTGGTTGTTGTTGAGTGTTTGAAATGTTCACTGCGACTGCGTGTAATGGACTTAGCTGACTTTGCATTAAAAGCCTGTATTGTGTTGACAACATAATATCTGATCGTATTCTGAGTGGGATAATCAAATCCAATATGTTAAAAGTCCCCATAGCTAGAACAAGTATAGTGACTGCTTAAATAGTACCGGCTGAACGCACGTGGTTTTGCCATCATACACAACTATGGTTTGCTTTTAAAAACACTATAAATTTTGCTCTCTATTGCAAAAATCCCCATCCATCTTTAATAGACAGAGGTCATCTTATACTGGTTGTTTTACGTTTCCTAAGCAATCTCAAGATTACGTCGATAACGTTTTGTTTTATGTTGACACGTCAGGATCCGATACCAGATTTATTGCAAAACTACGGTAAACAACTTTAATGTGCGGATGGTGGTCGTTTGTTTGAGGAAGAGGTGAATTTATAGGAAAGTAAAGGATGTGGTTTCATTACTGTTTTAAGGAGAAGTCTTTAGAAAGAACAAAATAAAGTCTATATCTATATACAAAAAAATTACGCTACTGTCTGTCTGACAGACAATACTTATATACATAGACTCACGCTTGTTTCCCGGAGGGGTAGGCAGAGACTACGGAACGCCATTTGCTACGATCCTAACATATCTCTCTTGCTTCAATCACAGCTAAAACTAACGGACGCACGAAGCTGAGCTTTGCCATGTATGTTAATTGGAGACCAAGGCGTGCAGTAACAAGAGATTGCCCAAAATTCCCACGGGATGAAGCGTAGGTGCGGCATCCTCTAGTACATGATATAACACACACAAGTAGGTACAACAGATTCTAAATAAGTGATACCTTATAATAAGTATGGAATTGATATTGCAAAAAGAGTCCTGAAATTGACTTGCCGCTTTCTAGTTCAACCGGTTGTTTTCAAATTCAGTACAATAATTTTACTCACGATATACGATGAATGTGTGTGGCCAACTCAAGTTTTGTAGTTTACCTATAAAGGGTGTAAAAAGACCCTTAACGAAAACTAAAACCCCATATTGTACCAATCATTACGAACATTTTTTACTTCGGCACCATAACTGGAAAATTACCATACCATACAACTTTTATAATTAGGTACAAAATCATGGCATATACCCCGCCAACCTATACTATGGATGCCCTGTTCATCCATGTTCATCCATGCCAATTGCGGTTTAAAAAATGTGTGTATTTGAAAAAAACAATAATTTCCCAAGCCTTCAACTCTCACGATTATTGTCTTGAAAGCATTCGAAGCACCGTTGTGCAGTAATGTAAACTGGCTAACGCATCTGCATAGTTGGCGTAGTGAAATAAGCGGTCACCTAGCGCCGAGCGTTGTGGGTTCGATCTGAGAAACCCTTTGTAAGATACACAAATTGCTGTTCCAAGTCAGAGTGTGCTTTGTGTCAGTTGTTTGTATGTTTGTAAAAGCCCCCAAGAATTATTCCTAGTGCGGGCGGTGACTTTAAAAATTCACAATAATACCACACCAAGAAGTGACCTCTGCCAGGGTTGCTTGACTTTTTCGAATGGGAAGTTTTCATATCGCAACTAGCAAGTGGCATATTCGATAAGACAAAATAACATTTTCTCACGAAACCTTTGGCCCCTTCTAATAAAAATCTCAGCCGCTATAAAATCACATTTCCTTTTTCTTTCTTCATAATTCTCGCGAGGGACATAAAAAACTTAAAGTGGTCAAACTTAATCTAGACAAATATCAAAGTTATATTAGTTTCCATTGTCCAATTTCATATCTGATCTTAACGCGAACTCTGGGTTATTGGGTTTCTTAGTTTAGTGGTAGTTGTAAATCATCTTTCAACAATCGTTTAGATCTATTTCCGTGAATTTTCTGTTGATTTTATAGGAGATTGTGAATGCGAAGGTTTGATTATCAGGTCTAGTATATAATTGGAAAGCTGGGAATTTATGAGTGTGCAGAATGTACTGCCAGTAGGGACCAGCATACTGCTTTTCAGAAAGTATTAGGTTCAAGCGCTGCTCGCACACAATTGACCTTTCAAACATCATAGTTTATAACATTTCAATCTATCGCTTGCGAATAAAAACGTAAGGAAACTTGCACATCTAACTAGTTCTCCATAATGATTGATGATGAGAAGAGACTTGTGCCCCGTAGTAGGGCAGTTGATATACAGGGCTTATGATTTTATAATTTGGCTAGCGTTATGAATTATGGCCTAGGCGTTCCCTTCTTATAGTAAGAAATGGTGCGTTTCCAAAAGCGGTATAGGTCATAAATATGGCTATTATTAGATACTTTAGCTATAAACCTAATATAATAACACAAGTTTGTGATTGTGTAATTTTGATATTCCGCCAAGAGATTTAAATAAATATTGTAAACAGATTGTTTATTACACAGGGTCTGCCCACGCTTCCAGACAGAAAATAAAAGTTGTGACCTTTGTATGACAATACCTTTGTATAATAAATAATAAACAATTTGCGTAGGTGGTGATATCGTATCCGAAATACTCACATTCTGGTTTAAACTAACAAATGTGGCCTTTGACAAATTAATTTGATTTTTCTACACTGTCAGATCTATCTGCGAGGTTTGGATGTTGCTAAATAATACATTTAACGTATATTACCTGTGCTTTTATTAATAAGACGAACGAGAAATAAATTCGAAGTTATAGACGAAGAACCTTACAAGTTAGAAGACATTATTTTCATTGGTGGATTGTCTAATACAATACTCATCCAGTACTTTAAGCGCTTGGCTTGCCGTGTTTTGCCGGTCGGCAAAATTAAGCAACTCTTGCACATGTCGCAGCTTGGATGGATGACCGCGTGTAGCATTTGCATCAGAGAGGGTTAGCGTGCTTTGGGGGGCACGTAAAGCGGTCGGTCCTTGTCTCAGGACAAGAAGTGTAAGGCCATTTTGGGGGCCTCGGTGCGGTCTAAAAACTCCAACAAAGTTGGCCACACACTCTCAACAAAAGAAAATAAAACAAAAGGGAAGATATATAAATAGGAAGGGATATCTTTCGACGGGACAAAACTGTGATTCATTAAGTAAGTTATTATATAGAAAAGATTATAAGGCGATATATCCATAATCTTCTAAGTTCAAAAAAAACCTAGTATAACGTGCCTCAAAACACCCCTTAGATTCCATACAACGCCATATTTGAATGGCATTTCCGAGTGAATTTGAATGTGGTACGTGTATCCGGTATCTCGTTAGGTCGTATTGTTGCCAGCCACATAATTCAGACCAATAGCTGCTATTTCGGAGGCGAGCCACGATTGACGCCGGCAAGTTTATTAATGTACTGGGTGTTATATTCAATTGGCGTATGACGAACTTACTCTCGACGCTGAACCTTGAGGCACTGAAAGGACGTTCAGAAATTATTTACAGATAAACATTTATACATGTTTGTTCACGTTTTTACGCTCTCACTTTGCGAAAGTAGCACTTAATTTAATTTACAATCACTACCTAATTTATCTGTTAATTCTACGTCCACAAGCGTTGTCGTTGCGACGTAAGTAAGTATATTTCGTCTTAAATTTTGACTTCTGATTTGAATGTTCAAAAAATAAACATAGTTTTTCTTATCATTGCTCACCCAGTCTGTTAAGTTGTAAACATCGTAGGCAATTTAAATGATGAGGCATTTTAGAAACATAGTACATTTGTTAGAATTAAGGAATATTGATAAGTCATTTAATTTTGTATAATAAGCTAAGTTGACGAAACCCTGCTTCGAAGAGCTCCTATTTTTGGGTGTAAATTGAACGAAAACCCAATATAACCTTTTAATTTTTTACAATTTCTTGCAGAAAATTTATTAATCTACCAAAATTTGTAAACTGTCGAAGCCTTTGTATAATGCCAAATTATACAATTTGTCTGCAACATATACATAATTTTAAAAACTCATAATACAGATTGTATTCATTGGTCATCCATTCAAATCCCCTCTTCTTCCCAAACAAAATCTACGCAGCCATTCCCATAAACATCATAAACAAGACATAAAATAATTTTATGTCTACCAAAATAAACAGCGCAAAGCGATCGTCTATCAAAAGTCTGTTTACAAGGTTACATTCGAAGATGTTAATTATTTTATGGTGCTTAACCTTTAAGGGGGTTAATTGGCAAATATATCTTTAAGGGACAATCATTGTGAGGAGTAATGTTTTGTTTATTTGTTAATGTCTTTTTTAGAAGGTGATGGTGTAAATAAACAGCCTTCATGTCAAATATTGAATCATATATTTTAAAGAAGTGTGCCAATGTTGATGGTTTTTATTTATTATTTGGCTAAATGTGTGTGGATATAGTAAAACTGAACGATGGATATTGCTATCCCTTTGGATTGCGGAGATAAGTCCAGCAATCTCACTGTGGAAAAGCTAATATTGAGTCAAATCCGGCTAGGCTATAACTGGGTTAACGCTAGGACGGTGATGATATGCGGTTATAGCAAAGTTTTACTATTAATAATAATACAAAGGGACACATGAAAATTCGTAAAGATGAAACGGTTTAAAGGAAACAATTTCAACATACAAAACACAACAGCTACGACGGCGACGTAGCACATCTACGACCACTTACATCGTAGCTCGTAGCTAGTTCTGAAATAAAAATCTGCACACGATATTTTCATAAACAAGTTGGTAGCTAATTTTATTTCTGAGGATAAACAAGGTCAATACAGTACAGTAAGCAAGGTATACGATGTTATTTTCTAGACTGGACGTATATCAGCTAACACACTTGTGTTTATAGAGAGATGAGGTCTCATAATGAGGTTTTAATTTTTAGTGTTAAAAACGCGAAAGTTTGTGTGCATTTTTTAAGCTAAAGCTACTAAACGGTTTTTGATGAAACTTTACAATAACATAGCTTTTAGATCAGAATAACACAAGTTACATTTACCCATAGTAACGAATGAGGAAGATAATTGTGAAAGTGGGATAAGTATGGAAGAGATACGATATGCATTGAAAAGTATGAAGGTGGGTAAAGCTGCGGGATATGACAGGATATCTGCTGAAATGCTCAAGGTAGGCGAAGGCGTCACTGCAAGCCTGCTGTATCTACTGTTTAATAAATGTTGGCGGTCCGGTCGTGTACCAGGTGACTGGAACAAAGCCGTTATTGTGCCACTGTACAAGGGCAAAGGGTCACAGCAGGAATGCAAAAATTATCGCGGTATCAGCCTCCTGAGTGTTGTTGGCAAATTGTATGCAAAGATACTGATTGAAAGAGTGATTTCTGAAACGGACAGTAAAATTTGGGATGTGCAAGCGGGATTCAGAAAGGGAATGGGATGTACGGATCAAGTCTTTTCCTTAAGGTGCATTGCAGAGAAAGTCTTAAGTAAACACCAGAAGGTTTTCTGCGCCTTTATTGACCTGGAAAAGGCTTATGATCGAGTGGTGAGGGATGAACTTTGGTCAACACTTTCTGTGTATGGAGTGAGCAGCAGTCTGATACGGGCACTTGAATCCTTATATAGGGATTCAAGTGCCTGTGTCAGAATAAACGGGGCCTACACGGACTGGTTTAACATTGATCGTGGTGTTAGACAGGGATGTGTAGCGTCTCCTTGGCTGTTTAATCTGTTCATGGATAGTTGTTTGACCGTTCTGAAAGAGTCTGAATGTGGATTAAGAATGGGTGGGTCAGTGTTTAAGACCCTGCTATACGCTGACGATCAGGTTCTATTTGCATCGTCAGCGTTGGATTTGCAGCAGATGGTCACCACGATGAATGAAGCGTATAAGAAGAAAGGTATGAAAGTGAATGTTAACAAAACCAAAGTCATGGTCATAGAGAGGGATGATAGTGTAACTGAATGTGAAGTAATGATAGGAGATGAAAAAGTGGAGCAAGGGAACGAGTTTGTGTATTTAGGGTCTTTGTTTACGCGAGATGGAAAATGTGAGGGAGATATTGAAAGGAGAGTGAAAGCAGGAAATTGTGTGAATGGCGCCTTACAGTCCATCATCAGCAATGATATTATCCCAAAGCAAGCTCGCCTTGCTATACTGCAGGGAGTTTTGGCGCCAACACTGATGTATGGTAGTGAATCATGGGTATGGCAGAAGAAGCATGAAAGTAGAATCAATGCTGTGGAGATGAGAGCTTTAAGGAGTATGTGCGGAGTAAGGCTGATTGATACAGTGAAAAACAGTGTGATACGAGAGAAGTGTGGTCTAAAAGAAGATGTAGTGACAAAGGTTGAAAAAGGAATGTTGCGTTGGTTTGGACATTTGGAACGGATGGATGAAAGAAGGAATACGAAAGGAGTGTATCGTGCGAGAATGAATGGAAATGTCGGAAGGGGACGCCCTAGGCGGACGTACGCCGACCAAATAGGTGACGTACTGAAAAAGGGCCAAATTAAAAGTACCCATAACCGACGCGCATGCATGATGAGGTTAATGAATGTCGAGGAAGCGAAAGAAGTATGTTTGAACCGAAGCATGTGGCGTTCTATAGTCTCTGCCTACCCCAATGGGAGACAGGCGTGACGATATAGATAGATAGAGACATTTACCCAGGTATTGACACCTACGCAATGATATAATTTTATTACTTCATTAATTTTATTAATAATCTGTAAAGAAGCTGGGTTATCTTGGGAGAAATTATTCACAAGGCGAAGTTGATTACCTATTATCATATGGAGTTAATTCTATTATTTGTATGGTTAATCACCAAGAGCTTTAAGGCCAAGACCGATTATAATGTCTATGACTAAGATAGTAACGACTTTCGAACGGTTCGAATATTTACATACTAGAGATACATATTTGACATATCTTGTATGGAGTTTATGCCAAATATGTATCTTTATATATATGTGGGTGTAATATTTACACTTCTGCCTACGCCCTCGGGGATACAGGCGTGAGACTATAAATAAAAAAATAAAATGCATCTTTAGTAGTTTTGGTGCATAGGGTGCCCACCAACAACTTAGGGTCCCAAGCCAACCTCACCTGCAAGTGGTGCACCTGCCGATCAACAGACGAGGCTCTGGCAAACAAAATGTCCCAATAAGCGGCAATAGGCTCGCCACCTATTACGTGGGATCAAAACACTGGCGAAAAGTGGGCGTTTAATATGCCTCTGCCTACCCCTTCGGGGAAACAGGCGTGAGTCTATGTATGTATGTATGTATGTAGTTTTGTTCATTCTTTCAACTAGATGGAAAACTGCCTCCGTGGTCCAGTGGATAACATCAGCGTATGCTGATCGGATCTGTCTGTTCCCGTCTGGTCTCGGGTTCGATTCTCAGGTCAGGCAAAGTATTACTGAGTTTGCCCAATTCTCAGTAGCAATCTGGCAATGTGCACGGTAACGGCAATAGGCTCACTCTCTATTACGTGGGACTAAAAATTTATGACATGGCGATATGTGGGTGTAATATTACGTATCGGCCTACCTCTTCAGGAATATGAGCGTGACGGGAGACATATAAAATATACAAGGAGAAATCACAGAAACAGATTCTTTGTAATTATTTAATATACATACATATACATGTACATATACCAACAGACTGCCATGCAGAGGGTATCGGGTTCGAATCCACGGGGTGCACCAATGACTTTTCGGAGTTATGTGCGTATTGAATTGTTAATTATCGCTTGTCCCGTGGCTCGGAGAGCACGTTAAGCCCTCGGTCCCAGTTGTCATGAAGATCTTTGACAATCGTACTGACACGGCGTCAGTATCTTCTAAAATAAACTGATCTAAACCATGGAATATCGCTATCCCTTCGGGTTCTGGAGGTCAGACAGGCAGTCGCTCCGTGGAAAAGCTAATATTAAGCCAAATCCGGTTAGACTAGTAAGCAGACCCCAGATTGAAACGGGGATAACGCTTAGAGGATGTTGATGATGACATACATACATAGTCGGACGCCTATATACCCAAAGAGGTAGGCAGAGGTATGTTGCTATACCCTCTTTTCGCCAGATTTATTTTAGTCCCACGTAATAGGGGGCGAGCCTATTGCCGTATCGGGCACATTACCAGACTCTGTGCTGCTACTGAGAATTTCGTAACGGAAAAACCCAATAACACTTTGCCAAAAAAAACAAATAATAATTTAATATTGGTCTGTATATAAAGGTTTTATTAACATAGCTAGGATATAAACTTAGAATAATATTTAGTTGAGCTTTATTAGGTCGAATAGATCACCTGTGTCATTGAGCTGTCCTGTAACATGAGACGTTTACGTAAAACTAATGAATGATGTCTAGACATACACAGTAGTAGTAAACAGTGATTGTATATTTGTTTAGCTATTACAAATAATAATCTGTATAATATGTAATCTCATAGCGAGACTTGGCTTGCCATTCGTAACAGATCGGCAAAGTTAAGCAACGCTTGCACAGGTCACCACTTGGATGGGTGACCGTCTATGGCATTTATATCTAAGCACTACCGTGCTTCGGAGGGCACGAAAAGCTGTCGGCCCCGATTCTTGTCTAAGGATGAGGATCGTCAGGCCATGTTGGAGGCCTTCGGGCTGTCTGAAACTCAGATACCGGAGTTGGCCACACACTCACACCAAAAAACAAAGCCAAAGCAAACACCTGTTTATATTAAATTCTTGCGTTACTGACTGACTAACAGACAAACGCAACTATTAAGCGCATGAAGCTGTTTGGTATGTATGTTCCTGTATAGTAACTTTATAAGGCAAGTGTTAATGGGACAGGACGAAGGGGAAGACCTATGCGTACGTTCTCTGACCAGATCGGAGACATCTTAAAAAAAGGACACGTCAGAAGTACCCTAAACAGAAAAGCATGCATGAAAAGCTTGATGGGAGTGAATGAAGCAAGAGAGATAATATATGTCAGGATCGTTGCAAATGGCGTTCCGTAGTATTTGCCTACCCCTCCGGAAAACAAGTGGTGAGTCTATGTATGTATGTATAGTAACCTTGAGATCAAATGAAAAACCCAACATTTAAACCTAGAATGAAAACGTCCAGTCACCAATGTATAGTATGCCAAATCCTTTATTTACTCACACAATGCTATTGAAGATATAAGAGCTTATATATGAGCTTTGTCGCTATGTAAAAAAATGTGAGAGTTCACAAACATAACCTTTTATTTGTTAAAATACCACTCCCGCGCTATGACTAAATACTGTTTCACGGAGGAATTAAAAACATACGAATAACGGAAACAATGAACACCCAGACAAGATACAACAAATATTTATGAATCGTTCAAAGTGTTGTCTCGTGTAATAAATACAATTGTATTGAAAACTCCTCTTTTTCAACACAAGTAAAAACAAGCTATCTTAACAAAAGATATGCTTAAAATAACATAACTTCACACCTTTCTCCCCGAAGGGGTAGGCAGAGGTGTATTACACACCCACACTTCGCCAGTTATGTTTCGGGCCCAATGTTATAGGGGGCGAGCCTATTGCCATCTACCGGGCGCATTGTTAGGCGAGCGATAATTAACCTTTTTAAAACATACATTACTTCGAAAAATCAGAGGTGTGTGCCCGGGATAACTGGGGATCGAACCCGAGACCATCGTCCCAGCAGTCCGTTACGTACACTACTGAGCTATCGCCGCTAATAATACAATTGAATTGAAAAACTCCTCTTTTATAAAGTCAATTCAAAACAAGCTATCTTAAAAAAAGATATGCTTAATATTTGTTAAAATACCCGGCTATAAAATTATTTTACGCTCTCAAACGACTAAACTCTAAACTTCTGTACCCTAACTGTAATATTTGTGAATTACTGATGGTAATACCACAGTCTAATAATCCAATACCTATTAAACTGAAACTGTCCATATCAGATGATATTGGTACTAAATTTCATTATCATACAACGTACTGAGTATGTAATCAAAGGCTGTGTTTACAGAGAGTAGTTTTAAAATAGACTTTATGGAACGAATCTTAGGTTTTTAAAATAGATTGCACGGATAATATGTGGTGAATCTATAATGATAAAGATTGTATGTATGGCGTAGTGGTTTATTAGTCGCTTAATTACGCGCTGGTTTTGGCGTCGCGTCTGGTGGTTTCTTCGCATACTTTGTGTTCATTGAGTTGATGTGCTGTTAAGTCTACTACGCTACCATACTTACACACTACTTAACATTACAAATAATTGTTGGATTTACTATTAAGTCATATTTTTATATACAGTCGAAACGGAACCCAATATTATCAAAATATTTTTGTCATGTTAAACATAAAAGTAAAAAACAGTAATACTTGAGAACTACAGAATGTTTTGAGAAGAGATATGATTGAACAGAACACACTCTATGAGCAGATTGAACCCTTATTACAACATAGCAGCAAGGCAATCGTTTTAACCATTGTGCCACCTAAACCGCCAACCTCTATCATACATAATTTTTTGTACGTAGAACCTCTTACCCAACGAATCGGAACACTTTTTACACCAGACTTATTTAAAATTCTAACCTACCCTCCAATGTGTCCATACCCTTACTTAGTGTGCACGTCACCCTTAACGACGTCACGTCCGCCCTGACATCTAGCGGCCGAAACTTATGAACGATGATCTTTGCCCAGATGGGACGGTAAAATTTAGTGGCACGATTTATTTGAAAAATTCCACGACCTCTGCTTGGGACGGCATGTTAATATGGGACGAATAATTATACTTATATTATTATATGGGGTATGAAAAATATTTTTGGGTCTGAAATGCCTGATGTGAGTGAGAGTGGTTGTAGCAGGCGATATATTTTATGAGAAGTGTATTTTATAATGACTGCACGGTTGGCGTTGTGGTTTAAGCAGCACCCTCGCCGCTTGACACTGCGCCGAGTGTTGTGGGTTCGATACCCACTAGGGTATCGAACCCACAACACTCGGCGCAGTGTCATCAACACTTTGTGTTACCGTAAATTGTTGTTTCAAGTCTGGGTGTACTTTGTGTCCGTTGTTCGCAAATGTATTGTAGTTGCGATTTTTACGGCCTAGTCACAAAATCGGTCTAAGCGGCGAGCGGCGCGACAGGGGCGATGTACATGGCGCGTTTACTCTGAGGTGGCCGCGCGTCGCGTCACAGTTAACGCGCCATGTACTTACATCGAAAACGCTTGCCACTGCCGCCCGCCGCTGTAGGCCGTGACCGGGCCGTCAGACAGCTTGTCTTAGCAGATTGGCCATTGGTCGTGTTTGCTATTAGCCGATATCTGCACCGTATAGTTACTTATCATAATGATCAATTATTCGTTTCATGGTTGGTATTTACGATGATAGCTGTAAGTTCGATTCTCGCACGGGACAACGTTTTATTTGTTGCACAAATTGCTGTTTCGAGTCTGTGTATTCTTTGTGTCCTTTGCTCTTAATACCTCTAGCTAAGCAGTCTGAGTCGACAAATCCCCTGCGTCAACCGTTCTGCCACTGCAAGATGTCTCGCTAAAAAAAAATTTCATACATGTTGATCTTATCCTTCGCTCTTTTAGTCACACGAGCGGAAAAACGACACTTTAAGTTGCACGAGCCGTTGCGTTGGAGTCACAGGCATAAACTAGTAAAATATAATTTCTGACAAAACCCGTAACCCACGCAAACACACAAAGAAAGAACAAAATATTCCCAAAACATTCAACACAATTACTTATTTCTATCACAACAACCTATCCCTTCTTATCCCTTCAACTTCTAAAGATATTTCAACCGCAAATGGATATCAGGTTACTAATTAAAATAAATCATTCTGACTGAAACCTAGCTAATTAGAGAGCCCTCGGTCGTATTATTAATTACAAAACTCAGGCTTGGCTAATTTATTTGCTTCTGAATATTTTGATTTAGAATAAAAGTATTGAGTCATTGTTTTAAATATTTCGTGAAATGAAATAAGATTGATGAGTAGTTGTTGATATAAGGAAAATATTGCGTGATGAAAATGACAAGTTGGAGAGCACTATTGATGTCGAAAGTTGAAGAAAAATGTCTTTGGGTCTGGGTCACACGTCAACGGATTACTAGTGAACGGGTACCTGGGAGTAGTCTGCAGGGACTGGCCGGCTCTGAACTTTAGCCCAACTCTATCTAAAGATTAATTATATCCTATTGTAGTGCATAGTCGCCCCTCTTCGTTTTCACATATTTATTTTATTTTGTTTGCACTTTAAAAGTGACTATGGCCTCTGAGTTTGTGTCGGATGTTGTTCTCAGGGTAGTGAAGTAGGAAACACCTGTCTCATCTGGCTTTAAAAAAATACTGATTGTTTTAGTGTTTTTTTGTAAAACTATGAATCAATAAATATTTTTACTTTGACTTTTATTGCGGCAGCATTTCGCATTCCACTGCTGGACTTAAGCCTCCCCTAGCTTGCTTCACAGAGTCAGTAGAAGTATTTGGCCTACCGATAGCCGAGTGGAGAGACAGACAGGCTGCTACACAGAGGGTCTCGGGTTCGACTCCACGGCACGCACCAATGACTTTTCGAAGTTAAGTGCGTATTTAATTGTTAATTATCGCTTGCTTATCGGTTAAGGAAAACATCGTGAAGAAACCTGCATGTCTGAGAGTTCTCCTTAATGTTCTCGAAAGACATCTGAAGTCTACCAATCCGCACTTGGCCAGCGTGGTGGACTATGGCCTTACCCTTCTCATAGTGAGAAGAGGCCCGTGCCCAGCAGTGGGACAGTATATAGGGCTGATGTGATACCACGCCGACCTGAGACTTCGGGTTGATGTCAAGTTTATCATCTGTTTGCGTAGATTTTATTTGCGTCGTGTAATTTCTTTTGGCGCCTCTTACAGCACTCACGAAATGAAATTGAGTTGTGACATGTAGTATTGTTAATTTCTCACCCCACGGAAAGTAGGTACAAATACGTGTTTTTAAATAATAATACGACATAAATTATTTGTATGCCATAACCGGTTGCTGACTGATGAAAGGAAACACCATGAAGAAACCTGCATGTCTGAGAGTTCTCCATAATGTTCTCGAAAGACATACCTAAATAATGCTAGCCTGCACTTGATCAGCGTGATAAACTTTGGCCTATTTTTTATGTTTCTTTATAGACTCACGCCTCGCCTGTATCTCCGAAGAGGTATGCCAAGGTGTATTATTACACCCAAATTTCGCAATATTACATAGGTATGCATTAATAAGCTTTTTGCTGTTACCGGACATATTGCCAGACTCCGTGCTGCTACTACGGAATAAATCAGTAATACTTTTGTCCGACTCGGAAATCGAACTGCCAATCAGCAGGCGCGTACGCTACCCAAGAACCACGGAGGCTGTCTATGGCTTAACTTCTCTCATAGTGCAAATAGGTCCATTCCCAGCATTGATATACATATCTTGGATTATTATGCGACACTGCGACTATCACTTACCAGTTTATCTTTGTTATAAGCGACAACACTTACCTCGTGTAAATTTATTAATTTACTTCTACGAAGCTGCGAAGTCTACACAAAGACAGGTACAAATTATTTCATTTTTATTTTTTTACCGTTACGGACTCTGTTTTGATAAAGTGCCTTTTGTTAAAAAAAATGTTGTTTACTTTTTGTGGCCAGTTTTTGCTGTCAACGATATAATAGTTTAGCGTCGTTTAAGTCTGAATTGTTAATTTTTGCTTGTTCCATGCTTGGGAGAGCATGTTTAGCCCTCGGTCCCGGCTGTTATGCAAATTGTTGACTCTCGTTATGAAGTGTAAGTATCTTTTACTGAAGCTGATCTAAAGTGACGGGATATCTCTATTCCTTTGAGTTGCCAAGGTCAGGTAGCAGTCAGTCTGTTGTAAATTTTAGCTAGGTGATATTCTGTCCAATGTCCAATATAATTTTATTTTTGTCTAGCCAAATAGGTAGAAAGAGGGACAAGGAAAGTCTTTGATTAATTTCAGAGGCGCAGTAGCAAAATACTTCACACTACTGAACTGAACCGAAAAGTGCATTATTTAGATACTCAAACATTCTCATACGCACGTGAGAACGGACGCATCTAAGCCAGTATGCATTACGGCTACTAATTCTCACTCCACTCACACATACACATCACCTACACACACACACACACACATATGTGGCTAACTTGTAAGAGCGGTTGATGACACAGCACTTTCAGTGCAGTCCGACCGACACAGAGTTGGATTAGTACTTGGTTCTAGTACTAAATGCACTGGGTATTTAGTATTAAGTGTTGTAAGACCGGATACAACGGTTTTGTGGGATACAGAGCAAGGTTCCTTTACGATGTGCTATAAACCGAGCATTGTGTTTCAAAAGTATAGTAAATTAAGGTAGAACAATATTGTTCGTATGGGGAAAGATAACGAACATTAAGTGTTTCTACTTCCTTACATTCCGTGGGTGTCTTTGGGGTGACTTAAAAATATTGTGAGTAACATAGGAAAATACACGAAGCAAATAATAACTTTGGAAAGAGGTGGAGAACTTGACATCAAACCTATACAAATACGTCTGACCTGACTGAGTGTCCAAATTCTGCTCTTAAGATTGCTCAATGCTATGGGGACGCAGAAAAACAGACTGGGCAGTAATATGTTGAATTTAAGGAGAAATGGCTTTTGCGTTCGTCTCTTTTTATTTTCATCAAAGAGATCATAAATACACGGGTCAACAATAAAATACTAGAACAACTGTATAGGCTAAGAACTATTTTAAACTTGATAATGCTTTTAGTGCCGTGTGGTTGACGGCATAGAATACAAGTGTCACCACCCCCTATCTTCCCGTGGGTGTCGTAAGAGGCGACTAAGGGAAATTTCTTCAAAGATTTCCAGCCCATTGATTCATACTACGAAACTACGGAGGCATACTCTACTCGTGGGTTAACTGACCAAGCTTTGAAATACTGGTAAATTGCACACCGGTTATGGCAAACAATGTTGTGAATATGAACAAGTCTATTGAATTATTTAACACGTAAAACCACACATACTTTTAACGATGAATCTTAAATATAAGAAAAAAGTAATATTAGTGTAGATAAATATTTTTATATATATTTATAGACACATGCCTGTATCCCCGAAGGGATAGATGGAGGTGTAATATTACAGCCACATTTCGCCATCAGATTTTTTTAGGTCCCACGTAATAGGGGGGAGAAAAAACTCAGAAACACTTTTGCCCGAAAAATTAAAAGAAAAATCTTTTAATTAATCTTAAAATTAGCTATTTATTTTATTAAAACTGTTCTTGGACAAGTGTTTACTAATTTTATTATTTATACAAATTAACTGACAATTGAATTCAATCATAGCGATATCTCAGTTGCAACCCGGAGCCGCTTACTACTTCTTTTTCACAGAGCGTCCGCCTCTCTGACATAAAAAAACTATACGAATTATAAAACATAGTCCCCTTTTCTTCCTGTCTGTCTGTATGAACGCGATAAACTAAAAAACTTTCGAACTTATTTTTGCAAGACTTTCTTGTTGTTACATTCAAACTAAAAGACCTTGACGTATGTTTTTAATCTATGTAAAAATGAATCACTGAAATGTTTGTACGCGCATAACTTCCAAACGGCTGTAACAAATTTGATAAATCTTTCTTTTATGTGTTCGTTATAGTCAGAAGAAGTTTTATATGAAAAAACAATGCAGGCATACAGGTATTTAAAAAAATGGCGGTACGAAGTTCACCGAGTCAGCTAGGATTTTGTAATTACTTAAGTTTTCGTTGATTTAAACGAACCGTGATGATGTCAAAACCACATAAAATAGGACGTGATAAAATCCGTAAATAAAAATAAATCACTAGGTAACCTTAACTTGTATAAGAGGCTTACCACTGTTCTTATTAAGTAAGTTAATTAATCAAATAGATTTGCTGACTGCAGCTTAAATAAGTGGGTCAACTGGGCTACCAACAACGTTTCGGCATATCGATACAAAACATCTATATCTGTAGAATCTCGATCTCAGATCGTAAATGCCACTCCCGTGGGAGAACCATAAAATTAAAAATGAATGGAGTCATTAAACTAAGCAGAACTTGTTCTATGGGTACTAGACAATGGCTAAAGATACATATATCTGAAGATACACTTATTTCTCCAATGTTTCGGTTTGGGTTTTCCCAGCCGTGGTTATGGGATAATACCAGCAATCCGGGAAATAACTACGTAATTGAAACCAATTTCCTATACTTACATATTAAAACGCATATTTATAATAGCAGCATTGTCTAAATAGGTAACATATTTCTGGTCAAACCTTCGTCTTCAAAGTCATCAAATTCCTAGTCCGAAATCCAACCACAATACCTAAATACATATTTATATATCTGCACACATCTTAGCATTCCTTACGCATGTCTTTACGTAGGGTTCTCCCCACGCAATTCAATACCTAACCCCAACATTCGTGGTCAACCACAATAGGTATGAAGTCTATTGATCGGATAACCGTTGACAATAATGGCCGAAGGTTTCCCCTATCGAATAGAGGTGAGCCCCAAACGATTTATAAATAATATACCTAATTCGATTCAAGGGTTGGTTATGTTCGGTTTATTTGGAGATTTGAGATGGTCACTTATGTCTTTGGTGTAATTTATATTGGTGAGAAAATGAGAGAGCGTAGAAAAAAATCTTCTGAACATACAAAGTATTTAAAGAAGTTGTCCAAACAACTTCTTTAAATACTTTGTATGTTCAGAAGATTTTTTTCTACGATGAAGAACAAGTGGATTGCCACTTTTGCAACTTTTGAATGTGTCAGCAGTTAGAATACCACAAAGTGTTTATAATTTAAGATTCTGACTTTAAAAGAGTGGCATGAGTTTCTTTCTGGCTTTTCTCTTAGCCATACCATCTCGAAACTGCTTCTTAAAAAAAACGTTCGTAATTGCCTTGTAAAATATGTATGGGAATTTGAACTTGCAAGATTTCAAATCAATCTAGTTGTGCCAATCAACAGGACAGTTTCCTGGTACACTTCAACAAAAATCACTAAATGGACGGCCACATAAATCGCTATTGTGATCAAGAATATGGTTGGCGTGAATTTAAATCCGGTATTGATCAATCACCGATTAGATATTTACATTATATGGTAAGTACTACATTTTCAATGACGTAAACTTTCTGCACTAATAAACATTTAAATTTCAAACATTTAACAACTATTTGACGACCGGTTGGCGCCGCGGGAGTGTAAGCGACTGCTACGCCGAAGGTCGCGGGTTCGATTCCCGCTCAAGTCAAACATTTGTGTGCATGAACATGGATGTTTGTCTTGGTCTGGGTGTTTCTATGTATAATATGTATGTATTTACAAAAAAAAAAGTATATATGTATGTTTATCCATTATCTAGTACCCATAGTACAAGCTTCTGCTTAGTTTGGGACTAGGTGGTGTTGTGTGAATGTGGTAGAATATTATTATTATTATTATTCTCTTTATTTCAACCTTTTCTCATAATGATATTTTACATTTCTATGTTATTTAGAAAAAACAAATATACAAATATAAAATAAAATTACGGGGCTCACCGGTATCGGGTGCAGGGACCAAGCTACCGGTGGTTAGGGCTCCAGAGAGAGGAACCTCCTGACGATACGAGCCGTGGCCAGCAATACTGCCTTCTGTATAGAGGACTTAATCCAGCCGTCTAAAGCGAGCCTCTTGAGGTGGTGATCGAGGCTCTTGGCAATGAGACCATTAACTGACACGACTATCGGTACAATGATCGCCGAGTCCACATCTCACATGTCGACAATCTCGTGAGCCAAATTCAAATATTTTATTTGTTTATCTTTCTCGGCTTTCACGAGTGGTAAGCACCGTGCGTGGGTTTAAACCGTAGACTCGGTGTAGCAGTCCGTTGGTGTTTCCACTGGGCTATCGCTGCTTTATTTAATAAAATCATAGGAACCCATTTGCCAGACAGTAGAAAATCAATTATGTATCACATATTATACACGGGACAGGGAAACTAACAAAAATAATCCTGACCTCTCTTCTCTTTGAATAGCATTCATGTCACATTAAGTTAAAACAAATACAATTCATGTCAAATAAAGATTTCATACGATATCCAAATCAGCTTACGTGAGCAAAACAGAAAATGTAAATTTTAAAATCTACAAGTAATTTTGTAGATAAAGTCTGGAAAATGATAAGAAAACATTATAGTAAGAATAGCAATAAATATTCTCGTATTGCGACTTGTCCGGAGCATGAGCATCTCATTTGAATATTTCTTTATTGGCTACTGCTACTGAACAGTAAGGCTAGATTAGTGTGGAATAGGAGTTTAAATTATAAATTTTAACACTATATTTCTTTATAGGAATTTAAAATTACATGGTAACATTACTTTTACATTTTCCTACGCGATATATACCACGTACCTTTGCTTGTTTCGAATAACCGATATTATATTTAGTTCGGGCTTGTATATATTATCGTAGGTAGTTCGAGTACACTCGTTTACTTATATTTTTATGCGCTGTAAAAATTAATTGTTGTTTTATTGATGTTTCTTGTGAGATTGGTCGTCGTGGCTGAAATTCGGTCAGGTGTAGATTAAATATGACTCAAAAATATGTTAAAAGAATAACAATTAATTATTTATTTAACTATTATTTTTGACGGCGCATGTGGCTTAGTAGTTTGTGCGGTCGCCTCGCCGTATTGTGGATAGTATTATGAGTTCGAACGACACGAGAGATCATTTTTATAATCCACAATTTTTTTATCTTTGTATCCGTTGATTGAATTTTTATATAGTCCACGACAATAGAAGATTTCAGATAAGTGCGGCAGTCGTGTCTAAAAAAATTGTACCATCAAGATTAATAGCAATTAATGTTTTAGTGTAATAACTACTGGTAAACCAATAAATTAATTAATTAATTTAGGCAATTAAATATTTGGTATGAACATGGAGTACTCTGAGAATCTGTCAAAATAAGGCCGTAAGCAGCGACTTATTTAACAAATATATTTTCAAATATCGTTTTCCATACTTTACAGCACACATTACAAATCGGTTGCTCAGCGGGGCAATATCTAGTTGGTCGAATAATCATTTATCGGTTTCCTATTTTACAAGAGTCTCTCTACCTTATAAAAGGAATTTTTCATTTAAAAAGTTAACCTTTTACCAGGTGAACGACTAACATAAATACAGAGTAATATACTAATTCTTAGAGAGCCGCAGTGTTTTAAGTACGCTCTTTGAAAATAATGTAGCGGGCTTACTATGGTTTGGGCATTTATAAACCGCCTGAAGGCCTCCGACATGGCCTGACAAGTCCTGAGACAAAAACCAGGACCGTGACAAAAACCTGGACCGTATTTTTTTACGTACCCTCGTAACGCTCTGAAAATGCCACTATAGGAGGTCACCCATCCAAATGGTGATTTTTGCAAGTCTTGCTTTACTTTAACGATCTATTGTAAACAGCAAGTCTAGTCACGCTACATAAAGAAAGTAACATTAATATTAGACCACAGAAATGTCAGCAGAACTTATCTTAGCTAGGCGGTATCCACAAGCGCCAATAAAAAACTTTCAAAGTCTAATATAACATTATCCCACTAAAGCACCTACGTTCTAATTTTAGAAGGAAAATAAACCGGTCAAGTGCGAGTCGAACTCGCGCACCGAGGGTTCTGTGCAAACCTGTAGTATATATAATTATTTAAAAAAAATGTGATGTAACAATAAATTTACGGTTGTCGCAATTTTTCCTTTATCTGTGCTATAAGACATTGCTTTGTACCAAATTTCAAGATTCTGAGTTCAAGGGAAGAACCCTGTAGGTTTTGATTCCCTTGCGATTAGTTGCGAGAAAATAAGCGGCTTAAATTGCTGTTTCTTTTTATTGCGTTGACATAGAAGTTTGATTTCGTTACAGCTTAAAGGTATTATACACCTGATTATTGATATGAATTTCAATTTAATACCTTTACGCGTCCTTGAGAAAATGGTAATAATTTATTTAATATTTTTGTGATATCATGTAACTGAAAATTTACGGTTTTCGCAAGTTTTCCTTTATCTGTGCTATGAGACATTTCTTCGTAGTTAGTAGGTTTTGATTCCCTTGCCAGTAGTTGCGAGTTTGAAAATATGCTAAAATTGCTGTTTTTTTTTATTGCGTTGAGATAGAAGTTTGATTTTGTTACAGCTTTAAGGTATTAAAGACCCAAGTGTTTGCTATGAATTTCAATTTAATAACTTAACGTGTTCATGAGGAAAGGGGTAGTAACTTTAAAATTAATACAAATATGTTTTTATGTGATGTAACTACAAATTTACGGTCTTCGCAATTTTACCTTGATTTGTGCTGTAAAACATTGCTTTGTACCAAATGGTTTGGTTTTGATTCCCTTGCGAGTAGTTGCGAGACAATATGCGGCTTAAATTGCTGTTTCTTTTTATTGCGTTGACATAGAAGTTTGATTTCGTTACAGCTTAAAGGTTCAAATGATATACACCTGAGTATATGATTTGAATTTCAATTTAATACCTCAACGCTTTTATGACAAAATGGTAATAACTTTAAAATTACAAAAATATTTTTATAATATGTTGTAACTAAAAATTTACGGTTTTCGCAATGTTGCCTTTATCTGTGCTGTAAGACATTGCTTCGAACCAAAATTAAAGATTCTGAGTTCACAGGAAGTACCCTGTAGGTTTTGATTCCCTTGTGAGTTTCGAAAATTGCGAAAATTTGCAGCATAAACGGCTGTATCTTTTGATTGCATTGGTTTAGAAGTTTGATTTTTTACAGCTTCATGGGACAGCAGACTTGAGTATTTTATATAAATTTCAGTTTGATACCTTCACGCGTTTCTGAGATAGTGGGTCTTGACAGACGGACGGACAACAAAGTGAGCCTATGAGGGTTCCGTTTTTTCATTTCGAGGTACGGAACCCTAAAAACCTACCCAATGTATATCTGAGTTTCCTTATAAATTTTGAGCAAGTCCCTTGTCACCCTTAAGTCCATCCAAGGTACCATGAGTTTGAAACTCATATTTTATTAAGATGGTTCTGCGATGTTCTGACTTGGGTTAATATGACGTATTATAGACGTAAGGGTTCAGAATTTAACAAAATATAAAATTTATGAAATTTCTGAGTATTGTACTGTATATAAAAATATGATATACTAGCTTTTACTAGCTTTTGCGAGCAGCTTCCTCAAATCAAAGGCAATCAAATATAATATTTGTATCCGTAAGAAAAAGTAAATTGCTGCCTCGTAGAAAGTCTGTACGTTTGTCTTAAAATTTACATACTCGGTGCAAAAGCTAAGCATAGCCATACAATGTGGCAATGCTGCCAGTTTTCTGGAGACGCTCCCAATTGACAGCGATGTGGAGGACTTGCATGACGCTTTCTCAATTTAATAATAAATCGTTCTGTTTGTTGTATATAATTATGTTTATTTAAAATTTGAAATAGTTTACTTATGATAAAATAATTGAATAGTACCTATTAAACATGTACATGACATCTTAAAATTGAATTCCACAACAAACATAATTGTATATTAAACCAAATGTACTTATTTAAATCATATGTAGTAAGTACAATAATAAAGGAGCTTTAAAGCAGCTATTACTAAAAGCTCATTTAGTATTATTTGTATGAGAAATTGGCTTTAACTCCGAGGGTAGTTAAGACCAATTTTTCATAAATTTAATATTTTGTTTTAGGTCTTATCTTATAAGTAAGCATTTTGATAATTTCAACATTTAATATTATTGTTACCGTTGGTAATAATGACGTAAAAATACTTCTCATGTCCCAATCTCAGTGTTGAAAAACCCTACTACGTCAACAAAACTAAGCAACCCAAAGAAACATTAAGTACTACATACCATTCTTCTACACAATCAGCACACACCACAGTATCTCGAATCCTTAGTACCGCACAGCTCATCCCCTGACAAAGTACTGCACATAAAACATCCCCATAACGACTGTTCTGTCAAGACCAAGGAGGCAATTTATATTTTTTTTTACCCTCCTGTTGTCCTGAGAAAAATTACGGCGTACCATATTAGTAGTGAGTAATTTTTGACGGAGATATGTCAGTCGAGTTGAATTAATACGTTTTTCGTGTGTGCAACTTGTGAGGGGTTGCGCTGATTAAAAGGTGATTTATACAGAGTCATATTTTGCTAAATGGGGAAGGAAAACATGTAAGGAAACTTGCATGACTAAAAGTTTAGTAAAATGTTCTCGAAAGATATGTGAAATTCGCCAATTTGCTCTTGGTTAGCGTGGTGGGCTACTACCATTTTAAACGTGAAATGAGACCCGTGACAAGCAGCAAGACAATTTATATACAAGGCTTAATTATATATTTATATTATTATGGTAATGAAAATTTAACTTTATTTTAAATTGCTGCTGTATTTTTTCTTGTTTTTATAGTAATAATCGCTAAACGAGCAGACGTATCGCCTGATGGAAAGCAATTACAGCCGCTCATGGACACAAGCAACACCACAGGAGTCACAAATGCGTTGACGCCCCTTGGGAATGGGAAAAGGGATAGGATGAGGGAGAAGGAATAGGGGATGAGGCCTCCGACACTTTCACTCACCGAACGAAACGCAACAGTTTAAGTACTGTTACTTTACATCGATTTTCTGTGAGAGGGTAGTACTTCCCCGGTCGAGCCGGCCCATTCATGCTGAAATCAGCAAGGCTCTACTTCTTGTTATATATCGAGAAAAAATTCAGTTTCTTAAGATTATAAAGGCAAATTATGTGCGTTTGTCGGTTTATAGTTGGGTGACCAGATACAAAATATCAAGAATTGATTCCCATAAAACTCAATTCCATAAGATTATTGGAACTGATTTTAAATCAGCTTGTAAGATTGGAGCCATACATATACCAACTAACAAGACAAATAAAAATAAATTGAACAAGTAATTTACATATAGCCCGAATCTCCTAACCTGAGAGAAGCAAGATATTTGAAGCTTTTTTTTTAATGGGGAATAGTCAAAATAGGTGCTTACTTGGGGTGCAAAGTGGTGTAGCGAACTTAACGAAATTCGGTTCGAGCAAAATTGAATTTACTTTGAGTAGTCACGACCGACAGTAGAAACTTATGCCACGAGACGAATGTGACATATAAATAAATTGAATCTCGTGCTTTGATATACTGAACTTCAACACAGAAATTACAAAGGCTAATGTGACACCTGCATACATGAGAGTTCTCCATAATGATCTCAAGGGACATGTGGGATCGCAATTGTCTAGCGTGGTTTCTTTTTATAACAATAAGCGGCAAACGAGCAGACGGATCGCCTGATGGTAAGCAATTACTGCCGCCCATGGACACAAGCAACACCACAGGAGTCACAAGTGCGTTGCCGCCCCTTGAGGTTGGGAAAAGGGATAGGATGAGGAGTGGGATGAGGAAGAAGGTATAGCGGGTAATGGCCTGCGGCACTCTCACTCACTGAACGAAACGCAACAGTTTGGGTACTGTTACTTTACGTCGATTTTCTGTGAGAGGGTAGTACTTCCCCGGTCGAGCCGGCCCATTCATGCTGAAATCAGCAAGGCTCTACTACCGTAAAAGCAAGGCTCTACTACCGTGGTGGTGGACTATCATATGGCCTAACTCTTCTTATAATGAGAAGAAGCCTATGCCCAGCAGTGAGATTATAAAACAAAGCTGATAATGATGACTCAAAGATTATTAAGGACTATCTCTCTTTAAGACCACAGGCACTAATTAACTTGGTCAAAGTGTGAATAAGATCTGTATTAATTGAATAAACAATATATAAACTACAAGGTTGAACAAAGCCATAATATATGTATTATGGCGCGAGCACTGTAGAAAGCCTAAAGTTATTTTTATTCTAGCATTATCCTCGTAGCAACCGTGACTTCGCTTTGCAGACCGTAGTCCGTTTTCTAGACTTAATAGATTTCACAGAACGGTTTTATGAAAAGCAATTGCCTATCTCAACCCATAGGCATCATTAACCTCGTCTTTCGATTGATTTATGCTATTGCCACTTTGCCAAGAACCTATGCTCATACCCCATGAGTGTACTAAAATATACTTACCATAATAATATTAAACACAGCCAAGTGTACACTTCTACCCTTTATGGCAATATATGCATGAATCTATATACGTTTCACGACACATGTTTTGGCTCTACACAAGGCACTCACGGAACCAATTCGCGGCAATTGAATGTAATCAAAATATACTCCAACAGAACAACTTAAGTACCACATACTTGAGCATTAAAATTTCAACTTTACCTTTCTCAAAATAGAGCATATTATGAGAAAATTGGTAAACTTTGAAATGATACGCAAAGCTTTTGACCCTTCTTTGGCGTTGAACACTTTTTTAGGTAAATTATGGTAAGCTATTTTGTTTTAAGAGTTACGTACTTATTTCGGCGTATTCAAAGAGGTTTTCTGCATTACAAAGGTTACAAAAAGAAGTATACGATTTGGTAGGGACAGAAATGGTGTTTCTAGGTCTAGTTTAGTCTATGGACTGGTTCGAACCTAAAATTCAGTAGGTAGCTTCGTAAAAGCATTCTATAAAAGAATATGTAAAGCGTAAAAGTCATGTAGAATAAGTAAAGTGCCCGTTAAAGGTGCTTTCAAGACTTAGGCGCTACCTCGAAAATGTACATATGCCCTTTTTGATTACCGATTTTGAAGCAGTGAGATACACCAGCAAAATGAAAATTGTGTATATTATTTATCAGGTCTTTATTTAGGGACTCCTTGGACAGATACACAATTGGAAGATTTTCACTCGATAGAATTTTAATTTGATAAAACTAAATATTTTTATGGTATATGGTTATAATTTATTTAACAAAATACTTAATTTTCGCTTTGAAATTGCTACTCACCGAAAGAAGAGCTAGTTTAATAGGGACTAGTTGAACGAATTGTCTCTAAGACGATTATTACTTGATTTATGAACGAAATAAGATTTCAGACAACTTCGTGATGGCATGTCGATAGCGATGACCTCTGCACGATTTTTTTTACCTTCGAGGTAGCCTCTTACGCCACTCTTAATTTGCGTCGCACTAGCATTGTGAGACAATAGGACGTTGGGTTAGTACAGGTTGTACGGCGAGTTCTCCGTCCCTTCACCAATGATTACTATTTTCTTCGTGTATTTGCCTCAATCGCCTCTTACTATATTCTACGGAATGAAATAGAGTAGGCAGTGTTTTTTTTTAATTTTCAATCCGTTTATATACAAATATTTTAGGAAGGTCTTTAAATCCAGGTACAGGTCATCCATTACAATTTGCACGTGGGTTTTATCTTAATCTAGAATATCATCGTCATCATCATCATCAGCCGTGTATAATGTTTATATACTATTCCACTGCCGGCTACAGGCATCTTCATACTAAGTATAAGAAGTATTTCTTACATGTATTTCGAGAACATTATGTAAAACTCTCAGACATGAAGATTTCCTCACGATGTTGTCCTTTACCATTTAGCAAGCGATAATGAACAATTGCTATGCGCTAAACTTCGAAAAGTCAATGTTGAATGCCGCGGATTCGAATCTGAGATCATCTGCGAAGAATTCGTAGATTGTCAGTCTATCTACTGGCTACCGCTGCCTGTACAGTTGCAGCACCTTACAAAATGTAAATTATGTGTATTATGCAAAACCTGGCGAAGAAAAAGAGTGACCGTGAGTTTTATTGCCCGTTCTTTCTCATGGTTCTACCTATTGCTTTGCGAACGTGGCAGTAAATGTAAATGTAGAGTCTTTAAGTAATTATTTTATAAATTTATTATTTGACGTTCATAAGCGTCACATTGTGACCCAAATGAATAAACGATTTTGAATTTGAATATGAATTTGTTAATTATCGCCTTTGATACGTCAGTACTCAGTTTTAAGGACGATAACACATGTTGCTAATTAAATTACTTTGACAAATACAAAACAAGAGCCCTCCTTATCTTAAATTATTAAGTTGATATACAGCGGTCTTAGAATTTATTTGATTATAGAGGCTTAGCCTCAAAGTTAAGGAAATATATTGTTGAGAATAATTCAATTAGGTTACAGGAAATAAGTCGTATTTAATACTTTTTGTGTGATTATATGATATTTATTGGTAGACTAGAGGACGCCAGCGGCTTTGCACGCACATTTTTTCGAATTTCCTGTTTTGCCCGATCCCGTGGGAATTTTGGGAAATCCCGTCTTAGTGCACCCCTACGGAGCCCAAGCAACATACATGCCAAATTTCAGCTTCCTGCGCCCAATAGTTTCGGCTGTAGCGTGTCTGTCATACACATACTGGTGACTAATATAGATATTTCATAACGTTATATTACGGACTAGCTTACGTTACGTATCAGTCCGTAATATAACGTTATGAAATATCTTATTTTAAAAATTTACTGCAATAAGCCCGCAAGTACTTTAACTGTAAAATTGTAGGTATAACATTTTTGGTATTATTTATTTTCGCAAATTACTCGGTTTTCAATAACATGATTTTTATAATAATGACACAGTTATATTTCGCAAAAAATTAGCTTTCATTTAATATACCAATGACTTCAATACTCTAACTCGTTGAAAAGATATTTGATAAAATCAGTAAATCTTTTCTCCTGTAAAATTTTGATTTTTCAATTGCCGGGTTATTGCTTGGAGGCGTCTATATAAACAGTGCCAAATTACGAATAAATTATTCTGATTCCTGGAGTCAAGAATACTTATTTATACATACTATAATCACTCACCAAACCACTAATTTAAAAAATCTTGTGTAGGTTAATGTAACTTTTCCACTGGTGTACTTTATAGAGTTTATTAAATTATTATTAAAAAAGAAACCATACACATCTTAATATATAAAATCCTTGCGTTACTGACTGACTGACAGACACGCTACAGCCGAAACTATTGGGCGCAGGAAGCTGAAATTTGGCATGTATGTTGCTTGGGCTCTGTAGGGGTGCACTAAGACGGGATTTCCCAAAATTCCCACGGGATCGGGCAAAACAGGAAATTCGAAAAAATGTGCATGCAAAGGCGCTGGCGTCCTCTAGTCTACCAATTAATATCATATCTTCTTTCTCTTAGCGTTATCCCAGTTTCAATCCGGGGTCTGCTTACTAGTCTAACCGGATTTGGCTGAATATTAGCTTTTCCACAGAGCGATTGCCTGTCTGACCTCCGCAACCCGAAGGGATAGCGATATTCCATGGTTTAGACTAGTGTCAGTTTATTTAGAAGGTACTGACGCCCTGTAACGACTGTCAAAGATCTTCATGACAACCGGGACCGACGGCTTAACGTGCTCTCCGAGGCACGGGACAAGCGATAATTAACAATTCAATACGCACATAACTCCAAAAAGTCATTGGTGCGCGCCGTGGATTCGAACCCGATACCCTCTGCATGGCAGTCTGTTGGTATATCCACTCGGCTATCGCTGCCTACCAATAAATATCATATAATCACACAAAAAGTATTAGATACGAATTATTTCCTGTAACCTAATTGAATTATTCTCAACAATATATTTCCTTAGCTTTGACGCTAAGCCTCTATAATCAAATAAATTCTAAGACCGCTGTATATCAACTTAATAATTTAAGATAAGGAGGGCTCTTGTTTGGTATTTGTCAAAGTAATTTAATTAGCAACATGTGTTATCGTCCTTTAAACTGAGTACTGACGTTCAAAGGCGATAATTTACAGGCAGCGGTAGCCAGTAGATAGGCTGACAATCTACGAATTCTTCGCAGATGATCTCAGATTCGAATCCGCGGCATTCAACATTGACTTTTCGAAGTTTAGCGCATAGCAATTGTTCATTATCGCTTGCTAAATGGTAAAGGACAACATCGTGAGGAAATCTTCATGTCTGAGAGTTTTACATAATGTTCTCGAAATACATGTAAGAAATACTTCTTATACTTAGTATGAAGATGCCTGTAGTCGGCAGTGGAATAGTATATAAACATTATACACGGCTGATGATGATGATGACGATGATATTCTAGATTAAGATAAAACCCACGTGCAAATTGTAATGGATGACCTGTACCTGGATTTAAACGGATTGAAAATTAAAAAAAATACTGCCTACTCTATTTCATTCCGTAGAATATAGTAAGAGGCGATTGAGGCAAATACACGAAGAAAATAGTAATCATTGGTGAAGGGACGGAGAACTCGCCGTACAACCTGTACTAACCCAACGTCCTATTGTCTCACAATGCTAGTGCGACGCAAATTAAGAGTGGCGTAAGAGGCTACCTCGAAGGTAAAAAAATCGTGCAGAGGTCATCGCTATCGACATGCCATCACGAAGTTGTCTGAAATCTTATTTCGTTCATAAATCAAGTAATAATCGTCTTAGAGACAATTCGTTCAACTAGTCCCTATTAAACTAGCTCTTCTTTCGGTGAGTAGCAATTTCAAAGCGAAAATTAAGTATTTTGTTAAATAAATTATAACCATATACCATAAAAATATTTAGTTTTATCAAATTAAAATTCTATCGAGTGAAAATCTTCCAATTGTGTATCTGTCCAAGGAGTCCCTAAATAAAGACCTGATAAATAATATACACAATTTTCATTTTGCTGGTGTATCTCACTGCTTCAAAATCGGTAATCAAAAAGGGCATATGTACATTTTCGAGGTAGCGCCTAAGTCTTGAAAGCACCTTTAACGGGCACTTTACTTATTCTACATGACTTTTACGCTATACTTTTACGCTTTACATATTCTTTTATAGAATACTTTTACGAAGGTACCTACTGAATTTTTGGTTCGAACCAGTCCATAGACTAAACTAGACCTAGAAACACCATTTCAGTCCCTACCAAATCGTATACTTCTTTTTGTAACCTTTGTAATGCAGAAAACCTCTTTGAATACGCCGAAATAAGTACGTAACTCTTAAAACAAAATAGCTTACTATAATTTACCTAAAAAAGTGTTCAACGCCAAAGAAGGGTCAAAAGCTTTGCGTATCATTTCAAAGTTTACCAATTTTCTCATAAAGCTATATTTCTACGATCTGAAAGGGTCAATAAGTGAAATTGTCGGCAAAGGTTATGGTAATTTGATGTTTTAAATGGTATTTTCAATCTGAAACATGTGTATTTCAGAAATTTTATCTGTATTCTCTCAATTCTTACAATGTATGTGTCGTATCGGGGGTTCCAAATTTGGGATGCGTATTCCAGTATGCTTCAAACGAAAGTACAGTATAGTATTTTCCATGTTTTCACACGTTTAAAGCAAGTACATGAGCGCATAATAAACCCAAGTGCCTTAGAACCTCTAGCCACGATATTGTCTATGTGTTGGTCATATAGTAGTTTGGAGTCGTGGATGATACCTAAATCTCTAATGTGTTCACTTCTAGATAGGCATTGATTTTTCATTGCATATTGGGCTACTATGTTTTCTCTTTTTCGGCTGTAGGTAACCACTGAACACTTAGAAGGGTTGAGGTGCAGTTCATTTACGGGACAGTAGTGATCTAGGCGCGTCAAGTCATCTTGCATTAGTTGAATATCTGCTGGACATGTCACTGCTGCATAGATTTTCATGTCGTCAGCGAAGCATAACAATTTGGCAAAATTGAAACATTTCTCTATGTCGTTTACAAATATTGTGAACAGTAAAGGTGTAAGGAGCGATCCCTGAGGAATACCGCTTGGTCTATACCAAGCGGTATTCCTCAGGGATCGCTCCTGTTAATGTTTGAGTTCCTATGAACTCAGCTTGAGATGTAATAGCTTAACACTACGGCTCATGTTCTATTATTGATGTAAGATGAGAACCACTTTAACAAGTCTCCACTTATGCCTACAGTCTGGAAATTTCTAAGCAGTATATTATGGCTGATACGATCGAAAGCCTTCGTGTAATCAGTGAAGATGACGTCTACTTGTTTCCCAGCATCCATATTTTCTGTTAGGTAATCATTTAGGATAATAAGATTTGAAGTAGTAGATCGGCCTTTGAGAAACCCATGTTGTGCCAGCCCATATTAAATGCCCACTTTTCGCCAGTGTTTTGATCCCACGTAATAGGTGGCGAGCCTATTGCCGCTTATCGGGATATTTTGTTTGCCAGAGCCTCGTCCGTTGATCGGCAAGTGCACCACTTGCAGGTGAGGTTGGCTTGGGACCCTAAGTTCTTGGTGGGAACCCTATACACCCCTCTAATGTTCCTCATAATAATAACGATATTTATTAATACCGTTTTTTTTATTATTTGATATTACCACAATAACTCCGCAAAAACACGTTACGTATCAGCGCGTTTCTAGCTTGGCGCCTTTGTTTATGACTCGGAGTGCTAGTTTTACTATCATATTACTATCATACAAACCGAATAAAACTATACAGAATTGTTGGCTTTTCTATTAACAAGTTTTACAGTAAGAATATTAAAAATATGTTAGTTTTGGTACACTATTATAAAAGGTTTGACCCTAAAACCCAAAGAATCGACCTATAATTAACTCAAAATGTTTAAAATGCACATACAACATCTAATAATCCAAACCTTCAATAATAATTCTAACTATTCTGTTTATTCATTACAAATTGTAATTTATATTGAATCGCTAAATTTGACAGTCAAGCGGTTCAGTTTAAGCTGACGAAGCACGTCATGGTACGGTCTATTATGACAAATGAACAAATGGTTTAAGATTTCGGTTCAAAAGCTATCCAACTCACAGCTGCGTCACATTGACAGACACCATAATTGAGTCGTCATAATGAGGTCATAGTACGATATTGCGGTTCTATTCAGTTTAGTTCGTAAACTGAATCGCTTTAAGAGGATGACCTCTTAAAGCGATTCAGTTTTCTCCTTGTCTATGAGGCTTACCATGAGGTAAGCCTCATAGACAAGGATTGATAAAATTTATAGTAACTCTGAGGAATAGCGCCACTTCTCCATAAACTCAAAGGGTCTACATGCAAAGCTTTGCTTATTGGTATACGTTGGTGTTAGTGTAGGTGTCCGTGTGGTGACGGATTAAGAATAGGAAATGTTACCACCCCATATTATCCCATGGGTGTCGTAAGAGCCGACTGAGGGAGCATATTATGCAGAGAACAGCACTGTAGGAGAAGGAAAACTTGTACAAACCCTATACCATTCCGTTTGGCCAGCGTGATATAGTAGGCCAATTCCTCGAGAGGCTTGGTCCAGCAGTGGGCTGTTAAAGGCTGATGACGGTGGTATGCGCGTTGCAACTGCACACTATCCATATATACAGCTGCATCTTGAGTACTCGTACTTTTTCGTCCTCTTTGTCTAGCTGAAGTATAATCATATAATAGGAGCTAACATCGAGCGTAGCGCAAATATCTGCGTGCAAATCCAGCGCTCTGAATTCAACTGTGTACGTAAATAAACTTTACGCACCGGGCTGATGGCCAAGGACACTTGTTGGGGGCGTGGCATATATCTATTATTGTCTATCAGCTATCAAAAGAAATAGACAACTGCACATTGTAAACTATAGCGCGGTAAAAACAAAAACAATAATTTCTAGAACAGAGCCAGGTGTCTGGTGTATTGAAATTAGGGATAAAATTACAGTATTGAAATATTACGTGCATTAATGAGCCAATTCCAATCTTAAATAACATTGTTTGTGTATATTACGGAATACGTATTTTAAAATTATTTCAACACTAAACCCCATAATCACGTTTACCAAAGACTTTATGAAAATGATTTACGCGAATAACCCGGTAATTGCAACTTACGAAAATAAAATATAAATTGATTTTTCGTAAAGATCTATAATAGGTTTTTTGTTGAAATATTATTGTGTCTAAATTTCCAACAATAAACATGTTTGTCATGATTTCTTTGTAAATATCATTAGGAAAAATCTAAAAAAAATTGGTATGATGTATTGTAGTACATAGATGGCAAATTTGACACAACAGCATAAACTCCACATTAGTACATTACCGAGTTCTTGGTTGGGGGCATCGATATACATAATTTACAAATGTGGTTAGCCAATCAGAATACAGATAAATAAAAATCTTTTAAACATTTAACCAATAAAATTCGAGTTGAGTTTACGCAAGTAATCAGCCAGGTGGTACGTACCTAAGTCGCGCGAGCGTTCCGCGCAAATGCAGAGATCGGCTTGGGTACGATCGATTGGGTACTTATACAGGCGGCATACGCGCAGGCGGACCATTTGATTTGCTCCACGGAGGTCAAACGACGATGTCACGCGTCAGCTGGTGCGGCGGGCGTAGACGTAATAATATTTGAAGAGCGAAGATTGTCTTGAAGTCGTCATCAGCGTGTTATCTTCGAGTTCGCAAGAGAAATCTTCTTGTTTCTATAATTTGGCGTCAACAAAAGTCTATAAAAATGTTCTTTTCAGAACAACACTGTTCAAGGGAACAGTCCTTGTCAGGACTATAATCTCTGTCTCTATTCAAACGCTAAGTCCTTTTCAGGGCTGTGTGTATCCATGTTTCTATTCACGAACATTCAAAAGTCTCTGTAGGTACTGATAGGTAGAGGTTAGCCACAGTGGTACCTTTACGGTTGGTTTCTACAAAAGTTACGCATCTGTGACAATGATTTAATAAATTACCACTGTAGCAACTGAGCTTTCATTCAATAGATATAACATGTTGTTTTCTATTAAATAGACTACTCCCCGAGGTAGATTGCTCGTACCACTAGGAATTTTACAAACATTGTATCAACGGACGATCTTTCTAAGAATGTTTGTTTCTGATTACCAGTCTACCTTAATAATAATACACCCTTTCTATAAATTATATCAATATATACGGTTGTCATTGCCTGCTCACCCCACAACAATCCATACATCAATTTTGTTACGTTCAAAATAATATTATTACGGAAGTAATGAAGCGCCTGATGTAATGGTTTAAGCAAATTGTTGCACGAAAATAGCATTATAAAATTAGAAGCGATGGCTTTGAATGTTAATGACGGAATGTTTTGGTTTTACTGTATCTTTTTATCATTTTATATAGACGTTGTGAGAGCAGAGATAGCCTTGTGGAGATACCAACAGATTGCCATGCAGAGGATATCGGGTTCGAATAAAATTCACGGCGCGCATCACTGGCTTTTCGGAGTTATGTGCAATAAAACAATTCAATATTGTTAATTATCGCTTGCCCCGTGGCTTGGAGAACACGTAGTGTCCGGCTGGATCTCTGAACAATCTGACATTAGCCTAAACAATGGAATATTGCTATCCCTTTGAGTTGCGGAGGTCAGTCGGCGATCGCTCTATGTGAAAAGCTAATATTATTAAGCCATATTCGGTTAGACTAGTAATTGGACCCGGGGCTGCAAACTGGGATAATGCTAAGAGAATGAAGATAAACGTCGAGATTTTAGGACAGAACTATAAAATAAAATATGTAATAATAATCATCTCAGCGTTACCCCGGGTTGCATCCGAGACCTTTGGCTTGAGGCCTGGGGCTGCTTACTGGCATAACTATTGAGGTTTTTTTTTGTAAAGACAGCTTTCGCATTTGAACTTAATCCTGTGTTGTGGTAAACTTTTCAAACATACAACTAACGGACACAATGAACACCCAGATTCGAAACAACAATTTGTGAATCACACAGTGTTGTCTCGTGTGGGGATCTAACTCACAACTCTCGGCACTTAAACCACTACGCCAACCGTGCAGTCAGATGAATTTGCAATTTGGAAGAATATTAGCTATTTGAACAAAAATATGAATTTTATTGATCATCTATGTAATTACACTTACGAAATTATTAGCATTTATTATCGTCCTAGGGTTAATCTGACTGCATGCAAGACTTTCGCCTAGTGGAGTCTACTTACTAGTCTACTCAGCTTTGGCAAATTGAACGTAATATCATGCTAAACGAATTAGAGGTAACTTTTGGAGTAGTGTACTATACGGATCTTGTGGCAAGTAGGACGAATTTCCGTGCGTTTAGGCGTTTCTGCCATAGGTACATATTACTGGAAACGGGTATAGTTCACAATTAAGGCCTCCCTAATGCTCATGTCCTACTACTACTTATCTAGTGTCATCATTATATCTCTTCGTTGCTTGTCTCCCGCTTTGTGAAGGAGGGAAGTGGATTGTTTATTTGCCAACTCCTCCAATATTATATACTTCTGATTAAGTTCGTTCCGGGTTCCAAGACAGTTTAACTTTCCCCGGGACTTCACGAGTGTCAAAACTCGTTGTCATCAATGTGACACAGTAGTGGGAATGAGATATATAGAATAGTCCCAAAAAAAAAGTCTACCCACTTTAACAAAATATTAGCTTTTACTTTATTTACTACAGAAAAAATCTTTTTCTCTCATCATTCACCCCCATTCAACACAAAGCCCGCCATTATTTATTAATAAAACGCGAAACGCGCTAATCCAAACTTGTAACATTTTTCAAAGCGCCTGGATTGTTAAGTAAGCGGGTATACTCGCCTCCATTTAGACAAGACTTAAAGAATAATGGTGTTACATTAAAAGTTGAACAAGAATATATTGGCCCTCGCCTTTTTTCTTTTAAAAGCTTGTTTGGATGACATCTGGCTGATGATTAAGTGATACAAGTGAAATATGTTTCTGTACAGTTGTGTTTGTTTTATTTTTGTATTTGTTTCAAGTTTCAATGTTACATTATTTTTATGTAAATAATAGGAGGAAAATGAGTAGACGGTTCGCCTGATGGTAAGCGATTACGATGATAAGTCTGAAGCCAATGACACCCGCAACGCTAGAAGAGTCACAAGTGTGTTGCCGTCCCGTAGTAAAAGCAAAGGAATAGGAGGAGTGGGAAGATGGTCAAGGAAAAGGGAAGTGAGGCCTCTGGCACTCTCATTCGAACGGAACACAGGCGTATAAATTCTGTTGCTTTACGTCGATATTGTATAAGAAAGCAGTACTTCCCAGGTTGAGCCGGCCCATTCTTGCGCGCTAGCCTACGGCTTTGCTCTTCTCTTATTTCGGTAAGTCCTTCGCCCGGCAGTATATAAATCATAGCAGATGTAGTATACGTAAATAAGAAAATGCATTAAACTATTAGCAAAAGGAAAATAAACTTATACCTATAAAGTTATTAGCGAGTCTTCTGTTCGCTTTATATTACCACTTACCAAACTTTAGAATAAATAAGTGTCAATCGATGTGTAAATCTACCTCGTTTACTTTAACTTGAGAAATATTGTTATTTCAAAGAAGGAGGAACTTAGTTTAGGTAAACGAAGAAAGTTAGTTCTTTGGTACGTGTGAGTCTTAAGTGGCAAGACTTAAGACCGTTACCAAGGAGAGAGAAGTAAGTACTTATGTATCCGAGCTTATGATTAAATGGTAGAACGTATAGATTAGACAGCGATAGCATAGTGGAGATATACCAACAGATTGCCATGCAGAGGTTTCGAATCCACGGCGGGCAAAAACGACTGTCCGGAGTTATGTGTGTATTAAATTGTTAATTAATTATCACTGTACAGTTTTATTGTTACGAAACATTTCTGAAATCGCAAAAAACGAGTATCATCGGTTCCACACTCATTATTGAGGATTAAGTTAAATTTTATTTTGTCATGTTTATAAGTGCCAGTTCGTAATGACGTCTTCACTGTACAATCATCTTCTAAAAGAATTGCATTATCATCATCATCCGCCTATTACCATAAAAAAAAATAAAGACGGACACTGCTGGACATATGCCTCCTCCAAAGCTCATCATCATGGATCGCCAGGAGGTCTATCATAATCTATCATATCTTAAGCCACCCGCATCCATCCACTGCCCGCGATATTACACTATACTAAAATCAACCCTGTATAAGCCTGACGTTGTAACAGACGGAGTACATGTTCATATTGATGGTCACACGTCCGATATATCGCCGCGCTCGCATGTCACTCTGGACATATAATGGCTGACTGTTACTCAGATAAAGTGTAGCAGGGGTAGCCAACCGGTCGATCGCGATCTACTGGTTGATCGTTGCTATTATGTACAGTCGATCGCTGCAAGACAAAAAAATATTTATATCAACTGCTGAAATCTATCCTCTTGTATAATTTTTCAAACACTATCCATTAGAATCTTTTGTCTTTTAATCTTATATAAAAATACTAAATTGATAATAATTTGTAGGTATCAGTTTATTTTAAAGTGGTATGGAATTGGTAGATCCCACACGGTTTCGTAGGTTAAAATAGATCTTAGCTCTAATCTAGTTGACAACTTCTGAAGTATAGTTTCCACTTTCAGGGTGATCATCAGAATATTGACGAATACAAATTGACCGATTGGTCTAGACTAGTCTAGAGGTTAGTGACTGACTGCTAAGATGGAGGTGGTGCGTTCTATTCCCTCACAGGAAAAAATAGGAGGTTTCGGCCTACTTCACTTACCATGCTGACCAGACAAGCTTGTAGTGTTCGATGATTCAATATATAGAAAAATGATATCCTTTTATTCCTTTATTCATCAATTTTCTTTTCGTTCTTCATTAATCTTTTTTTCTGTTTTTTTATTTTATACATTAGTATTTCAGTTGCTGTATACAAAATAATTCACGAAATACTTGTCCTCATCTAGAATTGAAAGCACTAAGTTACGATACGGTGTGAAACCCCTATCGTGCTTCGTCAGAGTCGACGAAACGACACATGCACTGTGAATTAGCCAAATCCCATGCAAGTGACATCCTTAATCGCTGTGTCGATAATCGATATATAGTGCCAGCACAGCTCCCCGCAAATCCTACACTCAAAGGGTCACGGTCAAAATGGGCGTAAAACCAACAGCTATAAAATATATTTTTTGTGAAAGCTAATGATCATTACTTAATTTTATACTACGACGGCAATCACCCAAACAACCGGAGAGCAGAGATATTCAGTGATATTCAAACGTATTTTTTTATAGAATCCAAAACAATCGCTAATACAACGGAGATAACACGACACTATGTTGGCCAAAGAAACCAATCTATTGGTTGGTAACCACGGAAGTACTACATTCCACCCCTTTCTAACTTCTCTCTTACTCAGGCACCGACCAAAAAAAAAGCGTGCGGGCAGGCCAAATATGAATAGCTGACAAATATGAATAAAGACTCATATATTCATATTTTGTTATTTGCTCACGTTTTGCTATCATTGGTTTATGTTTCTTCACGACTTCTGACCCCTGCCATCGCTTTCTTGACCTGTTATCGCTTTCTGATTGGACTGTTGTTATATAACTGAACTTTTCGCAACTTGTGTTCTGCTGTTTTTTTAAGTGCAATCGTCCGCAATGGTGTTTATTTAATTGAATTATATAGAGAGGAGTCATTAGATGATTTAAACAGATGTAATATCCTGCAAACTTATGTGTGGTTGCTTCGAATTAAAATACAGTCGCGGCATATCAAATTGCGCATGCGCACATATAGTAGATACTTACATTTTGATCGATAGAGACCAAATCGGTAGAAATGCGATAGTTGAGCATTACTGCACTTGCTTAACAGGCAGAAGAACAGTAGGAAGTTGTGCCCACATAGTTTCAGTTTTGTGGTTTTTAGGGTTAGGATGGCACGAGCCTTTCATTGCACCCACAGAACATTTATTAGATGTTATAGTTGATGATAACGATTGATATTTAAATAAAATGTATCAATATATAGAAGTTTTTAACAAATATGTGTGATTTATTTAACCAATCTTTGGGATTTTTTTGCAGTGATACCCGATCGATATCGGTGTTAAAAAGTATTTAGGGGGCATATAGAAGTACAATAAAGTAAATTACAACACATTTTATTTCTGTTGGTTTTACGCCCAGCTCTCATACAAAAATGCCCATGATCCTTTGACCTTTATTCCGAGTTCAATAAGATTCTGATTTGGGTTTTAATGTCAGCTCTGTGACAAATGTAAACAGGGTTTGCTCTGATCAAATTGATGTTAAATTTTCAGTGAGAACTAGAAGATATTTGGGAAATTGTTTCGTTGCGAATTCTGGTGTGGAAGTGTTTCCAATCGGTGTGTGAAGTTTGGCTTACATAGTTTGCTTAGCTTGATTTCTAAAGTCTTATGCCATAAATTGACTTTATTTGTCAGTTTCAGATTTCGGCAGCAGAGGTGTACTCTTCGCAAAATGAACAAACGATCTTGTTGGGTTCACGGGAAGTGGATGGCTGCAGGTGGCTCATTAATAATCTATGTGGGGAGCCTATGATCAACCGTTGATGTCTTTCGGCTATGGTGATGAGTATGGTGATTTCAGTACAAGTGATACAGTGGCGACGTTTTTTGTCAGAATCTCAATTACGATTATCGTCAGTAATCATGATGGTTTGACGTACTCATGAGTGTTTACATGACTTAAGGTTTAAGCATTTGTAACTATTTAAATTCAAAACAAGAGACAATAAAATCTTCCTTCATCATCATCATCAGCCTGCCAAAATGCTGACTATTGACCTTTCCGATGGCATGCCACAAATCTTCCTTCAACATCATAACAATTTGCCAACTTCTCCAAGTCTAAAAACACCCACGCATCAGCTTACTAAGCTGCTAGTGCGGTTATACTAAAATAATAATGATAATCATCAGCCTTTAACGGTCTCCTGCTGGACTAGGCCTCTCCTTGGAAAGGAGGAATTGGCCTTCTGTACCACGCTGGCCAAACGGGTTGGTATAGGGTTTGTATCAAGTTTTCCTTCTCTTACAGTGCTGTTCTCTGCATAATATGCTCCCTCTGTCGGCTCTTACGACGCCCACGGGATGATATGGGGTGGTGATAATCCGTATTCTTAATCCGTCACCATACGGACAATATCAAAGATTTTAAAAATAAGCTATTTAAATAACGAGACCCAAAGAATACTCAGAGTCGAATCAAACTTTTATGGATTAGACAAATCAAAGTCTAGCATGGTAATCGATCCTATAGCACTCATGGAAGACCGAAGCGATTTTTCAAAGCACTACGTCTTTTTATAACATTTTAACTAATTGAACGTATAAATACCTCTATTTTATCGATGTTTCGACCGTCTTACAAAGGCCCCGTGGCCGGGACTTAACTAAAATTGTATATACAAATCGCGAAAGATTAAAATCGATTAACATAGTAACTTCCAAAATTTTGAACCCAATATCTCAACGGCATCCCTGAAACCATGTAAGATGAACATACATACATAGTAAGTTCTATCTCCATATAGTATTGATAGTACACCTAGGGGACATGTCAATAAGTCAGCATACACCTCGGTATAAACCGGCCTGTACGGACTGATTAATTAGTCTTGTCCCGTTTCGTTTTGAACGAGGAATTTAGATAATCCGAGCGATTACTCTATGTTTGATGGTGCTATATCAGTTTTCTTTTTCGATGGTACAAAGTAGCCATAAATGAGCTTCTCAGTGTAAAGACATATTTTTAAGTTAATAACATACAATGTCCATTTTCAAGAAGCACAAGGAAACAAAAAAGAGTCCAAAGTAAGACCAAAAAATAATGATTTTCTGGTTTTTACGGATGATTAAGCAAATAAAAAGAATTCCACGATTTACGAATCACATTTATTCTAACCTGATATGAGCTCTGATAATCTTTGTCATTCTAAATATAAATAGGGTATTAGCAGTTTTATTCAAATCAGTTGAACGGGAGTTAGTAAGTAGGTTCATTCTATTAGAGTAATGGTTCGTTAAATCCTACTATGTAGTTATGTGATACTGTTCAGTAAGAAGAGAAATTTAGATGCAAATTACTATATTTAGTTCAGTTCTCTGGCTTGTCTACAAGAAGACCAATAGTAGATTAGTATCGTCATAAGAGAAGTGTCGGATCGTAGTCGAATCTTATAATTGCAATTCCAATTCTTTAACTATCCAACTACCAATAGGTCGAAATGTACTTTTATAATCCATTGCCTCCAAATTTAAGCTTTAGATTTTTAGATACGACTATAAATTCATCAGTGTGATTTGAAACTTTTTTAACCGACTACGGCGAAGCCAAAAGGAAGGGTACTATTTTTGACAGTCTATGTAAGTATGTATGTATGTTTGTATGTTCCACCTTAGCGCCCAAACTACTGAACCGATTTTAATAAATGGGGTGTCAATAAATTCGTTACGGCGCTTGTACACGGTAAGAAAATACGCCGGGCCTATGCATGAATTCGTGTCGTAACTAGAAAAGAACTGTGTACACTGCTCGCAGCGGTGTGCACGAAAAAAAATCTTGTCTGCCCAAGACACGACTCGGCGAACGTTGTTGCGGAGCGGTGGGGGGCGGAGTAGTAGGGTTCACACAGCCAGGTAAGTAGTGATCTGTGGGTAGTTTTTGTTGTGCGTTTGGCGTGCACGTGTATTGCAGCGTAGCGTATATAGCGTACAAAAAGGCTGATGAGCTACTTATAACTTTAGTAGAGGGACGACCGGTATTGTGGGACAAAACTTCAACAACTTATTTTCATGCGAAAATAATCCACAAATTTTTCCTCATGTTGTCGCATTAGACGGTAAAGGGTAATGAACCCACCAAACTCATTTTTCTGTTGAATAATTGGATGAACCCAGTTTTCTTTTTCATTTAACTATTGTTTTTTGTTTCCTTTTTTATTTTGTTATAATAATAATATGCAATTATCATTCTATTTTGCTTTGTAGTTAACATTTTACAAATAAACGAAAATTATTATCAGACTTGTTATTACTTGCGCACCCTACGCCCGACTGACGACTGCACGAAAAAAATCTTGTCGTGTACACGTTCCGATCTGTCTTGTCTGCGGAAGACACGAAAGTTTTCGTGTGTAGAACAGACAAAATTCTTGTCGTTTACACGAAGAATTTGTCTTGTCTGCCACAGACACGGTAAATTTTCTTAACGTGTACAAGCGCTCTTATAATGGCCCGGGTGACATAGGCTATGTAAATTTTATCCAAATGTTCAATTACGGAATTAATACCTCAGATACCAACCTCAAAAAAATATCTGAGATAATCATTACGTGTTTGGTATCAAAGAAAGATATTGGTAAGCACATTACAAATATGTAAATATATTATACGGTTTATTCAAAATATAATTTAAAAACGCGGTTGTACTTAAAATTAGCGCGGTTCAGATGCTTTGCGTCACCTTTTTTTTTCTTTAGATATGACAATTTAACATTTTCATGGACAGTTGTGTGCAAGATTTAAAACATAGTCATTGCGGATTAAGGATGCATGGGTTACTCATCAAATGCCTCCTTTATGCTGATGATCAGGTAATACTTGCATCTTCAGCGGAGGAGTTGCAGGAGATGACAATCATGCACGGTGCGTTAGAGAGGAAAGGAATGAAAGTGAATGTAAGTAAAACGAAAGTTATGGTTTTTGAAAAGGAGGAATGCATTACAGCTTGTAATGTTTTGATCGATGGACAGCGAGTGGAACAAGTGAATGAATTTGTTTACTTAGGTACGTTGTTTACAAGAGATGGTAAGAATGAAGAAGATATTGAAAGAAGAGTTGATACAGGTAATAGTGTGAATGGAGCTCTGGAGACGTTTATGAACAGTCAAAACGTGTCCAAAAAGGCACGTTTGGCTGTGCATAGAGGGGTGTTAGTGCCTACCCTTATGTATGGTAGTGAAAGTTGGGTATAAAAGAAGAAACTTGAAAGTAGAATAAATGCTGTAGAAATGAGAGCACTGAGAAGTATATATGGTGTATCTTTGACCGACAGAGTAAAAAATTGTGTGATACAAGAGTGATGTAGGGTAAAAGATGTAGTGACAAGCATCGAGAAAGGCATGTAAATATGGTTTGGGCACATGGAGAGGATGGATGACGAAAGACTGACAAAGAAGATATATAAGGCAAGTGTGAATGGGACAGGACGAAGGGTGCAGACCTAGGCGGAACGTCCGCCTAGGTCTGCACCCTTCGTCTCTGACCAGATTGGAGACATCCTAAAAAAAGGCAGGTCAGAAGTACCCTAAACAGAAGAGCATGCATGAGAAACTTGATGGAAGTGAATGAAGCAAGAGAGGTATGTCAGGATCGTTGCAAATGGCGTTCCGTAGTCTCTGCCTACCCCTCCGGGAAACAGGCATGAGTCTATGTATGTATGTATGACAATTTAAATATTGGCTGGTTAGTTTACATCAAAGCAATTGGATAGTGCTTGACATGCACCATCGGGATACGAAAAAGGAATAAATAACAAAGTAAGTTTAAAAACTATAACCCGACTACGTAAAAAAGGGGTCTTAAAAGGATGAAACAAGAAAAAAGCTCGGTCAGATATAAATACAGAAAAGTATATAAGTACAGAAATGCTCATGCTAGAGCCGTGGTAGCATCACTATCATATGCCTAATGTGGGTGCCAGGAACACTTACATGCATGAAACAAACATGGCAGATAAGTACATGTACACTAATATACAAAAGGTGCGACCACGGCTAGCTTGAGCATTTTTGTACTTATAGTTTTCTGGATTTATATCTGACTGAGCTATTTTCTTGTTTCATCCTTTTAAGACCCCTTTTAAAGTAGTCAGGTTATATATAGTTTTTAAACTTACTTTTTTATTTTAAATAAAAATTTGCTAGTCGATCGTATTTGGCTGAGAACTTGTAACTTTATATATCTAGTAAACGCTTTTGAAAATTATTATACCGCGATTCAGGATCTCCGTCACTTCGTAGTTCTCGCATTAATAATAATAGATGTCGCCAGTGTGTATTTGCCATTGTACAATAGATATGAGACTAACGATAAAGCCCTATTAACAGGTTCATCATTTCACACTCGCTCGTCAAAGGGTAACTGCAGATTACAATTCTGGAAGTGTATCTCTTCATCAAAGCAGACATTCATTATGGATCTAGTGTTACGTTCCAATTCGTACATTAAGGAGTGTGATGGCAGAACATTTTGTAGCAATGCAAAATATTTAAACGGTTCAATGTATTTTTTTTTTATTAATCATCTTTATTGCACCAAAAAAAATAATTTACAATAACGAACCTTAACAAAATGACAGATAGTACAATTGGCGGCCTTATCACTATTAAGTAATCTCTTACAGGCAACCTAACCTGGATGGATAAGGAAAACCCGGATACAGAAAAAGGGTAGTGTGGTGATCATTAACTATTGATAAAGATAAATAAAACAAATATTTAAATAGATAAATAAGCATATACATACATAAATAAAGATATACTTACATAAATAACTATGTACATACATAAAAAATAAGAAATAAATAATTATTAAATACCTTATATATATATAATATTAATATTAATGATACATAAAATAGTGCTAAATAAATGAAAAGAAATAGAAAATATATAATTACAAGAGTAGTAAGGTTAAAGAGTCAAATAGTTGTCTTTGAGTAATTTCTTGAATGAAGTCAGCGTTTGCGCTTGTTTAATAGACATCGGCAATGCATTCCACAAGCGTGCAGCTTGGACAGTAAATGATTTATCGTAGAAACTACTGGAATGCATTGGTATTGCCAGTCTCAGATTCACCGACGACCTTTGAGATCTAGAATGCGTATCAGAGAGGAACTCGAGGCGATCTTTTAAGTAATGGGGAGTAGAAGGGTTAAAGAGAATATTATAAAGTAAAGAAAGTATGTGAGTATTCCGTCGAAGGCGAATTGGGAGCCACTTGAGCAAATTGCGGAATTTAGAAACGTGATCATATTTGCGCAATCCAAATATGAATCTAATTTGAAAACAATTTTGAAGTCGCTCAAATGTAAGTCTTGTCCTGGGCCTTATAATGTTGCTACTAATTATTATAAAGTTTATTTTTGTCCACATGTGCCGCTTAATATGAATGTGAAGTGAGTGTTTTGCCTACTAGTAAACATGTAAAACTAGAGGACGCCCGTGCCTGTATTTTTTTTATTCCACAGTTTTTTCCTGATCCCGTGAGAACTTCAGGCAATCCCTTCTTATTGCCCCCTACAGTCCCCATGGAACATACATGCCAAATTTCAGCTTCTTAAGCTCAAAAGTTTTGGCTGTGGGTTGTCTGTCAGTCAGTCAGTAACGCAAGAATGTTATATTTAGATGATTAGACAAACCAGCCAATGTACTTCAAATATTAATTAAAATCAATCAGTAAATCAAGGAATTAACAAACCGTTCCTATTTTAACTCTTTAGCTCCAATCTATTTACACGGCAATACTCAATTTGGGAGAATCCAATAATAGACTCGTTTTGTATAAAGAAGTTAATGTGTTTACTTTATACTCGGATAATAATAGAACTGATTTTATCTCGAAGTATAGGCTGATGGAAGCGTAGGCGGTACTTAGGTTCTGAAGTCACTTATACAAGTAAGTATATAATAATATGTAAGTATGATATAAAGTTACGATTTATATGCGTAGCGTCATCTCTTACATACATATAGTAGTTGTATATAAAATGGTACCTATTTCAAAAATCTATTTAGGTAAATGTTCTGTAATGCGAAACTGGTATTAATCATAGTCCTAACCTTCTGCTTGGTGCCAGATTTGACATATCATTGGTGTTTTTACAGAATGACTGACTTCCTACCTCCACAAGGTATTGACTTCCCGTTACGGAGTTATGATCGGATTTGTACCCGATACCCTCTGCATGGAAGTCGGTTGATATCTCCACTGGGCTATTGCTACCTCAGTGCCTCATGTGCAACGTTACTTGTATATACATTAATTTGAAAGATCATAAAATTTGAATCGATCTAAAATAATGACATTGCGATTGTCCATGAAGCTTTGTGCTAGGATCGAGAAAAGGTTTATAGGGACATAATATATTAGGATGTAGAAGGTAGACGTACATAGATACAAAATCGGAACAGTTTCGAACTCACTCTGCTCTTTTTTTTTGGCTTGTCTTATGTTTGGTGTAATTAAGTTAAAACAACCGCAATATTTGTATGACAAACTGAAGTGGGTAGCAAATAGCAATGAACGAAACAGACAGTGCTCTAAACAATTATCTATTGGTCTACATCGCACAGAGGCATTTAGAGGCAGCTTTCGCTATGCTGCTTCGAAATGTTGGAATAATATCCCCCCTCCATTGCGAAATCTCACATCATTACACTCATTCAGGAAAAAATTTAAAAAGTTTCTTATGGAAGAGCAGCATAAATTAGGTAATATCAATATAAACGCTTCCTTAATTTAAAATTAAAATCAGCTACAAAGTAATAAGCATTAACTATCACCTTTTTGGTATATTAAAATAATTTTATAATTAATATAATTGCGACTGTTATAATATATATAATAGTTCGTAACGATTCATTTGATTTCTATAAATCATATTACAATTTTATTTTCACTTAGGCTATATAATATTAATTTTAATCGGGAATGACATTTATGATTCTGTACATAATCTTATTATTGTAATTATTCAGTACCTTATGACATTATTATTATTTAACCATATAATTATTTTATTATTAATACGCTTTTATTTTTGACAAATGTATTGATTTGATTAAATTTACAAAACATTTTTTTTACCTATACTAAAGAACGATGCCCATCTTTCTTAGAGACCGCCCAGATGTGGACAGTAAAAAATCGTAGTAGTTGTTATTGCATTCGATAAAAGAGTTTTAAACTAGAATTTTGAGATTGATTAGAGGTCCATCACATTCATAGATTTATTACAAGAAGTACATTTATACGCTCACAAAACATTAGCTGTCTTACTAATAAAAATTACGACACAGTGTATACAAGTACTATAAGCATTGCGTAACAAAAACGCAACTAATAAAAAATATTTTGACAGATTGCGTGTATACGTTATAAGAGATCAAAATATCTATATAGACTTACACAAGTTCTACACGCGCTTGCACCCTTGTATAAGGAGTGCGTAAGAGCAATGGCGGCTATTTGGCCAGCTGAGGACGCTGAGGTTGTCACTTTACTTAGATTATGCCACAGATTATGCGCGCAATCTATGACAGAGAGGTTGGACTAGGAAGGTTATATTTCTTTGATCTATGAAATGAATGTTATTGTTGGTGGAGGCGTTCGGAAGCTATGAGTACAAATCAAAACATATTGATCCTTCAGAAAATAACAACCATTAGTCTTTAGTTTTTGTACATTAGATTAATAGATAAGGGATATTTTTAAGAAGAAACCCCATTTAATATATAATTAAGCTAGTAAAATTCTATATAAACTATAAAATACAATTGAATTATTAAAACGAAGTTACGATTTGAAGTTTTTGAACGTACTTCGTAAAAGGTTGTCAGCATATTTGACGTACACACAGCTACACATCAATCTATACATAACCAATATTAGCTGAACTACTCAACAACAGGTTGGTCACTCTAAGGGAGTTCGCCTACTATTGGTTTTGTTTAGGTTAATGTGTAACTGTGTGTACACAGCGTGAGTAGTTACACAAGCTTGTCTTTGCGTTTATTAGTAGCGATGTTGTTTTGGGGAACTTTGGGGAATGATGTATGGTAGGTAGAAATGATATTCTTGACTCCAGGATTCAGAATAATTTATTTGTAATTTAGTGCTGTTTATATACAAAATGTACAACTAGGCTGAGCCAATCCAAATGCAGATAAATAGAAATGTAAAATGTTCAAAACAATCAACCAATTAATTTAAAGTACAATCGGCCAATAATATTTGAGTTGAGTTTACGTAAGTAATCCGCCAGGTGGTTCATACGTCGCGCGAGCGTTTTCCCGCGCAAACGGGAACATACTTATACTGGTGGCATAAGCGCGGCGGCTCCATTTGCCGGTCACTCGTCGAGCGAAGATGTCGTGCGTTCGCGCGTCAGCGGGCACGGCGTGCGTCGACGTAATAATATTTGCAGAGCGAAGATTTCTTGAAGTCGTCAGCGTGTGTATCTTCGAGTTCGCAAGAGAACTCTTCTTGTTTCTATTTAACGTTGCAAAAGTCTATAAAACTGTTCTTTTCAGAACAACAACAAAAGTTCTTGAACAGTCCTTGTCAGGACTATTATCACTGTTTCTATTTAAGCACTTAAGTCCTTTTCAGGGCTGTGTGTATCCACGTTTCTATTTACACATCACAAAAGTCACTGTAGGGACTGCTAGGTATAGGATAGCTACAGTACTCCCCTTCAAGCGAAGCGTACCGGCAGCTTGATGGTGCGACCGGAACGTGTTGTTTTGATGTCCGTTTGCGGCGGCGGCGTCGGCGTCGTAGAGTTCGCCGGCGCAGGTACTTGTTGTTTGGTAAGGTTATAATGCGGTAAGGTAACTTCGGTATCCTTGGTAACGGTAAGGTTATTGGTTTTCTGGGTAATGGTAATGTTGCTTGAAGGTAATGTGTTGTTATGGTTTGCTGGTATATTATCACTATCTTCTAATACGACGTAACCAGGTTTCAGTCGATCGATTGAAATGTTTGCTTGTCGGTCCGGTAATTGTACACAATACACTTTGTCTGTTCGGCTTATAACCTTGTAGGGTCCTTCGTAGGGTGTCTGTAGTGGCTTACGAACTGAATCTACTCGAACGAACACGTGACTGCAATTGAGTAGGTCTTTATGCACGAAAATATTTCTATTATTATTATGATGCTCGGTGAATGCTTGAGGTTTGTTGCTATGAATGATTTCACGTAGCTTCTCGACGTGGGTATAATCTATAGCTGTAGGTGTGTATGCGCTTGATGTGAAAAAGTCTCCTGGTAGGCATAAAATGCATCCGTAGGTTAATTCAGCGGGACTCACGCCGGTGTCAGTGCGCAGGGCGGCGCGTAATCCCAATAATATTGTAGGTATTTCGTCGATCCACGAGCGCGTGTCGGTGAGCTTTGCGCGTAATGCATTTTTGAGTGAGCGATGCCAACGTTCGATGATTCCATTGCTTTGCGGGTGGTAAGGAGTAGTTCGATTTTTCTTGATACCCATTAGTTTCATGAGGTTTTGAAATAGTTGGCTCTCGAACTGTCGACCTTGATCTGATGTTAGTGTAGCCGGGCATCCGAAGCGAGATATCCAATGTTGATAGACGATGTTCGCTATTCGATCAGCTGTTATTTCGATTTGTTCCCTTGATGTCGAGTCTCGCCACGTCGAGTAGCCGCTACGTCTACTCCGAAAAAATCACGCATTTATTCCCGCCTCGTCGAGTCGTTTAAAAAGTCCATTTTATTACCGCTATGTCAACAAAAAAAAAATGCCTGGTGCCTCCACGTCGAATGTATGGAAAGTACCATTGTACCATTCCATACATTCGACGTGGAGGCACTAGGCTACATTTTATTTGGTAGTAATTTACATCGGTTAAGTAGACGTAGCGGTAATAAAATAGATTTTTTAAACGACTCGACGAGGCGGGAATAAATGCGTGTTTTTTTCGGAGTAGACGTAGCGGCTACTCGACGTGGCGAGACTCGACATCATGGGAACAAATCGTTATTTCCTCTGTAGGTACAGCCTCAGGCCATCTCGTAAAACGGTCAATCATAGTTACGAGATATCGATGACCTTGAACAGTTGTAGGTAGCGGTCCAACGATGTCTATGTGTACGTGTTGAAAACGATCGGTTGGCGGGAAAGATGCGATGCTTGAATGGGTGTGACGATGTATCTTGCCTTTCTGACATTGAATACAGGTTCGCGTCCAGCGGCTGATATCTGCATTCATTGAAGGCCAGAAGTATTTCTGTGTTGTGAGCTTGCGAGTTGTACGGGTACCAGGATGGCTTATGTTGTGAACATTGTTGAAAACTTCTTTTCTGTATGGCTCGGGGATGTATGGGCGAATATGTGACGTAGATGTTTCGCAATATAGTTCGATGTCAGTATTAGGTATTGTTATTTTCTTGAGCGCGAGGTGATCGTCGCGTAGTAATTGTTGTATAGTGCTGTCTCTTTCTTGCGCTGTTGCTATGTCGTTGTAGTTGATAGCGGACGGACAAGTTATGGTTGCTATGCGACTAAGGGCGTCTGTGACGATATTTTGTTTACCGCTTACGTGCCTTATATCGGTGGAGAAAGCGGAAATGAATAATAATTGCCTCGTTCGCTTCGGTGTCTCGGTGGTGGAGTTGATCTTGCTCATTGCGAATGTTAGCGGCTTGTGATCGGTGAATATAATGAGATGACGTCCTTCGAAAATTTTTCGGAAATGTTTGACGGCCATGTAAATAGCTAATAATTCTCGATCATAGGTAGAATACTTCAGTTGCGCGTCGTTGAATTTCTTAGAGAAGTATCCGAGCGGCTGCCATGTTTCGTTTAAGTATTGTTGAATTACGGCACCGGCTGATGTGTCCGATGCGTCACAGAATAGCGCGAGTGTTGCGTGGTGAGATGGATGAGCAAGTAAAGCTGCGGTGATGATGCTTGCTTTACATTGTTCAAATGCTTGTGTTGCTTCGTCGGACAATGTGATTGCAGTTTTATCTCGTTTCTTCACGTTATGTAGGTATGAATTCAATGGTGCTTGTAGTGAGGCGGCGTTGGGAATGTGATCGCGGTAGAAATTTAACATTCCTAGGAATCTCCGTAGTTCTTCTATTGTCTTGGGTTTGGGGTAATCATTGATAGCTTTGATCTTCTGTTCGGGAGGCTTGATAGGATCATTTCGCCTGTTCGCGTCCATTTAGTGCAGTTGGCAAGTTTGAAGGAGAAAATAAAAATGTTCCAGCAAATTGATTCAATGAAAAATTTATGTAATGCGTTCATTATATAGTCTATTTTAATAATAACTTTCAGTTTTGTTCGAAACTTGTTATGTTTATTTTTTAAATAGACAAACTTCAAAATATGGCATTTTACCCAGTTTGCGTCCAAAAAATCCTAATTGCGTCCACCTGTGGACCAGTTCGCGTCCACCAGCTTAGTCTTAACAATATCAGCCTTATAATCCTTCATATAAGGGTGATATTGTTAAGACAATCTAAAGAAAGATTGGCTTTTAACAATTTCTACATTTAAGATTAAAGTTATAAAAGTCTACATTATTATCATTATTAAATCACTTTATAGAAACTATAAATAACTATTTATTGTTCTCAACATCGATGGAATTTAAAATCAAAGATAAAAAAATAATGATAGGTATATGTTGTCCAATATTTTGGTCTTCGGAATAGCATAATTTTTACATATTTATGTACATATTTGTCTTATCGATTTCTTATTCTCACGAATATCACAAAACGCTTTCTTTATTTAAACATCTTTTGTATTTTTTTTCCTTCTTCTTTCTTGTCTCCTAAGAACTCATCTTGAATAGAAAAAATATGGAATAAAAAAAAAGAAATTAAATGTAATAATTCAATTTTAAACTCAGTCTCAATCAAAAATGCATTTTAAATTATAAAAAAAAATATATAGAATGTATTTATGCGATCATTTCTATTTCATGAAAATATGGACGCAATTTGCTATAATAATTATCCCTTGCAGGTATAGTTTGCGTCCACTTGTGGTCGATTATTATATCAATTGTATCTTTTATTACAATCATAATAATGTGGACGCAAATTGGTCATTACAATTGCATACTATTAATGTTAAAATAAACAAAATCCCAATTTCTCTCTCATATTTTAATCACATAAAAATAAACAACTAAAGAAATCATAAATAGACGAGTTCGCGTCCATTGTGGACGCAAAGTGGAAGTTTTATAAATTCGGTGTTGTAATTCGCGTCCACCTTATTTTAATTGTTAACTATAAAAAAAACAAGCTAATTCATAATTCATACTATTCGTCTTTTCATTATTAATGTCTAGAAACAGCTATGTATCCTAAAATTCACATAAAACAATAAAAAAATTACCGTCAAACACGCCGCTACACACTATTTTTTTATTTATATCCCGCGCATCTGCACTCTTTTGTTGAACAACCGAGATTAACTAATTTTTTTAAACAGGATAGGCTGGGCGCACGGACCTTTTGTCTATTTGTGCGTGTCTCTTATACGTCGAGGTATTGGCGATACTAACTTTTCATTTTATTAGTGTGTTAGTATACTTATTTCAGAGCATTTTTAAAGGGAGGTCCGCAAAATGGACGCGAATAGGGGGGTGGACGCGAACAGGCGAAATGACCCTACCATCTTTTGATACATGATAACCGAGGAACTGAACTTCGAACTTGCCTAGGTTGCATTTAGCGGGGTTGATGGTGATACCATGTTCTTCTAATCTCTTGAGGACGGTGTGGAGGTGTTCTCGATGCTGGGTCTCGTGTTCCGAAGCGATTAGTATATCATCTATGAATGGATATACAAAATCTAGTCTTCGCAGTACTTCGTGAATGTAACGTTGAAACGTTTGTCCTGCGTTCTTCAAACCGGGACACATTCGCGGGAATTCAAATAAACCCATTGGTGTGATAATAGCGGTTTTCTCGATGTCCTCTTCTCTTATGCTCAGTTGTTGGTAGGCTCGGTTGAGGTCTATTGTTGACAAGATAGTCTTGCCTGAGAGATGATGTGTGAAATCTTTGACGCGTGGAACGGGATAGCGATCGGGTTTTGTGATAGCGTTGAGTCGCCGATAGTCTCCGCAGACTCGAATGTCACCATTCTTCTTCGGGACGATGTGAAGCGGTGATGACCATGGACTCTTGCTTGGTCTGCATAGTTCAATCATATTTTCAAACTCTTTCTTCACGATTTCATATCGGTGCGGTGGTATGGGGCGAGCGCGGCTATGTATTGGTGGGCCTTCTGTTTCAATGTAGTGTTGCACGTTGATAGAAGAGCTTAACTGCATTGAAGTGAGACGTGTGATGCCGGGATATTGCGCTAAAATGTCGTGATACGACTGTGACTTGTCGATGGTGTACACTGTAGGCATGTTTGAAATGCGAACTGGGGCGTTGACCTTGAGATTCGTGACGCCGTCGATCAATCTCTTGTTTTTCAAATCGACGATAAGTTGGTGATGTTTGAGAAAGTCAGCGCCGAGTATAGGTCTTGAAACGTCGGCGACAATGAACTTCCATTTGTATGGGCGTCGTAGGTTGAAGTCGAGCGTTAATGTTTTCTCACCGTACGTAGCTATAGTTGTGTTGTTAGCCGCATATAGTTGGAACGATAGTGGCGTTGCAACTTGTCCTTTCTTTCTAGGTAGTACGGATATGTTCGCACCCGTGTCGACCAGGAAAGATATTTTGGAGTTACGATCTGTTATGTATAGGCGGTGTGAGTTTTGTTGTGAACGCCAGAGTCCGCCTCCGCTAACGTTCGGCCTAGTTTTCCGACTTCTTATTGAATGTGCAAGGTGACGTGCAGCGTCGAGCTTGTTCTTTGAAACGTCGATGATAATAGCAGAAAGGTGATGGTGATGAGTCTCGACTGCGTTGTTGCGATGGACTTCGGTTGCAAGACGGGTAGCGGTTGCGGCGGTAACCGTTGTATTGGCTGTGCGGTGGTCTTGATTTCAATTCGGCTATTTCTAATGATAACTTGCGTAGTTCGGTGACAAGGAATTGTAGGTCGGCTGTCTGAGTTGGTGGTGATGTCGGTGAGGTTATCGTTTGGACGGCTGAGATGTGAGGTGCAGCTGGTGGCGTCTGTTCCATCATTTTGTCGGCGAGTAACGCTAACTCTTCTAACGACGACTTAGTTGCGAAGGTCTCGCTGACGGCAAGCACGGAGCGGATGTGTGGTGGAAGATGGTTGGTCCACATGAGTCGTAGCGTACTGTCTGGAACTTTGTTGGTAGCGAGGTTTCTCATACGCCGGAGTAGTTGGGTCGGCTTCTGATCGCCGAGTTCCATCTCTGACAGCAGTTTTTGGAACTGGCGGCTGTCAGACTCCTCATAGGCAGATATGAGACGCTCTTTAATCGCCTTGTACTGGTCTTGCTCTGGTGGGTTGTATAGAAGGTCGGTGATTTGCTCGATGTCTTGGCGTTCCAGCTGTGCGATTACCATCTGAGCGAGCTGGGCTTGGCTTTTCTTTAGGTCGTTGGTGGCGGCTTCAAAACTGATAAACCACAGACGTGGTCGATCACGCCAGAATGGTGGGATACGCATGGTTAGCGATATGCCACCAATTTCAGTGACGGTGTTGATGGATGTAGAGTTGAATGGGCTGGCCGGGATAGAGTTTTCTTGTTGAGACATGATTGAAACTGTAGAGACTTGTGGAGCAGGGATTCGTTGACTATGCTGGTACTATGGTTGAATTGGGTTGAATGAAGAATATTGCGGTTTTTCGGTGGCTTGATGGGCAGAGCTTTTCCGTTCTTGATTTGTACTTTTTGTGTTCCGGAGAGGGTCATATAGGATAGCTACATAGTGTAAACCCTGTATAACTTCTATACAGACGTTATACGCTGTGTAAGTATTCATACGTTAAACGTGTGAGTAATATTTTTTTTATTAGTAAGACAGTAGGTGTGTACCCACTTTTATTAGGATAGTTAAAGTATTTCGCAGTTTTGCGTAGAAAGGAATGAGTTAATCATTTGGTAAGGGTCAAAATCCGAAAGAAAAAGCCAGTAGTCGTAGATCCAAAAACATAAAAAGCATTCACAATGTGCACGAGCAAAACAAATAGGTAACAAACAAAATAAACTGAATATGACATTATTGACATTTACTTAAGAGGCAAAGAAGTGTTGCCATTTTACAGTTTTAAATGATATTGATTAATCGATATGGATTTCGGACATTGGTTAGCTATATATTTGGTTCAAAATCGAACTTATTTGTAGTTAATCGCATATATACCTTAAAAATACACACATTTTAAATGTTTAATGACCAAGTAGAGATTTTCTATTAACTCAAATCATTTTGAGTAGAGAAAACGTAAAATTGATAAAGAAGAAGTGATAATCGATTTGATATTATGATTTCTTTACTGGCAATTTCTGATCTATTACGTGTTGGCTATTTAGACGTTAACACATCTTTTTAAACCTATTAATTGAATAAGTTTCTCGGCACACCTTTAGTAATGCCTATAAATTAAGTTATAAATAAAAAGGATTATTCAACAACTAATTGAAACTTTATTGTGCTGTTCATGAGTTCCAAACTGGGCCAGAAATGGGCATTGTTCTTTAAGTTCCTAATTATTATGAATGTATCGTATGATTGTGTACCTAGTCATAGCTATTATTGTAATTGATTGTTTATAACTTACTGTTAAGCTTAGCAGCATTATTCCATGTCTATAAGGTTCGTATTCTGTTGTAGGCGTCATTGATGTTATTAACGGTTAGCCTGAGCATACGCTGTGCGATAAAACCGTAGATTAAACCTGAAACAAATTAATTACTTTAGTAATGCATATCTTTCCGCTCTAAAGTCTCGCTGTCTGTAGGTAACCTTAATAGATGTATACACAACACTGGACGATGCCCGCGGTCACACCCGCGTTATTTAAGGCTACTGCTCTGCCCCCGTCGCTCATAGCGTGATGTTATATAGCCTATAGCCTTCTTCCTCGATAAATGGGCAATCTAACACTGAAAGAATTTTTCAAGTCGGACCGGTGGTTCCTGAGATTAGCGCGTTCAACCAAACAAACAAACAAACTCTTCAGCTTTATATATTAGTACTAGTCGACGCCAGCGGCTTCGCACGCACATATTTTCGAATTTCCCGTTTTGCCCGATCCCGTGGAAATTTCGGGAAATCCCGTCTTAGTGCACCCCTACGGTGCCCATGGAACATACATGCTAAATTTCATCTTCTTACGACCAGTAGTTTCGGCTGTAGCGTGTCTGTCAGTCAGTCAGTAACGCAAGGATTTTATATATTAAGATAAGATATGGTGAGCATTTCATCTAACCTTTAGTAGGGCGGCCGCATGGCACTCGAGCTTGCGTTGTTGTTGTATAAATACCGTATTCTATTGCCTTGACTTCCTATATCACTCGAACTGGTACTTTTTTCGTGTGAATCTGAAATGTCATAATCACAAGAAGTAAAAGTATTTGTAAGAATCTTCAGTTATATTATCATATTATACATCGCGCTGTACCTGCACTTACCATAGTTCGCTGTTAGTTTTCTTTCTCACTGACGTTACTGTATAACTGCTAGCATAACATTCATAATATATACTTATATATAATGGCACCGTGTGACGTTACTGGACGCTCGGCGTATGTAATGCGAGTTCGCCCCATTCTTTGGGAACGGTACAAACAGCTTCGCCGGTGGTGATGCGGCGACTGGCGGGTGACGCAGGCTTTGAAATTAAACTACAGTTTACGGATTTTATCGCGATGTATTGGTTTCACTAAGTTATTACATTTGAAACTAATGATCACTATATTTTTAATTTATTACTAGCCGACGTTTCGAATTCTTTACAGAATTCATGTTCACGGCAGACTGAGGTGATATTTGTCTTTTTCCTGAATGTATAAGTTATCTCAAAGTACCCGAACATTTTTCATCTACTGGTGTTACTATTTACGCAGAATGAGCTCACAGTGTCCTTAGGTCTTCTGGTGACTTTGTCCTTCTTGGGTTTCATTAGCCTTATGACAGGGTCCCAAGCTGGAGGAACATTCCAACCATCTTCCCTATTGAAATTAGGGTGTTTTTTAATTTCAATAGCCTCTCGTATCATCCTTGGAAGAAAACGGTGTTCTTTTGCGAGTATCTGTGGTTCATCAAATCGCAGGTAGTGGTTGGGTCCCTGTTCCACATGTTCACACACACCAGACTTTGTTGAGCGTTTATGTTTTATGTCAGCTATATGTTCTTTGAGTCGAATGCCTATGCTTCTCTTGGTTTGTCCAATGTATGAGAGCCCACATTCACAGTCAATTTTGTAGACACCGGCCTCTTGCAAGGGTAACTGACACTTGACAGATGGTAATAATTGACTGATAGTTTCAAATGTAATAACTTAGTGAAACCAATACATCGCGATAAAATCCGTAAACTGTAGTTTAATTTCAATGTGTAACATTCGCGTAAACCCAAGAAGATACTATGACGCAGGCTTTGTTTACAACACGCCTCGCGCCTCCCGCCGCCACCCCGCCCTTCTGGCGCCGCTAGATCATCGCGCGCGCACTGTGCCTATATTTTTTTTTGTGAATCATGGAGGAAACTACAGTTTACGAGCTAACCCCCCTAGACTGAGACCGAGGTGTCAGCCTAGCGGGAGTGTGGGACTCCCCGTTGAGAAGCTTCGGGACTACCCACTAAAACCCCCATGGTGTTGCGCTAACCGATCCCATTAACAGCAGGGCCACAGGTACTGCGTTGCATATCGTCTGTGAACGCGCGCACTGTGCCTTCGCCTTCGTTGCCTAATATATTTAACGTTTTATAAGTCCATAATGTATTAAATATTTATGTATATGTACATATAAGTACAGTTTTTTCTTTGTTCAATTATGATTTAAATACGTTACATAGTTATTTAATTAGTCTATCTATAACAATTTCTATGCTTATGTTTATTGTTATTATAATTATATTATTATTATAGTATCTGATATCACATGCGTGAGTCACAAGAGGGCCTGGTTGAAAATCGGCGCCAGGCTTTTGCCTAGCATAATGTCGAATCAGGTCCTTTTTTTTGGCTGCACGCAAATATCTTTACTACTTCTATCCTGCCTATTTTTTTTGTGATGTATTTTTCTTGTTTTCTTTTTTTGTTTATTATTTTTGTTTTCTTTACTTATTTCTATCTTATTTGTCAATTTTGTTTTGTTTTTTTTTACATTTTCGTGTATTTATGTGTACCTAGATAAAAATTTGTGTGTAGTGAAAAATAAATATTTCTTTATCTTTATCTTCTTTATCTGCTCATCTTCACCCGCAGATAAGCTATATATTATCCCCATAATATACAATGAAGTCGGCCGTTTTCTCTGACTGCAGTCTGCACAAACTACCAATTAAAAAAAAACCGTACAATTTGTACCAGAAGAGAGTGTTATTCTTGAGCAAGTATAATTCACGCGGGTGGAGTCGCGGGCGAAGTATGTATATAGTAAAATACAATTTGGTATAGAAAATCATTTAATAATCGAAAAATAATACAATCCATTATGTACAAAGTCTGTGTAAGATTTACATGTTGCCTTATATCTAAATTTCTTTGCGTATTAACATATTTACACATGACAACATCTGTTGCCATACAGGGTCTCATTACATCGCATTATGATATGTCTCGTGAGGGCAAATATCGTGGAAGCAAATACAAATATTTTGTGAGTGCATTTCTGAAAATAGTGGAGTAATATCGTATTTTGTAGTTAGAGCAAGACTGCCACTGGGGTCCTGTGGCTAGCGTATGCGTCAGTTGATCGGGAAGTCCTAGGTTCCCAGGTTGGGCAAACTGTTACTGAGTGGGGCCTAAAAATTCATAACATGGCAAAATGTGGGTCTAATATTACACTTCTACCTAGCCCTTCAGGGAACCAGGCGTCAGTCTATAAAAAAAATCTGGAGTAATAGTTTAAGTAGCAATCTAACCACTGTCGCATTCCTATAAGTGTTACTTTGAGTTCTGGTCTAAAAGTGGTTGTTTTTAACTCAAGGAATTCGTGTCCTTATGAGGCCAAATTCTGTTACTGTTACTTACGAAATATTACCAAGTAAGAATGTAAGAAATCCAAGTATTTATCAAAAGTATAAAAATAATCTACAGTCACATAAAGCCTCCATCATAATACTCAACACTTTTATTTCATTTAAAGCTAGACAATAGTACAAGACTATACTTATTACCATAAGGCCGACAATTGATAATACTAATATATTTCTAGGCCTTTTATGAGCTAAAACTTTAATTGTCTAAGAGCATTGTCATGTCATGTGGACTTGCATGGATGCAAGTCCGCATGACTTGAAGATGTTCTCTCTTTTCTCACATAAGTGCTGCGGGAACCTGCAGCCGTCTTGTAACCTGCCATGCGTGTTAGTAATGTGTATTGTATGAATGGATTTTAATAAGTCGCGTGCCGCTTTGGTACGCATGCGGGACGCCTGCATCCTGTATACGTCCTGCATAATTTTATGATTTTTATGTGTTATTTTCCCAGATGCGCTTTGCGGGACACATGCGGGCAGCGGGTTACCCAGCTTCCTATAGCCTGCCAGGCGTGTTAGATAAAACAGTAAAACTATACACGCACAACTGTAGAATTACACTAAATATGATTCGAAACAGTAAACACTGATACATTAGAAATTCCGGCCGGGTTTCACGTGGTTGACAGTCGTGTCGTCTCTTTCTTTAGGTCTTCGTTTTGGGCCTAGCAGCAGTTTTTGAAGCTGGCAGGCAGGGGCTTCAACGAAGAGATAGAGAGGGAGTGCGAATAGGTAAGTTGTTGTCACGATGCCAGCGTACAACATAATCTGAAAGAGAGAACAATATTTAAATTTTTTATGCCTATTGTAAGCTAGCAGTCACGTCCGTCTTTGCCTACCCTGGTCAGACTTTAGGAGAGTCTCATAAATCGTTATCGCCTGTCCCTATTTGCGTAGAGCATTGCCTAATGTTTCCAGTGAAAGAAAAATAAAAGGTAATTGTTCCACCTAACAAATATAGTGAAATAATGAGACATAGATGGAAGTCTAAGAATTCTTCATTACATTTAAAAAGATTGATATCTACTAAGTCACGCAAGTCCTATGTAGTTTTTCTTAACCATTCTCGTACTAAAGCTTATTTTTACTAAGATTTTAAAACTACACAACGCTCAGTTCATTCATGGCGTATTTATTAAAATCTAGCAGAACTTCGTACTTCTCCTTACAATTTATGAACACACTAGAGGAAGCCAGCAGCTACGCCTGCATTTTTTTTAAATTTACCCGTTTTGGCCGATTCCTTGGGAATTTCGGGAAATCCCTTCTTAGTACACCCCTACGGTCCCCAAGAAACATACATGCCAAATTTCAGCTTCCTGCGCCCAAAAGATTCGGCTGTAGCGTGTCTGTCAGTCAGTCAGTAACGCAAGGATTTTATATATCAAGATAATAGAAAATATTTATCCAATTTGGTGCAGTTGTTTAGAATTCGCTGAAACATTTTTATTTATATACATAGTATACTTACAGCAGTATCATAAGTAGCGAAGAAGGATCTCCTCATCTGACCTTCGTAGGTCCTCAAGATAGTCGCATGGAGCAACATGGCGCAGTACGACATCCTTCCTAAAGGCTGCAGCTTTCCCCACTCTACTGAGCCCACGTAGATGCCTGCGGAAATGACAGGGAAAATTAGTTTTCAGTAAAATGTGGTTAAAGTCCTGAATACATTATTCTGGGACGGTTGACATAAATCCATCTGATTCTTAACTGGGTAGATACTGTGTACTATAGCAATTGAAAAAAAAAATGCTTTGCCGTCAGAGTCACTTACTACTATACCAACAGTTAATCAATATGGAAGTAACGTTCAGGTTAAATATATTTGTTAAATGGATCCGTTAAATATTGTTGATAGGAAATTGTTCATGTTGAAATCTGAATATGAAACACATTGAGTATGCATGGCGGTATATTTTGATGTAATGCATAGTTCTTTAATCGAAATATAATCTCATATGATATATTTACAGCTTATCATAAAACTAATATATGGTATAGTCTTGCAAACCCAGTTAAAAGTCGGGCTTAGGACAAATATATGATTATTGACGACCGATTGGCGCAGCGGGAGTGTAAGCGACTGCTACGCCGAAGGTCGCGGGTTCGATTCCCGCTCAAGTCAAACATTTGTGTGCATGAACATGGATGTTTGTCTTGGTCTGGGTGTTTCTATGTATAATATGAATGTATTTACAAAAAAAAGTATATATGTATGTTTATCCATTATCTAGTATCCATAATACAAGTTCTGCTTAGTTTGGGACTAGATGGTGGTGTGTGTATGTGGTAAAATATTATTATTATTAGTAAAACAATTCTAGCAAAAAGCATGCTACTCACGGTTACACCTATAGAAATATGCAATGATAAAAACGCAGATAGCTAAAGCGAAGAAGTTCTGGTTCAGAGCATTGAAGACTGCTGAATCGAAGGGAGAGGCCTCACGATGGTGAAGGTCCCAGCCCATGAGGACGGTGCCGAAGGCGATGGGAATTGACGCAATGAGGAGGAATTTCATTAGCTAGAAGGAATATGGAAGAAGGATGTATTTTAGTCCACACCTTTGATTTGACACTTTGGCAAGAAAACTGTTACATGTTTTTAAAGAAGTAGAAGTATCAAATCTGTTTTAGACTCTACATTTTATGATATTCAATAGGAACACTGTTTGTATGCCCTGAGAAGAGCTTAAACACCAATATATAAAAAAACTAATATTATAATATGTAAATCAATGTTTTCTGCAGGAGATAAAACTTTTTGACGTTATTTTAGTTGCAAGCTGATCTCCTACTTAGTATAATATGTAGTCATTATAAGACATCACGGATAAGCATAATTTCATTAGATAGCTATGATCATATTGGCGTGCTATTTTTGCCATCAATATAAAAATAGAACTGGTTCATTACATAGATTATCAGTAGTAGCACATACAAATGGTTATTAAGACTTACGATAGAATCTCGGAGGTCCCATTTTTCCGCCTGAGCTTTATGATAGAAGTATGCAGTCAGCACTCCGAAATGGTAACCAGCTGAATTCCCTTGAGCTGAGACATAAGCATGGTAGAACGTGTCGTTGTATCCAAATATCTCTCTTATCGACCTGTGAATAAAGACAAAATTTTTACAACAGCTGTGATGGTGCTTAGGACTCTTAAACTGATTGGAGTTTTAAACAACTTTCGTAGGTACTATGATTAAAAATGTGCACTTTGAAGGAGCTTATAATACGATCACCTATTTTAACAATCTAGTTAAGTACAATATAGCACTTTACCAACAGCGTTGGACTGGCAATCAGTTGGCTTGAGTTCCAACCCTACTGAGGCACTTCTCTTTTTGAGAATCATTAAGTTGTGTTTTACAAGATATTAATAAATCGCAATGGATGAGTACGTAAATATAACACAGAGGAGACCATACTTGATACTTGATACTTGATGGCACGGGCTGTTTCCGCAACTCCACGTCTTGGCGTGTATTTTGCGTGCGGGTGGGAATGGTGTCTTCATTCGAGCCACCCCAGCTCTTCGAGGAAGGCCAGCAGACTCTTGATGTGGCCCACGGCCTCCCTCAGGGTGCTGTATCTGGTCAGGTACTGCTGCCTGTACTGTGCGACCTCAGGGCAGTCGAGGAGCAGGTGGGCTGCCGTCTCGTCTGCTGCCATACAGGCCCTGCACAGCGGGCTGTCGGTGATACCTATAGTAAATAGGTGTTTATTAAAGAATCCGTGTCCTGTGTAGGCGGCCGTGACTGTCCGTAGTTGTTGTTTGGACAGCCGGAGGATTTGTTTGGCTATCTTACCGTCTACTGCGGGAAGAGCCTCCTTGGCCTGCCTACATGTTTCAATACCAATCCAGTACTGGTTGTGTTTGGTCCTGGTCCTATTTCTTACCAGGTTGCGATAAAAACCAGAAGGGAGGGGAATTATGGGCTCGGGTCCCACCACCTCTAAAGTGGCCCCTCTTCTGGCGAGTACGTCGGCTGCGTCATTCCCTCTTGAGCCACTGTGGCCCTTGATCCATTGCAGTGTTAATTTGTTTAGTTTACCTACCTCTGTTAGTTTCTGGTGGCATTCAAGCGTGAGTGCCGAGGTGATAGTATGGCTTTTGAGGGCTGAGAGGACAGCCTTACTATCTGAGAGGATCCTAATGGATCGTTCCCTTACCTCACGTGCCATGATTGCTGTGGCAGCTAGGATTATGCCAAAACATTCGGCCTGGTAGACCGTGTTGTAGGCTCCCAGCGGTGCTGCGATGTTGATGTTTAGGTCCTCGGAGAATACTCCTGAACCCGTACCTGTATCCGTTTTGGACCCATCTGTGAAGATCGTGAGCTCGTTGTGGTTAACTGCTCCTCCGTGTAGATCCTCGTACAGTTGGATTTTGTATTTCTTGTCGAAAACAAATTGTTTCGGTATGCGGTCGCTTATTGCTTGTGTGATAGGAACTTCTTTAAAGAGTGTATTTAAGTTGTTAGTCTGCGGTATATTCGTGTCTTTCCAGAGCTTCAGGGCTCTCAGCCGGACTGCCGACATCGTTGCTTCCTGTTGTATGAACAGGTGCAATGGAGGCAGATCCAGCAACACTTCAAGTGCCGCTGTTGGCGTTGTTTTCATACAGCCCGTGGCCGCTAGGCATGCAAGTCTTTGAAGCTTCTGAAGCTTGTTGGCGGCCGTTATTAGGCTGGTCCTAGGCCACCACACTACTGCGCCGTAGCTTACCATCGGACGTATTATTGTCTTATAGAGCCATAAGACAATTTTGGGGGATAGGCCCCAGCGTTTTCCTATCATCTTCTTGCACTGCCAGAAAATGATGCTGGCTTTATTGAGCTTATTTTCCATGTGGCTGTTCCATGTCAATTTGCTGTCGCGAGTGACACCTAGGTACTTGACCTCGGTAGACAGCTTAAGCTCTGTATCGAATAACCTGGGCAATCGGTAAGTACCCAGCGCGCGTTTGTGTGTGAACATAACTAGTTCGGTCTTGGTCGGGTTTACAGATAATTCGTACTCATTACACCACCACTCTACTATGCGTAGGGCTTGTTGGGTTAGGTCGTACACTGTACTGGTTACCTTACCTGATGTGAGTATGGTTAGATCATCTGCATAACCTATTGTATAGAAGTATCTCGCGTTGAGTTTGTCTATGAGTTCATTGATGACTAAGTTCCACAATAGCGGGGAGAGTACACCTCCCTGCGGGCACCCTTTAGTTATCAAGGCTGTCTGATTGTCGCCTTGCAGGCGCACTACCCTTTTGCTGAGCATGTTTTGGATCCACTGTATGAGCATCTGATCCACACCATGCCTGGCTAGGGCGTTGCTTATGCTGGAAAAGTTTGTCTTGTCGAAGGCTCCTTCTATGTCGATGAAGGTGCCCAAGCAGATGCTTTTTTGTTGTATAGCAGCTTCTATCTGGGCCACGACCTGATGTAAGGCCGATTCCGTCAATTTCCCTGAGCTGTATGCATGTTGGTTGGCATGTAAGGGTAGGTGCTTAAGAGCCCCACTTCTTAGTTCCCTCTCGCAAAGCCTTTCCAAGGCTTTAAGCATGAAGGAGGTAAGGCTTATTGGTCTAAAGGACTTTGCATGGGTATAGTCTGTTTTGCCTGGTTTTGGTATGAAGATTAGTTTGACTTCCCTCCACCTCTTCGGTACATATCTGAGGGCCAGGCTAGACCTCATGATTGCCAGGAGTCTTTTAAGGACAGGTTCCCCTCCCCATTGTAATAACCCTGGGAAGATGCCATCCAGTCCGGCTGCTTTGAAGGGGTGGAAGCTATCGATGGCCCATTGGAGTTTTTCTTCTGTGACCACGTTGTTTGCGTGTCTCCATTCGTGTTCGGTCGCCACTGTTGGTGTATCGTGCCACGTTACTACCGGGGTGAGGACGCAGCCTGGGAAGTGTGTTTCGAGTAGGACGCGTCTTGTCTCCTCCTCCGATGTAGTGTATGTGTTATCCGGTTTACGGAGAGTACCTGGTGCAACCGTCGGTTGCTGGGCCAGTAGTTTCCTTACCCGGTTTGCTTGTTGGCAGGATTCAATGCTCCCACAGAATTTTCTCCATCCCATGGTGCGTCTGAATCTGAGGCATTTTCTGTAGTCTGATTTGGCCGCTTTATAAGCGTCCCAATCTGCGTCCGCGCTTGTGTTCATTGCCCTATTTAGAGACTTTCTTACCTTCTTGCGCTTACGTTCAAGTTCAGCGCCCCACCAGGGTTTTTTCCCCGGGGTTGAAGGTGGAGTGGTTTCCGGGCAAGCTGCATAATAGCTGTCTAGCATCGACTGCGTCAGTATACATACCTGATCGTCAATCTGTTCAGTGTCACCCAGTACCGGCGGCGTGGCCGTAAGGGTAAGTTTCTCATTAAGTAGTAAGACATACTTTGCTTTGTCAGTGTTGTGTGGTTTCCTGCGGGGCTGTGTGGGCTGTATATCGACTTTCATGGAGAAGCTGATCCATCTGTGGTCTGAGCATGATGCCTCTTTCGAGACGTGCCATCCTTTGATGCGTTCAGCCGCTCCTTCTGTTGCGAGAGTTAAGTCGATAATTGTCTGACTACGTTTAGTGACGAAGGTGGGCTCCGTACCTGTGTTTAATAGGGTAAGATTAGTGGTGAATAAGTATTCAACCAATGACGTACCTCTGTTATTGTTGCAGTCCATGCCCCACATTTGGTGGTGGGCATTGGAGTCCGTTCCTATTACGACCTCCGTATTGGTTCTCTCGCACTGGTTAACCAGACGCGTGAGGTCGAACGGAGGCGGGTCTTCGGCCTCGGGCATGTAGACCGATGCGAAAACGACCGCTATACTCCTTGGCTGCTGTATTATTTCAATTTGTATTGCTGTGATGTCTCTGGAACAGAACTCCGTTAAAGCTTGGGCTCTGATGTTTTTAGTTGTAAGTATGCAGGTTCTTGGATGTGTGTGGTCAGTAGAATAGTAAATCTTACCTCCCAGGCTGGAGAGGCCTCTAATGAGGCCACCCCTTATCCAAGGTTCCTGGATGAGCACGATGGCTGAATGTTGGACCTCCATCCATTTGCGCAGTTGCGCAGTGGCCGTTTGGCTATGATGGAGGTTGATTTGTAGGCAGCTGACGTCACTAGGCAGAGGGTTCATCTGTGGGTGATGTCCCCTCCTCCCCGACCTTCAGCTGCATTAGGCTAGCCAGGATGTCGCCAGCCTCCACTCCATCGTCCCGCCGCACCGGACTCAGGAGCAAGCTCTCATCTTCCGAGTTACCCTCGGCTGACGGGCCAGCCCCCGAGCCAGACGCGGCCGGCTCTGAAAGGCCGGATTTCGCGGAGCACCCTGACTGGGTGTTTGAGGCTTGTTGTGTGGAGTTGTTGCATCCCGGAGGATGGTCGACATACTTTCCTGTAGAGTCCCGGAACCGGACGTAGACTGCACCCAGCCCCAACGCGAGGCGGCGCTCGTTCTGCACCAGGACCGGGACTTGTTCCTCCGGGACGCCCACGACCAGGAACCACCCACCTGACTGTTTCTCCGAGTGCAGCAGAGACCATTTGTCGACCGCCAACCAGGGGTTCTGGAACTCCAGAGCCCGACCCACGTCGCGCACGTCGTCCCAGACCCCCTGTTCGTTGGGAACGACAACGCCGCACCGCACTCTCTTCGGGGCCTCTTCCTGGCCCCTGACCTCCAGTTCGAAGCCCGGTGGTGGGACCAGGAGAGAGACCGCCTCCGTCAGCCAGGTACGCGTTGCCTCGTCGGCGCACCAGAGTTTGAGGACCCCGTCCGCGTACATGGGTTTCCCGGTGAACGCAGGGGCGGGGCGTTTTGGAGTTTTAGTCGACCAGGCGTCACTCAGGATCTTCCTTTGAATCTCCGTGAGTATTCGGTCCACGAACTCCTTCGGCAAGTTCCCTGTGCGCTTGCATGTTACTGCAACGCCCAGAGATGCCTTGGAGACCTGTGCATAGGACTTACCCTGTATAGTGGAGGAGTCGAGGCGGGGCTTCTTGTGCTCCCCTCGAGGCGAGCTGGTCTCGTTGAGAGCGCGTTTGGCCTCACCTCTTTCCTTGTTTTCGGCAGTTTTACCTGCCGTGTTTCCTGGTGGTGCCGGGGCTAGATGCCGTCCAGGGTGACCAGTGACCAGTGTGCCGCTTGGCGGCAGGCGGCTTCCCCGTACTGCCTCCGGTCTTTGTGCACCCCCTACTGCTGAGCGCAGGCTGCGCGCTGGTCACATTACTGGGACCTGCGACAGCGACCTGCACCGCTGTTTTTGTAGAGGCAGCACCGGCTGCGGCAGCGGTTTGTGCCGCCTTCCGCCTTATTGCCAGGCGCTGTCTCTTGTTTTTGTTTGCCCTCTTCTTCTTCGCAGAGCTGGTAGTAGCGGGGCCACTCGGTTGTGTGGGGGGCGGGTGTTGGGCAGGATTGGTGGTCTTGCCCTTACCCTTGCCCTTGTGGTGACTTACCACTTGCCAGCCTGCGAAGGAGGAGTCGTCTTCCCGCTTGATTTCAAACGGGCTGACGATTGTAAGGACGGGACCAGTACTAGCGTTAGCCAGCGCTGAAGTCTCGTCCTTGGGGGATGGTTTAACACCTGCAGCCGAGGCCACGGCGTCAACCATCTGTTTAGTTGATGCGGCGGGAACAGCTTTCGCTGCCACCGTCGCAGTTGGGGTAATTAAAGGGATTTCGGTATCCATACAAGTTTACTAAGACTTCATCCCTCTGGCTTCCCACCCTCCATGGAGCCCGCAACTGGGAACGTCATCCGGACGTTAGGATTACCAGAGGGATATAGGAACGCGGGGCTGGTTTACAGCACGACTTCGGGCGCCCGCTTGGGTCAACGGCCTGAGCCGAGTTACCAACTCTAGCCGTCATCCCTCGCTTGCGCCCTCCGTATAGCCTTCACCAACCACGTCAACAGCCGAAATAAATTCCAACTGCTGATGTGGACCCTACGTCCCTAGCCTGTGGCCCTCTGACGGGACACGATGGCCATTTCCCCCGCTGCGGCTCACAGCGGGGGCTACCGTTTAGCGTGAAATCAGGACCAAAGAGGGCGTGTTGCCTCACGGTCACATTACCGCCAGCGCCGCTCGGCTCAACCCCCCAGGACTCCGTCATCCCCGCGTACGGCGCTCGACTGCGCAGGTCCTAGCGCAGGTGGTCAGCTTCTCTTACCCGTGACTTTTTACTACGAGCCCACACCCACCCGACCACGAAGGGGCGTGGTGAAGAGATGTGTTCCTGTATGTGGATGTGTGCGCGCATGTGTGTACGTGTGTGTATGTGTTTGTGTAATGTGCCTGTTGTTTGTGTTTCGGCTGGAGGTTTTGGTTGCATCCATTTCTGAAGGAACTGGACCAAGAACGGGCGGCAACCTCGAGAAGGATAGTCCACCAGCCTTGCCTAAGGGATCATCGCGACCTGCGCTACCCCTGAGACCATTCGCCACTCCCTACACCGGACTCAGGTGAAGGGAGTAGAAGTCAGTGCAGATCAGTGGTGTTAAATATGAGTTGACCTGCACGGGCTTCCGCCCGAGAGGAGACCATACACATGTAACACAAGCGAAAGTGAATTATTTGACATGGATATATCTTACCAAAGCTTACCAAACAGTAACGATGACATTATTTCTTTAAAAGAAGAAATAAACAAACTATGGACAGAGTTACAGATTGCTAACGCTGAGATTGACAACCTTAACATAGAAAACTATACTTTGAAAAACAAATGACAAAGTTTCGAAAATAAGATAAAATTGTACAAATCGGTAGGAATGGATGGGTATTGTCCAAATAAAGTTTGCACTGGAACGCCAATTAAGTTTTATTCCCCACAATATCAACAACGGCTTCGTACATTTTCAATGAAAGCAGGCCTACCTAGAACGTCACCAAGAGAATTCACCCTAAATGCATTAAAATCAATTAGTCCTAAATTAAAGGCCAATAATGTACAAACATCGGTTGAGTTAAAACAAGAAATTATAAATGATAATCAACAAGATAGTCAACAGAAACCACCCATCTGTAAGATACTTTTTGGCGGCAATAATATGGAGAGCGGCAAATTAGAACCAGTCCTAAAGCAACAGAAATTGGTTGTACTTGCTGATCAGCGTGGGAAAAATATACGACACCAGCTACAATTACTTCTAGGCGAAAAATTCAAAGTAGTAGTGTACTGGAAGCCAGCAGCAAAACTATACGATTTAATTTACACGGCAAAAGAAGAACTGGCGACGATAACGTCTGACGATTACTAAATAATCATAGGCGGTGTGAATGACAATAATCCGTATGAGTTCAAAAGTTCTCTTATTAGCTGGCTGCCTACAGTACTTCAAACAAATGTTATAGTCAGTGAGATACCCTATAACCGACACCTTAACCCTATGAAACTTAATTATGAACTAAAATTTATGTGTTACAAATATCACATTGGAACTTATGTGGATATGAATTATGTCAATACAATACCTTATTATAAACATTTCTCATTAGTAATATGTCGCAATCTTTTAAAGGATATACTACGTATTGACTATGCGGTTAAACAGAAAATTGTTGAACTTAAAATACAAGCTAGAGTAAAAGTTTGTTGATAAATCTACACAAACCTATTGTTTATCTAATGTACTTGGTAATGGAAATTAGTCAAACGCACAATGTAGTCAAAATACTCTTAATAATTGTAACGACAACTTAACATCGAATACTGAATGTAAACGAACAGATAGATTGGATAATAATGTGAATGACTTTTTTCGTGTGTAATTATTTGACTGTATTACATCAAAACATAAATGGACTTGTAAATAAATCTGACATATTAAGTGCCCATTTGGAAGAACTAAAAACTGTGGATATTTTATGCATTACGGAACATAATATGACAGAAAATGACATTGAACAGCTTACTATCCCAAATTATAAATTAACTGCACAGTACTGCCGGAATAATAGACATGGTGGATCGTGTATATTAATTAAATATTATCTTAATTTTAAACAACTTACTGATATAAAAAAATGTAGCATTGAAAATGTAATTGAATGTTGTGGTATTGAACTTCTAGATTTTAAAGTACTTATAATATGAATATATAGGTCACCTAGAACCGACTGTAGATCTATAGAAATATTTTTTAATAAATTGTACTTAATACTTAATCCATTTTGTCTGAACAGTAAATATAAAGTAATCGTTTGTGGCGATTATAACATAGATCTATAGTGTTTGTTAGCCACTATAACTTAGGTAAGCTAAGCAGAGATTAATGAAAGAGTTTTTTTTGTAGATAAAAGTCACAGATATATTGTCCACGTACACAGAAGGAGAAAGTACATAAGAGTGAGCACAGAAATAGAAAAAAAGCGCAGAAACAGAACTAATAGATAGACACGAAAACTTGTAATTAATAATGAGCGTTACGTGTTTAAAAATAACGGTGGGTGGTTAGCGCGCGCGCAGCCTCTCGGCGTCGATAGCGGTTCGAGACTGGCGAGCGGGTGAAAACCGACCGCGCACGAAGTTTGCGTTCGGGCGTCTCCGTCGCGAGCTCGGCGTTTGCCGTGTAACGGTACTTTTACCCGACGCTGCATAAATGCGGTAATGATTTTGCTAGACCGCCACATCAGCCCCCCCGGGAGACCGTTAAGGTCGAAAGAAATCAGGAAATCGCACACATCGTCCCGATCTGGTTTGACGCGCTACATCTAGGGCAACAAGTGCGGTTTTCTTCATCTCTTGTGGCGAAGCGTCGAGAATGTAAGCTGGTTTTAGCCTATCAATTGAGACAGTGACTTTTTTGCCTTGTATATCTATCTCGAAAGTCTTCTCATCTCGCCTTAGCACTTTTTAGGGTCCAGTATACGGAGGGTCGAGCGGACGTCTCACTGCATCTTTCCTCAAGAATACGTAATCCGTAGTCGCAAGTGTCTTGGGAACGTAAAAGGTTTTCTCTCCGTGTCGACTGGCAGGTACTGGAGATAGATTCGCCATGTGAAACCGAAGTCGAGATGCGAAGTCCGTGACGTCGATAGGTCGCAAGGGTGATGGTTTTATAAATTCACCCGGTAGTCGTAAGGGTTCACCATAAACAAGTTCTGCAGTTGATGAGCCTAAATCCTCTTTCCAGGCTGCACGTATACCAAGTAGAACTAATGGTAGTACTTCACACCAATTTTCAGTAGCATGGCACATGATCGCTGATTTAAGCTGTCGATGGAACCTTTCAACCATACCATTTGCAGCTGGGTGGTACGCCGTAGTCTTTGAGTGGTTGAAACCGATCAGTCGTGAGAGTTCTTGAAATAAGTGTGCCTCGAATTGTCTTCCTCTATCCGTTGTTGTTGTCTCCGGGCAACCAAAGCGTGATACCCAACCAGTAACAAAAGCATTAGCTACTGTGTCAGCCTTGATATCTTGGAGCGGTATAACTTCCGGCCAACGCGTAAATCTGTCAACTGCTGTAAGACAGTATTTGTATTCCTTCGACATTGGCAGAGGTCCTACTAGGTCTATGTGTACATGACTAAATCTATTCGTTGCAGGAACAAAAGCATGTACAGGCGATTGAATATGTCGGGCAATCTTAGACCGTTGGCATGCGAGACACGTGCGAGCCCAGTTCTTGCAGTCTTTTTTAATGTTTGGCCACACGTACTTCTGAGTCATCATTTTTACTGTCGCCTGAATTCCTGGGTGACTCAACCCATGTATGCAGTCGAACGCTTGTCGGCGGAAAGGTTGTGTCAGGTAAAGTCTGGGCGATGTATCAGAAATATCGCAGTATAGCATTCTTCTAGAACCAGAAACGTTTATTTTTTTCAAGTCCAGTGAGCATTTTCCTTGTAGCAGCTGGCGGAGCTCGTCATCTTCTTGCTCTGACCTTGCTAGAGCATCCAAGTCTATAACGCTCGTGATAGCGTCGGTACGAGAAAGAGCATCGGCCACTACATTATCTTTACCGGAGATGTGCTGAATATTTGTAGTAAATTGTGACACAAAATCAAAATATCTAAATTGCCTAGGCGAACAATTTTCTGAAGCCTTTTTGAATGCTGACACAATGTGCTTGTGGTCTGTGTATATGATAAACATCTTACTTTCCAGCATGTGTCGGAAGTATTTGACAGCTTCATATATAGCGAGCAGCTCTCTGTCAAATGGACTGTATTTCTTCTGTGCCGGACTGAGCTTCTTTGAAAAGAACCCAAGTGGTTTCCAACCAGATTCTTCTTTCTGCTGTAGTACAGCGCCGATCACGTTGTCTGAGGCATCTGTACACAGTATCAAATCTGCAGATGGATCTGGGTGTGCCAATAGTGTGGCATCAGCTAGACTATTCTTACAGTCGGTAAATGCTTGTTGGAGCTCTGTTGACCACTGTATCTGTGTACTAGGCTTAATATTCGAACCAGACAGGAGCTTGTGAAGTGGTGCTTGTAATTGTGCTGCCTTAGGTATGAAACGCCGGTAAAAGTTGATCATACCTAGAAATCTACGCAGATCCCTGATTGTTTTAGGTTGTGTAAAATTCTGGATTGCTTTTACCTTTTCAGGAAGCGGCTTCGTACCAGTAGAAGACACGATGTAGCCTAGAAATTCAACTTGAGACTCACCAAACACGCTCTTAGATGTGTTGATTATAACGCCATGGTCATGAAGACGTCGAAATACTAATTCCAGGTGTTCCAGGTGTTGCTGCTCTCCCCGGGATGCTATTAATATATAATCTATATACGGGAAACAGAATTCCAGGTCTTTGAGAATTTCATCCATGAACCGTTGAAATGTTTGAGCGGCATTGCGAAGTCCGAAGCTCATAAATGGAAATTCAAACATTCCGAACGGTGTTGTGATGGCGGTTTAGGGTATGTCCTCTGGGTTCACTGGTATGAAATGGTAAGCTCTAATTAAGTCAATTTTACTAAATACGGTACAGCCAATAAGATTGTTGAAAAAATCTCCAATGTGCCGAACCGGGTATCGATCAGGTATAGTACGGGCGTTCAGTGCGCGATAGTCTCCGCATGGTCGCCATTCATCGTTCTTCTTAGGTACCAGATGTAACGCAGACGACCATGGACTATCAGATCTTCTAGCAATACCTACTACTTACCATTTCTTCAAACTCCTTCTTAGCGGTGCGTAGTCGGTCTGGTGCTAACCGCCGAGGGCGGCTAAATACAGGCGGTCCTGGAGTGGTGCGGATGTAGTGCACCGTGTTATGCTTTATTTTGCGCATAGATATGTCGCCCGCAGGACGAGTGATGTCCGGGAACTGTGAGAGCAAGTTGTGATAAAGCGAAGAACCAGAAATAGATTTTATATGGCATATGGAAGCTGATGCGGGCCTAGCAAAAGCAGTTAGCAACGTTATATTGTCCACCAAGCGATGGTGTCTAGCGTCTACTAACAGATTGTAATGCGATAGAAAGTCAATTCCTATTATTGGCTTAGTAACATCGGCAATGGCGAAACGCCATGTAAACGCACGCCTGAGACCGAAATCTAGAGATAGATTTATCCAACCGTACGTGTTTATCACGGAACCGTTAGCTGCATACAGTTTATAATCGGTTCTAACGCATTGTCTGTCACTTATAAATTTATGTGGATAAACACATAGATCGGAACCGGTATCTACTAAATATTGCACTTTAGTCTTACGGTCTGTTATGAAAACACGGCCACCAGTAACACTATCGCAATCGTGTGTCGCCGCCTTCACTGACTGCTTGGCCCGTTTCCCTGTGGGAATGTACACGGCTCACGACACTTTGTTGACGCCTTGCCGAACCGCCGATGATACCAGCAATGCCCCGGGCCAGCTCTAGAGCGACTCCAGGACCGTTGACGCCAGTGTGGAGAATGCGCTCGACCTCTCGCGTGCGAACGGGAACGATCTTCAGACAGCGCAGCAACTTGTCGCGTAAGGTCATCGATGCGTCGCGTAAGTTGTTCAATCGCCGTCGTCGAACACGAAGCCGACGATGTAGGGACCACCGTAGATGCGGTAGCCACCTGGGCATTGGGCTGGATAGCTATCTCATGGATCTTATCCCCTATCTGCGCCAATGTGTCCAACGGAAGGTCCACCTGAGCTGCCATTATCGCTTGCATGTGAGCGGGCAAACGACTTGTCCACAATGATCGTATAAAGTCGTCCGGCACCTCCGATCCAGCCAGGTTGCGCAGGTGTCGCAGGAACTGTGACGGTTTCCGATCTCCCAGCTCCTCCAGGGTTAACAGCTGCCTCACGCGCTGTTCTTGTGACGCCGAAAGACGACTAATTAGCTCCGATTTTATTTTGTCGTATTTATTTTCCGTCGGTGGTTTATTAATAATGTATTTAACTTCGCTCACATATTTATAGTCCAAGTTAGCAATAACGTGGTAAAATTTCGTAATATCAGCCGTTATATTTGAAAGTACGAACTGGCTTTCCAATTGGGCGAACCATAGCGCCGCGGCGCCGGTTCATTTGCCCAAAATGGCGACATTTTTACGCTAACCCGACACACCTCACTAGAAACGTCTTTCACACTGGAATTAGCCATAGCGCGTATTTTCTACACTGTACGCGTTCTCGGGGTCACCACTTTAGTGTTTGTTAGCCACTATAACTTAGGTAAGCTAAGCAGAGATTAATGAAAGAATTTTTTTTGTAGATAAAAGTCACAGATATATTGTCCACGTACACAGAAGGAGAAAGTACATAAGAGTGAGCACAGAAATAGAAAGAAAGCGCAGAAACAGAACTAATAGATAGACACGAAAACTTGTAATTAATAATGAGCGTTACGTGTTTAAAAATAACGGTGGGCGGTTAGCGCGCGCGCAGCCTCTCGGCGTCGATAGCGGTTCGAGACTGGCGAGCGGGTGAAAACCGACCGCGCACGAAGTTTGCGTTCGGGCGTCTCCGTCGCGAGCTCGGCGTTGGCCGTGTAACGGTACTTTTACCCGACGCTGCATACACGCGGTAATAATTTTGCTAGACCGCCACAGATCTACTGAAAAAGACAACTATGTCGTCAAGATTTAAAGAAATTGTTGATAGCTATAATTTAACTTTTGCAACTACAAAACCAACTCGTTATGCAAGTGGCACATGTATAGATAATGTTATTTACAATATGAAATCATGTAAGATCGGAACACATGAACTTGCACTTTCGGACCACAACGCGCAGGGTTTGAAATTTCCCATAAAAAACAATAGCCTTTAACATATTGGTTTGTGTTGAAACGTGATTATAAAAAAGACAACATGAGAAAATTTAAAATGTATATTGATAGGTTATCATTTAGTAACATATATGGGAGCAACAATGTCAATAACGCATTTAATGATTTCCACGAATTATTTAAATTTTTCTATGAACAGTGTTTTCCTATACGTAAAATTCGCATATCCTCGTTCCAAAGGCCAAAATGGATATCAAAGGGTATCAAAGTGTGCTGTCGTTGTAAAAGAAAACTACTATGGCAATATAGATACGTACCAACTGTGGAAAATAAAAGGCAATTTAAAGTTTATTCAAGCAGATTGTCGAAAATAATTAAATTGACCGAAAAAGCACAAAACAATTTTTATATTAATAATGCATATAATAAGTCGAAAGCTACATGGAGAATTATTAGTAAAAATCAAAAAGAAAGTCAGGATAGGTATATAAGACTTCCCCCCCGTGGGATCTCCACCTTGTCGTGGTGGGGGGGCTCAGTAACCGTGGATTGGTGTCCCGCGGTGAAGCTAAGAGGGATCCAGGAGGGGACGCTCCGCGTGGGCTTGACGGGGCCTGCGCAGGATGCGTCCAACGGTGCGGGTGCGGGGGACAGTTCTATCTGTCCCTCGCAGTCGGGTGCGGTCGCGGGAGGAGAGGCGTGTCGGTGTTGCGTTGCCGCGCGCCCTATCTCCCGCGACCAAATGGGGGCGCACCATTCGATGCGTCGCGGTGGGGCCGCAGAGGAAGAGGAGATGCGGTGTTGCGTTGCCGTCCTCCCTATCCTCTGCGGCCGCTGAGTGTTTTGGCGGCGGAGCCCAACACCTTAATCCGCCGCCAAGGGGGTTTTGTGCGGGGCCCACCTGACCATCTGGCGGGCCAATACCCGTCGGGGGGTTGCGATGAATGCTTATGCGAATCTCTACCCTCCGACACACGGGTACATGAGGAACACGGGTTGGTTTTTAGTCAGTAAGAGTCTGACAGTCCCCTTCGTCCTTCCCCCGGGGCGGAGGGACTCCATGAGGATTTTCCAACCCGACACCAAAAAAAAAAAAAAGAAAAAAGGTATATAAGACTTATTAAACTAGATAATAAATATGTTGACGATCCACAGGAAATAGCAAACTCATTTAATAATTATTTAATTGACCAGGTTAATTTGTCTTGTAATAAGTTAATTATAAAACTAAGTGGTATAATGAGGAGATCCGCAGTAGAACCAAAGTCGCCGACATAGCTCTCCGGATAGCCAAGCTGAAGTGGCAGTGGGCAGGGCACATAGCTCGAAGAACCGATGGCCGTTGGGGCAGAAAGGTTCTGGAGTGGCGGCCACGTACCGGACGACGCAGCAGAGGTAGGCCCCCCGCAAGGTGAACCGACGATCTCGTCAAGATCGCGGGAGGTGGTTGGATGCGGGCGGCTCAACACCGGTCTGTGTGGAGAACCTTGGGGGAGGCCTATGTCCAGCAGTGGACGTCGTTTGGCTGATATGATGATGATGATGATGAAGTTAATTAAAAGTAATAAATATAAATTTAAATTGACATGTACATACATACATACATAGACTCACGCCTGTTTCCCATATTAAACGCCCACTTTTCGCCAGTGTTTTGATCCCACGTAATAAGTGGCGAGCCTATTGCCGCTTATCGGGATATTTTGTTTGCCAGAGCCTCGTCCGTTGATCGGCAGGTGCACCACTTGCAGGTAAGGTTGGCTTGGGACCCTAAGTTTTTGGTGGGAACCCTATACACTAAACTATACACTAAATTGACATGTAATCATTCTAATTCAATATTTTTGACACCAACAACTCCATTAGAAATCTTTAATACAATCAAATAATTGAAAATGACTAATAGTACAGGATATGACAATATAAATACAATAATATTAAAATACGTGGCAAAAAGTATATCTTCACCACTTAGTTTTATAATTAACTTGAGCATGGAAAATTGAATATTCCCATACAATTTAAAGATATCGATTATAAAGCCACTCTTCAAAAAAGGTAATAGGGATGATATGAAGTGTTATAGACCTGTTGCACTTTTACCTATTATATCAAAAGTATTTGAGAAAGTAATTTGTAACAGATTAAGTTCATATCTTGAGAATAATGACATTTTAACGAATGCTCAACAAGGTTTCAGAAAAAATCAATCCATAAATTCGGCAATTCATAAATTTCTGAAACACATATATAGCTGCATTGATAACAAAACTCATGTTAGTGCAATGTATATGGATTTGACTAAAGCGTTCGACTATGTTGACCATAGAATAATGCTGCATAAACTAGAGACATATGGGGTTAGAGGTAATGCTTTAGACCTATTAAAATCTTACCTTAGCAATCGACATCAGATGACGCAAATCAATAGAATATCCCTGAATAATAAAATTGAGCATATTTATTCATCCACATTCAAAGAAATACAATATGGGGTTCCCCAAGGTAGCGTGTTAGGCCCATTATTGTTCCTCACATATATAAATGATCTGCCCCAATGCATTAGACATCCTTTGATCCTGTTCGCAGATGATAGTACAATTGTATATACAATTAAAAATATTAATCATGTCGACAGCGAAATAAATTCCTCTTTATCTGACATCATAGACTGGCTTAATTCGAATAACCTCATTATCAATCTCGGTAAGACAAACATTATGACATTTACAACAAGACAAAATAGAATAAGTACTGTTAGTAATATCCACTATAAGGACCAAAAAATTAATGAGACTGATAGCACAAAGTTCTTAGGACTAAACATAGATAAACATTTAAGTTGGTGGAATCAAATAGAAAGTGTCTGTAAGAAATTAAACCAGTAGTCATATGCACTTTATATGTTACGCAAAATAGTCAATAAAACGCAGTTCAGACAGCATATCACGGATTTGTAGACTCTTTGTTACGATATGGGATCATTTTCTGGGGCAACTCTAGCGGGATCAATATGGTATTCAAGTCTCAAAAAAAATGTATACGTTCGATGTGTAATTTGCAACAGACAGATAGCTGTAAACCATATTTTAAGGAAATGAGCATTCTCACTGTACCTAGACTATACATTAACGAGAGTGCAGTGTTTGTCAAAAGTAGTATAGACAGTTATGTTAATTGTAATAATAAAAGATAGCCGCACAAATTACAAATACCTAGCTCACGTACAGCGCTTTTTAGTAGAAGTATTTTTACCATGGCCCCAAAAATATATAATAAGCTACCCAAACAAATAAATGACATAGAGTGTATAGGCAAGTATAAAAAATCCTTGAAACAATATTTGGTGGGCAAAGCGTATTATTCAATCACAGAATTTCTAGAGGAAAAACTATGGTAATCATTAATAAATATGATATTGTTATTGTAAATTTAAATTTCTTTTCATTGACAATTATTTAGTATCGTATTGTTTATTGACATTAATATTATAGATTTTTTTTGACTATTTGACTGACATAAATTTATTTATGAATTTTAAAATAGGTACTAGGTTTGTATGCATGTTATTAAATTGTTAGTATTGTATTAAAATTGAAAATTGTATTAAAATTATTAATTTGTATGCCTGATGCATGGCAGGACATAGACGGATCACAATATATTGCAAACTATAACACCTTATGAAACCTATGTTCCACAAATAAAGATATTGAATTGAATTGAACATTGTTAACGAGATACTCAATGTAGTAATACCTATAATCGGCTTGCTTACTTCTGGGAATTGGAACAGGCTTGCTTCCGATGCGATATGGGTCCGAAAACCACAATTATCTAGTGTGGTTTCCATATATTCGTATGTATATGACGCAGGCAATTTGTTGAATCTGCTTTTAACAAATTGTCTCCTCCGTTTAATGGATATGTTTTCATCATTGATTGGTATAAGGGAACATAAATCTTATACTAATATATAAAGTTGTTTGTTTGTATGGTTGAAGGCGCTAATCTCAGGAACTACTGGACCGATTTCAAAAATTCATTCAGTCTTAGATAGCCCATTTATCGAGGAAGGCTATAGGCTATATAACATCACGCTATGAACCACGGGAACGGAGCAGAAGCCTTAAATAACGCGGGTGTAACCGCGGGCTCATCTAGTGTCTAATAAGACTAATAAGTTAAATTTAAGGAGTGTAGATTTGCAGGGTGCCTACTTTTGGATGCAGGGTTATAAGGAAACGTAATATATTCTAAAAAGTTATCAGTTGAACGACAGTTTTCATAAACATTGTAGGTATAACTATGTACATTTCGCAGCAGTGTATTAAAACTATCGATAGTTACTAAACATACAACGGCATTTGTATTTCATGCCGGTTTAAATAAAGTGCCTTCGACATAATTATACCTACACATTTCGACGCGTCATACAAAATACTCAGGTGAAATGCTGACACGTATAGGCAGGAGTTTCATCAAGTAGCTCTGCAGGAACGGGATCAGAAGACTGATGGCCATGACTATTGATAACACTGGAACTCAACTCTTTGGCCAGCGCCAAATGATGAGCATGACTATCAACGTCAGTAAGAATAGTTGGGTGTCGGTTCCTAGGTACCTGGAAAATAAGGTATTTTACTTAACATAACATAATATAACTTCACGCCTTTGTGTATACACACCTGCATTTCACCAGTTATGTTTAGGTCCCAATGTAATAGGGGGCGAGCCTATTAAGCGAGCGATTTTTTTTTTTTGGTATTTTACAGTCAGTAATTATCTAATTATCATCCTGGATACCTGCAGGGAGATCTATGTCCAGAAGTCGACATCTGTAGGCTGAAAAGTAATGTCGAATCATAACTAAATACTACGAAATATAACGAACGTGGCCAATTAACAATGAAATACGCAATTAATTTCGAAAAGGCATTGGCCACACCGTGGGTTTGAACCCCAAGCCTTCTGTGTCTCCACTAGAATATTAAAGCCTTAAAATTACGATAAAATAGTTTTCACTACATAGTATAAAACCAAGTTTGTCTTCTGTCTGTCTGTCCCTATGTATGCTTATAAATTATGTATATATCTATCTTAAAAACTACGCAACGGATTTTAATGCGTTTTTTTAATAGATAGAATGATTCAAGAGGAAGGTTTATATGTATAATTGACGCGGGTGAAGCCACTGGCGACGTGTAGTAAACTAATAAAAATCTTGCTACGTATTACACAGTCATAAAAGTCCTTACATTGTCGCCGTCACTACCAAGCATGACAAGGCGAGGAAACATTATTATTACACTACTTTAAGCACGTTCAAGATTGAGATAGCCTCTTTCTTCAAATTTCCCAACAGCAATTACTCTGGCGACTTAACCAAGACCATTACTTCATAAGAAAATTACTTCATTAAACAACCTTACCAGTGTTGCAATAAGGCTCATTTTAAATTAAACTTTACACACGATGTGTGTTCTTAAATATTTATTAAATTCGTTTGGGCAATGTTTGGCGGTCACCAATCTCGATGGAAAGCCGGATAGCCTTCGGATCTTGCCAACAAAATGTAGGCTAGCAAAATAATTTGGGTAATTACTTAGATTATTTGTTTTTCGTAAGAAAACATTGGATTTGTTTTCATAACAAGAGGCAGATTTATATCTTTTTGTTGGATAAAATCTTAATTTCCAATATTGGAACGGAGTAGTTTCTATGCTAATAATCTAAATGGAAAAATTGCCTTTTTGCTTATTACGTTTTTTTTTTCGATTTTATATTTTAAATCAACTTGAAAATATTTCTTGTGAAGATAACTGGATCGGAATAGAAAACATAATTTGTATTTTTGTCTTCATAATTGGATTTAGGGAGTTCAGATTCAGATGTTTTCGTCTTTTGTTAATTTTTTCGAATCTAGTTTAGGAAGGTCCAAATATAATTCTCATCATCAGCCTTTAATAGTCCACTGCTGGCCTAGGCCTCTCCTTTGAAAGGAGGGATTGGCCTACTATACCACGCTGGCCAAGCGGGTTGGTATAGGGTTTGTATAGGGTTTGTATCAAGTTTTCCTTCTCTTACAGTGCTGTTCTCTGCACTATATGCTCCCTCTGTCGGCTCTTACGACACCCACGGGATGATATAGGGTGGTGACATTCCGTATTCATCTAGGTCACAAGGTGACGCTTATGAACGTCAAAACTCATAGCTTTATTAATTGGCTCGCAAAATTACCAGTTCGAATAAATAAAATAATACTTAGATATCATTACTGTTACCAACATATGACAGAACGTTCAAGGTTATTAAAAAAAAGGCAAATCCTTGTAGTAACGACATATAACACTGATGGCTTTACACAATGCTTTAAGTGAAAGCATTTGTGCAACCGAAATGGCCACTAAGCATACGAGTTGTCCATTATTCTATATTGCTCTGAGTTGCGACATTACATTATATGAGAGATTATCATCAGATCCCTCCTGATACGTTAAAGCTGTAGCAACCAGTTTATAACAAAAATGCATGCTGTGTTCTACTGTAAATGAGGAAACTCAAGGTAACAAGATTGTGAAAAATCACACTTGCAATGGGTATTCCTTGTTGGAGAACAAATATAAATAAAAAAATACAAGAGCTTGTTCGGGGCATTTATAGATATATGAATGTAAAAGTCATTTTGGTAACACCATAAATTGGCCTGCTCAACTGGGGATATATCACCTTTGCATAGAATATTATTTAACCGTTAAGGCTCCAGATTCCCGACACCACGCCACCTCAAAATAGCATTTGTAGATGCTCACAAATTATTGTCTCAAGTCTGGTTGATGTTCGCAAAAGTTAGAATGAACCCTAGACAGAACAGAGTTAGTAACTGTAACCCCACAATTTATTGTACCAAATCATAAAATTTGGCAAAGATCATGCCCTCTTATGATAAATGTAAACTAAACATAATATCTATATTCCGAGCTGATTAAAAAAAAAGGTTTTGTCTTTAAAAAAATATTAATTGAAATATGCTTTACATTCCTGTCACTGCCCGACCCGGGGATCGAACCCAAGACCTCCCAATCCCACGCGCATATTTATGCCGCGAGACCAACGAGGCAGTCTAGTCGAGGCATAACATACACAGTAGCGGCTTTCATATTAACGAAGCGAGTGTCAAATATTTTCATAGATATGTATGCATACAGTTTTTCGCAGTCCACTGCTGAACAGTCAATAGGAGGATTGGCCTTCTATAATACGCTGGCCAGACGGATTAGTATAGGGTTTTATTTCGTGTTTTCCTTCTCGTAGCAAAGAAATTATATGCTTTGTGTATTTTCCTCTGTCGCTATGTGCCGCATGCTACAACACCCATGGAATAAAATAGGGCACCGATACTTTATATTCTTACTCCGTCATCCCACGAAAAACGTGACAAGGCGTTTGGTTATCGTGACTTAACAAAATAATATGTGCCATCCTGACGTATATGTATAAGCTATATTAGTGCCAAGTTGCGTCAAATTGAGTTCAGTAAATAGTTTTTCCACTAGGCTGTATCATGACTTCATATTTATCTTAGTAGGTAATAATCTGTAGCCTAATAGACAGATATTAATTTGAACGACCTAAACATTTACTTTAGTTGATAATTCTATTGTGCATTGTCTGTGTCTACGATGACACGATCATAGAATGATATGCCGTTACGAACAGACACCTTAGGTATAAACCTTTAGCAGAAACAATATTAAATGTGTTCCAGCGAGCTACCGTTGAAAACTGTTACTCAAAATGTTGAACTGTGATTTCAGTATACAGATGTTTTCCCCTTACGGATCATTTAAGCCAGGCAGTTCGAAGCTGCTTTCTCCGCTACCCGTCACGGCGGCTCAAGGCAACAATAAATAGATTCAGTAGGTAACCCTTTATTTAGTTTAGGGTATAAATAAAACTACTACTAAGGTGTATTGCCTTGACTAGAAAGATATTGATATAAGTGACTAGATTTGCCTATTCGTGTGTGAAAGTATACTGGGATAGAGATACTGGGAAAGTAATATTTTTGTGTAAGAGACAATACAATTTGTTGAACGATTGCGTAGTTGGTTTAGGATCATCCGGCTGTATGTATGAGTTTGATTTTCACACGAGACAAGATTTACCTCCGTGATCTACAAATTCTGGTTTCAAGTCTGGGTGTTCTTTGTGTCTGTTAATTGGCGGTTTGTAAAGCAATGGAAAAAAGGACTGCCTCCGTGGTCCAGTGGATAGCGTATGCGACTGCTGCTTGGAGGTCCCGGGTTTGATTCCCGGGTCGGGTAAAAATATTACTGGGTGTTTTCGAATTCTCAGGAGCAACACGGAGTCTGGTGACGTGCCCGGTAACGGCAATAGGCTCGCCCCTATTCATAGAGCAGTATGCCCCTATTACGTGGGTCCTAAAAATTCATGACGAAATGTGGGTGTAATACCTATTACACCTCTGCTTAACCCTTCGGGGATACAGCCGTGAGTCTATAAAAAAAATGGAAGGCAATATTTTTTTTGCAATGAGGATGTTGCCCTTAAAAAATTATGGATTTTGTATTATTTATTTCTTTGACACGATGCTTTCTTACCTCTGCATACGAAGACAGGTAAACGTTATATTCTAGTTAAAAAGGAAAAAGAAGCCGCAAACTATATGACGAATATCATCGCTGCACTTAAACTAATCCCAACGTATAAACGGGCCATATAAAATGAATATCATGTTTGTATACAAGTCCCTAAGTGACCATGAGATGTGAAAAATGTTCGCAATTCCGGGAAAATCTCGCCCGGACAAGGATAAGTCACGTCGAAAGTAACAAAAAATATGTCCTTTCAGGCGTTGTTTATATTTTTTTGTGACTTTGAAGGCTTTAATTGGGGTGGTTGTTTCTTAGAAGGCTTTTCTTTTGTTTTGATATAGTTGATGCGTAAAAAATGCCTAGAAATTTGAGATGAAAATTACGATTGGTTATATGTATTGGATGGACAGCATTGTAAAGTTGAGGAAAATATTTAGAAAGTTATCGTGGGGGGAATCAAACCAACATTTGCCCGTATAACATTAATAGTCAATAGTAGACTGACTGACCGTATGGTGCAGTGGCTTAAGTGATAGCCTAGCCATTTAAAACCTAGAATCGAGTGCAGTATCATTGAACTCCATGCGAAATAAAACTTAATGTGATTTATAATTTGTTTCAAGTCTAAGTGTAATTTGTGTCCATTGATTGAATGTTTATAAAGTCCCCCGTGACACACACTTATTCTTAGTGCAGGGGAAGTCATAAAGAACCATTTAATTCTTAGTCGCTTGAAAATATTTCTCAAAAGCACGCTAATCCTTTAAAAAAATATTCTTTGATCTTTTGCGAAATTTATTCTGCATCTTAATATCAAAGCTATATAAAACTAAATAGGTATCATTAGCGGATAATCTGACGACGGCACAGCATCTCAATGGTTACGTTTCTCATTAATCTAAGAAGGGATCTCTAATCTCGCTCTCAGATCTTAAAACTCGTTCAGTGATGAGCGCTTAAGCATTTTATAACCTTGCTTGCATAAGGCTTATCGACGGTTAAGGTACGGCGCAGTAGTGTGGTGGCCTCGGACCAACCTAATAACGGCCGCCAACAAGCTTCAAAAGCTTCAAAGACTTGTATGCCTTGCGGCCACGGGCTGTATGAAAACAACGCCAACAGCGGCACTAGAAGTGTTGCTGGACCTGCCTCCATTGCACCTGTTTATACAACAGGAAGCAACGATGTCGGCAGTCCGGCTAAGAGCTCTGAAGCTCTGGAAAGACACTAACACACCGCACACTAAAAACTTAAATACACTCTTTAAAGTAGTTCTTATTACACAAGCCATTGGCGACCGTATCCCAAAACAATTTGTTTTCGACAAGAAATACAAAATCCAACTGTACGAGGACCTACACGAAGGAGCAGTTAACCACAACGAGCTCACGATCTTCAGAGATGGGTCTTAAACAGGTACAGGTTCAGGAGTATTCTCCGAGGACCTAAACATCAACATCGCAGCACCGCTGGGAGCCTACAACACGGTCTACCAGGCCGAATGTTTTGGCATAATCCTAGCTGCCACAGCAATCATGGCACGTGAGGTAAGGGAACGATCCATTAGGATCCTCTCAGATAGTAAGGCTGTCCTCTCAGCCCTCAAAAGCCATACTATCACCTCGGCACTCACGCTTGAATGCCACCAGAAACTAACAGAGGTAGGTAAACTAAACAAATTAACACTGCAATGGATCAAGGGCCACAGTGGCTCAAGAGGGAATGACGCAGCCGACGTACTTGCCAGAAGAGGGGCCACTTTAGAGGTGGTGGGACCCGAGCCCATTATTCGTCACCCTTCTGGTTTTTATCGCAACCTGGTAAGAAATAGGACCAGAACCAAACACAACCAGTCCTGGATTGGTATTGAAACATGTAGGCAGGCCAAGGAGGCTCTTCCCGCAGTAGACGGTAAGATAGCCAAACAAATCCTTCGGCTGTCCAAACAACAACTACGGACAGTCACGGCCGCCTACACAGGACACGGATTCTTTAATAAACACCTATTTACTATAGGTATCACCGACAGCTCGCTGTGCAGGGCCTGTATGGCAGCAGACGAGACGGCAGCCCACCTGCTCCTCGACTGCCCTGAGGTCGCACAGTACAGGCAGCAGTACCTGACCAGATACAGCACCCTGAGGGAGGCCGTGGGCCACATCAAGAGTCTGCTGGCCTTCCTCGAAGAGCTGGGGTGGCTCGAATGACGACACCATTCCCACCCGCACGCAAAATACACGCCAAGACGTGGAGTTGCGGACACAGCCCGTGCCATCAAGTATCAAGTATCGACGGTTAAACATCAAAATGATAGTTCAATGGGACTTTAATTTTGAAACGAAACTTGAATTTTTTTTTAATATTTATGCATCATCATATAGTAATATATTGCTTAATGGAGAAGGATGAATCTATGACGTTCTCAAAAGACATGTAAAGTCTGCCAACCTGCACTTTGTGTCAGCTCATTATGAGAATATTCTATTTGACAGTTTATCGATATCGCCACTAGGCTATCACTGCCATTCCAAATTACAGTTATTTAGCGCAAACTTTTTTATTTTCGATTAAGCATAGATGATTTGTTAGATGAACGGACTAGGTAAAACTACAAAGTATATACTGGTAGTAAAATTAAAGGGTATTATTATTACGGAACCCTACAAAGCAACCATCTCTAGATGTCATATTCATCGCATCCCTATTAAAGTTCCGCTACCTCAATATAAACACTTTAAAAGCCGTTTTACCTAGTCCATTAAGGGTTATTCAATTCATTTTGTCACTGACAAAATACCTTCAAACATAATGTGCTCTTTGTGAGCTAAAGTACCGCCCAAGGGTACTGCTATGAACGTACAACAAATTGCAACAATTAAGCCTAACATAAACATTCATAGTTTTTATAAAGTGCCCTTTGATATGAAGAGAGACGAAATGACAAAAGGTCTAGTCGCAGATGAGTTTCTTGTGTATAAAAATTCGTCATACGAAGTTTATTTATGGATTCTAAAGTATCAACTAGCTGAGCTTGCGATTACATCTGTTATTTAGGGCAATTTCTCCACACCCTTAGCTTATAGCGTGATGTTTTAATATTGTACAGCCTTTTGTTAGTAAATGGGCTATCTGACGCAAAAATAATTATTCAAATCAGACTAACAGTTCTTAAGCGCGTTCAATCAAACAAACGTACAAACAAATTCTTCAGCTTGTAGTATTCAAAAATCAAAATCAAAATCTTTTATTCAAAATTGGCTGGTAAACAGCTCTTTCTGAACGTTAAATTATACAATAGACAGTCCCCCAAAAAGCCCAACCCTTCACTGCTTCCTATGTGTTTTCGCTAGGAAGAAGAAGCAGCGCAACAAACTCCCTAGCAACACAGTACTGTCTGCGTATTTAAATATGAAGTTATACATTATAATAAAAAAATAATAATATCACATTTCAGTTAACATGATAGCTATCACACAACCTATTGCCATTTATTTAGTTACGTACCTACTTAAGACTTGAAAATTGAGAATAATGACTAACACTTAGCCTCCAAAACAAAATGACAAGTAGGGTGTAACCGCACACATGTTAAATATCATGTTGTTATGTAATCACTGCTCAGTCAAATCACGTTACAATGCATTAATTAGGTAGGTACCAAAACAATTGGAACAAATTGCAAATAAACTCATAAATCAGCAAGTCAAAAGCTGTATCCTGTCCAGTAGATCGACCAGTCACCACAGGCAGCACCCGTTCACGAGTATAACGCAATGATCAGCCATCACCCTCCTCAACCATATTAGAAGGAAGTGGGTGACCCGACCACCGACGCTACCGCCTGCAGTGACAGTACAGTGAGCATGACGAACCTACTTTCCAAGACAAGCCATTCGAACTTACATTAGACTAAAATAAATCTATCCGACATTATTAACGCACTATAACATATCTAAAAGAGCAGAACGTCAACAAATAAACGCATAATTGAATTAAAAAATGTCAAAGTGTATATAAAAATTAAATGTCAAATAAAATAATGACGCAAACAAATACACATGTCATACAGAGAAACTTATGTCAAAAATAAAGTTAATCAAAATTCAAACATATGTCAAACAGTATTTATATAAAAACAATTAAATATAAAGCTGACAACAACAACTGGAACAGTAAGTATTGAACTTGTCTACCAAGCATTCTTGTCCTTGAAATAATCATCTATTGAGTAATATGCTTTTTTAACAAACAAGTTTTAACTTCAGTTTTAAAGGAATTTAAAGGTAACTGACAAAAATGAGTTGGTAATTTATTATACATACGTACACCTAGCCCCATGAATGTATTATGAACTTTATGTAACCGAAGATGAGGCACGCACAATTTATGTTTATTTCTAGTGTTTATATTATGGACATCACTATTTTTACTATACGACTCAATATTTTGTTTAATGTACATTAAATTGGCAAATATATATTGGGAAGGTACAGTCAGGATTTCAATTTCTTTAAATCGATCCCTAAGTGACACCCTCGGCCCTAACTGATAAATAGCACGGACTGCCCTTTTTTGCAAAATAAATACACTGTCAATATCTGCAGCTTTTCCCCATAGAAGAATACCATAGGACATAATACTATGAAAGTAACTAAAATAAACTAGACGAGCCGTATCGACGTCGGTTAACTGTCTAATTTTCTAATAGCGTATGCAGTCGAGCTAAGTTTCCCAGTAAGAGCCAATATGTGTGCTCCCCATTGCAATTTATTATCTACTGTTATACCTAAGAAAACAGTGTTATTTACTGGTTCTATAATCTCCTCGTTAAGTGCTAAGTTAGGTCCCAGATTCTTTACGTTTGGCAATACAAATTTAACACATTTAGTTTTCTTAGAATTTAAAACTAAGTTATTAGCTGTAAACCAGTGTGTGACTTTAGTTAGCGCTCGATTTACTTCGTCAAAGTTTTCCTTATTTCTATCAACCTTGAAAATTAAAGACGTATCATCTGCAAAAAGAACAACGTCACACAAGTTATTCATGTAATAAGGCAAATCATTTATATAAATTAAGAACAAAAAGGGTCCCAGAATGGACCCCTGGGGAACACCTAATTGCACTGGTAACCCGGAAAAATGAGCTCCATTTACATCTACATGTTGTACTCTACCTTTCAGATAAGAATTAATGACTCTAAGTGCCAAATCTCTGATACCGTAATGTTTCAGTTTGCGTAAAAGTGTATCATGATTTACGCAATCAAAAGCCTTAGAAAGGTCACAGAAGATACCTATAGCATTTTGCGACTGTTCCAAGCATTGTACACATGCTTAAGTAAAGCTACTCCTGCATCGGTCGTAGATCGACCCTTAGTAAATCCGTACTGTTCAGTATGTAGGAGGCTGTTAAGATTAAAATATTGTAGTAATTGCTTAAGTAGGAGTTTTTCAAAAATTTTACTGAACGCTGGTAACACTGAAATGGGTCTGTAGTTACCAATATCAGCTTTGCTGCCAGATTTAAAAAGTGGAATAATTTTGCTGTATTTCATAAGATCTGGGAAAGTTCCTGCATTAAGGCAGTGGTTGAATACTACAGTTAAATACGGAGCTACTAGGTCAATAATTGTTTGCAAAACTGTTACAGAGATGCCCCATAAGTCACCTGTCTTTTTAGGCTTAAGAGACTTGAAGGTATTTAAAATGTCAGTTGAATTAATAGGCTGAAATCTAAAAGTACACGTTATTTCCGGCATATTATTAATCAAATATGTTGCAGCTACACTAGAAGAAGCATCTAAACTCTTCGTAACGGATAACGGTATGTGCGAAAAATAATTATTAAATTCTTGAGCTACATCTTCATCTTCGCGAACAATTTTAGTGTCAAACTTCAATTCAAACTTATTGTTATTAATTCTAATTTTGCCAGTTTGTTCGTTAATAACTTTCCAAGTAGTTTTAACTTTGTTATCCGATTGCTTTATTTTGTTACTCAAAAACATGGATTTTGCTATAAAACAGACTTTCTTAAATAATTTTGAATATTTTTTAACGTATTCAATAAACTGTGGATTAAAATTGTAGGATTTTATAGCATATAATTCATATAATTTAGCTCTACTCACTTGTGTGTGGCCCACTCATTAAATCTTTTATTGCTACCTATTTCTACAGTTTTTTCTTTAAATACATTTTTGAAAGCGTCCTTGACAACTGTAAAAAGCGACTCATATAAAACATCGGGGTTGGTGTATTTTAAAATTGAGGAGTTCACACTGGATAGTATTTTGTTTTTGAACGAATTACAACGAGCGTTTGTGATAGGTCTGCAGGTGATTTGTGACGAGATCTTGCTGGAGTAACTAACAAACTTGGCTAACTGTCCACAGTGATCAGACGAGAGCTCGTCAAGGATTATAGTGCTTGACGCAGTAACATCACTAAAAATATTATCTAGACAAGTTGAAGAAGTAGCGGTTACTCTAGTTGGTTCAAAAAATATATAGTTTAAATTAAAAGATTTAAATAAATTTATCAATCTTCCACTTAAAGGCGATATTAATATAGATTCTAAAGTTAACTGCGATAGTCTACTGAAGAGACTAACAAATTGCTACGCTGAGAATCTACGAATCAAAGACACGATGCACACAACCGAATTTTCGAAATTGTGTGTATTAAATTGTTAATTATCGCTTAGTTAAACCAAGAAAGACATCAGTATCGTGAAGAAAATTGGGTATCAGAGAGTTTTCCATAATGTTCTCGAAAGTCATGTAAAGTCTGCCAATCCGCGTGATCAGCGTGGTGTACTGGTCTTACCCTTCTCATAGTGAGAAGAGGCTCGTGCCCAGTAGTTTGACAGCTTATATATAAGGTTGATGATGATATTAGCTAGCGTAATTAATTACTGAATCGGTAGAAATACTTGAACAGGTATGTCGATAATAGTTATTATCGCCCATTTGATTTATAGACAAATCTTACTTATGTCAAGATGAACGCTATTATATTACCAACACGTTGATAGTAAAAGGTTGTTTGTAAAAAATACGAAGGTTGTGGCGTTTTTTCACTCAAACTCATTCGCGGTAAAAAAAACTATGCCACGATTGGGTATTCACGGTATATTTTTTAACATGTTAAGTCTGTATATATCTAATTCTGCCGTCACTGATTGACTGACCGAATATCACTTGAAAGCAATCTCCAGGCTGTTCGAAGTTTTAAGACCATAGCTAAAAGAAATATAATTTACACATTAAAAACATTAAACATGATTTTTACCTATTTTTAGCTTTCACTTTACGCGTTACATTACATTACACCTGTAATTCTGGGGCCCAATTCCGCTAAATAAATATAGTCGCAATATCTTGACAGTGTCATACTTACGTCACAAAAAGCGTATTCTTCTAAATTATGTGATATTTGAATGAAGTCGTAACGAGGTCGTATGTGTCAACGACGAAATGTTTATTTTTAATTATACGATAATGAAATAAGGCTATCAGAATACCGCTTTTAAATCCATTCAAAATATGATATCAATGTCATATAAAAATAGCAGAATTGGCCCCCTGGACTGTAATTCTGGAGTCGGCTTTACGTACGAATAGACCAAATAATGCCAACGTGTTGTAAAACAATACATTTGAATCTCGAGGTCTAATAGAACTCATGTAAATAAATATCACAGTAAGTGTAAATAGTAGGTATAGGTTGGTACATATATCTATTATCATCACAACATATGATTGCGTCAGAGACTACTCGACAAATACCTAATTTCTATATATAAAAGTCTTGCGTTACTGATTGACTAACGAGCAGCTCAAACTATTGGGTGCAAGAACCTGAATTTAGCATCTATGTGTTTAAGGTACCGTAAGGGAGTCTAATAACGGATTTCCTGAAATTCCCACGGGATTGGGCCGAAATCTTTAATATGGCAGCCATCGCTGCCATCTTCTAGACTGATATAAAACACAAAAAGATAAGTGAAGGTTGCTCTTCTACGGATTTCCTATTTTAAAAATATAAACGCTTTTATGGTAATTAGTTCTAGAAATCGAAACAACTGCCATCAGATCGACTTTGTTCGCAGCTTCTGTTTGAAATACTCTTCCTCGAATTCTAGTCAGTCAGTTTATTAGATTCATACAATATTGAAATCTAATCATAACACTGGGATTAAAATAATAACGGTGAAAATATTCGATGGGTATTTTGAAATAAATCATATTTTATGTGGAAACCCTATTATTATTGATAAAAAATACATAGATGTAGCCCAGTTTTTATAAATGATTACTGTACATTATTTTAGTGAAGCCAACTCTGTGAAAAATTGATTAATAGGATTACGTAAGTACTAAAATTATTTTAATATGTACATACCACTGGTTTTAGTATCACTTTCTCGCTATATAGGTACTAATTTATCATAATATATTTAAAGTTATTTAAGTACTTCATTAAAAATAATAGATCTCAAAGTAACACAGTTTATCATCAAGTATCCACACCCACACACATGCCATAATTATAAAGCATCGATTGCATTAAAATATCCAGAACTGTACAAAATATTCGAATAAAACGATGGAAATAGAATTGTTTGTTAAAATTAACATATCGAAATATTGGGTAAACAATTTCGAGTTGCTTGTCATGCCTAATGAAATATGACCAAAATTCATTCAAATAATTAAATATTCATTGAATAATGGTTAATGGCATCGCGATTGGAAGAGCGTCTCAATATTCAAGTATCGCTTCGAACGCGAATATCTATATTATATTTCAATACTGTGGTATCCGAAAGCTGATTTAACAGTATCTGTTACGACGGAGGCCATAATAATTCGAGTTCGGAATACATACATACATACATACATAGTCTCACGCCTATAACCCCGAAGAGGTAGGCAGAGGTGTATTTCTACACCCACTTTTCGCCAGATATACTTTAGTCCCACGTAATAAGGGGCGAGCCTGTTACCGTACCGGGTACATTTCCAGACTCCGTGCTGCTACTGAGAATTTTGTGACAGAAAAACCCAATAACACTGCCCGACCCAGGAATCGAACCCGAGACCTCCCGATCCCACGCGCACATTTATGCCGCGAGACCAACGAGGCAATCGTATAGGGTTTGATGTCGAGTTTTCCATCTCTACGCAAACATGCTATTTGCATCGTTTTAACCCTTAGTCGCCTCTTACAACACCCACGGGAAGATAGGGGGTGGTGACACTTGTATTCTATGCCGTCAACCACACGGCACACGGTTCGGAATAATAAACACGAAATTGAAAATTAGACAACAATAAAACCATTCTAAAGAAAAATACACCAAATGAAAAGCTTAAAAGGAAAACAATTTATTATAATTCACATCACACAATCATAATAAGAGCTGGTAAAAATACAAACCAAAAATATTTTGAAAGGCATTTCTGTAAAGGAATATAAAGAGATTAAAGGTACAGGAAAAATGAGATTTGAAAACGCTTGTGTAAATAATATTCAGGTGTGTAGTTCCGAGGATAGATCTCGAAAATATTTGAAGATTAAATGAGCCCGCGGTTACACCCGCGTTATTTCAGGCTACTGCTTCGCTCCCGTGGCTCATAGCGTGATGTTATATAGCTTATTGCCTTTCTCGATAAACGGGCTATCTAATACTGAAATAATTTTAGAAATCGGTCCAGTAATTCCCGAGATTAGCACGTTCAACCAAACAAACAAATTCTTCAGCTTTATAATTATAATATACCAGCTGACCCAGCGAACTCCGTATCGCCTTTTTAAGGTTTTTTTTCTAGTTCCTTTTCTTTCCAACTACTTTTCCAGGAAATTCTTAACAAAGTTTTCAAAGCCATCAGTGCTTAATCTAAAATTTCAGAGTTTATAGAGGGTTAAAAACAAACGAACATTGATTTTCATATATTATGTATAGAATTTTCCCATCCGCCACCTTTGATTTTCCATCCGCCATCTTCGATTTCCCATTTGCCATCTTTGATCACGAAATAGATGTTGTATTTGCATTCCTCATAGCTTAAAACATCGAAGAGGATACCCATATTGACTTTTACATTTTATTCATCCGCCATCTTTGATTTCCCAACCGCCATCTTTGATTTCCTATCCACCATCTTTGATCACGAAATAGATGTCGTATTTGGATTCGCCATCCCTTAAAACATCGGAGACGATAATCATATTTTTTTTTTAAACTTTCCCATCCGCCATCTTTGATTTCCCACTCGCCATCTTTGATCACGAAATAGATGGTATTTTTAAATTCCCCATTCCTTAAAATATCGGAGATGATACCCATATTGACTTTAAAAAATATCCCACCAGTCATCTTTGATTTCCTATCCGCCATCTTTGATCACGAAATAGATGTTGTATTTGGATTCTTCATCCCTTAAATCATCAGAGACGATACCCATATTGTTTTTAAAATTTTCCAATCCGCCATCTTTGATTTCCCATCCGCCATCTTTGATCACAAAATAGATGACGGATTTGGATTCCCGATCCCTTTAAACATCGAAGACGATACCCATATTGATTTAAAAAAAAACCCCATCCGCAATCTTTGATCACAAAATAGGTGGTGTTTTTGAATTCCCCATTCCTTACAATATCGGAGATGATACCCATATTGATTTTTTGAATTTTCTCATCCGCCATCTTTGATTTCCCGTCCGCCATCTTGGATCACTAAATAAATTTCATATTATTAATCAGCGTCCCGAAAATCTCGAAAACGATACCCTGTAGATTGTATCCTATTCGTTTAGCCTTTTTTTGCCTTTGACCCAACCCTCCTTCTTCTCGTTTGACCATTTCATTATTTTGTCTGGCCCCTAAAAAGTTGTGGCGTAATTTAATGTAGCCTATAGGCTATAGGCTACATTAAATTACGCCAATTCGGAATAATTGGGCTATCATAGGCAATAACAATTTTTTTAAATCCGACTGCTAGTTCCTGAGATTAGTCGACATTATCTTTTAGCCTTTTTAGCCTTTTGCCCGGCCCCAAAGGGTCGAAGCGTTATGTTATATAGCCTATAGCCTTCCGGAATTACTGGGCTATCGTATACAAAAAGAATTTTTCAGATCCGAACAGTAGTTCCTGAGATTAGCGCGCTCAAACAAACAAACAGACTCTTCCGCTATATTATATTAGTATAGATTAGTATATTTGAAGATATGCATTTAGAAATATGAGAAGCTAGACTTCATCCTGACTTAGAATGGGCATTTCCAAAAATCTTCTTTTATTTATTTAATACTTATTGTTCACTATGTTATGGACATTTAAAAGGGAATCGTTTTTAAAATAACTTAGTACAATGGGCAGCCTTATCGCTATCAGCGTTTTCTACCGGGCAACCTTTGGATGGATATAATTGGTAGGAAAGAAATGGTAGTTGTAAGTGTACCAGTAAATAATGTTTATACTTTAAATATATACGTTTGTTTATTAAATACAACAATAATATCTCTTATTATACCATAGTCTTAATCCTCCTCTACACTGCCAAGGAACATGCATCATCACTTGTGTGTGTTATTTTATTATAACTGTCGTGAGTGTTTATTTTTCTTCATCCTGATGTTATATTTTTCTACATAAGTTTATTTTATCTCACTGTCTAAACTATGAGAGTATCCGCACTATATAGTTACGTGCGACTATCTATACTGTCTACACTCATTTATTAAAGCTATAAAAATAGCTATACAAAAGTTTGTTTGTTTGGTTGAACGCGTTTATCACATGAACAATTATTTCCCATTATTATATTGGGCTGATTTTAATAATTATTCTTGTGTTGCATAGCCCATTTATAGAAAAGTCTATAGGCTATATAACATCACGCTATGAACCACTGGAGTAGAGCAGTAGCTTTAAATAAAGCGGGTGCACCCGTGGGCTCAGCTAGTTTGTACATAAAATCTAAGGCTAAAGATACCATGGGTAAAAATATTCTTAGGGGATATTTTTCTCGCATACCACTCAACTGTCAATTAATTCTGAAGGGGGCGTTGTTCAGCATTTTCAACAATTTCCTTCCAAACGTCATCTTTAATCATTCGAATATTTAAACTCAATTGCTGTTTAAAATTATGGATAGCTGCCTTTGTATTTGCATAAGAAAACGCTGACGGAGGAAATCCATGGTCTTTTTTTTTATTGATTGAACCGAAGATAAAAATGGGTGTAATTACGGAGATTTCAATGGTGGTTGAGATGAATGCGAATGAGTCTAGATTTAGCTTTAATTCAGCTGCTGAACTACGAACCGATTAATGGTATTTAAGGTATTGCAGAACGTTTTATGTTCAGAAGTTAAATTGTGAGTAAGCATAGAAGTAATTTCCAAGTTCCATTTAAAGTAAAGAAGATAGAATGATTTATTTTGCACGCAAAAAGGCCACACAAGACATTATCAATTAATGAGATAAATATTAATTAAACAAAAAATAATGATACACGTATCTTTTTGAATATTTTTCTTTTTTTATGTATTTGTAATATATGCACCCCGAAAACGATGACATGACGATCTGTATGACTTCAAAAAGAACTAGTCCAATTTGGCACAGGACAGAAATGCTTGGAATAGTTTAAGGGAGACCTTTGCCCAGCGTAGGGACAGTGTGGGTATATCTCTAAAGTAAATATGATTATAAAGCAAGGACTTGACAAGAACAATATATACAATACCAGAGCCAATGTAATACTAGATATAGTTCTGGATTTTCAATTTATCAGACAAATTTTATTAAAGAAATTCCTTATTTATTTAAACTAAATAATGATTTTGTTCCAACGAATTTGGACACATGGTCACCAAACACTTTGTATTTCGCAAAATACTCGTATAATAAGTTTTTATATGAGCAGGGTTTAATTTTAAACTAAATTTAGTCTATGTTTAGTAATAAAGGCGCATAAGTTCCGATTACTTTGTGCGTTTATTAAGAGTATTATATTCTATTTCATTGACTATAATAGCCGAGCTCATGTTCTCTCAGTTTAAATATTGCCCAATGGGGAAACCTTATAGGCCGTGTATTTGAATTCAGTAATTTATTGAAAAGCAGCGATAGCTCAGTGGTGTACGTAATAGACTGCCGAGACGATAGTCTCGGGTTCGATACCCAGGTACCCCAGGCACACACCTCTGACTTTTCGAAGTTATGTGTGTATTTAAAACGTGAATTATCGCTCGCTAATAATGTGCCCGGTAGATGGCAATAGGCTCACCCCCTATTACGTTGGGACCGAAACATAACTGACGAAGTGTGGATGTGTACCTAATACACCTCTGCCTACCTCTTCGGGGATAAAAGGCATGAAGTTATGTTATGCTATTGAAAAGTATGTACTCACCCAAGATAGGTATAGAAGCTTCAATTTACTCAACAAAATATTAAACACTTTTTTTTAAATATAGAATTTTAATAATATTGGAGAGGCCTATATCTATCTATCTATAGCAGCGGACTATAGCAGGCTGGTGATGATGATAGAATTTTATGTAAAATCAACATAATTATCGCAGCATTACAACGTGACGGAGAACGATTGTGCGGATGGGTGTACATTTGTTACTCTTTTACGCAAACATTACTGAACGGATTTCGATGAATTTTGCATTAGTATAACTTATACCGAACCGGAATAGCAATATGGGCTACATTTAGCCAAGATATGCAACAACCAACTACCACGATGCTGGTGAAATATAGCATATTATAATATACTAGATTTCCCATATATAATATACCATTTTCCTCTTCATCTCGTTTCCCAAATCCATACTACTAAAAACAATCCCTAAACTAAACGCACATTAACAAGCCAATACCATTATTTTGTATTTTCTCGTATAAACGAAGCACACAGTAGTTACCTACATAAAAATGAGTGTACAATGTTTGTCTCCCACAAACTAGAGTCCAACTCGTAATAAAACTTGACTGTTCAGACGCTATCAATTTACGCTTAGTGGTCGCCATTTTGAATTCCGCCTAAGGGCAAGGCCGAACGAGAGCTATTTTGTAAGACGTGAGTAAATGGCAGAAATTCAGTTGTACGTAAATAGGTAAGTGAAGTCGCGTAACTTAGGTTCATATCCACATTTTAGTATTACTTCGCTGAGAATATCTCAAAGGTTTGATGGAAGTAAATTTATTGTTGATTTAAAGTCGTCTTAATGTTGCACATACTTCATGTATACTTAGTATAATTATCTTTAGATGTATTTATTTGCTGTGTAGAATGAAGAATGAATTTTTCTTTTAATTCTTAGTTTTTATTTTTCTTAAAAAGATTTCGCTCGCAGTAAGAAAAGGTCCTGTGCCGCAGGTGACTTTACAAACATTAAAACAACGGACACAAGACCACTCAGATTTGAAAGGTAGATTTTCGTTTCACCCAAAGTTTTGTCTCCTGTGTGGATCGAACTTACAACACTCCACCCAATGCTCAGCAGCTAGGCAGCCGCTTAAATCACCATTCATGTCTTTTATACACGCACGTTTTGTAACTGATGCTTACCTAGGTTGAGCACATAAATTTTGGTGAAATACGGTGCGTGAGCATATAACTAATTGTGTGAACTGCACGTACAGTAAATGTATGACACGAATGCAGCGCAGCGTAAGCGCTGCGCCTCATTTTACGTGATTCACAACTCGTAAAATTATGCTCGTTTGGCCTCACTCCATCGAAGCTTTGTATCACTGAAAAACAGATGTGTTTAATTTAATCTCAAATCAATAACTGTTCTTTGATCTGACGTTAACCTAAAACCAATATTTACCAATCTTAATATTTAAAAGTGGCTTTGGGTTGCAGAGGTCAGACAGATAGTCGCTCAGTGGAAAAGACAATATTCAGCCATATCCGGTTAGACTAGTAAGCGGACCCCAAGTTGAAACTGGGATAACGCTAGATGGATGAATAAGTAAAAGCTCGAAAATAATGTACTGTTACCGTAAATAGAATTCATACATTTGCTAAACTTTAGGATTTTTTGTAAAAACTTAAATTTAGCATCATCTTAACTATATTACACACATTTTTTTAATAAATCAGGCCTATTTGTGATTTGTTTCCGATATTTGTGGACCCACTACCGAAATTACCGAATTGACGTATTTTTAGGGTTCCGTACCTCAAGGTAAAAAAGGAACCCTTATAAGATCACTTTCTTGTCCGTCTGTCTGTCTGTCTGTCTGTCTGTCTGTCCGTGTGTCACCACCGATTTTCTCAGGAACGGGTGGACCTAGCAAATTGAAATTTATACCAGATACTGAGGTCTATGGTTGCTATTAGGTGTATGAAAATCAGGGTCCTGGGTCAACCCAATAACAAGATATGGTCAAGATTAGATTTTTGCGAAAACTTGTAAGTACCAAAATTAACCTTAATTTTCAACTTTTTTTAATTTTCGGAATTTTTCCTTTACTTGTGCTGTAAGACCTTGGTTTTGACCAAAATTGACAATTCTAGGTCAACCGTAAGTACCCTATAGGTTTTGGGTCGAAAACCTATATGGTAGTTCCCGTTGAACTAGAATCACGAAATTTGGCCAAAAGCAGGGTCTTACAGCACAAATAAAGGAAAAATTACAAAAAATAAAAAAAGTGGAAAATTTAAGGGTGTCCCCATACATACATAGTAGACTCCATTTAAGATAGTCCTCTAAGTTGTATGGGCGCTCATACAGATTTAGAGGACTAGCGTAATTCAACCTCAAATAAGGTAAAATGCGTACGGAACCCTCGGTGCGCGAGTCAGACTCGCACTTGCCTGAATTTTTTACAATATTAAGCCTTACATAGTTTACACAAATAGCCGTAATATAGTTGGAAAATGCTACAGACACATCGTCATATATTCATTTAATTCTGAGCTCCAAAATATTATAGCTAAGCCTTCACTTGATCCCATCCTATTGTCGCGTCCACTTAAACTAAGTGTTCTTGATATCAAGCACTCTCAACTATCTATTGGATTAAAAGCTTTCTTTACCCGGGTACGGCTAGGCAATATAATAACTAGATTTTGCCTGCGGCTACGCCCGATTTGATGTAGGTTTTTTTTTTATTAAAACAAATCAAATCAATTTATTATTGCAAATAAAGGTACATTTTAAGATGGTACATGCTTATTATTACAGTCGCATATGCCATATTTTACCATTGTAGTGTGCAAAGTTGTGTTATATTGTAAACATTAATTAAATGTCACATAAAATATAAATGTCATGCAATTATTGTTATTATTAATAATTAAAAAAAATAGCCAATGACAAAATACATTAAATTTAAATACACATTACAAATAGGTATTACTTGTAAGCTATAGGCACTTATAAATTATTGTTATTAATTAACTTTGGTATCTAAATATTCTGTTACATTGTAATATGCATTGGTATACAAGAATTGTTATAATTTATACTTAAATGAATTAATATTATTACAGTCTTTTATAATGTTTGGTAAATGGTTGTATATTCGTGGTGCCATACATAGAATACTTCTATTAATTTGTGTTGTTTTATTACTTGGAAAACATATTTTGTTTTTACACCTCTCACTCTGTATCTTCTTGGGTTTACGCGAATGTTACACATTGAAATTAAACTACAGTTTACGGATTTTATCGCGTTGTATTGGTTTCACTAAGTTATTACATTTGAAACTAAAGATCTAGAAACTATATTTTTAATTTATTACTAGCCGACGTTTCGAATTCTTTACAGAATTCATGTTCACGGCAGACTGAGGTGATATTTGTCTTTTTCTTGAATGTATAAGTTATCTCAAAGTACCCGAACACTTTTCAACTACTGGTGTTACTATTTACGCAGAATGAGCTCACAGTGTCCTTAGGTCTTCTGGTGACTTTGTCCTTCTTGGGTTTCATTAGCCTTATGACAGGGTCCCAAGCTGGAGGAACATTCCAACCATCTTCCCTATTGAAATTAGGGTGTTTTTTAATTTCAATAGCCTCTCGTATCATCCTTGGAAGAAAACGATGTTCTTTTGCGAGTGTCTGTGGTTCATCAAATCGCAGGTAGTGGTTGGGTCCTTGTTCCACATGTTCACACACAGCAGACTTTGTTGAGCGTTTATGTTTTATGTCAGCTATATGTTCTTTGAGTCGAATGCCTATGCTTCTCTTGGTTTGTCCAATGTATGAGAGCCCACATTCACAGTCAATTTTGTAGACACCGGCCTCTTGCAAGGGTAACTGACACTTGACAGATGGTAATAATTGACTGATCTTCGTTGGCGGCTTGTAGTAAGTTTTGATAAAAGCTCGCTTCAAGATGTAGCCAATTTTGTCGGTCATGCCCTTGATGTATGGGAGGACAGCAGGTTGTCTTTCTACTGTGGCTGTTTTTTCTTTCTTCTGGGATCTGTGACAGTGGCGCGGCGGTCGGAGCTTGTTGTCTTGCAGAACTTGCTTGACATGTTGAAGCTCAGCGTCCAGGTGTTTCTTGTCACAGATCCCGCGGGCTCTCTGAAACAGAGACATTCCTACAGTAGCTAACTGTTTAGGATGGTGGTGAGATTCACCGTTTAAGTACCTATTTGTATGGGTCTTTTTCCTATACACAATATGGCTTAAGGAGTTGTTTTTATTCCTGATGACAAGTACATCTAAGAAAGCTAAAGACTTGTTTGCCTCTAATTCCATTGTGAATTGTATTTGGTTATTAATAGAATTAAGATGGTTTAGGAAAGCATTAACACTATCTGTTGGTAAAATTGTGAAAGTGTCATCTACATACCGCTTGTAGAACCTCGGTGTGATGGTGGCAGTCTGCAGGGCTCGCGCCTCGAAGTCCTCCATGAAGATGTCAGCGACAACAGGCGATACTGGAGAGCCCATTGCTACACCGTCTACTTGTATGTAGTATTTCTTGTCCCATAACAGATAGCCCGTTGTCAGGCAGTGTTTGAGTATTTCTGCATATTCCTCAGGCATGTTGTTTTCTGTCTGCTTCCTTCTAGTAATTATTACACAGTCATGTACTGGTATGCATGTGAATAATGACTGTATATCAAAACTAACCATAGTTTCCTTGTCAGAGAGATGTAGGTGTTTGATTTCACTGACAAAATGGTAGGAATCTTTCACATGTGCTCTCGTGTTGCCTCTGAGGGATGAGAGAATCTTTGCCATGTGTTGAGCCAGTCTGTAAGTTGGTGCGCCTATCTGACTAACTATCGGGCGCAGAGGAGCGTTTTCCTTGTGTATTTTTGGTAGCCCATACATTTGAGGAGGTTTTACACACGATGGTATTAAATATTTCACGTCCAAATTAAGTTTTTCGGAGTATTTCTTAACAATATCACAAGTTTGCTTGAGTATTTTGTTCGTAGGGTCTGACTTAACCAACTTGTAGGTACTTTCATCCGACAAAAGATGTTCCATTTTTTGTTCATACTCGGACGTGTCCATCACTACCGTTACATTTCCTTTATCTGCTCGGAGTACTGTAAGTTCAGGCCTAGCTTGTAAGTTCTTCAGTGCGAGATATTCGGTCTTAGGTAGATTCCTTGCCGGCACTTCCGATTGACGTAATACAGCAGAAACGTCCTGTCGTATGGCCTCGAAATCTTCCTTACTCACATTGTTCTTTACTAGGCAATCCTCAACGTTGCAAATAATGGTTTCATACGGTATTCTTGATGGAGTTATCGCGTAATTTAAACCTCTGTTAAGTACTCTCTCGGTATTTTCATCTAACGTGTGTTTTGACAGATTGACAACTGTTTGTCTATGGGCGGACGGTAGCGTGTGATTGGTCCGTGCGAAAACGTTCTGTTTCGTGTTGTACTGGTCATTTGAATTTTGTTGTAGTTTTTCAAATTTTTGAATTTTGTTACGTTTACACGCATAATATTTTGATGTTTCTCTGTTGTTTATTGCATCTATGCATTGTTTAAAATCAAATGAAGTTGTCAATCTGTATATTTCGTTAGATATATTCTCAACATTTTTATTTATTCTGCGTAAGTCAGCTCGGTGTTCATGGATCTTTTGTATGAGTAACTTTTGGCTTGCCTGTTTTAAGATCTTAGCGCTCCCACGTATGTCCTTCTTGGCTGATATCTTGCAGCATGTAGGGATGAGATCGTGATCCCGCCATCTCTTCAAGAAATTTAAGGATGTTATGTATCTTGCGCGCTTGGTTTGTAGATCTTCTAACCGGCGTATTTTTGTTGCTGTTTCCAGTCCGTACTGGTTCACATAGTATCTTCTTGGGTTTACGCGAATGTTACACATTGAAATTAAACTACAGTTTACGGATTTTATCGCGTTGTATTGGTTTCACTAAGTTATTACATTTGAAACTAAAGATCTAGAAACTATATTTTTAATTTATTACTAGCCGACGTTTCGAATTAACCTCTCACTCTTATAATGTTCAAATAGAGTTTTATTTGTATGAACAAATACGGCAACTTCAAAAATATATATACATGGAAGCGTCATTAGATTTAAATTAATAAAGTGAGGCTTACAGGACTCTGTTGATTTAATTTTACAAATTGCTCTGACACATCGTTTTTGAGCTTTGAAAACAATATCATTGTCTACAGAGTTGCCCCAAAAGATGACACCATATCTTAGAGTTGACTCAACATATGCATGATAAGCCATAATGACAACATCCTGAGTTACAACTCTGCCTAACATATGGAGTGCATAACAAAACTGATTTAACTTTGTACAAATATTTTCCACTTGGGTTTTTCAATTCAGCTTACAGTCAACATAAATACCTAAAAATTTTGTATAGTCTACACTAGAAATATTTTGTTTATTAAATTCAATGTCAAGATTATGCAGATAATTTTTCCTATTTCTAAATGTCATCATAGTAGTTTTGTCTAAATTCTAAATTAAATTATTACAATTAAGCCATTCAAATATTCTGTTTAATGTCAAATTCATCAGATTCTAAATTACATCTATCTTTACTAGCAAACATAACCGTGCTGTCATCGGCAAATAGGACCATTTGTGATTTTGTAGCTTTGGGTAGATCATTAATATATATGATGAATAATAATGGTCCCAATACACTTCCTTGTGGGACGCCTTGTCGCACATCGCGATATTGAGATGAGTACACAGTTTCCCTCTTTGTTTTAGGGCATATTCGAACAATTTGGGTACATTGTTTCCTGTTTTCTAGATAAGATTCCAGAACATCAAGAACATTACCTCTGATGCCATATGCCTCTAACTTAAGGAATTGAGTCTTAAAATTAACATAGTCAAAGGCTTTTGTGAGGTCCATATATAGAGCAGTAATTAGTTGCTTATTGTCTAGGCCTGTCATTATTTACAAAATAGATAGCCAAATTGATTGACCTGTTTTCCCGAAAACCTACTTGTTCTTCAATAAGGAGATGATTTTGTTCAAGATATTGATACAGACCTCGATGTATAACCTTTTCAAACACCTTGGATAGGACAGGAATTAGAGCAATAGGTCTGTAGCAGCTCATATTACTTTTATCTTTCTTCTTGAATAGTGGTTTTATCAAGGTAATTTTTAACTTACTTGGAAAATGGTTATTTAGACAAATGCGCTATTCTGATGAGTAAGCGGTGTTATTATGAAGAATGATTATAATCCGTTTCATTATTACAAATGAAAGTTTTTGACAGATGTTTGTACCATTATGATAAACAACTATTGAACGATTAATTTGTAAAGTAGTAGAGCCTTGCTGATTTCAGCATGAATGGGCCGGCTCGACCGGGGAAGTACTACCCTCTCACAGAAAATCGACGTAAAGTAACAGTACCTAAACTGTTGCGTTTCGTTCGGTGAGAGAGAATGCTGGAGGCCCTGTCCCCTATTCCTCCTTCCTCATCCCACTCCTTGTCCTATCCCTTTTCCCGACCCCAAGGGGTGGCATCGCACTTGTGACTCCTGTGGTGTTGCTTGTGTTCATGGGCGGCGGTGATTGCTTACCATCAAGCAATCCGTCTTCTCGTTTGCCGCCTATTACTATAAAAAGAACGAATTTTGATGGAACTTTGCGGTAATAATGCATAGGTTTGACCTTTCCTCAGCCTTTATTAGTTGCCGGGATAGCGCTAGGACTCAGTTAGTCAGAATATGTTGATGTTATAAAGCATCAAATCAAAGCAAAAACGTTTATATGGTTCAATATGGTATCTTATAGCATTTCATACATATCTCATGCTGATCACTGGTCTCTTCTTACTATGACATGGACTAGGTCCTTGCAAGGTTATAGTTTTATAGTCTTTCGGGCAAAATACCATGTACGTTTGTTTCTAGTATCCGATATTTTGGCACTGTGCTGTGCCTGTGTAGGACCATGTTCTTGGATGTACTGCGCATCCAACGGTGTTAATGAGAACGAAAATTTTAATCAGTACACAGCGTGAAAGTCAGACCCTCCGCAATGTTCCAGACTATAAGTTTTTCGACTGCTTCAGCTATGAACATCCGCATCCCAGAGGAGTCACAAGTACCTATGTGACTTGAAACATGTCCTTGAAATGAGGTCAGGCATAGGAGGAGCAGCGTCGGTTGAGGAAGAAGGGAAAGAGAATTAGGCCTCTGGCACACTTACCGAATGAAATGCAACTGTATTTACTGTTAGGTACTTTATGTCTATATCCTGTGTACTTCCCTAGTCGAGCCGGCATATACTGAAGGTATGCAACTCTATCCGCAAACTCTAACCATTCACTCCATTACCTGCTTAAAATAAAACTGTCATATCAAATAAATATTCTAAGCGGTCGCAAGGCTTGCTGACTTGTATCTATCATTATTAACCCCTCAAGGTAGAACTATTATATCAGTTGAATCGCTCGCAATAAGTGCATCGATCGAACGCAAGTCGTTGAACGCATGCCGAGATTACGGCAAACTTGGTAGCGACAGTAACTGACTCAAATGATATAGCTAGATATAGGACTTGACTTACTTATGGTACGTTATATTTCAAAGGTAGTACAAAATTATTCTGGACCCTTAATAATTTTATCTCTGAAGTAAGTATTTTTATGTTTCTTTATATACTGTGACGTCTTTCTTTTTATATCATGAGTATGTTGAGAGTGTGAAACCAATTGATGTGGAGAATCGATGAGGTTATGAGCTTTATGAAACATCTCCAAAGCACGGCAGCTTTCTGACGTAAGTGTCATTAGGAGCGGTCAACTTTCCATGTGACCGCTAACCGCGACCTCTGCAAGTGATCTTAGACCCTTCTAAGATGAGTTAATCTTAAAATATTAAAAAAAAATCCGGTGTGACACGAATATCAACATAAATTTTTCTGTATCACAAGACACTTTGATAAATGAAAATAATTGTTCACTACATGAAAGCCCTTCATTCCCACGGGATCTATTGTACTCAGGCACCGGGATTATCTAAGTAAACATACACATAACACGAAATTTTATCGCGATTGCAATATATTGAGTCGTGTCGTCTATGTGGTTAGAAAAATATGCTCGACATAATAAATGTTGTGAGTATATCTGTATGACCGTAAATGAGGCTTTTGATGGACGATATATATAGTCTATTGTTGAAGTTTGTAAACTATGAAATTGCTATATATCTAGGTAGAAACGATTTCTACTATTTTCCTGATTTTAAACCTACTATCATCAATATCAAGAAACTTTAGAGACAGGAATAGGCTGCCGAATATACCTACCCGAAAATACAGACTGTCACAGAGTCTTAGAAATTTTTTTTTGTTTGTTTTTCGTGTGAGTGTGAGGCCAACTCTGGTGTCGGATTTTTCAGACCGCCCGAAGGCCTCCGACATGGCCTAATAATCCTTATCCTTAGACAAGAACCGAGACCGACAGCTTTACGTGCCCTCCGAAGCACGGTAGCGCCCAGATGTATATACCACACACGGTCGTTCATCTAAGTGGAGACCTGTGCAAGCGTTGCTTATTTTCGCCGATCTGTTACGAACGGCAAGCCAAGTCTCTAAAAATTCATGGCGAATTGTGGGTGTAATTCCTCGGGGATACAGGCGTAAGTCTATAATAAAAATAAAATATTAAAAGAGACTTGATAAATCTGTGATTGACTACGTTTCAGCACCGTATGTCATTTCTTTGTTCAGGATCAAAGAACGTGTCTCCATATTTACGTCATGTAGGTACAAGTAAGAACTGCGAAATTGCCAAGTCGTTCTTCTAAAAATAAATACTTCAGAGAGTTCATTTCCTTTCTGATTCTTTAAACAAGCAATCATGCGACTTCTTGGCAGGCTTCCAATTCAAACGTCGTGCTGTCATAAAAATATGTTTACATTTGGAATATTTATATCGCTAGGGGAGCAAAGCTTATTAAATTGTTTATTATAACTTGCTAATAGGTGAAGGGTATTCCGCCGTCTCAAAGGGTAATCTCCAAAGGTTGGTGATGTAATCTGCCTGCGAGTTGATGTTTTCGAAAGACTCGTGAAGTCTGCCAAACCACACTCGTCCAGCATGGTGGTCTATGGCATCTCAAGTGATTTGAGAACTTGTACCCACCCGTGGAATAGGACATACCCATACTATGAAATAAGACTGATGATGGTCATGAAATTTCACTTCTAGTTCGTGATTTTGTCTGCTAAGCCTGCGGGAGTTTTCCATCTAGAACGAATCAGAAAGAAAATTACATGAATCTAATGTTTACGATTGTTTTTCCTGCATCTGATGCTTTTATCTCCAAACTCTGTGTGATGAGTACAATTACTTGTTCAGAATCTCTTGGTGTTGTTAATCACCAAAGGAACCATACTAGAAGAAATACTGAAACCCATCGGTGCAACGGTGAGTATGGTTGTAGAGCCTTGCTGATTTCAGCACGAATGGGCTGATTCGATTATGGATTGATTTATCTGACAGTATATCGACATAAAGTAAGAGTATCTTTACCGTTGCGTTGCGTTCAGTACATAAGAACATCGAAGGCTCCACCCCTCTACATTCTTCTTCAGCCCGCTCCTTCTCTTACCTACTTCAACTCCATTTCAATTTCTACTCATGATAAGAAGCACCTTGTTTGTGTTGTCTGTTATGAGTCTACCATTACTCCTAAAATGCTATTCATATTAAAGTGGCATGATAAAATGTTCTGACCTCTGAAAAGTTTGAAATAGGGAGCGGATTGTCCCATAATTTTTAAGCTAGGATTAAATCTGGCATGAAAATTTGGCACTGTACCCTGTGTTAGCATTCGCGTGAGCCTAAGAACGAGGCTGGTAAGCGGTGCTGAGCAGAGTTTAAAATAGTGTGACCTAGTGGCTGATATTTTCCTCCAACACACAATCTACACGTACAACTGTACACAGCTCATCTTTGTTAGCTATATAGTCTAACAGTAAATCCAGTTGAATCTAGAGGCTTTAGGGTGCTTTTTCTATTAAGCGGGCTTGTATACCTGTACAATACAACTCCAAAACTATAAAAATACACGATAGAGCAAAGCTATTACATAAACCACAAGTTAGATAACAAAATAATAATGATATCTTGTTGCAACTCGTACAAGGTTTACCAATTCCAAACTGGACAGAGCCATTAAGCACAATGGTAACCAGATAACTTATTTTCTTTCAAATACATAAGTATTTTGGGCTAGACTTCAGGTCCTACGGGTCCGCCCACGTAGGTGATGGCTATCGCGACAAAAGGTATTCGACGTTTAATCTGCAAAATTTTATACAAATCAGTGTAGTAGTTCTACGCATACAGTATAATAACGCGTTTAGGATGCTGATGGGTCTGCCGCGCTGCTGTAGTGCATCTGGCATGTTTGCCGGGGCGGCAGTAGATAACTTCCATGCAATCTTAAGAAAAAGATGCGCCTTGATCATGCACAGGTTGCGCGGCAGCAGCAACAGCATCCTCAACACGATAACATACCGATACTAGGACATTGGCTACGGCTACACAAGCCCGTGGCACAAATGTTAGATTAAGAAATAGGTATAGATAACTGTTACTACTAACATTAGCTTGTAAGAATAATGTTATACTAACACAATGGGCTTTAGTCTGAAAATAAAAAAAATATTATTATGTTTCTCTTTTTCACGGCTATTCTTCTAACATTTGGTGTTAGAAGAATAACCGGTCCTTTGGGAGGCCTACATGGGGATATGGATCCAACGTGCAGAGGCCCGTACAGAGTTTTAATCTAAAATGGGATGGGACACATGCCGCGGAGCCTCCACAACTGCACTACTGAGTACAGCTATGGACTAGCCGCATCACATGTAGGGCTCTTGTTTTTAGTGGATCTAATGAATACGGGTTATGGGGATGGGTGTTTAGTGAACTAGTAATGAATGCTATGGATGAAAAACGGCACCTGCCAGTGATACTCCTATAGCATCCGTCCGCGTGGCAGGTGGTGACTCGCCAACTCACTAGATGGGCCCTCTCTAAACAGCCGCCCAAAGCAAACAAACTCTGCCATAAAGGCAGCCCCAGAGGGCAACACCGGTGCGAGTGGCTAGGGGTCTCGAGCGGTGCGGCACCGGTTTCGCCATCGCGGGCCTCGTGACAACGGAGGCCAGGAGCGGGTTTCCCCGTAGTTACGCCCTTGAGAATGACACTTCCACCCCCGAGCTAATAGCTCTTGCGGCTTCCCTCTGGCCGGCCGACCAAGGCAAGCCAGAGTTGAGAGTCCTGCGGGCATTTTTGCAAATCTACTCCGGCCAGCCAACAAAGGCAAGCCGGAGAGGAGGCCCTAACCGACTCTCTGAAGCATTCGGGACCGCAGTGTCGCCACACACATTCAGCTCGCCACAAAGCTGCCCTGCGGTTGTAAGCTTTCTTTTCATCTTGTAATACATTTTTTGTTTATATTACACGATGAAAGTGATGTTTGAAAGCTGTTACTCTGCCCTCTGAGATTGCGTTAGTCTCATGATGAGATTAACGAGATTATTATTATTATTATTTACACAAAAAGTTGTCCAAGATTTTTTTTAATTTTTTATTTTTTCAAAGTAAAAACCTCACACCTAAAAGTCAGGGCCACTAACCAATAAACCATCGAAAGAAAATGAATGACACAATCGTTCAATATAATCATAATATCTACAGCTTTTTGGTATACATCGTAGCTTTATTTGTTGTTGTATTAAAAGTATTGGATTGGACTTGCCCTATCCATCAACCCGCTTGTAAACCCTTGGGGCAACATCCTCTTTTGCCCCTAAAACTACAAAAGTCTTGGCTAAAATCTATTAATATATTGAAACACAACGAGATTTCCCATGTTTTTATATAACGAAGGTACAAATCTTTTGTTATAAAAGTAAGAAGTTTTCATATATATTTTTATGTTGCAAACGAGCATTTAAATATAGTATTTAAGGTCTCGGGCAGGGTTAAAATACAAAATGGGTAATTAAAAAAAAAAATTGCAAACACAGGATCTTACTTACATTTTAACCTTTCTCATATACAAGTTACTTTGATAAGTGAGGCAACGCATGTTTGAGAGTTCTTCATAATGTTCTCGTAAGATATGTGAAGTTTGCCGCGGCCAGCGTGGTGGATTTTCTAAACCTTCTCATAGTGAGGTAGGCCAGTGCTCAGCAGTGAGACAATTTATAATGATGATGATAATATGCGTGACACTCATAGGTTAACAAAGTTAAGCAACGTTTACAGAGGCAACTTTAGCGGTTTACTACTTTTCCGGTGCTTCTAAAGCGCCATTTAGACGGAGAGAGTTTCTCGCACGTTTCGTACGAGAAATCATATTCTACAATCACAAGCAATAATCGCAAAAACATTATGTTCACGCGCGCCTGACCAAATCACCATAGCAGCATTACGCTCAAATCACTAATTATAATTTTTAATAATTGTATTCATATCGTGTATGTGCAAGTTCACTTGCTGTACGGATCTCGTGTAGTTAACACGGATTAAAGATCATCTTTTGTACAGAGCATTCCAGTTTCTCATTTCAGCCACCCCTTAGACCTTACATATGGTCCATTAGCGAACCGGATGGATTTATAATTATTATATAGAAGAGAATCAGCGGATAAAAGGATTTGGATTATTGAAGGTGACTTGAAGGTTGATGGATTGAGGATTGGATTAAGCTCAAGCAAGTCATTTTAGCGGCGTATTGCATTTATTAATAATTAATATCGTAACCCAACACTCAGGTAATATAATTAAATTTACCAATGTAAAAGGTCAGTACTTAAACCTTTTTATATCTAGTAGGTTTTGTGTTAGATTTATATCATTAGGTACTTATTGCTGTGTGATTAGTATTATTCGACAGTTCAGATTGAGTTTAAATCATACTTATTATAGTATAGTTAGCTTAGATATTTGCTACATTATTTAAACTTAATTTTATATAAAGCTGTAACTAATCCATAAGCTGACAATTGTTTATTGTTTGCAAGTACCTCGACATAATACATTTATAGTTTAGAGTGTTTGATATTAATGCAAGTCATTGTTAGTGCCTATTTAGAATCTTTATGTACTTTTATTAGTGTTATTTGTTAAAATTAAGTAAAAATAGTTAATTAGTAGTAAAACTTACAACATTTATATTGTAGGTAGTTGAACTATAGTTTGTAATTAGTACTTCTATTTAGTTTGTTTTAATTACTGCTTTTACTGGTAGGCGTGTATAACAATTATATTGTTCGTATTTAAATTGTATTCCTGTATCAATTTCAGGTGGACAACACTCGTATCCCAGAATGTCTGAGGAAAGGGATTTAGTTAAAAAGCGAGGCAGCTTTAAAGGCCGTCTAACTTCTTTCGTCACCTTCCTGGACTCGCTTAAGGACAAACAATTAACTAATTGTGATGTTTCTGAATTGCAGTTGCGCATGGGTAAAATGGAGTCGTTGTACGAACGGTATGATGAGGTACAGTTACGTCTAGAATGCATTGTGGACGATCTAAAATTACAATACAGTGAGCGTTCTGATTTTGAGTCTCTTTATTATAAAACCTTGTCTAGAGCCCAGAATATTCTGTGTGACTTTAATAGGGATAATAAATCGATAGAAAGCTCTAAAAGTACTGTTGCTAGTATGCATAGGCCAGTCAAGTTGCCTACGATTCAGTTACCAAAGTTTAGCGGTTCATATTGTAATTGGCTAGAGTTTCGCGACACTTTTGCCAGCCTAATTCATGCTAATAATACAATTGACGAAATAAATAAGTTTCGTTACTTAAGAGCATCACTGGAGGGAACAGCAGCCCTTGTAATTAAAGCTGTTGAGTTTTCGTCAAGTAATTATTCTGTGGCATGGAATTTATTGCTCGATCGCTTTGATAACAAAAGATTGTTAGTCAATAATCATATATCGTCGTTATTTAATATTGAGTCTATCTCAAAGGAATCTTCTGTTGCTATAAAAGGCTTGATTGATCGATTAAATAAAGATTTACAATCATTAGAATCGTTAGGAGAACCTGTCAAGCACTGGGACACACTTTTGATTTACATTGTTACACGCAGGCTTGATCAAAAGACATCGCGAGTGGGAGGAGCACAAGAGCAAGTTTGATCAGGAAACAATTATTACGTTTGACTCATTTATTAACTTCCTTCGTCACCGTGCCGATCTACTTGAGACCATAGAACTAGCTCGAACCAATCATATTTCCCAAACGCCAGGTAAATCAAGCCCTAAGATCAAGTCAATGGTAACAATGCAATCTCCTAACAACACTAGCATTGAATTAGCTCCTAAAGCATGTCCTAAATGTAATAAGGACGATCATACATTAAATAATTGTCCACAGTTTCTTGCATTAAGTAATGACGAACGTCTCAAATTACTACCCACTTATAAAGTTTGTTTTAACTGTTTTCGGTCTGGTCATTACGCTAATAAATGTAAAAAATCAGGTTGTAAACTTTGTAAACGTAGACATAACACACTAATTCACATAGATTCTAAAGGTGCTATTGCGAATTCACTTAGTTATACGACTTCTATACCGATTAATAATCAATCTGCATCGTCTATCATGCCGTCTGCCACCACTGATACGAATAACGTCGCGTTATCTGCAAACATTGCATCGCGCCAAAGTTACGAACAGCGAGATGTGTTATTATCGACCGCTCTGCTCAAAGTGCGGGACCGTTATGGTTATGTGCATCTCATTCGCGCAGTCCTCGATAGTGGTAGCACTTCGTCATTCATAACGGACAAGTTATGTAGACGATTGCACTTGATAACTAATAAGGTTAACAAATCTATACTAGGTATAAACAACGTCACTTCGCACGTAGGTAAAATATGTAAGGTTGAGATATCTTCGTTAGATGATAGTTTTACTTATAGTCTTCATTGTTTTGTTTTACCATTTATTACGAGTAATGTACCGTGCCGTGACATAAATATGAATTTTGATATGCCGTCAAATATTATTTTAGCAGATCCTACTTTTTATAAGCCCGGAGACATTGATATTTTAATCGGTGCCGACTTATTTTGGGACTTATTAGGATCACAAATTTATAAATTGGGTACTGGAAAACCAGTTTTATGTGAAACCCGTTTGGGCTGGATCGTTTCCGGTCCTATTGTAAACAATAATATTGCGTTGCTTTCGCATAATTTAAAATGTAACTTATCTAATATTGTTTCCGATGACAATAGTGATACACTCAGAGCCGACTTATCTAAGTTTTGGCAATTAGAGGAGGTAAATGCGAGGTCGTCTAGTTCTTACATGCCTGAAGAAAAGTTATGTGAAGATCATTTCGTTAAAAATACGACCCGATTGTCTGATGGCCGGTTCTGTATTCGCATACCCCTTAAGAAAGATCCCTCGGTTCTAGGTAATTCCTATAAAAGAGCTACACACTGTTTACAGTCTTTAGAGCGTCGATTAAAGGTTAAGCCGGAATTTAGTAGGCTGTATTATGATTTTATGCTAGAATATGAATCGCTTGGTCATATGACTAAAATAATTAAAAGTAATTTGTGTTCTGGTTATTTTATTCCTCATCACGGAATACTACGTGAGTCGAGTAGCACGACCAAACTGCGCGTTGTATTTAATGCTAGTTGTCCTACGTCAACGGGAGTATCTTCTAATGACTTACAGATGGTCGGGCCAATTGTACAGGACGATCTGCTGTCTATACTTCTTCGGTTCAGACTTCACAAGTATGTTTTATCTGCTGACGTGCAGAAGATGTATAGATGCATTGCAGTACACCCGTCCGATAGGCATTTGCAACAGATTGTTTGGCGTGATAATATTAGTGAGTCTATTAGTGTTTACGAATTAAACACCGTCACATACGGCACTGCTAGTGCGCCATTCCTTGCGACACGGTGTCTTAAACAGATAGGAGACGACTGCGAGAACCCTAAAATAGCTGATATCATCAGACATGATTTTTACGTGGATGACCTGCTTACTGGAGATGATTACTTGGAGGAAGTGACTTTCATTCGTAATGAAGTCACCAAGGAGCTTGCGTCAGCATGTATGCCATTGTATAAATGGAAGTCAAATGTTCCTCAGCTGATGTCTGACGCTGTTCTTTCTTCAGACAACTTGCCAGCCTCACTTGACTTAAATAAGACATCAAGTGGGCCTGACAAGTTGCTTGGTCTAGACTGGTATGTCACCACTGACGAGCTGGGGTTTTCTATAGATCTGTCTAACCAAGCAACTACTCACACTAAACGTGATTTGCTATCTGTGATTGCGCGAATATTCGATCCCTTAGGTCTCTTGGGTCCCATTGTTATCACCATGAAAATAATGATGCAAAAAATGTGGTTAGATAAGCTGGGGTGGGATCAATCACTACCTTGTGAGATCCAAAGACATTGGGACATTATAATTAAATCATTGCCTCTTTTAAATAATTTACGTATTCCGCGAATTGTAGTCTGTAATTCATATAGGGAATTAGAACTCCACATTTTTACAGATGCATCTGAGTCTGCATACGGTGCTTGCGTCTACGTTCGCAGTATTAATGAAGTAGGCGATTGTTCGGTTTGTTTATTAATGGATAAAAGTCGAGTGACTCCCATTAAGCCCACAACAATTCCGAGGCTGGAATTATGTGGTGCCGTGGTTGGTTCTCGTCTTTATGAGAAGGTGAGGAGTTCACTTCGAGTGGCGATTAGCCGAGTTTACTGCTGGACTGATTCAACCATAGTGTTGGGATGGTTACAAATGATGCCTAACAAACTTCAGCCGTTTGTGCGTAACCGCGTAGCTGAAGTTTTGGACAAGGCGGGCAATTGTACCTGGAGACACGTCCCAACAGATAAAAATCCAGCAGACCTAATATCTCGTGGCGTGGATATTAGTGTTCTGCAGGATTCCGAGCTGTGGTGGTCAGGGCCAGATTTTTTGATGTTAGACCCGTCTGAATGGCCATCTCAAATTAACTGTTTAGGAGCTGAACCATTACCTGAATTCCGACCTGATGTAGTACTAAGTGCTGTTTTAGATAATTCTAAGGTTATACTTTTAATTAATTTTAGTCGTTTTTCTAATTATTCACGACTTGTACGTTCTGTAGCTTATATATTAAGGTTTATTAAGTCATGTAGGAAACGTTACCCTGAAACTAATTATTTGTCACAAGATGAATTACAAGATGCACTAGATGTTGTTATAATTCAAAGTCAGTCTGAATCGTTTACTGAGTATGAATTACTTTTGCATAAAAAGAGTTTACCTAAGAAGAATGCTCTTCTTAAGTTTAATGTTTATTTAGACAACAAAAAAATAATGCGTGTAGGCGGACGCCTCGATAATTCTAATTTTAATTTTTCTAAAAAGCACCCCATTATATTACAGTCCACTCACTATTTTACCAAGTTGTTATTTGATTTTGAGCATAAAAGGCTGATGCATGCTGGCCCTCAGTTCATATTAGCCTCAATTAGGGAATCTTACTGGCCAATAGGAGGTCGCAACTTGGCGAAGGCCTGTTATCATAAATGTGTTCTTTGCCATCGCATGAAGGGTAAGGTTGTAACGCCCATAATGGGTAATTTACCAAAAGAACGTGTGAGTCCAGGTTATCCCTTTGAGAGTACGGGCGTTGATCATGCCGGTCCTATTATGTGCGCTAGTCGTCAAGGTCGTGGATGCAGGCTGGTAAAGGTGTACATCGCAATTTTTATTTGTTTCACCACCAAGGCCATCCATTTGGAGACCGTAGGTGATTTAACCAGCAATAGTTACTTACTAGCTTTGTATCGATTTATTTCTCGACGAGGTAAACCCGCTGATATATTTTCTGATAACGGTACCTCATTTGTCGGTGCGTACAACGACCTCTCTAAATTTTTAAAATTAAATAGTTCGTCCTTGGGTGAGAGTGCAGCTAATGACGGAATAAGATTCCATTTCATCCCAGCGTATACGCCTCATTTTGGTGGCCTCTGGGAGGCGGGTGTAAAGTCCACAAAGTATCACCTACAAAGAGTGTTGGGCAATTGTAATTTAACATTTGAGGAGCTTTACACTGCTTTGACTAAAATTGAAGCCATACTGAACTCTCGTCCACTGACTCCGATGTCTTCAGATCCTGCCGACTACACACCGCTGACGCCAGGTCATTTTCTGATTGGGCGACCCCTTGTTTCGTTGCCGCAACCGAATTACACGGACCACTCTGCTAACCATCTTTCTCGTTTTCAACGAATAGAGCAATTACGCCAGCACTTTTGGAGTAGATGGAGCAAGGAGTATGTTTCAGAATTACAGCTGCGGACAAAATGGCGTTCTTGCAAGGATGGACTAAAGCTGAACACCCTTGTTGTCATCAAAGAGGACAATCTTCCTCCTCTGAAGTGGAGTCTTGGACGCATTGTGGCTGTACACCCCGGAACAGATGGCATAGCTCGTGTAGCGGATATTCAGATATCGACTGGAGTCATTCGCAGAGCGTTCAACAGGATCTGTCCATTGCCTGTGTCTACGGAGTCTTGTTGAAACCGTTGCTTTCAACGCCCGGGGGCATGTTCACGCGCGCCTGACCAAATCACCATAGCAGCATTACGCTCAAATCACTAATTATAATTTTTAATAATTGTATTCATATCGTGTATGTGCAAGTTCACTTGCTGTCCGGATCTCGTGTAGTTAACACGGATTAAAGATCATCTTTTGTACAGAGCATTCCAGTTTCTCATTTCAGCCACCCCTTAGACCTTACACATTATCGTATCTAAATGTTTACATTCAGGCAAGAACTAAATTCTCGCCTACGATTATATCATACGAGATTCGCATATGACTTATCCCTAGGCGATAATTACCTGACAGTCTGACACTGTTTACACAGCGAAATTGTAGTAAGAAGATTGTGGCTTACGAGAAGCTCGACTTGTATAAACAAGATCTCGTATGACATTTTTGCAAGTTCATACGAGTATCGTACAAATCGGTTAGAACCGTTTTCAGTGCGAGACTCGTCATTCGAGCTTAGTGCTTACTAGAGAGTATTTGTTCTCAAAAAATGACACAAAAAATCACTGCCCTCATGGTAGCAACTGGCATAAAATCTCGCATACGATTATTGCTTTTAAATTCTGTTTACACGGACACAATCAATATTCCTTGCGAGGCAATTGTCGCCAAAGTGAAGGAGTGAGAAGTGTGTATGTTTAGACGAAGAAACTTTTTTATATTCTTTCGATAATCTTATTTTCGAGTCGAAAAACTCTCTCCGTCTAAATGGGCCTTAATGGTGTCACTTTGCCTTTGCAAGTCATAACTAGCTGTAGATCCTGCAACCTCTGCCACAGCGTCAGCATTCGGGATCACCAAGCCTTATAGCAACTACGTACATAGACTCACGCCTGTTTCCCGGAGGGGTAGGCAGAGACTACGGAACGCCATTTGCAACGATCCTGACATACCTCTCTTGCTTCATTCACTCCCATCAAGTTTATAGCAACTGACCAGTCAAAACAAGAACTCATTTCAAATACACGTGCCTACCTAGTAAAACTTCAAAAGTATATATCGCCGACAAATGACCTAACACATCAACTACAGCATCGTAAAGACCCAAAACAGCTGCTTGCTACCTAAACATGAGCAGTGAATAGTTCATATTTCACTTTGATAGGGTCATACCTACCTACATTTCGTTTGTATCTGCTTGAAATTTCTTCAAAGGTGGTTCTTCGAACAGATGTTTCCCATGTTCACGTAGGAAAGGTTTCTAAACAAAATATTTATTGATGCTATCTGAGAACGTTTTGTTGGGGCATTTTTTGCGTAAGTTGTTTTTCTATGAGATGTAGGTGTCGTTATATGAAGTTAGTTTTGAGTTTTTCTCTTCATTGTGACGCTGATGGTTTGTAATGTGTTTACTGTGATGTATGGGCAAAGAATGTGCGCTGGAGAATATTTTCGTGCTTGTCGCAGATGTATTTTTTATGATAGTTATTGTGTTATGAAGAGTTAAAGTTTGGGAGTTTGGGACAGAGTTATTATCTGAACCTTAGTTTGTGTAACAAACTTAATATTATTGTGTACTAGATCTTGCCATATTTTTATAGTTCTTTGAAACTTTCAAACCGTATTTTACCCGAAAAGACCTCGAGAAGGAATTATGAAAAAATCATTGCTTGGCGTATGCCTACTTTACAAAAGAAACTTACTGTCCAATTTTATTTAATTCCGGCTTCAGCAGTTTAGGCTGTGAAATGACGTGGCAGCAAAGACAAGTACTTATAACGGTCTGTAAGATTACTAGGTCAGCTAATTTTCTATCGAATCTGGTTAGACTACTAAGCGGGCTCCTGGGATCCCCGGCTGCATCCCAGACTATCTAGTATTTCATGATAACACAATAGGACGATGTTGATTAGGTACCTTAAAACATGGCTGCGAATGTGTTATCGCTACAGAAACGACAATATAATTATGTATAGAATATGGCTCGCGGCACGACTTGCGGCTTACCAAGGCGCGGTGCCTGCCGCGAGCGCTGCATTGGATCCACTGCGTAGACCTATATATAGTACCTATGCTGCCGTCCGTTAACTAAAACCACGTTAACCCCAAAAAGTGATTTTGGAGAAAAACGTAAAAAACGCGGGAATCGTTGTTTCTAGAAAACTATTAAACATAAATCAGTGATTGTTAAATATTATTTAAACAAATATTTTCCAGCGTCATTTAGGATATTTCCTGTGCAGAAATGTACTTAAAATTATACAAAAAAATTGAATTTTTTGGTTTAGTTAAGAAATACACATTTTTTTTTGACATTGTTTGCCGCACTAAAGCCTCGTTAACCTACACTTAGAGATCTTTTAGCTAAGCATTTTCATTAAATTTATGAGGTTTCTAATTTTCAATAAATTTACCCTAAAATGCTTAACTATAAACGTGCTAAGTCTATTAACTGTTTTGTATTATTCCTTTCTTAATATTTATACATTAGTACCTTACGTAAAAACAGGCTAAAGTACTGTCTAGAGTTACCACAGCCAGGTGGGAAACTGTTCTGAACAGAGTTGCAAAGGAAGCTGTAATACATCTACCTGACCACGATAGACAATTTATCTAAACACTTTTACTGCGACTGCACAGCGATGAGTATAAATTCTAATATTAATAAAATGTCTTACCAAATCTTGCTGATGTCAGGCCTGGAACTAAGTTAGTGAAAAACAAACAAAACTAAGGTGGCCACGATATATTGAATGAATTATCCACTTAGCTGTTCCTTCCAACTTGATGTCCCCTCCGTCTTGACACGAGAGCACGATGCACGTTCTCAGGATTCACAATTACAGTTTTGCAAAGTCAATGTTCAAATGTCACAAATTTTGCCGGAATTCAAAAGCGGCAATTATAAGTATTTACAAGTTAATTCACTTCGCTTCGCTTCGCTTCAAACGGCGATCAATTTATATCAATTACAATCTCGCAAGACAGCCCAAAAACCGCGTGTTAATTTCTCAAGGCAGGAAGACGGCAGTTGACAGTTCAGTGTGACCATTGTCAGAAATTTTCAATAGACTAAACAAAATGTTACTTAATCGATATAATCGATTTGACTTATAATAAAAACTAATTCTATTTCAAACATCCACCCGCCCCGGACCGGCCTACCGGTCCGCTAATCAGTTGGTAGACGTGACAATGTTGCAACCGCTCTCCTCAGAATCGAACCGTCCACCAAGACCTCAGCAAATTGGGGAACTCCATCAGCCCCAGTTACCAAACGAAGGATGCGCCCCCTGTGCCATCTGAGTAGCAGAAGGTTAGCCTCCTTGATCAAAACGAGGTCACCAATCTTGGGTGGATCGGTCTTGTCGGTCCACTTAACGCGTTGCTGGAGTATGTAAATATTCCAAATTCCAGCGTTTCCAAAAGCTCTGAGTAATCTGGCGTACCAATTCAAAACGCGAGAGACGACCAGGTCTCGTATCAATATAGGGGTACTCAGGCAAGGCGACAAGTGGGCGACCAATCAAAAAATGGCCCGGCGTAAGGGCCTCCAAATCATTCGGACCTGAGGAGATCGGGCACAATGGCCGAGAGTTCAAAACGGCCTCAATCTTACAAAACACAGTTGCGAGTTCCTCAAATGTAAGGACAGACTCGCCGATTGTCCTGCGCAAGTGTGTTTTGGCCGATTTTACAGCGGCCTCAAAAATAACACCCCAGTGTGGACAATTTGGTGGGGAAAACAACGTATTTATCCCACGTCGGGCAAGCCTATCACCTATATCAGCCTTGTTGGTTTCAAGAAAATTAACAACATCATTCAAATAATTGTACGTGCCCTTGAAGTTAGTGCCGCAATCAGAGTGGATTAAGGAAGGCAGCCCTCTGCGGGATACAAATCTGTCAAATGTGGCTACAAACGCCTCAGTCGTAAGCGAGGAGACCAGTTCCAAATGAACGGCCTTTGTGGAAAGACAAACAAAAACGCACAAGTAGGCCTTAACAGTCTTGCTGTTTCGAAGTGTCAAAGTTTTCACCAAGAAGAGACCAGCGAAGTCCGTGCCAACACCGTCAAATGTCCTGCTCTCAGTTACGCGATCTGCCGGTAAGTCCCCCATCAACGGCTGCATGGTAGAAGCCTTAAGCTTATAGCAAGGGATGCAGCGAAAGACTACACTCCGAATAATTCTTCGGGTAGACAAGATCCAAAATTCGCGTTGCAAAATGGCCAACAAAGCATTACAACCAGCATGCGAATTTTTAAGGTGACGGTCAGTTACCAACAAGCGTACCAAATGACCGTCTTTGGGTAACAAAAGGGGGTGACGTGCCCCGTAAGGGAGGTTGGCGTTCTTGAGACGCCCTCCAACGCGCAAGAGACCCGTATCGTTCAAAAAGGGGTTCAATTTAGATATTGCTCCCGACAATTTCGATTTCCCTGACTTAAGGATAGCAATCTCCTTCTCAAAATGCGCTAATTGCAGAGAACGAACCCAAAAGGTGAGGGATTCCTGTCGTTCCTGTGGTGAGATAAACGGTGTCAGTCGTTTCTGTTGTGGGTGCCTAAAATTAAAAACAAAACGCTTTATCCAAGCAGTGACACCTAACAACTTGTCGAGGGAGCTGTGACGATTCAACAAAAATTCGGGGTCGAAGGCGCATTCCACCTTCTCAAGAGCGAGTGTTCGTAGACCCGGCAAATTGGAAGTATTCAAAACTGGCGTTCGAGGCCAATCAATTTCTGGTCGACTCAACCATTCCGGACCCCACCACAGCGAATGACCTATCAAACTAGGCGTCAAGCATCCGCGCGAGGCACAATCAGCGGGGTTGAGCTCACCTGGCACGTGTCTCCAAACAAGCTTGACTTCGGATTTCTGGATTTGGGAAACGCGATTAGCGACAAATACCTCCAAAGTGTGGACAGACACTTTCAAACAACACAGAACAATTTGGCTGTCTATCCAGGCGTAGGTCCTATTAATACAAATGCCTTTACCCAAAGTGTTAGACACGTGGTTCAATAAGCGTACAAGTAGCGCTGCTCCCGAGAGCTCCAATTTCGGAATGGTCAAAGATGTCCGAAGGGGACGTTGACGACGAAGCCTGTTCATATTCTCTCATGAACTCAATGTACTTCTGCCTGAGCTCCGGATCACGACCCATGCGGCGCTCCATAGCCAACAATCTCTTTTCGGCTAAAGGTCGTGACTCACCAAGCGGAGGCCGAACAGACAGAAAAGGTAGTTTCTTAATGAGCCGACCAGAACGGAGTCGACCAGTGTTGTTCTGGAAGAACAGCTCGCACTCCTCATGTTCTGGATTCAAACGGGCAACTTGGGGAGGCTCCTCTATCTCCCAAAACCTCTGAACTGCATCAGAGAGAGCAGAGCCTACAGCCAACAAATTATCAAGTTCGGGTGGAGGGGGGTCCCTAGGTACAGGTCCCATCAAAGCAAATCCAAATATGGTCGGTATGGCAATCAAACCATTTGGCACCAAGACCCTTCCCACCAATCAAAATTCCACCGAGGACATCAGAGCCAATCAACAAATCGATTTGTCCTGGTGTGTCAAATTTGGGGTCTGCCAGTTCCAATCCCGATGTCAAATTCACCACAGCAACAGGTAGCTGCTTCTGTGGATGCATACCCAAAATATTCTTCAGCACAATAGCCGAGGTTTTAATCCTCGGGTGTGAAGATTTAACAGGGCCAAACAAAACTTTAACTTGCCCTTCAACATTAGAGGCTACGTCCCCTATGCCCCGTATACAATTTTGAAAAGAGCCCATATTTAATTTAACCTGCCCTACCAAATAAGTGGAAACGATGCAACCTTGTGAACCTGTGTCCAATATAGCACGGATAACAACAGAGGTCCCCGTGGGTCCCCAGACCCTAACAGCAACCGTTGGTAGGATAACGGTCTCAATGGGGGAGGTTGGCGTTATAGGGCAGGGATCAATGACCTATTGTTGCCTGGGCGGCGACCGTTGGCCAGGACCAGGCAAGTCAAAATGAGGGTGCGGCTTGAAGTCCTCAAAAGCGCGATGACTCGATCCGCGCGCCTTCTGTGGGGGGTCATAATGACGCACCCGCCCAAAACGAGGTGGGCGCGAGTCAAGGCGGGGACGCTCCGCCAAAGGAGGGGAATACCTGGGGCAGCAGTCATGGTGCTGGTGACGCTGAACAGCATATTCAGGTGCGCGAGAGAGAGGAGGCGTGCGCACGCTACGGTTCTCCAAGCGGGGTGAGTGGCGATCAATTAAGCGAGTCGGTGAGCCTCGGCTGCCACCTTCAAAACATCCGCCCGTGCACGGCGTCGGCTGGTTGGACAAGGCGGCCTAGCTCTCTGGCATTCATGCAGAGAATGTCCAAATGCTGTCCTCCACAGTGAGGACAGGGGCGAGAGTTTGGGCAGTCTCGCTGGTAGTGGGACCCCAAGCAAGAGAAGCAAAGGCGGCGGGCATTCGCGATGCGCCTACGAGAGGCGACATGTAGGTCCAAGAATGCCCTACAACTAGCCGTTCTGTGCCCCGTGACCTTGCAGTAAGAGCACTCCACTGGGCTCTGCGTGACCGCAAAGCGAGGAGGGCGCCGGTCAACATTGGCTCGGGTGTGAACGCGAGCCTGCTCCTTGACCTTGGGCGGCTGCGTCTTAGCCGGCGTGTCAGCACCGGAGTTGTCCAAGACCCGGCATTCATCCTCCAGGAACCTCTCCAGGTCAGCAAAGGGGGGCAGATGGGTCACCAAAGCGCTGTTCAAAACGCGACCTCAGGTCGGCAGGCAGCTTTTTAAGGACAATATGCACCAATAGATAGGACCATTGGTCCACGGGCAGGTCAAGGCACTTAAGTGCGTTGATGGCCACCAAAAGCGGGTTCAAAAGTTGGGTGCGCAACCCAGAGACCCGGGTGAGCGTCGGCAAACCCAAAATCTGCTCGATGTGCGTGTCGGCGAGGCCACGCTTATTTCGGTACCTACGGGTGATTAGGTCCCGAGCCGTCTGGTACGCCTCGTCAGACACGGGCAGATGCTGGATGAGGCCCTTGGCCTGCCCATCCAGAACCGACATCAAATAGGCCAATTTTTGTGCCAGCCGAAGGTCAGCCCTGTCATTGACCAGGCTGTCAAACAAATTAACGAAGCCCAGGTAGCTTCCTAGGCAGCCATTAAAATGGGGGAGGTCTAAAGTAAGGAGCCTACTCACCAGCCCCGGTGCTGACCTAGGAAGCTCCTGCTTCAGGCCTGATTGCCCTTCCCTATCGGCAACTAGTTGTCTCGCACTATTGGAGACAGCATCATACAGGTCTACGGGTGACATAATCAAAATTCAACAGAGCCCGGACAAGCTTTAAATAATGTTAACAATCAGAACTTAATTTTTCTTAATTCTTTTAAACCAACAAAGTATTAGCCTGTTTACTGCTGGTACAAGCAATTGACAGGTATCTACTGTCCAACAAAATTAATAGTTTCAATATATATTGACACAAAACAAAGTCAAAGTTATCAAAAGTTGAAACTTCAAATAAGTTAATAAAGTCTAATATTCAAATAAATTAACTAATTACTTGCAATAGACAGACTGGCTGTGTTATTTGAGATATACAATAGTAAGTAAGCACAGAATATGTGTTACCTAACAATATTATCTATATATTATATCAAGATTTAGCAATGTACGGTTCAAACTTAATATATCAATATATACAATAAACTAAATCAATTGATACATATAACTGATATGTATCCAATCAAAGTGACTTATTAATAGTAACAGCAACAAATCTATGCTAGATTTCAACAATTTAAATCAAACAATTACTGATTGAGGTTATGTGTGACAATGTGTTTCAAATTATCTAGGTCAACTTATACGATTGAATATTATGTATTTTAGACAATAACTGACCTGACAAATACTACAATACTGTCTACAAGGTGATAGGATACAAGCTTATACCAATCTGAGTTTATACTCAGTAATGCAACAGCGGCTAAATTTCAACTACAGCTCTGCACCAAAAATTATGTCTAGAGTTACCGCAGCCAGGTGGGAAACTGTTCTGAACAGAGTTGCAGTGGAAGCTGTAATACATCTACCTGACCACGATAGACAATTTATCCAAACACTTTTACTGCGACTGCACAGCGATGAGTATAAATTCTAATATTAATAAAATGAAAATGTCTTACCAAATCTTGCTGATGTCAGGCCTGGAACTGAGTTAGGGAAAAACAAACAAAACTAAGGTGGCCACGATAGATTGAATGAATTATCCACTTAGCTGTTCCTTCCAACTTGATGTCCCCTCCGTCTTAACACGAGAGCACGATGCACGTTCACAGGATTCAAAATTACAGTTTTGCAAAGTCAATGTTCAAATGTCACAAATTTTGCCGGAATTCAAAAGCGGCAATTATAAGTATTTACAAGTTAATTCAATTCGCGTTAATTCAAACGGCGATAAATTTATATCAATTACAATCTCGCGAGACAGCCCAAAAACCGCGTGTTAATTTCTCAAGGCAGGAAGACGGCAGTTGACAGTTCAGTGTGACCATTGTCAGAAATTTTCAATAGACTAAACAAAATGTTACTTAATCGATTTAATCGATTTGACTTATAATAAAAACTAATTCTATTTCAAACAAGTACCTATGACTCTTTTAAGCTAAGTTGTAGCGAAAAATAAAAAAGATATGAAAAAATATAATTATGCTTGCTTACTAAGCTAAAAACAGGTATTTCTTACTTCTATTGTTACTAACGTCTTTATAGCTAAGCATCACATATAAAAAAATTGGATAATTAAATAAAATGCAGTATGAAAATTGAATCAATTAAATTAAAAAGTTTTAATTAAATAAATTTCCTTATCACCAACATATATATTTCACTTATCATCAACATATACAGCAATTTGTAAAATTTATATGCACAGCCTTGATTATTTTTCTGACCTTATTAAGCAATTAATAGCTAAAAAAGTATATTTTAAGGCCCTATTTCCATAGTGGCTATTAAATATATTATATACTATTTGCGTATAATAGCCAATAATAATATTTTCAATCACATAGTCAACATCATGTCAGCCTAGAGACGTCCACTGCTGGACATAAGTCTCCCTCAAGGTTCTCCACACAGACTCGATTTCGAGCCGCCCGCATCCAACCGCTTCCCGCAATCTTATACAGATCGTCGGCTCACCTTGTGGGAGGCCTACTCCTGCTGCGTCGTCCGATGCGTGGTCGCCACTCCAGAACCCTACTGCCCCAACGGCCATCGGTTCTTCGAGCTATGTGCCCTGCCCATTGCTACTTTAGCCTGGCTATTCGGAGAGCTATGTCGGTGACTTTGGTTCTCCTGCGGATCTCCTCATTTCTTTTTCGATTCGCAAGGAAACACCGAGCACAGCTCTTTCCCTTGCCCTCTGAGTAACCCGGACCTTCCGGATAAGGACCAAAGTAAGTGACCACGTATCGGCTCCATAGATCATTACTTGCAACATACACTGGTCAAGGACTTTCGTCTTGAGACACTGCGGGATATCAGACGTGAAGATATGCCGTGACTTCCCGAATGCCTCCCAACCATATTAGATTCGACGAATGATCTCATTCTCGAAGTTGGACCTACCCAATCGGATCATTTTCCCTGTTATACGTACTTGTCGACAACTTCGAGTGTAGAGTTCCCAACCTGAATAGGAGCAGGTACGACATGGAAGTCAAACGTGATTTTCGTCTTGTCCATGTTCATCTTAAGACCTACTTATTGGGAGACCCTACGGAGGCCATCGAGCATTGTGCTGAGGTCTTCCATGGTCTCAGCCATGACAACGATATAATCAGCAAATAGAAGGTGTAAGTAGTCGCCGTTTATTTGATGCCGAGTCCTTCACAGTCCAGACCCCTAAAAACGTCTTTGAGCGCAGCGGTGAACGTTACGGAGATATAAAATCTCCCTGCCTCACCTCTCGCTATAGTTGAATAGGTTTTAAATTCTGGTCCTGGAGGCGGACTGGCATGGTGGCGTTTTCGAACAAACACCGGAACTTCGACGTATCGATAGTCGTCGATGGCAAAGTTGGCGAGACTGCAGTACCACCCAGGTTTCGATCGAATCGAAGGCTTGCTCATAGTCCACAAACGCCAAGTATAGAGGCTGGTTCTACTACTCAGACTTAACCTGCCGCAGCGTATGTATGTGGTCTATAATACTATAGCCTTTACGGAAACCCGCTTGTTCAGGAGGCTGGAAGTTGTCTAGCTTGGTCTCGAGATGATTTGTGACGACCCCTGAAAACAACTTATAGACGTGACTCAGGCATGAGATGGTTCCGTAGTTCTTCAAAAGGGTTTTATCGCCTTTTTTGACGAAAAGCACGACCACACTGTGCCATGCCTGTGGCGTTTTGCCCTCGAGTATGACAGAATTTAATAACTTTAGAAGTTTTTCAACGGCAGGTGCGCCGACAGCTTTCAAAAGCTCTGAAGTAATTCGATCATCACCCGGTGCCTTGTTGGTTTTGAGTTGATTTAGGGCCACTCTTATCCCGTGCATGCTGAAGGCATGTCATGTCCGGGATATCTTCGGTATAGTGTCGGGTCAATCCAGGTCTAGGGTCAGTGACTGGAGTAGTAACAGGTGGTCGTGTAGTCGTGTATTGCTGTCCAGTTCGATCTCATCTAGGAGCCTCAGCTCCTTCACCTCAGCTTAATAAACAGATCTCTAATTAGTATCTGATTCGCGATCTCCGCAAAAACAACACTAAGTGTGTTCAAGAAGCAATCAAGCAGATTACGGTTCCAAAGTGTTCAAAAAAGATTTGTCTATCGGGCAGGTCAGCTGACAAGGCTGAAGACGAATGGTGACAGAATTATCTCGTCCAGACTGAGGTCTGAACGAGACAATTCTGTCACCATTCGTCTTGAACACACTTAGTGTTGTATTAGCGAAGATCGCAAATCAGAGACTTAGAGGTCTGTTTATTAAGCCACCGAAACTTTGGCATGTCGTCGGAGGCATGCAGAAGCATCTTACGCCTTTCCTGTATAAGCTCGAGGATCGGACCAGAGATTTTATAGGCTCTTTTAATCGTCATGGGCTTTAAAAACTTTAAGACTGTTGTATGGACAGCATTCACTAACCTGTCACTAAAGTCGTCCACATCTACGCATTCTCCCAGGCATTCGAAGCGGTTTTACAGCTCAAGCTGAAAGCTCTCGGGGTTTTAGATTTGAACTGGCGCTGGTAGGAGCGAAGACTTCATCAATCTCGACCGTTCGAGGCTGGGACTAATATTCAATGTGCCTCTTACCATTCGGTGACCGCGGCCCGCTTTATGCGAACTGATCACAGAGACATCATTAAATATTAACATCTTCATAGACATTATGAAATCGATCTCATTTTTGGTGGCACCATCTGGACTTATCCAGGTCCACTTGCTGCATTCTAGTTTTTTGAAAAAGGAATTCATCATGAAGAGTCCTTCCTTCTCCAGGAAGCTAGCCAGCAAGTGGCCCCGCGAGTTCCGGTGTCCTTATCCAAATTGCTCCACCCTCAGCTCATCACCGCTCGTTTGCCTAGTTTCGCGTTAAAATCTCCCATGACAACGGTGTGATGGGTTTTGAAGCTATGTATAACCCGAGATATGTCCTCATACATAGCTTCTACATCCTCATCGAAGTGTGATGAATGAAATGAAATAAATGAAATATTGCGACAAATCTCTGCCGGAGGTTTATCGCACCCCTTGCCCCACCGTTACCATGGCCGCTATCTGAGTCAGGAATAGCGGGGCCGCCGGGGAATAGAGGCCATTTTTTTCGTGTGTGGCTCATTTTTGGGAGATTTTGCTTTGATTGCCACGCTTCGCAGACGGATTGGCGATCGTAGTGGTGGAAGTCTTTGATACTTAATGCTGCTGCCTATATAGTATCTTGCCTTTTATTTTCGCCTTATTTTGGGTGGTTTGACCGCCATCTTCCGGTTGACAGACTGCAATGGTGGATCCGAGGCTACTCTCATCCAGTTCCTGCCCGTCAAAGGTAGTCACTCCACCTAGTTAGTCTAAGGGATAATAGTAAACCAACAAGGCAGTCATAAAAAAATATAAATATGACTAATTCGTTGGTCTGCTATTCTTCCCTCAAACTTGGTATTAAGGAAGATAATGTTAATAAAGTATTACACAAAAAATTTGAATTTTAGCTCTTAATGTTCCCCGACATATTTGAGTTTTTGTGGGAACACGATACGATGACGCACGCTTGCAAACTATAAGCTCTCCGAGCGGAATGGCTAACCTCCCTGCGCGCATATCCCATCCTCGCATGCATATGGCATCCCTGCACACTCCCGGAATTAATGAAGCGCGAGAAACGAATAACGTGTTTCTAGTTAGGGAACGTGGGCTAGCCGTTATTAAGATAAGAATTATTAAAATTAAGCTAAGAAGCGTGGTATAGTCACTTTTTAGTAAAGCATTTGTTGCATATTTTGTCATTTAACGGTAAATCATATTTTAATATCTCTATAACCGTAAGTGATAGATATATGGTTCTTAGACAGAAAGATAGAGAATTTAAAACTGTATTACTTTGCATTCAAAACCTAAAATCGACCATTTGAGGGTTAACGGGGTTCTAGTTAAAGGACGGCAGTATGTAATAATATGTATGCCTACGGCTTTACGCGCTCTATATCATCGACATACATGGACAGCTTGAGATTTTTCTTACGCCTTACGTACCATTTATAATCTAGTACCCTTAACATTCAAACCCATAGTCAACTGAAACAAAAATGCACTGTATAACAAGATACTACGTTTCAAAATCGCATACAACATCCTATTCAAATCTTACAACAACGCGCCTTTATATTAAACCTCAATCTTACCAGTACTTACCCAATGCCATCATTTTAAAAAGCTAGCCTTATATTTCGGACCCTCTTCTTTATGAAGATATTATAAGGGTTTAGGTCGTAAATGTATGAAGTGATAAAAAGTAAGCAACGACAGACGATTAAACTATACACTGCCGTTTTACTGCGTTGCCCTAATAAGTAAGAAAATTACTTTTATGATGGAATTAAGTTGTTCTTGGAGAATATGAAAACATATTTTCGTAATTAGCTTCGTTTTGGATATTGTATGAAATGACATTAGGTAAGAATAGCGTACCATTGCCTAAAGGGTATCATGCAAGGGCATCATGTTTATACAGAATTTTAAAAGTATATGTGTAGAAGAATGTTTATGTATTATTTTAATGTCTATGGTTTTAATAATGAGAAACGGAGTATATCCTTGCTTTTTATTATATAAGAAAAATTGAGAGAGATAGGTACTGTTTTATGGTGTAGTAATTTTACATGAAACCTGGCTAAGAGAAAGTGTCTAAACAAAACAACGACTTAACCATTTAAACCATTGTGTCATAAGTGAAACCATCCTGTGAAATGGTGTAGAAAGAGTAATAATTTCTATGTTCATGGATATCATCTGTAAGGATAACAACTCGAAGATTAATAGTGTAATTCAATAGTCAATTAAATTATTTTTATTTCCTAAACAAGGTCATCATCATCATTATCATAATAATTCTTGATTTATTATTTTTACGATGTATCCCACTGGATTGCTGTTTTATTATCAGATCTATCCCACAGGCGTTTTCTCACGCAAATATCTGATAGTCTGTACTTGGACAAGGTTATCAGATATTTAACACATTTATGTACCTAATTTGTGAGATACACTTGAAATAACATTTATCTTTCTTGTCAGCGACCTTTTCTTAATTCGAAGATAAACATCTTGAACGAAAAAATACGACGAGTCATCTATTTAGGTGAATGTAGTCCTTATTGCATTAACTTTAAGTACCCTTTTCTTATGATCCGATTCAGTTTCGAAAACTTGGCTCAAGTGAACTATTTTACATATACATATATTGAGCTCAGTATCGATGAATATAGATGCTGCAAGTTTCAAACACATTACCGGTCTGTGTACTATTTGTGTTTCAAACTTCGTCTACAACGATAATCGTGTTAAAGCATTCTTACAAGGAATTAAGTTTAATAATAGATACAATAGAAGCGCCTTGTGAGAAGTTGTGATGGACGAGCCAATGGCTTGCTTGGATGTAATGGTAAGTCTAATTGTATTCTCATCAACATCCTTGCGTTATCCCATTTGCAACCAAGACCTTCGACCATTTGTAACCAAGCGACTTCTGCCAAATCCCGTGGGAAATTCAGCAAATACTTTGTTATCTCTCCTTCAGCCCAAGGTGCTAAATATCAGTTTCTTGCGTCCAATAGTTTTGGCTGTAGCTTGTCTGTCAGTCAGTCAGTATTGTTTACAGCCTAATCTGTCCCACTGCAGGGCAAAGGCCTCCCTACCCTTTTTCCACCTCTCTCTATCGAGAGCTGTTGTTTCCACTCTGCATTATAGAGTTTCAAATCATTTTACCACCTAATCTTGGGTCTGACGCGTGGCCTCTTTCGATCTGGGACCCACAAGGTAGTAGTTTCAGCCCAAAGATCGTCAGACATACGACTGATATGACCGGCCCAGTCATATTTTAACTTGGCTGCTTTTTGGGACACATCCGCGATTTATGTTTTAAAGCGCAGTATGGTATTTTTGACTAGGTCTACAAGTTTTAGGGTCGAGAATACTGCGCTCCATAGCAAACCCCGAGGCTGGACTTCTGATCTGCGGTCAAAGACCAGGTTTGGGCACCATATGTGAGGATGGGGAGGATGCACATGTCCATGAGTCGGCGTTATAGAGATATAGGCAGGTTGCCTTTCAAAAGATCTTTCACAGACCAAAAGCTCCTCCAAGCGTTTTCCGTTCTACGCGCGAGTTCCGCTCCTTGTCTCGCCTGAAAAGAAACTAATTGGCCCAAATATATATACTCATGGACATATTCAACCTCCACATCCTCAACATATATCTTCTTCTTTGTGCTATTAGTCATTAATTTGGACATATTCATCTGCAGTCCAACCCCAAGGCTAGCTTTGTACAGATCTTGAATCATGTGTCCCAATTCCGAGGCATAGGAAGAAATTCAGTAACCCAGTCAGTCAGTAACCCAAGAATTTTATAAATACAGATTTGTCAGAATAGAGCAAAACGCCTGATCATAATTATGAATTAATACCCCTCTGCATATTAACATTAGTATCAAGGTCACTTTCTGGATAATTATGTCCCAAGTATTTCTTTTTCGAGTATCCGATACTTCGGCGATGTTACAAGTGCCATGATCACAGATGTACGCACTTACATACATATTCCGAAAGACAATTTAAAACAAATAGTACAAGAGTTAAAAGCATGTTAAGCCGTCGGTCCTGAAGTTCTATGACAGTCGTTTTATGGCGTCAGTACCTCTAAATAAACTGAAACTGGTCTAAACCATGGAATATCGCTATCCCTTCAGGTTGCGATGGTCAGACAAGCATTCAAATCCGGTTTGACTAGTAAGCGGACGACAGGTTGAAACTTGGATAATGCTAGGAGGATGATGAGTACGAGAGTTAAAACTAAGGTTGTAATGGAACACCGCATCTGGCTCCGTAACTGCTATACTTCTGCATAAAATTATACCTCCAACTAATATTTATATTTTACATCCGCGGTGAAGGTTATCACCCCTGCATTCGCTTCCACCTACACTGAGAAGGTGTCCGTTATAACCCTAGCTAAAAGATATTTCAATATAAATATATAGCTATGCCAAAGGTGGCGGGTTCGATTCCCGCTCAAGTCAAACATTTGTGTGCGTAAACATGGCTGTTGGTCTGGGTGTTTATAAGTATAATATGTATGTATATACAACAAAAATGTATAATTATATCGTATGTGTATCCATCGTCTAGTACCCATAGTACCTACAAGCTCTGCTTAGTTTGGGTCTATATGGTATTGCGGTAGAATATTATTTAATACAATGTTTTGTTTGTATAATCAGCCCCTGTGCTAGTATAATCAGCACCTGTGCTTAGCGTTTGTGGACTATGAGAAGGCCTTTGACTCCATCGAAACCTGGTCTGTTCTGGAGTCTTTGCAACGGTGCCAAATCGATTGGCGGTACGTCCAAGTGCTGAGAGGTCTGTATGACGCCGCGACTATGACCGTCCAAGTACAGAACCAGCAGTCTGAACCTATCCACCTGCATCGAGGTGTGAGACAAGGGGATGTTATCTCCCCCAAATTGTTCACAAATGCAATGGAGGATATGTTCAAGGCGCTGCACTGGAAAGGACGCGATATTAACATAAACGGCGAGTACCTCTCACACTTAAGATTTGCAGACGATATCGTTATCGTGGCTGAAACCGTGCAAGACTTGCAGTATATGCTGAGCAGCCTAGCTGATTCTTCTGCTCGCATCGGTCTCCGGATGAACTTGGATAAAACCAAAATAATGTTCAATGAACATGTCTCTCCGGAACCGATTATCCTAAACGGGGTCCCTCTCGAAGTTGTTCAGGAGTACGTCTACCTTGGGCAAACCTTGCAATTGGGTAGAAACAACTTCGAGAGGGAGGCTTGCAGAAGAATACAGCTTGGCTGGGCGGCATATAGGAAACTCTGTCGAGGCTTTTCGTCATCCCTACCGCAAAGCCTTAAGACAAAAGTCTTCAATGAGTGCGTCCTACCCGTTATGACTTACGGTGCCGAGACGTGGACACTGACGGTGCGACTAGTCCACCAATTTAAGGTCGCTCAGCGAGCTATGGAGAGTGCTATGCTCGGAGTTTCTCTGAAGGATCGAATTCGTAATGAAGTGATCCGACAGAGAACCAAGGTAATCGACATAGCTCAGAGAATTAGCACGTTGAAGTGGCAGTGGGCTGGTCACATCTGTCGCAGAACCGATAACCGATGGAGTAGCCGTGTTCTAGAGTGGAGACCGCGCCTTGGCAAACGTAGTGTAGGGCGCCCTCCGGCAAGGTGGAGTGACGATATACGCAAAGTGGCTGGCAGCGGCTGGACACGAAGAGCCGAATATCGGGCTCAGTGGCGTGCCATTGGAGAGGCCTATATCCAGCAGTGGACTACGGCAGGCTGATGATGACAATGTTTTGTACTTTAAACCAGAACTAGACTATCGTAAGCCAACCAAACGAAGATAGCCAGAACAACCTCGCAAAATTGCTTACAATGCAGGCAGTAGCCACCTTTGCTCTACAAAGACGATACGTAACCAACAAAAAAATCACCTTAGCGGAGAAGCTTGTGTGCTATCGTATACGACTTGTGCCCGTATAACACCAACCATGCAGTTCCGGTGATCTCTATTATTGTCTTACTAGTCTTATTCCACGGCTCTGCCCGCCTGGGATTTGATTTTCACGTTTTACGATCTATCGTTGTAAAAACAGCTTATTTTGCTCTCCAGCCTTCTACTAACACTATCTATATATATACAAAACGCTCATAGCGAGACTTGGCTTGTCCTTCGTAAGAGATCGGCAAAGCTAAGCAACTCTTGCATATGTCACCACTTGGACTGCTGATCGCGTGTGACATTTATATCTGAGCGCTACCGTGCTTGGGAGGGCTCGTAAAGCTGTCGGTCCCGGTTCTTTTCTAAGGATAAGGATCGTTAGACCATGTCGGAGGCCTTCGGCCGGTCTCAAAACTCTGACACCAGAGTTGGCAACACACTCAGACGAAAAGAGAACAATACATACCTACATAGATTATGTCTGTTTCCCGGAGGGGTAGGCAGAGACTACGGAACGCCATTTGTATAAATATGTTGTCTTCTGGCACATGTATTATATTATTTTCTGATTATATACGTGGTATCATACAAAATAATTTAGCGTTAAAGTAGTAGTAGTGTAGTCTTAATCGCGTAAAATTAACTTGTTTAAGGTATAAATACCTATTTGTTTTCGACGCCTACGTTTCGATCGCCCTGCAGAGATCGTGGTCGTGGAGAGACTGGTGAGAGCTCAGCGTCGTCTTGTGGAAGTTATTATGTAATAAATATAAGTATTATGGAAAAATATTATTATGTTTCTCTTTTTCACGGCTATTCTTCTAACATTTGGTGTTAGAAGAATAACCGGTCCTTTGGGAGGCCTACATGGGGATATGGATCCAACGTGCAGAGGCCCGTACAGAGTTTTAATCTAAAATGGGATGGGACACATGCCGCAGAGCCTCCACAACTGCACTACTTAGTACAGCTATGCACTAGCCGCATCACGTGTAGGGCTCTTGTTTTTAGTGGATCTAATGAATACGGGTTATGGGGATGGGTGTTTAGTGAACTAGTAATGAATGCTATGGATGAAAAACGGCACCTGCCAGTGATACTCCTATAGCATCCGTCCGCGTGGCAGGTGGTGACTCGCCAACTCACTAGATGGGCCCTCTCTAAACAGCCGCCCAAAGCAAACAAACTCTGCCATAAAGGCAGCCCCAGAGGGCAACACCGGTGCGAGTGGCTAGGGGTGTCGAGCGGTGCGGCACCGGTTTCGCCATCGCGGGCCTCGTGACAACGAAGGCCAGGAGCGGGTTTCCCCGTAGTTACGCCCTTGAGAATGACACTTCCACCCCCGAGCTAATAGCTCTTGCGGCTTCCCTCTGGCCGGCCGACCAAGGCAAGCCAGAGTTGAGAGTCCTGCGGGCATTTTTGCAAATCTACTCCGGCCAGCCAACAAAGGCAAGCCGGAAAGGAGGCCCTAACCGACTCTCTGAAGCATTCGGGACCGCAGTGTCGCCACACACATTTAGCTCGCCACAAAGCTGCCCTGCGGTTGTAAGCTTTCTTTTCATCTTGTAATATATTTTTTGTTTATATTACACGATGAAAGTGATGTTTGAAAGCTGTTACTCTGCCCTCTGAGATTGCGTTAGTCTCATGATGAGATTAACGAGATTATTATTATTATTATTTACACAAAAAGTTGTCCAAGATTTTTTTTAATTTTTTATTTTTTCAAAGTAAAAACCTCACACCTAAAAGTCAGGGCCACTAACCAATAAACCATCGAAAGAAAATGAATGACACAATCGTTCAATATAATCATAATATCTACAGCTTTTTGGTATACATCGTAGCTTTATTTGTTGTTGTATTAAAAGTTTTGGATTGGACTTGCCCTATCCATCAACCCGCTTGTAAACCCTTGGGGCAACATCCTCTTTTGCCCCTAAAACTACAAAAGTCTTGGCTAAATTCTATTAATATATTGAAACACAACGAGATTTCCCATGTTTTTAATTAACGAAGGTACAAATCTTTTGTTATAAAAGTAAGAAGTTTTCATATATATTTTTATGTTGCAAACAAGCATTTAAATATAGTATTTAAGGCCTCGGGCAGGGTTAAAATACAAAATGTGTAATTAAAAAAAAAATTGCAAACACAGGATCTTACTTACATTTTAACCTTTCTCATATACAAGTTACTTTGATAAGTGAGGCAACGCATGTTTGAGAGTTCTTCATAATGTTCTCGTAAGATATGTGAAGTTTGCCGCGGCCAGCGTGGTGGATTTTCTAAACCTTCTCATAGTGAGGTAGGCCAGTGCTCAGCAGTGAGACAATTTATAATGATGATGATAATATGCGTGACACTCATAGGTTAACAAAGTTAAGCAACGTTTACAGAGGCAACTTTAGCGGTTTACTACTTTTCCGGTGCTTCTAAAGCGCCATTTAGACGGAGAGAGTTTCTCGCACGTTTCGTACGAGAAATCATATTCTACAATCACAAGCAATAATCGCAAAAACATTATCGTATCTAAATGTTTACATTCAGGCAAGAACTAAATTCTCGCCTACGATTATATCATACGAGATTCGCATATGACTTATCCCTAGGCGATAATTACCTGACAGTCTGACACTGTTTACACAGCGAAATTGTAGTAAGAAGATTGTGGCTTACGAGAAGCTCGACTTGTATAAACAAGATCTCGTATGACATTTTTGCAAGTTCATACGAGTATCGTACAAATCGGTTAGAACCGTTTTCAGTGCGAGACTCGTCATTCGAGCTTAGTGCTTACTAGAGAGTATTTGTTCTCAAAAAATGACACAAAAAATCACTGCCCTCATGGTAGCAACTGGCACAAAATCTCGCATACGATTATTGCTTTTAAATTCTGTTTACACGGACACAATCAATATTCCTTGCGAGGCAATTGTCGCCAAAGTGAAGGAGTGAGAAGTGTGTATGTTTAGACGAAGAAACTTTTTTATATTCTTTCGATAATCTTATTTTCGAGTCGAAAAACTCTCTCCGTCTAAATGGGCCTTAATGGTGTCACTTTGCCTTTGCAAGTCATAACTAGCTGTAGATCCTGCAACCTCTGCCACAGCGTCAGCATTCGGGATCACCAAGCCTTATAGCAACTACGTACATAGACTCACGCCTGTTTCCCGGAGGGGTAGGCAGAGACTACGGAACGCCATTTGCAACGATCCTGACATACCTCTCTTGCTTCATTCACTCCCATCAAGTTTATAGCAACTGACCAGTCAAAACAAGAACTCATTTCAAATACACGTGCCTACCTAGTAAAACTTCAAAAGTATATATCGCCGACAAATGACCTAACACATCAACTACAGCATCGTAAAGACCCAAAACAGCTGCTTGCTACCTAAACATGAGCAGTGAATAGTTCATATTTCACTTTGATAGGGTCATACCTACCTACATTTCGTTTGTATCTGCTTGAAATTTCTTCAAAGGTGGTTCTTCGAACAGATGTTTCCCGTGTTCACGTAGGAAAGGTTTCTAAACAAAATATTTATTGATGCTATCTGAGAACGTTTTGTTGGGGCATTTTTTGCGTAAGTTGTTTTTCTATGAGATGTAGGTGTCGTTATATGAAGTTAGTTTTGAGTTTTTCTCTTCATTGTGACGCTGATGGTTTGTAATGTGTTTACTGTGATGTATGGGCAAAGAATGTGCGCTGGAGAATATTTTCGTGCTTGTCGCAGATGTATTTTTTATGATAGTTATTGTGTTATGAAGAGTTAAAGTTTGGGAGTTTGGGACAGAGTTATTATCTGAACCTTAGTTTGTGTAACAAACTTAATATTATTGTGTACTAGATCTTGCCATATTTTTATAGTTCTTTGAAACTCTCAAACCGTATTTTACCCGAAAAGACCTCGAGAAGGAATTATGAAAAAATCATTGCTTGGCGTATGCCTACTTTACAAAAGAAACTTACTATCCAATTTTATTTAATTCCGGCTTCAGCAGTTTAGGCTGTGAAATGACGTGGCAGCAAAGACAAGTACTTATAACGGTCTGTAAGATTACTAGGTAAGCTAATTTTCTATCGAATCTGGTTAGACTACTAAGCGGGCTCCTGGGATCCCCGGCTGCATCCCAGACTATCTAGTATTTCATGATAACACAATAGGACGATGTTGATTAGGTACCTTAAAACATGGCTGCGAATGTGTTATCGCTACAGAAACGACAATATAATTATGTATAGAATATGGTTCGCGGCACAACTTGCGGCTTACCAAGGCGCGGTGCCTGCCGCGAGCGCTGCATTGGATCCACTGCGTAGACCTATACATAGTACCTATGCTGCCGTCCGTTAACTAAAACCACGTTAACCCCAAAAAGTGATTTTGGAGAAAAACGTAAAAAACGCGGGAATCGTTGTTTCTAGAAAACTATTAAACATAAATCAGTGATTGTTAAATATTATTTAAACAAATATTTTCCAGCGTCATTTAGGATATTTCCTGTGCAGAAATGTACTTAAAATTATACAAAAAAATTGAATTTTTTGGTTTAGTTAAGCAATACACATTTTTTTTGACATTGTTTGCCGCACTAAAGCCTCGTTAACCTACACTTAGAGATCTTTTAGCTAAGCATTTTCATTAAATTTATGAGGTTTCTAATTTTCAATAAATTTACCCTAAAATGCTTAACTATAAACGTGCTAAGTCTATTAACTGTTTTGTATTATTCCTTTCTTAATATTTATACATTAGTACCTTACGTAAAAACAGGCTAAAGTACTGTCTAGAGTTACCACAGCCAGGTGGGAAACTGTTCTGAACAGAGTTGCAAAGGAAGCTGTAATACATCTACCTGACCACGATAGACAATTTATCTAAACACTTTTACTGCGACTGCACAGCGATGAGTATAAATTCTAATATTAATAAAATGTCTTACCAAATCTTGCTGATGTCAGGCCTGGAACTAAGTTAGTGAAAAACAAACAAAACTAAGGTGGCCACGATAGATTGAATGAATTATCCACTTAGCTGTTCCTTCCAACTTGATGTCCCCTCCGTCTTGACACGAGAGCACGATGCACGTTCTCAGGATTCACAATTACAGTTTTGCAAAGTCAATGTTCAAATGTCACAAATTTTGCCGGAATTCAAAAGCGGCAATTATAAGTATTTACAAGTTAATTCACTTCGCGTTAATTCAAACGGCGATCAATTTATATCAATTACAATCTCGCAAGACAGCCCAAAAACCGCGTGTTAATTTCTCAAGGCAGGAAGACGGCAGTTGACAGTTCAGTGTGACCATTGTCAGAAATTTTCAATAGACTAAACAAAATGTTACTTAATCGATATAATCGATTTGACTTATAATAAAAACTAATTCTATTTCAAACATCCACCCGCCCCGGACCGGCCTACCGGTCCGCTAATCAGTTGGTAGACGTGACAATGTTGCAACCGCTCTCCTCAGAATCGAACCGTCCACCAAGACCTCAGCAAATTGGGGAAGTCCATCAGCCCCAGTTACCAAACGAAGGATGCGCCCCCTGTGCCATCTGAGTAGCAGAAGGTTAGCCTCCTTGATCAAAACGAGGTCACCAATCTTGGGTGGATCGGTCTTGTCGGTCCACTTAACGCGTTGCTGGAGTATGTGCAAATATTCCAAATTCCAGCGTTTCCAAAAGCTCTGAGTAATCTGGCGTACCAATTCAAAACGCGAGAGACGACCAGGTCTCGTATCAATATAGGGGTACTCAGGCAAGGCGACAAGTGGGCGACCAATCAAAAAATGGCCCGGCGTAAGGGCCTCCAAATCATTCGGACCTGAGGAGATCGGGAACAATGGCCGAGAGTTCAAAACGGCCTCAATCTTACAAAACACAGTTGCGAGTTCCTCAAATGTAAGGACAGACTCGCCGATTGTCCTGCGCAAGTGTGTTTTGGCCGATTTTACAGCGGCCTCAAAAATAACACCCCAGTGTGGACAATTTGGTGGGGAAAACAACGTATTGTGACGGCCGGTGTCATGCCAGGCTGTCATCGTTACCGTTGCCAGGGACTTCTGACGTCTACACGACAAACTATCCGGTCATCAAACACAATAATTTATTAGCAAAGAGGTTTGAAGACTATTTTATTATTTGGAAATGAGTTTCTAGTTCGATGACGTATAGACTCTGTCAAGTGTTCGCCAAATTCACCAGTCATTGACAACAAGGCGATGGCCGTGCGGATAACACATTCCTTTCACGTTCTGAAGGCGTGGGTTCAAATCCCAGTCATAACTGTTATGTGGATTATGGTTTTTATGAAATTTGGAAAATGTTTATAAATATTTGGCAAATATTTAAAAGATTATTTAAATATTTCGAGTAAAAATTAGAAATTTCTAGAAACTTCAGGAAGGAATGGAAAGGTTAAAAAGAGACAGGAGATGGAAAACAATTGAATAACGAAAAGACAATCGAAATTAGTAGATCTAGAACATTCTTAGGGGTATATAAGGCGATGTAGACGCGCTAAGCGCCAGTTTAAGTTGAAAAGTGGTAAAGTGAAGAAGAAGAGGAAGAAGTAAAAGGAAGAAAGAAGAAGTAGTAAAATAAAGTGAAGTGAAAGTATAGTGCAGTGAAGTGCAGTGAAAAGTGCAGTGCAAAAGACGCTAGTGTTGGTGCTGTCCGCGTCGAAATTAAACGGCGCGTCGTGTGTGAAGTCGAATAAAGTGTCATCAGTGCTACTCGGTGTTTCCTTCCAATCCCGTTACCCCGTCCGTAACAGTATTTATCCCACGTCGGGCAAGCCTATCACCTATATCAGCCTTGTAGGTTTCAAGAAAATTAACAACATCATTCAAATAATTGTACGTGCCCTTGAAGTTAGTGCCGCAATCAGATTGGATTAAGGAAGGCAGCCCTCTGCGGGATACAAATCTGTCAAATGTGGCTACAAACGCCTCGGTCGTAAGCGAGGAGACCAGTTCCAAATGAACGGCCTTTGTGGAAAGACAAACAAAAACGCACAAGTAGGCCTTAACAGTCTTGCTGTTTCGAAGTGTCAAAGTTTTCACCAAGAAGAGACCAGCGAAGTCCGTGCCAACACCGTCAAATGTCCTGCTCTCAGTTACGCGATCTGCCGGTAAGTCCCCCATCAACGGCTGCATGGTAGAAGCCTTAAGCTTATAGCAAGGGATGCAGCGAAAGACTACACTCCGAATAATTCTTCGGGCAGACAAGATCCAAAATTCGCGTTGCAAAATGGCCAACAAAGCATTACAACCAGCATGCGAATTTTTAAGGTGACGGTCAGTTACCAACAAGCGTACCAAATGACCGTCTTTGGGTAACAAAAGGGGGTGACGTGCCCCGTAAGGGAGGTTGGCGTTCTTGAGACGCCCTCCAACGCGCAAGAGACCCGTATCGTTCAAAAAGGGGTTCAATTTAGATATTGCTCCCGACAATTTCAATTTCCCTGACTTAAGGATAGCAATCTCCTTCTCAAAATGCGCTAATTGCAGAGAACGAACCCAAAAGGTGAGGGATTCCTGTCGTTCCTGTGGTGAGATAAACGGTGTCAGTCGTTTCTGTTGTGGGTGCCTAAAATTAAAAACAAAACGCTTTATCCAAGCAGTGACACCTAACAACTTGTCGAGGGAGCTGTAACGATTCAACAAAAATTCGGGGTCGAAGGCGCATTCCACCTTCTCAAGAGCGAGTGTTCGTAGACCCGGCAAATTGGAAGTATTCAAAACTGGCGTTCGAGGCCAATCAATTTCTGGTCGACTCAACCATTCCGGACCCCACCACAGCGAATGACCTATCAAACTAGGCGTCAAGCATCCGCGCGAGGCACAATCAGCGGGGTTGAGCTCACCTGGCACGTGTCTCCAAACAAGCTTGACTTCGGATTTCTGGATTTGGGAAACGCGATTAGCGACAAATACCTCCAAAGTGTGGACAGACACTTTCAAACAACACAGAACAATTTGGATGTCTGTCCAGGCGTAGGTCCCATTAATACAAATGCCTTTACCCAAAGTGTTAGACACGTGGTTCAATAAGCGTACAAGTAGCGCTGCTCCCGAGAGCTCCAATTTCGGAATGGTCAAAGATGTCCGAAGGGGACGTTGACGACGAAGCCTGTTCATATTCTCTCCTGAACTCAATGTACTTCTGCCTGAGCTCCGGATCACGACCCATGCGACGCTCCATAGCCAACAATCTCTTTTCGGCTAAAGGTCGTGACTCACCAAGCGGAGGCCGAACAGACAGAAAAGGTAGTTTCTTAATGAGCCGACCAGAACGGAGTCGACCAGTGTTGTTCTGGAAGAACAGCTCGCACTCCTCATGTTCTGGATTCAAACGGGCAACTTGGGGAGGCTCCTCTATCTCCCAAAACCTCTGAACTGCATCAGAGAGAGCAGAGCCTACAGCCAACAAATTATCAAGTTCGGGTGGAGGGGGGTCCCTAGGTACAGGTCCCATCAAAGCAAATCCAAATATGGTCGGTATGGCAATCAAACCATTTGGCACCAAGACCCTTCCCACCAATCAAAATTCCACCGAGGACATCAGAGCCAATCAACAAATCGATTTGTCCTGGTGTGTCAAATTTGGGGTCTACCAGTTCCAATCCCGATGTCAAATTCACCACAGCAACAGGTAGCTGCTTCTGTGGATGCATACCCAAAATATTCTTCAGCACAATAGCCGAGGTTTTAATCCTCGGGTGTGAAGATTTAACAGGGCCAAACAAAACTTTAACTTGCCCTTCAACATTAGAGGCTACGTCCCCTATGCCCCGTATACAATTTTGAAAAGAGCCCATATTTAATTTAACCTGCCCTACCAAATAAGTGGAAACGATGCAACCTTGTGAACCTGTGTCCAATATAGCACGGATAACAACAGAGGTCCCCGTGGGTCCCCAGACCCTAACAGCAACCGTTGGTAGGATAACGGTCTCAATGGGGGAGGTTGGCGTTATAGGGCAGGGATCAATGACCTATTGTTGCCTGGGCGGCGACCGTTGGCCAGGACCAGGCAAGTCAAAATGAGGGTGCGGCTTGAAGTCCTCAAAAGCGCGATGACTCGATCCGCGCGCCATCTGTGGGGGGTCATAATGACGCACCCGCCCAAAACGAGGTGGGCGCGAGTCAGGGCGGGGACGCTCCGCCAAAGGAGGGGAATACCTGGGGCAGCAGTCATGGTGCTGGTGACGCTGAACAGCACATTCAGGTGCGCGAGAGAGAGGAGGCGTGCGCACGCTACGGTTCTCCAAGCGGGGTGAGTGGCGATCAATTAAGCGAGTCGGTGAGCCTCGGCTGCCACCTTCAAAACATCCGCCCGTGCACGGCGTCGGCTGGTTGGACAAGCGGCCTAGCTCTCTGGCATTCATGCAGAGAATGTCCAAATGCTGTCCTCCACAGTGAGGACAGGGGCGAGAGTTTGGGCAGTCTCGCTGGTAGTGGGACCCCAAGCAAGAGAAGCAAAGGCGGCGGGCATTCGCGATGCGCCTACGAGAGGCGACATGTAGGTCCAAGAATGCCCTACAACTAGCCGTTCTGTGCCCCGTGACCTTGCAGTAAGAGCACTCCACTGGGCTCTGCGTGACCGCAAAGCGAGGAGGGCGCCGGTCAACATTGGCTCGGGTGTGAACGCGAGCCTGCTCCTTGATCTTGGGCGGCTGCGTCTTAGCCGGCGTGTCAGCACCGGAGTTGTCCAAGACCCGGCATTCATCCTCCAGGAACCTCTCCAGGTCAGCAAAGGGGGGCAGATGGGTCACCAAAGCGCTGTTCAAAACGCGACCTCAGGTCGGCAGGCAGCTTTTTAAGGACAATATGCACCAATAGATAGGACCATTGGTCCACGGGCAGGTCAAGGCACTTAAGTGCGTTGATGGCCACCAAAAGCGGGTTCAAAAGTTGGGTGCGCAACCCAGAGACCCGGGTGAGCGTCGGCAAACCCAAAATCTGCTCGATGTGCGTGTCGGCGAGGCCACGCTTATTTCGGTACCTACGGGTGATTAGGTCCCGAGCCGTCTGGTACGCCTCGTCAGACACGGGCAGATGCTGGATGAGGCCCTTGGCCTGCCCATCCAGAACCGACATCAAATAGGCCAATTTTTGTGCCGGCCGAAGGTCAGCCCTGTCATTGACTAGGCTGTCAAACAAATTAACGTAGCCCAGGTAGCTTCCTAGGCAGCCATTAAAATGGGGGAGGTCTAAAGTAAGGAGCCTACTCACCAGCCCCGGTGCTGACCTAGGAAGCTCCTGCTTCAGGCCTGATTGCCCTTCCCTATCGGCAACTAGTTGTCTCGCACTATTGGAGACAGCATCATACAGGTCTAAGACCTGGGTATAGTCTTCGCTGACCTTATTTCGCTGGTCAGCGGTGAAGTCATTAACTGACACTTCGAGACAGCAAGTGCTGAAAGTGCGGAATTGCTGTTCCACACTTACCAGGCGATCGTCAATCCGCTCGTACCTTTGTAGTAAGGCCTGCTGGCGATCAGGCCGGTTCACTAAGGCAATGGCCGAGGCAAACCAGCGCAAATCTGATGCAATAGCACCAGCAGCCGCACGCAAGTCCTTGATAGCTGACATAATCAAAATTCAAAAGAGCCCGGACAAGCTTTAAATAATATTAACAATCCGAACTTAATTTTTCTTAATTCTTTTAAACCAACAAAGTATTAGCCTGTTTACTGCTGGTACAAGCAATTGACAGGTATCTACTGTCCAACAAAATTAATAGTTTCAATATATATTGACACAAAACAAAGTCAAAGTTATCAAAAGTTGAAACTTCAAATAAGTTAATAAAGTTGAATATTCAAATAAATTAACTAATTACTTGCAATAGACAGACTGGCTGTGTTATTTGAGATATACAATAGTAAGTAAGCACAGAATATGTGTTACCTAACAATATTATCTATATATTATATCAAGATTTAGCAATGTACGGTTCAAACTTAATATATCAATATATACAATAAACTAAATCAATTGATACATATAACTGATATGTATCCAATCAAAGTGACTTATTAATAGTAACAGCAACAAATCTATGCTAGATTTCAACAATTTAAATCAAACAATTACTGATTGAGGTTATGTGTGACAATGTGTTTCAAATTATCTAGGTCAACTTATACGATTGAATATTATGTATTTTAGACAATAACTGACCTGACAAACACTACAATACTGTCTACAAGGTGATAGGATACAAGCTTATACCAATCTGAGTTTATACTCAGTAATGCAACAGCGGCTAAATTTCAACTACAGCTCTGCACCAAAAATTATGTCTAGAGTTACCGCAGCCAGGTAGGAAACTGTTCTGAACAGAGTTGCAGTGGAAGCTGTAATACATCTACCTGACCACGATAGACAATTTATCCAAACACTTTTACTGCGACTGCACAGCGATGAGTATAAATTCTAATATTAATAAAATGGAAATGTCTTACCAAATCTTGCTGATGTCAGGCCTGGAACTAAGTGAGGGAAAAATAAACAAAACTAAGGTGGCCACGATAGATTGAATGAATTATCCACTTAGCTGTTCCTTCCAACTTGATGTCCCCTCCGTCTTGACACGAGAGCACGATGCACGTTCACAGGATTCAAAATTACAGTTTTGCAAAGTCAATGTTCAAATGTCACAAATTTTGCCGGAATTCAAAAGCGGCAATTATAAGTATTTACAAGTTAATTCAATTCGCGTTAATTCAAACGGCGATAAATTTATATCAATTACAATCTCGCGAGACAGCCCAAAAACCGCGTGTTAATTTCTCAAGGCAGGAAGACGGCAGTTGACAGTTCAGTGTGACCATTGTCAGAAATTTTCAATAGACTAAACAAAATGTTACTTAATCGATATAATCGATTTGACTTATAATAAAAACTAATTCTATTTCAAACAAGTACCTATGACTCTTTTAAGCTAAGTTGTAGCGAAAAATAAAAAAGATATGAAAAAATATAATTATGCTTGCTTACTAAGCTAAAAACAGGTATTTCTTACTTCTATTGTTACTAACGTCTTTATAGCTAAGCATCACATATAAAAAAATTGGATAATTAAATAAAATGCAGTATGAAAATTGAATCAATTAAATTAAAAATTTTAATTAAATAAATTTCCTTATCACCAACATATATATTTCACTTATCATCAACATATACAGCAATTTGTAAAATTTATATGCACAGCCTTGATTATTTTTCTGATCTTATTAAGCAATTAATAGCTAAAAAAGTATATTTTAAGGCCCTATTTCCATAGTGGCTATTAAATATATTATATACTATTTGCGTATAATAGCCAATAATAATATTTTCAATCACATAGTCAACATCATGTCAGCCTAGAGACGTCCACTGCTGGACATAAGTCTCCCCCAAGGTTCTCCACACAGACTCGATTTCGAGCCGCCCGCATCCAACCGCTTCCCGCAATCTTATACAGATCGTCGGCTCACCTTGTGGGAGGCCTACTCTTGCTGCGTCGTCCGATGCGTGGTCGCCACTCCAGAACCCTACTGCCCCAACGGCCATCGGTTCTTCGAGCTATGTGCCCTGCCCATTGCTACTTTAGCCTGGCTATTCGGAGAGCTATGTCGGTGACTTTGGTTCTCCTGCGGATCTCCTCATTTCTTTTTCGATTTGCAAGGAAACACCGAGCACAGCTCTTTCCGTTGCCCTCTGAGTAACCCGGCCCTTCCGGATAAGGACCAAAGTAAGTGACCACGTATCGGCTCCATAGATCATTACTTGCAACATACACTGGTCAAGGACTTTCGTCTTGAGACACTGCGGGATATCAGACGTGAAGATATGCCGTGACTTCCCGAATGCCTCCCAACCATATTAGATTCGACGAATGATCTCATTCTCGAAGTTGGACCTACCCAATCGGATCATTTTCCCTGTTATACGTACTTGTCGACAACTTCGAGTGTAGAGTTCCCAACCTGAATAGGAGCAGGTACGACATGGAAGTCAAACGTGATTTTCGTCTTGTCCATGTTCATCTTAAGACCTACTTATTGGGAGACCCTACGGAGGCCATCGAGCATTGTGCTGAGGTCTTCCATGGTCTCAGCCATGACAACGATATAATCAGCAAATAGAAGGTGTAAGTAGTCGCCGTTTATTTGATGCCGAGTCCTTCACAGTCCAGACCCCTAAAAACGTCTTTGAGCGCAGCGGTGAACGTTACGGAGATATAAAATCTCCCTGCCTCACCTCTCGCTATAGTTGAATAGGTTTTAAATTCTGGTCCTGGAGGCGGACTGGCATGGTGGCGTTTTCGAACAAACACCGGAACTTCGACGTATCGATAGTCGTCGATGGCAAAGTTGGCGAGACTGCAGTACCACCCAGGTTTCGATCGAATCGAAGGCTTGCTCATAGTCCACAAACGCCAAGTATAGAGGCTGGTTCTACTACTCAGACTTAACCTGCCGCAGCGTATGTATGTGGTCTATAATACTATAGCCTTTACGGAAACCCGCTTGTTCAGGAGGCTGGAAGTTGTCTAGCTTGGTCTCGAGATGATTTGTGACGACCCCTGAAAACAACTTATAGACGTGACTCAGGCATGAGATGGTTCCGTAGTTCTTCAAAAGGGTTTTATCGCCTTTTTTGACGAAAAGCACGACCACACTGTGCCATGCCTGTGGCGTTTTGCCCTCGAGTATGACAGAATTTAATAACTTTAGAAGTTTTTCAACGGCAGGTGCGCCGACAGCTTTCAAAAGCTCTGAAGTAATTCGATCATCACCCGGTGCCTTGTTGGTTTTGAGTTGATTTAGGGCCACTCTTATCCCGTGCATGCTGAAGGCATGTCATGTCCGGGATATCTTCGGTATAGTGTCGGGTCAATCCAGGTCTAGGGTCAGTGACTGGAGTAGTAACAGGTGGTCGTGTAGTCGTGTATTGCTGTCCAGTTCGATCTCATCTAGGAGCCTCAGCTCCTTCACCTCAGCTTAATAAACAGATCTCTAATTAGTATCTGATTCGCGATCTCCGCAAAAACAACACTAAGTGTGTTCAAGAAGCAATCAAGCAGATTACGGTTCCAAAGTGTTCAAAAAAGATTTGTCTATCGGGCAGGTCAGCTGACAAGGCTGAAGACGAATGGTGACAGAATTATCTCGTCCAGACTGAGGTCTGAACGAGACAATTCTGTCACCATTCGTCTTGAACACACTTAGTGTTGTATTAGCGAAGATCGCAAATCAGAGACTTAGAGGTCTGTTTATTAAGCCACCGAAACTTTGGCATGTCGTCGGAGGCATGCAGAAGCATCTTACGCCTTTCCTGTATAAGCTCGAGGATCGGACCAGAGATTTTATAGGCTCTTTTAATCGTCATGGGCTTTAAAAACTTTAAGACTGTTGTATGGACAGCATTCACTAACCTGTCACTAAAGTCGTCCACATCTACGCATTCTCCCAGGCATTCGAAGCGGTTTTACAGCTCAAGCTGAAAGCTCTCGGGGTTTTAGATTTGAACTGGCGCTGGTAGGAGCGAAGACTTCATCAATCTCGACCGTTCGAGGCTGGGACTAATATTCAATGTGCCTCTTACCATTCGGTGACCGCGGCCCGCTTTATGCGAACTGATCACAGAGACATCATTAAATATTAACATCTTCATAGACATTATGAAATCGATCTCATTTTTGGTGGCACCATCTGGACTTATCCAGGTCCACTTGCTGCATTCTAGTTTTTTGAAAAAGGAATTCATCATGAAGAGTCCTTCCTTCTCCAGGAAGCTAGCCAGCAAGTGGCCCCGCGAGTTCCGGTGTCCTTATCCAAATTGCTCCACCCTCAGCTCATCACCGCTCGTTTGCCTAGTTTCGCGTTAAAATCTCCCATGACAACGGTGTGATGGGTTTTGAAGCTATGTATAACCCGAGATATGTCCTCATACATAGCTTCTACATCCTCATCGAAGTGTGATGAATGAAATGAAATAAATGAAATATTGCGACAAATCTCTGCCGGAGGTTTATCGCACCCCTTGCCCCACCGTTACCATGGCCGCTATCTGAGTCAGGAATAGCGGGGCCGCCGGGGAATAGAGGCCATTTTTTTCGTGTGTGGCTCATTTTTGGGAGATTTTGCTTTGATTGCCACGCTTCGCAGACGGATTGGCGATCGTAGTGGTGGAAGTCTTTGATACTTAATGCTGCTGCCTATATAGTATCTTGCCTTTTATTTTCGCCTTATTTTGGGTGGTTTGACCGCCATCTTCCGGTTGACAGACTGCAATGGTGGATCCGAGGCTACTCTCATCCAGTTCCTGCCCGTCAAAGGTAGTCACTCCACCTAGTTAGTCTAAGGGATAATAGTAAACCAACAAGGCAGTCATAAAAAAATATAAATATGACTAATTCGTTGGTCTGCTATTCTTCCCTCAAACTTGGTATTAAGGAAGATAATGTTAATAAAGTATTACACAAAAAATTTGAATTTTAGCTCTTAATGTTCCCCGACATATTTGAGTTTTTGTGGGAACACGATACGATGACGCACGCTTGCAAACTATAAGCTCTCCGAGCGGAATGGCTAACCTCCCTGCGCGCATATCCCATCCTCGCATGCATATGGCATCCCTGCACACTCCCGGAATTAATGAAGCGCGAGAAACGAATAACGTGTTTCTAGTTAGGGAACGTGGGCTAGCCGTTATTAAGATAAGAATTATTAAAATTAAGCTAAGAAGCGTGGTATAGTCACTTTTTAGTAAAGCATTTGTTGCATATTTTGTCATTTAACGGTAAATCATATTTTAATATCTCTATAACCGTAAGTGATAGATATATGGTTCTTAGACAGAAAGATAGAGAATTTAAAACTGTATTACTTTGCATTCAAAACCTAAAATCGACCATTTGAGGGTTAACGGGGTTCTAGTTAAAGGACGGCAGTATGTAATAATATGTATGCCTACGGCTTTACGCGCTCTATATCATCGACATACATGGACAGCTTGAGATTTTTCTTACGCCTTACGTACCATTTATAATCTAGTACCCTTAACATTCAAACCCATAGTCAACTGAAACAAAAATGCACTGTATAACAAGATACTACGTTTCAAAATCGCATACAACATCCTATTCAAATCTTACAACAACGCGCCTTTATATTAAACCTCAATCTTACCAGTACTTACCCAATGCCATCATTTTAAAAAGCTAGCCTTATATTTCGGACCCTCTTCTTTATGAAGATATTATAAGGGTTTAGGTCGTAAATGTATGAAGTGATAAAAAGTAAGCAACGACAGACGATTAAACTATACACTGCCGTTTTACTGCGTTGCCCTAATAAGTAAGAAAATTACTTTTATGATGGAATTAAGTTGTTCTTGGAGAATATGAAAACATATTTTCGTAATTAGCTTCGTTTTGGATATTGTATGAAATGACATTAGGTAAGAATAGCGTACCATTGCCTAAAGGGTATCATGCAAGGGCATCATGTTTATACAGAATTTTAAAAGTATATGTGTAGAAGAATGTTTATGTATTATTTTAATGTCTGTGGTTTTAATAATGAGAAACGGAGTATATCCTTGCTTTTTATTATATAAGAAAAATTGAGAGAGATAGGTACTGTTTTATGGTGTAGTAATTTTACATGAAACCTGGCTAAGAGAAAGTGTCTAAACAAAACAACGACTTAACCATTTAAACCATTGTGTCATATGTGAAACCATCCTGTGAAATGGTGTAGAAAGAGTAATAATTTCTATGTTCATGGATATCATCTGTAAGGATAACAACTCGAAGATTAATAGTGTAATTCAATAGTCAATTAAATTATTTTTATTTCCTAAACAAGGTCATCATCATCATTATCATAATAATTCTTGATTTATTATTTTTACGATGTATCCCACTGGATTGCTGTTTTATTATCAGATCTATCCCACAGGCGTTTTCTCACGCAAATATCTGATAGTCTGTACTTGGACAAGGTTATCAGATATTTAACACATTTATGTACCTAATTTGTGAGATACACTTGAAATAACATTTATCTTTCTTGTCAGCGACCTTTTCTTAATTCGAAGATAAACATCTTGAACGAAAAAATACGACGAGTCATCTATTTAGGTGAATGTAGTCCTTATTGCATTAACTTTAAGTACCCTTTTCTTATGATCCGATTCAGTTTCGAAAACTTGGCTCAAGTGAACTATTTTACATATACATATATTGAGCTCAGTATCGATGAATATAGATGCTGCAAGTTTCAAACACATTACCGGTCTGTGTACTATTTGTGTTTCAAACTTCGTCTACAACGATAATCGTGTTAAAGCATTCTTACAAGGAATTAAGTTTAATAATAGATAGAATAGAAGCGCCTTGTGAGAAGTTGTGATGGACGAGCCAATGGCTTGCTTGGATGTAATGGTAAGTCTAATTGTATTCTCATCAACATCCTTGCGTTATCCCATTTGCAACCAAGACCTTCGACCATTTGTAACCAAGCGACTTCTGCCAAATCCCGTGGGAAATTCAGCAAATACTTTGTTATCTCTCCTTCAGCCCAAGGTGCTAAATATCAGTTTCTTGCGTCCAATAGTTTTGGCTGTAGCTTGTCTGTCAGTCAGTCAGTATTGTTTACAGCCTAATCTGTCCCACTGCAGGGCAAAGGCCTCCCTACCCTTTTTCCACCTCTCTCTATCGAGAGCTGTTGTTTCCACTCTGCATTATAGAGTTTCAAATCATTTTACCACCTAATCTTGGGTCTGACGCGTGGCCTCTTTCGATCTGGGACCCACAAGGTAGTAGTTTCAGCCCAAAGATCGTCAGACATACGACAGATATGACCGGCCCAGTCATATTTTAACTTGGCTGCTTTTTGGGACACATCCGCGATTTATGTTTTAAAGCGCAGTATGGTATTTTTGACTAGGTCTACAAGTTTTAGGGTCGAGAATACTGCGCTCCATAGCAAACCCCGAGGCTGGACTTCTGATCTGCGGTCAAAGACCAGGTTTGGGCACCATATGTGAGGATGGGGAGGATGCACATGTCCATGAGTCGGCGTTATAGAGATATAGGCAGGTTGCCTTTCAAAAGATCTTTCACAGACCAAAAGCTCCTCCAAGCGTTTTCCGTTCTACGCGCGAGTTCCGCTCCTTGTCTCGCCTGAAAAGAAACTAATTGGCCCAAATATATATACTCATGGACATATTCAACCTCCACATCCTCAACATATATCTTCTTCTTTGTGCTATTAGTCATTAATTTGGACATATTCATCTGCAGTCCAACCCCAAGGCTAGCTTTGTACAGATCTTGAATCATGTGTCCCAATTCCGAGGCATAGGAAGAAATTCAGTAACCCAGTCAGTCAGTAACCCAAGAATTTTATAAATACAGATTTGTCAGAATAGAGCAAAACGCCTGATCATAATTATGAATTAATACCCCTCTGCATATTAACATTAGTATCAAGGTCACTTTCTGGATAATTATGTCCCAAGTATTTCTTTTTCGAGTATCCGATACTTCGGCGATGTTACAAGTGCCATGATCACAGATGTACGCACTTACATACATATTCCGAAAGACAATTTAAAACAAATAGTACAAGAGTTAAAAGCATGTTAAGCCGTCGGTCCTAAAGTTCTATGACAGTCGTTTTATGGCGTCAGTACCTCTAAATAAACTGAAACTGGTCTAAACCATGGAATATCGCTATCCCTTCAGGTTGCGATGGTCAGACAAGCATTCAAATCCGGTTTGACTAGTAAGCGGACGACAGGTTGAAACTTGGATAATGCTAGGAGGATGATGAGTACGAGAGTTAAAACTAAGGTTGTAATGGAACACCGCATCTGGCTCCGTAACTGCTATACTTCTGCATAAAATTATACCTCCAACTAATATTTATATTTTACATCCGCGGTGAAGGTTATCACCCCTGCATTCGCTTCCACCTACACTGAGAAGGTGTCCGTTATAACCCTAGCTAAAAGATATTTCAATATAAATATATAGCTATGCCAAAGGTGGCGGGTTCGATTCCCGCTCAAGTCAAACATTTGTGTGCGTAAACATGGCTGTTGGTCTGGGTGTTTATAAGTATAATATGTATGTATATACAACAAAAATGTATAATTATATCGTATGTGTATCCATCGTCTAGTACCCATAGTACCTACAAGCTCTGCTTAGTTTGGGTCTATATGGTATTGCGGTAGAATATTATTTAATACAATGTTTTGTTTGTATAATCAGCCCCTGTGCTAGTATAATCAGCACCTGTGCTTAGCGTTTGTGGACTATGAGAAGGCCTTTGACTCCATCGAAACCTGGTCTGTTCTGGAGTCTTTGCAACGGTGCCAAATCGATTGGCGGTACGTCCAAGTGCTGAGAGGTCTGTATGACGCCGCGACTATGACCGTCCAAGTACAGAACCAGCAGTCTGAACCTATCCACCTGCATCGAGGTGTGAGACAAGGGGATGTTATCTCCCCCAAATTGTTCACAAATGCAATGGAGGATATGTTCAAGGCGCTGCACTGGAAAGGACGCGATATTAACATAAACGGCGAGTACCTCTCACACTTAAGATTTGCAGACGATATCGTTATCGTGGCTGAAACCGTGCAAGACTTGCAGTATATGCTGAGCAGCCTAGCTGATTCTTCTGCTCGCATCGGTCTCCGGATGAACTTGGATAAAACCAAAATAATGTTCAATGAACATGTCTCTCCGGAACCGATTATCCTAAACGGGGTCCCTCTCGAAGTTGTTCAGGAGTACGTCTACCTTGGGCAAACCTTGCAATTGGGTAGAAACAACTTCGAGAGGGAGGCTTGCAGAAGAATACAGCTTGGCTGGGCGGCATATAGGAAACTCTGTCGAGGCTTTTCGTCATCCCTACCGCAAAGCCTTAAGACAAAAGTCTTCAATGAGTGCGTCCTACCCGTTATGACTTACGGTGCCGAGACGTGGACACTGACGGTGCGACTAGTCCACCAATTTAAGGTCGCTCAGCGAGCTATGGAGAGTGCTATGCTCGGAGTTTCTCTGAAGGATCAAATTCGTAATGAAGTGATCCGACAGAGAACCAAGGTAATCGACATAGCTCAGAGAATTAGCACGTTGAAGTGGCAGTGGGCTGGTCACATCTGTCGCAGAACCGATAACCGATGGAGTAGCCGTGTTCTAGAGTGGAGACCGCGCCTTGGCAAACGTAGTGTAGGGCGCCCTCCGGCAAGGTGGAGTGACGATATACGCAAAGTGGCTGGCAGCGGCTGGACACGAAGAGCCGAATATCGGGCTCAGTGGCGTGCCATTGGAGAGGCCTATATCCAGCAGTGGACTACAGCAGGCTGATGATGACAATGTTTTGTACTTTAAACCAGAACTAGACTATCGTAAGCCAACCAAACGAAGATAGCCAGAACAACCTCGCAAAATTGCTTACAATGCAGGCAGTAGCCACCTTTGCTCTACAAAGACGATACGTAACCAACAAAAAAATCACCTTAGCGGAGAAGCTTGTGTGCTATCGTATACGACTTGTGCCCGTATAACACCAACCATGCAGTTCCGGTGATCTCTATTATTGTCATACTAGTCTTATTCCACGGCTCTGCCCGCCTGGGATTTGATTTTCACGTTTTACGATCTATCGTTGTAAAAACAGCTTATTTTGCTCTCCAGCCTTCTACTAACACTATCTATATATATACAAAACGCTCATAGCGAGACTTGGCTTGTCCTTCGTAACAGATCGGCAAAGCTAAGCAACTCTTGCATATGTCACCACTTGGACTGCTGATCGCGTGTGACATTTATATCTGAGCGCTACCGTGCTTGGGAGGGCTCGTAAAGCTGTCGGTCCCGGTTCTTTTCTAAGGATAAGGATCGTTAGACCATGTCGGAGGCCTTCGGGCGGTCTCAAAACTCTGACACCAGAGTTGGCAACACACTCAGACGAAAAGAGAACAATACATACCTACATAGATTATGTCTGTTTCCCGGAGGGGTAGGCAGAGACTACGGAACGCCATTTGTATAAATATGTTGTCTTCTGGCACATGTATTATATTATTTTCTGATTATATACGTGGTATCATACAAAATAATTTAGCGTTAAAGTAGTAGTAGTGTAGTCTTAATCGCGTAAAATTAACTTGTTTAAGGTATAAATACCTATTTGTTTTCGACGCCTACGTTTCGATCGCCCTGCAGAGATCGTGGTCGTGGAGAGACTGGTGAGAGCTCAGCGTCGTCTTGTGGAAGTTCGGGTTTCGATTAAGACCTGCTAAATTATTTTGTATGATGTATTCAAATCGCGAAAGTTTAAAATTGATTATATACGTGGTAATGTTGGTCTGAAATTGCGTGCCATAGCATTACCCAGTGTCAGTATATTCAAGGGTATTATTTTTTTATTTTATTTAAAGTCTCACGCCTATATCCCCGAAGGGGTAGGCAGAGGTGTAAATATTACACCCTCATTTCGCCATGAATTTTTAGGTCCTACTTAATAGGGGGCGAGCTTATTGCCGTTACCGGGCACACACCAGACTCTGGGCTGCTACTGAGTATTCGGAAAACCCAGTAACACTTTTGCCCGACCCGGAAATTGAATCCGGGACCTCCGATCAGCAGTCGCATACGCTATCCACTGGACCACGGAGGCAGAGGAAGGGTATTATCATACAGATATAAAGACTGTCAAAGGTCTTGAAGACAGCTGGGACCGACGCGACGGCTTAATATGCTCGCAAAGGCACGGGACAAGAGACAACTAACTATTATATACACATTTACATTACATTTATACAAAAATGCTATAACCCTCTACGTAGCAGTCTTATGGTATCTTCACTAGTCTAACGTTGTTTATAAATTCAATTAATATAATTATTTAAGTTACAGCTAAAGTAATAAAACCAGATATTACTAGACGATGCCCGCTGTTACACCCGCGTTATTTAAGGCTATTGCTCCGCTCCCGTCACTTATGGCGTGATGTTACATAGCTTATAGCCTTCCTCGATAAATGGGCTATCTAACACAGAAATAATTTTTCAAATCGGACCAGTAGTTCCTGAGATTAGCGCGTTCAACCAAACAAACAAACAAACTCTTCAGCTTTATATATATCCTTTTTATCCTTTATATATATAGCTTTATATATATATATATACTATAAGTATAAGATAAGATCTAGCCATTATATATTAATATTTACTCAATTTGGCAAAATAATAATTGACACCAAATAAATCACAATAAACTAGCTATTTTATATAACATCTTGGTACTCTTAGATGGAGTAATTATAATAAGTGAAGTGAAGCTTGTAATGTTTTATTTTAATCAGTTGCCTACTGGGCATCGATAATTATGTTAACTGGCCGATTAATCAGGAAAAGCATTTTAATAGGTTATGTTAGGTTTTCTTGTGACCCTGCACCTAAAAAGAGGAGGCCTGCGAAGCAAGGCTCCGTCATCTTAGCTCATAAAGCATCTTCCCCTGACTCCACTTTCCATTATAGTGTGGCTTGGTGTTCACGCCACGCTGTATCAGAGTACTTAGTTAAGTAATTCGAATCGTATTTATTACTTTGACTATTTTGGCGTACCTCCATGAATAACATCCAGATAAAGTGATTAATTTTATTTATCAAACTGTCTAGGCAATTTAGTAATTGTATACATATATTGAAAAGTCATTATATATAATTTTATATCAACCACTTTACATTTCAAACCATGAATACACTACAAGAAATACTATCTACATACAAAACCCTGACCTGGTTTTACCACCGATAGTATAATTTATGGGTAACTAACTCTTTTATATTAAGGCCTTTTTTTACGATATTTCTTCCTCTGGCATATAAATTTGTGTAGAGAATAGTTTATTATTTCATTTTATAGGTAATAATCTATTGTAGTCTATGTAATAAAGGGCCTTGTATTTATATATAAAATTCTTGCCTTACTGACTGACTGACAGACACGCTACAGCCAAAACTACTGGGTGGAAGAAGCTTAAACTTGGCATGTATATTCCATGGGGACCGTAGGGGTGCACTAAGGAGGGATTTCTCGAAATTCCCACGGGAACGGACAAAATGTGCGGGCGTAGCCGTGGGCATCCTCTAGTTAGAATATAAAATTTGGAATTATATTATTGCCCGTTAACGGCAATAGGCTCGCCCCCTATTACGTGGCACCTACAAATTCATGGCGAAATGTGGATGAAATATTATATAATATACATTAAACGAAATATTACACCTCTGCCTACTCCTTCGGGGATTACAGGCGTGAGTCTATAAAAAAAAGCAAGAGAAATATATAATCTTATTCATACTCTAAACCTTCTGATCATCCAAAAGGCGTCTCATACAAATATCCATTTAGCCATACAAGTAACTTTTCTTCATTACATTAGACAATTTGTGCTCAAAAGATTTTGTGTGGCACTACGTTAGTAATGTAACTGGATTAGAATTAATGCGGGAACTTAATAGATTGCTTTTGTTTCCTTATCTGGGGGGACGTTGAATACAGGGGAAAATAAAAGGCAGACGAAATGTTATTGTTGTAGTAGGAAATGTATATGATGTGGATGTGTGTGTGCTTTTTGTTGATAGATATACATTCGTGTAAAGTATATTTGTGAGTTAGTTATAGAGATGAGTAGAAATACGTTTTTGTGTTCTTAATTAGACCAATATATCCAATTTTAGATACAAAGCAAAAAAACAACGATTAAAGTACAAGGTATTGTATTTGACTACACGTTTGGCGTATTGGATCAAGCGGCACCTTCGCCGCTTGACACAGAGCCGTGTGTTATGGATTCGATTACTATACGAGACAACACTTTGTGTGATCCATAATTATGATCCAAACAGTGCGAGAATTCTTCTCAAATTACTATGACTTCATTTTGCCTAAAACAATTTAATATTCCTCACAATTACACAAAATACCAATTTTAAGTCTCGCCCAGAAAGACTAAATAAGTAGACTATTACATAATTACAATTATCATAAGAAAAGACAATTAATACTACACAACTGGCTTTATGTTAATATAGATACCTAAATCTCACGTAAGATAATTAGCAACATATGGTGCCGTCATTATGCAAGACTGTGCACAGCCGATCCGTACGCATATGTTGTAATACTACAAACATAATACATAATATACATGATTGCTAATTATCAAATTAAAGAAATTATTATTTCTTTGCAGAAAGCCAATTCTCTCGCAAGGAATAAATTCATTGTCGTAAGGAACTTAAAATCTGATTTTGAACCTGAATATGCGAGCAACTAGAACATTCCCAAACTATCAGGTATACGTGCTGAAAACAGCACTTACTGCTACCAGGACGTATATATTACTAAATATTTTTACCTTCATCAATAATATTCATCATCATCATATCAGATAGGTCGTGACTAGGTTCTCCACACAGACTGAACTTGAGCCGCTTGCACCCAACCGCAAAAAATCGTCGACCCACCTTGCGGGATTAGTACCCGTGCTGCGTAATCCGATGCCGCTATTCTAGGATCTTCCTGCTCCAACAGCCAACGGTTCGTAAAGCAATGGACCCTGCCCATTGCCTTTTAAGCTTGACTATTCGAAGAGCTATGACGTTGACCAAATAGTTCTCTTGCAGTACATTCTTACATTATTTTTAATATAAGATAAATATATTTGTCACCGTTGCGTAGGTAATATAAGGAAAGACGTGACTACTTTTGACTTTACGCACTAAAAATGTGGCTGAATAATTTTGTTAGATTGAATTCCCGTCTCAATAGGCTACTCAAATTTGAGTGAAAGCCTAAATATAAGTAGAAGACCCGTCGTATCTACCTTTCAAATTATTCAATAAATTCTACCCTTGGTACTTGTAAATCAGGATCGACGTCATAAAGAACAATGGCAAACCACCGTACATTATCAGTGTCGTATTAAGACTTCGCGAGCATTAGTACAATTACTTTAAAAAGATAGATCTAAGGGCTATTAAGTAAAATGTAATTACAGAATATTTTTAAGTTATGGGATTTTAATAGAAAACGAAGTTAAAGAGTTGTAAGTAACACCTCGCGCATTTAGTGTGGGCAGGTCTGAAGTTAGTCACTAATATGGTTATAGTATATCATCTGTGGTCACTAATGTCACAGCTGTCACAGTGATAAATTCACGTATGTGCAGTACAATGAATAAACGTACATTGCGCAGAACACTAATGACTAACATCAGGTGACGTTTCAAGGAGCTACCTATGTAAATATTTGAGCTCTTTGCCAGAGACTAATATATATTATGACTGGAGACTCTTTGCTTAGGTATCATGAGCTTAACAGAACTGTGATTGGACTGTTAAATCATCTGAGTACCTTTTCCATCACTTACTTCTACGATTTTCTATATAATTATATAGGTACATCACACTTCTCTGTAATTATGTTGCTCTATGCTCTATCCAGCAAACTTACACTAATTATACTTTGAAAACTCTCGCGCTATTTAGCATTTAGGGGTTCTTTACTGATTTGGCGTTTCATCAGCCCTATGTATATGTATCATAAAATAGTAATTAAGTGAAAATAAAATATGTTTGGTAACAAAGCATTTATTTACATTTGAACCATTATATAATGCCTCCGACTTCGAAAAACTGAACTGGTGACGGAATAATAGCTTGATGACGAATATATCCCAGATATCATACAATGCACATAATGTATAATCATCAAATCACATACTACACAAATAAAAAATCTGTTCAAAATAACAATACGTATTAGATTTTTGTCTCAAACGTATGTCTAGTATCACAACAACATAATTGTGTAACACCATAAGTAGGTATTCAACACTCAGGATGCAAAAGCTTAACTGAAAGCAGAAACGAAAGAAAAGTTAACAAAACAATGCGAAAATGCGTAAAATAAATATAATATAGACATTCATTCATAAGATCTGTGACAACTGTATCAATGACAGATGACAAGAAATTCACGCGTTTCGTCGTTTTTTTGTAAGGTTTCTAACAATTTCATAAAAGAAGATTTAATGATTCTTATAAAATCTCGCTTTTGACGTTTAGTTATTGCTATGTGCATTTCAGATGTAACAAAATATTTCTTTATTAGATATTTGCTTTATCCCATTGAATAAAAAAAAAAAAACTAATAAAATAAACTACAGCTATCATTCTATAAAATGTATATAAATTCATTCATGCTCGCTTTCATAAATAAGCGACACTGATTTTGCCATTCTTCTTTGACGTACTAGAAAATAAACGTACTTATGTGTGAGATAATATTAAATTTGTTACCGGAAACGAATGAAACCTAGAAATTTTGTATATTTCTAGGCAATATATACCACTTTTAGGAAGTATGGATTGGATAGATTATTAATTTTAGCAATTTTTGTATTTTCTAGGAATTTTTTACAATCGGGTATGATTCTAGGAAATTTTCTGTGAAGAAAATAATATCTTAACGAGAAACAACAACTTAGGCCCAAACCAACAGTTTTGGGTTTTAGAGTGTTTATTTTCACTTCTGTTTGCCACTGCAATCACAACTAACTGATTATTAAGATAATACAGAATGAATCTATCGATTATTTTCCATCCCAAAAGTATACAAAATATAATATGATATGTTTCACATCTTACTTTTACTAAGCGGGTTATAACTACATAAGGTAATTAACTACATAACTTAACTTCACGCCTTTATCCCCGAAGGCGTAGGCAGACCCCTTCGTTGTAATATACCTGTACTACACAACTTTACTTCACCAGTTATGTTTCGGTCCCAATGTACTGGGATGCGAGCCTATTGCCGTCTACCGGGCACATTATTAAGCGAGCGATAATTAAAACTGTTTTATATACACATAACTTAGAAAACTCAGTTGTGTGCCCGGGGTACCTGGGGATCGAACCCAACCATCGGCATACACTACTAGGCTATCGCCGCTTTTTATAATTAACTAATTATAAAGTATTATTGACCTCTGTTTTTCTCCGACGTTTCAATCGGCTTACAAAGGTACGCAGAGGGCCTGACAGACTTTAAAATCGATTGCCTATCTATTTTAAAATTGAATAAAATACCGCGAAATTTTATCCTAAGACGGATTACCTACTTTTTCGATATACAAACCAAACCAATCGTTATGTAAGTAGATAATCATAGACCATCAATTCAAACGTACCGCAAAATTCCTAATGATACAATTTAACGCAGCCTTTGAGCGAACATATGAGTAAAAGAATTACTTATTCTTTTACCATAAAATATTTTTACGTAAACTTTATTGGTTTCGAATTGAAGGAAAACAGATCTATATCTGATTATTTTTACGACTAAAACGTATTGGCAAAAAAAGTTATAACCCCTTTATCATCGCACGGGATGAAAATCTATTGCGTTCGTATTCTTGTATAGGCTAAGTGAGTGATAAAAAGCCGGTCAAGCTTGTGTTGGGCTTCGCACGATGTGGTTCCGTAGCTGCCTTTACTTTGTGTACCTACTCAAGCATAATATTCAATTAGTCGCTCGTAAAAGTAATTTTAAGTCTGTTGAACTAGAGAGAAAGCCAGTCCTTACTTTGTGAAGTGTAATTAGACGTGATATTTTTCATCGTTACTTAATTGTTTTGTAACTTGATAGGTTGAATAGACAGAAAAGAGAAATTCTATAGGTCTGTTGATAGCGCTAACCGCTCTGTCTATTGTGAATAATTGTTCATACAAAATATTTCGCAAAGTGTTCACTGAATAGAAAATTGCCAAAGAAAATTCTTCGTGCTATCAATCGATAAAGTTTAATATTGTTTAGTTTTGGTGACATGGCCAAAATGTTTTGCAGTAGAAATGACAGGAGTGTAAACACATACATCTCCTTAACTTATTATAGCCTCCAAATAAAACCACGGAGAGACATGGGATTGGAAACTACAATGGTTCCTTGTCGTTCACTACGGAACCCTAGAAACTTATTAGCTGGCTTTGTTGACTAAACAAAACGATGTCAAATAAATGTAAGGTTTGTTATTTACTTCGCTACGAAAACGGTAGGCTGTTTTCCTATCTAAAACGAAGATGACGTGACACCGCTGTCTGGTGGTAAACGAGACGCCTACATCGGTTAGATATCTATGTCATTTATTGCATATACTACTTTGAAAACTTTATAACATTTTGATTTATAGAGATTATTATTTTTATAACATCACCAGTCCCGTACATAAACTGTCCCACTGCTGACAACGGGCCTATTCTCACTTTGACAAAGCTAAAACATAATATGTAGTTCATGGCCAAGTGCGAGTTGCAGACTATCGCGAACATTTTGGAAAAGTCTCAGCTATGCAGGTTTTCTCACGATGTTTTCCTTCAACGTTTTGAAAACGATAATTAACAATTTAGGACGCATTTAACTTATTAACGTAAATGGCGAGAGCCGTGGTTTTAATTTTAATTACACCTGCTACCCTCACCTGTGCGTAGATGTATGTAAGTCTCTCGACTGTACTTAAATTCTTACAATCAAGTTGTTCACGCGCGCCTGACCAAATCACCATAGCAGCATTACGCTCAAATCACTAATTATAATTTTTAATAATTGTATTCATATCGTGTATGTGCAAGTTCACTTGCTGTACGGATCTCGTGTAGTTAACACGGATTAAAGATTATCTTTTGTACAGAGCATTCCAGTTTCTCATTTCAGCTATCCCTTAGACCATACATATGGTCCTTCGAGCCGGATGGATTTATAATTATTATATAGAAGAGAATCAGCGGATACAAGGATTTGGATTATTGAAGGTGACTTGAAGGTTGATGGATTGAGGATTGGATTAAGCTCAAGCAAGTCATTTTAGCGGTGTATTGCATTTATTAATAATTAATATCGTAACCCAACACTCAGGTAATATAATTAAATTTACCAATGCAAAAGGTCAGTACTTAAACCTTTTTATAGTATTGTGTTAGATTTTTATCATTAGGAACTTAATGCTGTGTGATTAGTATTATTCGACAGTTCAGATTAAGTTTAAATCGTACTTATTATAGTATAGTTACCTTAGATATTTGCTACATTATTTAAACTTAATTTTATATAAAGCTGTAACTAATCCATAAGCTGACAATAGTTTATTGTTTGCAAGTACCTCGACATAATACATTTATAGTTTAGAGTGTTTGATATTAATGCAAGTCATTGTTAGTGCCTATTTAGAATCTTTATGTACTTTTATTAGTGTTATTTGTTAAAACTAAGTAAAAAATAGTTAATTAGTAGTAAAACTTACAACATTTATATTGTAGGTAGTTGAACTATAGTTTGTAATTAGTACTTCTATTTAGTTTGTTTTTAATTACTGCTTTTACTGGTAGGCGTGTATAACAATTATATTGTTCGTATTTAAATTGTATTCCTGTATCAATTTCAGGTGGACAACACTCGTATCCCAGAATGTCTGAGGAAAGGGATTTAGTTAAAAAGCGAGGCAGCTTTAAAGGCCGTCTAACTTCTTTCGTCACCTTCCTGGACTCGCTTAAGGACAAACAATTAACTAATTGTGATGTTTCTGAATTGCAGTTGCGCATGGGAAAAATGGAGTCGTTGTACGAACGGTATGATGAGGTACAGTTACGTCTAGAATGCATTGTGGACGATCTAAAATTACAATACAGTGAGCGTTCTGATTTTGAGTCTCTTTATTATAAAACCTTGTCTAGAGCCCAGAATATTCTGTGTGACTTTAATAGGGATAATAAATCGATAGAAAGCTCTAAAAGTACTGTTGCTAGTATGCATAGGCCAGTCAAGTTGCCTACGATTCAGTTACCAAAGTTTAGCGGTTCATATTGTAATTGGCTAGAGTTTCGCGACACTTTTGCCAGCCTAATTCATGCTAATAATACAATAGACGAAATAAATAAGTTTCATTACTTAAGAGCATCACTGGAGGGAACAGCAGCCCTTGTAATTAAAGCTGTTGAGTTTTCGTCAAGTAATTATTCTGTGGCATGGAATTTATTGCTCGATCGCTTTGATAACAAAAGATTGTTAGTCAATAATCATATATCGTCGTTATTTAATATTGAGTCTATCTCAAAGGAATCTTCTGTTGCTATAAAAGGCTTGATCGATCGATTAAATAAAGATTTACAATCATTAGAATCGTTAGGGGAACCTGTTAAGCACTGGGTCACACTTTTGATTTACTTTGTTACACGCAGGCTTGATCAAAAGACATATCGCGAGTGGGAAGAGCACAAGAGCAAGTTTGATCAGGAAACAATTATTACGTTTGACTCATTTATTAACTTCCTTCGTCACCGTGCCGATCTACTTGAGACCATAGAACAAGCTCGAACCAATCATATTTCCCAAACGCCAGGTAAATCAAGCCCTAAGATCAAGTCAATGGTAACAATGCAATCTCCTAACAACACTAGCATTGAATTAGCTCCTAAAGCATGTCCTAAATGTAATAAGGACGATCATATATTAAATAATTGTCCACAGTTTCTTGCGTTAAGTAATGACGAACGTCTCAAATTACTACCCACTTATAAAGTTTGTTTTAACTGTTTTCGGTCTGGTCATTACGCTAATCAATGTAAAAAATCAGGTTGTAAACTTTGTAAACGTAGACATAACACACTAATTCACATAGATTCTAAAGGTGCTATTGCGAATTCACTTAGTTATACGACTTCTATACCGACTAATAATCAATCTGCATCGTCTATCATGCCGTCTGCCACCACTGATACGAATAACGTCGCGTTATCTGCAAACATTGCATCGCGCCAATGTTACGAACAGCGAGATGTGTTATTATCGACCGCTCTGCTCAAAGTGCGGGACCGTTATGGTTATGTGCATCTCATTCGCGCAGTCCTCGATAGTGGTAGCACTTCGTCATTCATAACGGACAAGTTATGTAGACGATTGCACTTGATAACTAGTCAGGTTAACAAATCTATACTAGGTATAAACAACGTCACTTCGCACGTAGGTAAAATGTGTAAGGTTGAGATATCTTCGTTAGATGATAGTTTTACTTATAGTCTTCATTGTTTTGTTTTACCATTTATTACGAGTAATGTACCGTGCCGTGACATAAATATGAATTTTGATATGCCGTCAAATATTATTTTAGCAGATCCTACTTTTTATAAGCCCGGAGACATTGATATTTTAATCGGTGCCGACTTATTTTGGGACTTATTAGGATCACAAATTTATAAATTGGGTACTGGAAAACCAGTTTTATGTGAAACCCGTTTGGGCTGGATCGTTTCCGGTCCTATTGTAAACAATAATATTGCGTTGCTTTCGCATAATTTAAAATGTAACTTATCTAATATTGTTTCCGATGACAATAGTGATACACTCAGAGCCGACTTATCTAAGTTTTGGCAATTAGAGGAGGTAAATGCGAGGTCGTCTAGTTCTTACATGCCTGAAGAAAAGTTATGTGAAGATCATTTCGTTGAAAATACGACCCGATTGTCTGATGGCCGGTTCTGTGTTCGCATACCCCTTAAGAAAGATCCCTCGGTTCTAGGTAATTCCTATAAAAGAGCTACACACTGTTTACAGTCTTTAGAGCGTCGATTAAAGGTTAAGCCGGAATTTAGTAGGCTGTATTATGATTTTATGCTAGAATATGAATCGCTTGGTCATATGACTAAAATAACTAAAAGTAATTTGTGTTCTGGTTATTTTATTCCTCATCACGGAATACTACGTGAGTCGAGTAGCACGACCAAACTGCGCGTTGTATTTAATGCTAGTTGTCCTACGTCAACGGGAGTATCTTCTAATGACTTACAGATGGTCGGGCCAATTGTACAGGACGATCTGCTGTCTATACTTCTTCGGTTCAGACTTCACAAGTATGTTTTATCTGCTGACGTGCAGAAGATGTATAGATGCATTGCAGTACACCCGTCCGATAGGCATTTGCAACAGATTGTTTGGCGTGATAATATTAGTGAGTCTATTAGTGTTTACGAATTAAACACCGTCACATACGGCACTGCTAGCGCGCCATTCCTTGCGACACGGTGTCTTAAACAGATAGGAGACGACTGCGAGAACCCTAAAATAGCTGATATCATCAGACATGATTTTTACGTGGATGACCTGCTTACTGGAGATGATGACTTGGAGGAAGTGACTTTCATTCGTAATGAAGTCACCAAGGAGCTTGCGTCAGCATGTATGCCATTGTATAAATGGAAGTCCAATGTTCCTCAGCTGGTGTCTGACGCTGTTCTTTCTTCAGACAACTTGCCAGCCTCACTTGACTTAAATAAGACATCAAGTGGGCCTGACAAGTTGCTTGGTCTAGACTGGTATGTCACCACTGACGAGCTGGGGTTTTCTATAGATCTGTCTAACTCAGCAACTACTCACACTAAACGTGATTTGCTATCTGTGATTGCGCGAATATTCGATCCCGTAGGTCTCTTGGGTCCCATTGTTATCACCATGAAAATAATGATGCAAAAAATGTGGTTAGATAAGCTGGGGTGGGATCAATCACTGCCTTGTGAGATCCAAAGACATTGGGACATTATAATTAAATCATTGCCTCTTTTAAATAATTTACGTATTCCGCGAATTGTACTCTGTAATTCATATAGGGAATTAGAACTCCACATTTTTGCAGATACATCTGAGTCTGCATACGGTGCTTGCGTCTACGTTCGCAGTATTAATGAAGTAGGCGATTATTCGGTTTGTTTATAAATGGCTAAAAGTCGAGTGGCTCCCATTAAGCCCACAACAATTCCGAGGCTGGAATTATGTGGTGCCGTGGTTGGTTCTCGTCTTTATGAGAAGGTGAGGAGTGCACTTCGAGTGGCGATCAGCCGAGTTTACTGCTGGACTGATTCAACCATAGTGTTGGGATGGTTACAAATGATGCCTAACAAACTTCAGCCGTTTGTGCGTAACCGCGTAGCTGAAGTTTTGGACAAGGCGGGCAATTGTACCTGGAGACACGTCCCAACAGATAAAAATCCAGCAGACCTAATATCTCGTGGCGTGGATATTAGTGTTCTGCAGGATTCCGATCTGTGGTGGTCAGGGCCAGATTTTTTGATGTTAGACCCGTCTGAATCGCCATCTCAAATTAACTGTTTAGGAGCTGAACCATTACCTGAAATCCGACCTGATGTAGTACTAAGTGCTGTCTTGGATAATTCTAAAGTAGTACCTTTGATTAGTTTTAGTCGTTTTTCTAATTATTCACGACTTGTACGTTCTGTAGCTTATATGTTAAGGTTTATTAAGTCATGTAGGAAACATTACCCTGAAACTAATTATTTGTCACAAGATGAATTACAAGATGCACTAAATGTTGTTATAATTCAAAGTCAGTCTGAATCGTTTACTGAGTATGAATTGCTTTTGCATAAAAAGAGTTTACCTAAGAAGAATGCTCTTCTTAAGTTTAATGTTTATTTAGACAACAACAAAATAATGCGTGTAGGCGGACGCCTCGATAATTCTAATTTTAATTTTTCTTAAAAGCACCCGATTATATTACAGTCCACTCACTATTTTACCAAGTTGTTATTTGATTTTGAGCATAAAAGGCTGATGCATGCTGGCCCTCAGTTACTATTAGCCTCAATTAGGGAATCTTACTGGCCAATAGGAGGTCGCAACTTGGCGAAGGCCTGTTATCACAAATGTGTTCTTTGCCATCGCATGAAGGGTAAGGTTGTAACGCCCATAATGGGTAATTTACCAAAAGAACGTGTGAGTCCAGGTTATCCCTTTGAGAGTACGGGCGTTGATTATGCCGGTCCTATTATGTGCGCTAGTCGTCAAGGTCGTGGATGCAGGCTGGTAAAGGTGTACATCGCAATTTTTATTTGTTTCACCACCAAGGCCATCCATTTGGAGACCGTAGGTGATTTAACCAGCAATAGTTACTTACTAGCTTTGTATCGATTTATTTCTCGACGAGGTAAACCCGCTGATATATTTTCTGATAACGGTACCTCATTTGTCGGTGCGTACAACGACCTCTCTAAATTTTTTAAATTAAATAGTTCGTCCTTGGGTGAGAGTGCAGCTAATGACGGAATAAGATTCCATTTCGTACCAGCGTATACGCCTCATTTTGGTGGCCTCTGGGAGGCGGGTGTAAAGTCCACAAAGTATCACCTACAAAGAGTGTTGGGCAATTGTAATTTAACATTTGAGGAGCTTTACACTGCTTTGACTAAAATTGAAGCCATACTGAACTCTCGTCCACTGACTCCGATGTCTTCAGATCCTGCCGACTACACACCGCTGACGCCAGGTCATTTTCTGATTGGGCGACCCCTTGTTTCGTTGCCGCAACCGAATTACACGGACCACTCTTCTAACCATCTTTCTCGTTTTCAACGAATAGAGCAAATACGTCAGCACTTTTGGAGTAGATGGAGCAAGGAGTATGTTTCAGAATTACAGCTGCGGACAAAATGGCGTTCTTGCAAGGATGGACTAAAGCTGAACACCCTTGTTGTGTGAGAGGACAATCTTCCTCCTCTGAAGTGGAGTCTTGGACGCATTGTGGCTGTACACCCCGGAACAGATGGCATAGCTCGTGTAGCGGATATTCAGACATCGACTGGAGTCATTCGCAGAGCGTTCAACAGGATCTGTCCATTGCCTGTGTCTACGGAGTCTGGTTGAAACCGTTGCTTTCAACGCCCGGGGGCATGTTCACGCGCGCCTGACCAAATCACCATAGCAGCATTACGCTCAAATCACTAATTATAATTTTTAATAATTGTATTCATATCGTGTATGTGCAAGTTCACTTGCTGTACGGATCTCGTGTAGTTAACACGGATTAAAGATTATCTTTTGTACAGAGCATTCCAGTTTCTCATTTCAGCTATCCCTTAGACCATACACAAGTAGACATCGCCCGCGCATCACCTACATGGGACGTTCCTGCCCCCATAGAAAGACGCATTTAAAAAAAATCCTCTCTTAGTGGGGAGCACTAAGAGAAGCTCCCTAAAGACCATATGTATATGTGAAATTTCAGCTTCATGCGCCCAGAATTGTCCGTTCAGTCAATAAAGAAAGCATTTTATGTACATTGATTAATTATAAAACCTTTTCCACTGATATCGCTTTGTACCTGTAGCGGAGAAAAAAGCGGCTTTACAAATATTAAAATTTAGATGTTACTGGATAAAATTATTTAAACAGACTCTTTTGTGTAATAAAAATAGGTCAATCTATTAATATCTAAATAAAAAGAAATATAAAAAGAATCAAGATAAAAAGAAAAACAAGAAATAATTAATACATAAGCTTTACATTATTTCTGGCAAGTTACTGACTAAAATACCTTTATACCGAAGTTCGTTGTAAATAAACCTTAAGTACTTATCGTTTTAGAATTATTTGCTAATTAATCAACGTCTGACCTATTTTGATTAATTGAAAAATATTTCTAGAAAGTTAGGTGCTTAAGGCTTTATCTTAAAATCATTAAGAGACAGAATTTGTTCACGGTCTATAACGCAAATGTGTGTAGGCAAGTCGGTCGCGGCAGACCTTCTCGGACATTCCTCGACCAAATTGGGGACGTCTTAAAAAACGGCAAAGTTCGAAGTACCCGAAACCGGCGAGCATGTATGAAAAGAGTAATGAGTGGAGTGAAAGGAAGCGCTTGGGGTTTGTAAGGATAGAAGCAAGTGGCGTTCTGTTGTCTCTGTCTACTCCGATGGGAAAAGGCGTGAGTACATGTATGTATGTATGTTAAATAAGTTGGCTTTATGGTTTTGACCAACCTGCAACACCCTTTCACATCCAGTAGGACATTATTTTATAATTTTTTTCAGTTCGTTGATAAAGCGGACCAATGTCCTACACCAACCGTTTCGCTTTAAGCGATTGGCCTTTGTGCTTTATTTTGCTCATTTACTTTGTCCATTATACTTGATTTTCCCAATTTGCACCTCAAGCTTTTCTCTGACCCTTCCTCATATATTGTACTATTATCTTATATCTCAGTCACTTCCGTCAACTTGACCTAGGGCATATTGCATTTTCACGGTTAACTGCTTCAGTCATTGGAACTTAGGTAGATTCTTCTGCCCACCCTTGACCTTCGCAAATACTGTCGTAAATCTAAATAGATTCACCTACCTACATATACGTTACTTACCTGATGTATACATATTATACATATTATAAATATATAGGTACTTTCACATAATAATTGGACCGTACTTAAATCGTACTTGAATCGTAAGGTGAAATTCTTCTTTCGCACAATTTAACTCGCCTAAAAAGTTCTCTCAAGGACGAAATCAGACGATTTATTGTTGTTTTCATTTTCAATGGTTGAGATATTTGAGCGAAGAAAATGGAATGGCTAAATATTATATTTTGCTATCCATTGCTCAAAATATTGTCTTACAATTCCAGTAGAAAAACATATGATATAACCTCTCTCTTATACCATGTTTTTATTGGATTTGTAAGACAATATTTTGTATATGTGTATGGCTGTGATTATTGTGTTTAGGTCAATTTCACTGAGATATGCAATCATTTGGCGATTTAAAATAGTGCCATGATTCTTTTACAAGTTCATTGTTTCTGATGGTGGTAAGATGTTGTTGACGTGTTCATGCATACTTTTCACTATATTCTGACGATCACACGTATTAAGCTGCCTTCGCACGGTGCGTGGTTTTGTAAACGGACAACTACCCATTTGAAGTTAGAAGAGAAACAAAATAATACCCTTTATTTACTCTCATATACGACTACATCACATATAGCAAATTTATGATGAAATATGCTGTGAAAATATTGATTCTATACTAGCTGAGAGAAAATAGACGATGATCAATGTTGACAACAGAATAACATAAAGTGTTTAAATAATAAAATATTAAATAATAAAAGTCAACAAGAATTGACATCCAGTAGAAACACATGTGACATTTTAATGACCATTTTATGCCAGAAATGATTACAGATTTCTTTTATACTGCTGTATTGAGATCTAGCCAAGCCTTATGTAATTTGTTAAGCATTGCTCATGCCAGAAACGAGATAAAAAAAAAATTGGTTGCCTGTAAAGTCGGTATACGGGCGAAAGTTTTACGTGACAACGACTTTGAGTGGTAAAATAATTTTAATGTGAATATTCATTCGTATAGTAGGACGAAGGATGAAAGACGCGTGCCTTTCACTTTTTATGTCTGTCTCTCTCGCTCTTAGGCGGGACGCGTGCCTCTCACTCGCTCTCATTGTGAGCGCATAACGTGAGCGGAGCGTAACGCAGTTTCTTGAAGTGTCACCCGGCAAACCAATTTATAAGACGTTGTCACGTCAAAACGACACATTTGCACTATGATGAGATCAAGAACTTTTAGCAGTCCACTGCCAGACTTAAGCCTCTTCTAATTTGCTACAAAGGAGCACAGTGAAGCAACAGGACCATTCATTGGCCTACTGGATACAGTAAACAAATCCTCCTGTAAGATGTAGCATGGTAACGCTGGCGAAAAGGGTTGGTATAGGGTTGAATGTCGAATTTTCCGTCTCTTCGCAAATATACTATAATTTTTTGTTTTTTTTTTTAAATTTAGCTGTTTCTTATGATACCCACGGAACGCAAAGGGAAAGTGACATTTTGTATTCATAATCCGTCAATACACGGACCAGGTCCATTACAAAAACATGGATACAGCTTAGTCTTTATGGCGATTGAAGTCATAAAAAGTAAGATCTCCTATAACATACACTTATGCCTCTAATCAATTATTTATAGGCCAAGTGCGGGTTGGCAGACTTTTCACGTCTTTTGAGAACATAACAGCACAACCTACAACGTTGCCTGAAAGTTCTGATTATGGAGGTCATTCAGGCATGCAAGTTTCCTAACGACTTTTTCTTTTACCGTTCAGCAAGTGATAATTAACATTACGCATTATTCTTTTTTATCTGAGCTGGGTTATGTCTCTCAAATGCATGTATTCGAGCAACCGTTCGATCAAACCAAACGACCAAACCAAAATAAATGTCGACACACCTTACAACATCTTTATTAGACTCTTTCCTATATAAGCAAATCCTAACACAATATTATAATTTCTCATGCCAGCCTCAATATTCTGTCTTCATTATTTCACAGGGAAATTTCCTGTCAAAAGCAGACGTACCATTAACATGCTCAAGGTTTATTATTTATGGATTATTTACGTCAGTTACCTTCTGAAAATATGTTCGCAGTTATTGGATTATGACTCAACTTTGTTATCTACGGGTTAAATTAGTTTGAGGCAGTTCTAATATCTTTTGAGAAGTAAGACATGTGAAAGATTTTAGATTTAAGGAATTTTAATGTATCGTAGAATGTTACATATTCGGCTTTAAAAACCTTTTTATTCTGCTTTATGTATGAAAAATAGTGTGATAAGTTAAACGTGTAAGGAGTTAATATCTCTACGTCTATAAAATATCAATACATGTATTCATAAATAGATGAATTGTGGGGTAGACTTTAAACTTGAGTTTGTGAGTATAATCGCTACTAGCCTGATAAACTCGTGGTAATCAAAGGTATTTCTACCTACACCTCACGTTAAGTTAGTGTGCTTACGTCTTTTTCAATAGCATTACATTATTAAGGAAGACACATTTACTGTTCGAGATTTTTGAATAGAATAGCATAGCTGAAACCAGCTGAATAGGCGGTCAAGGGGAATTGCTCTTTCAAAGAGTAACGAAGTAGAATAATGGTACTGATCTATGTATATATCTAAATGTCACGCCTGTCTCCCATAGGGGTAGACACAGACAATGGAACGCCAAATGCTCCGGTTCAAATATACCTCTTTCGCTTTCTCAACATTCATTAAACTCGTCATGCATGCTCGTCAGAGGGTACTTTTGATTTGGCCCTTTTGCAGTACGTTACCAATTTGGTCGGCGTAAATCCGTCTTGGGCGTCCTCTATGCGACATCTCCCTACTCGATATACTCCATTCAATCTTACTCGATACACTTCTTTCGGAATGATGTTGATATCGCAGTATTTTTGCTCGGTCATAGTTCTTAGCGTTGATTGGATTAAGACATTAAAATGACAAACTATATAACTCTCAACCAATAAGAACTTTTTTATTAGTACATAAATTAAGTGTATAACGGTCACAAAACTATTCACATAAGTCGTAACATAGTTAGCGAGAGACCAAGATTATTTAATTTAAACTTTTGTTTAAACGAAACAACAGTTCCGAACAGTTTTAATGAGTTACGTTTTGTTTTACAGACCATAAAGTTCAGCCGACCATTCCTGACGATCTTAATTCAATTCTACAGTCGTAAAAAGTACACAAAATGTCTTCTACATTCCCAGAATTTGGTGAGACTAGAAAGGAGCATTCAGGTTATAAGGCTGAAGTTTAGGATGCAACTGGAATAGCGCCGGAATTACGTTGACGAATGGTGTCTATGAATTTTGGCGCTGTGCATTAGGCCAAAGAGCTCAGATATTTACATAGAGGCGCATTTCTTATTAGCGCTCTGAAGACAAACTTTCTGTGACTCAAATTGCCACTTGGCGGCTTAGCAGTCGCGCTGTGACAGCTGTCTCTACGAGAACAAGAGAGAAGGCGAACTTTCCTTCTGTGTATCTTAACTACGAGAGCAAGAGACACGGAGAACGACGCCAGCGCCGCCAACGGCGCCAACTACAAACTAAACTGGAGACAGTCTCCACTTGGAATCGACACAACAAAATCCTTAAGAACTACGCTTCTATGTAAATCTGTATTTATTGATTAGGCGCCCAGCCATGTGTCACTGGCGTCAGTACAAGCGCGGATGCAGTGTGAAATTGACAGACAGAATTGCCTAAAACCAAGAAGATACACGTTGTGAGTCGCGCGCGCTGGATTGTCGGAACTTACATTTTGTAACGAACCGTACCAAATTTACGCAACATACAGTGCACTCTCTCATATTTTCCTCTCATCTCTCATCTTTTACTTGTAAATGGCATTTACAAACGTGATTAATTATTTAGCTGTTTACTTCTTATCTGGCAACCATTCCGTTAGTTTAACTCTTCTCTGAGACAGTGATTTTTAGGCATAGTTCCGAAAATATCAATGCTTTTGAGAATTTTTTGGTACTGAAATGTGATAAAAGACGTTACTAGAAACAGGTCTGTAACATTGGTCCTCGAGCCCAGATTCCAACATTTATTCAAAGCACTGCTCTCTATCTGTATTGCAGGTATCTAAGCAAACACTCATTCAATCGAAACAAAGATTACTCATAACGAAACAACAATTTGTGGTGGGGAATAATGAAACCTTCACTAATGTGAAGGTTTAACCAGCATAAAAAAAATCAAAAATGGTACATAGTTATTAAATATTTCCAATTAAATTTCGCATTTCGCTCAAGAATTGAGTACTATAAAACTATTTTGTATCCTGCTCCAATCAAAATGTCATCTAAATAGCTTGTCCTATTAAATAGGTTTGTACACGAAAACTCCACGTTGATAGAAACCCGAACTCGGACAATCCTCATTTATATTGATCAAAGACGCGTCACACCCTTTGAATACCCTTTGAAATAATACTATTCTGACCTTCTTCACCTAAACAAATAAATCAGTTCAAGAACACATTGGCTCAGGTGAATAGTAATTACATTGTATAAAAGCACCAAGACCTTATCGTAACTTATACATTCTATAGGTAAGGGACTTACATGAATATGCAAAAGCTAATCCAATTTCGTCAATCGACCAAAACATCCTTGGATATACGGAGCTTAGGTCGACCTACAGATATATCGTACTGGCTATGCCTACGATCCTCTTTTGTATGGTGTGTTTGTGGAATACCTCTAAGTAATATTATCCTACTAGCAAACTCTGCCCTGATAACAAAGAATGCAGTAATCGACATTTTTGAGATTTTCACTTTTTCCAGAAATGGCATCCCAAGAGGTTCATGTACATGAAAAAAATATATTTTCATAAAAAAATTCACTCGAAGTATGTTTTTTATGTAATGATTTTCGCCGTACTTGCATAAAAACTACTTCAATGATAAGAAAAAATGCAGTATTAAACATGGCCTAAGGAAGAATGCAGTACTTGCAAGAATACCCTAAAACAGAATGCAGTAATATCCACTACTTTATTATTTTATTTTAAATTCAGTAGACAATTTGCTAAATTAAAACGCAATACTCCACATTACTGTATTTAAGTGTAGTAAAGGCTTGCGAAGTCGTAGCAGTGCGATCCACTATCGCGTTTTGTCTTAGTAAATCAGTTCGCCGACGTCATTTTGGCGACCGGTTGGTGCAGCGGGAGTGTAAGCGACTGCTACGCCGAAGGTCGCGGGTTCGATTCTCGCTCAACTCAAACATTTGTGTGCATGAACATGGGTGTTTGTCTTGGTCTGGGTGTTTTTATGTATAATATGTATGTATTTACAAAAAAAAAGTATATATGTATGTTTATCCATTATCTAGTACCCATAGTTCAAGCTTCTGCTTAGTTTGGGACTAGATGGTGTTGTGTGAATGTGGTAGAATATTATTATTATTATTATTATTCGGTGGAGTAATACGTGTGCCACGAGCGGGACTCCGGTGCGCCTCTTGTTGTTTTTTTTTGATGCAACGAAGTTTGGGTGAGTATACCTAATAAATAAATACATAATTATGATTAGTGTACTCTAACTTCTATTGAGTAGTTTAAGTTTAATGACATTCACATTCGTTTGATATTAATACCAGGAAAGTTATTAGTAGGTAGATACAGAAGTCAATCTTATACTCGTAGGTACTATCTAAATTGTCACAACATATTTATTTATCTGAACTTTGTAATGCAAAAATTGAACCACAAAAACCGAATTCTAACTAGGTATTTAGTGGACGGTTGTGACTTATCGTTTTCAACCGACTTCTTTAAGACACTATTAGTTCTTTTGCGCCGCCAAATATTACGTATGTTGAAAACATGATTTTTTGTTTACGTATACATTGTGTTGGTTTTAGTGTTATTTGATTAGTTTAGATATAAAAACGATAGGGCAAAAGAAGTTATGTACATAGCTTCTTTTGCCCTATCGTTTTTATAAAGAACAAATTGTCAAATGTACCTACAATTTGATTTATGTTTTTATTCTGTAAACCTTTTGTTTTGTAATAGTTTCTTAATATTGAAGAATAAGTTAATTATAAGTTAAGTAATTGGTTTTAATATTGGAGAATAAGATTTTTGCAATGCGGGTGGGTAGGTGTACTTACTTGCGGATTCAACAACACAAGCGCGAGCGCTTGGCGCCGCGCGTAGGTTAGGGTATGAAAAGTGAAGTACCTAAATAAACGAATTTGACTTCGGTACCTATATATTTCTTTTTTTAATGCCTTCTTCATAATTCTTCCTTAAAATTATTCCTATCAATTCTTACTTAATCCATATACAGTATTTAATAAATCAATCTATATGTATCTGTAAATCAGTGTTACGAAGTACGGATGTTTTAATTTTGATAAGCTTCAAAAAGCAAAAAAAGTGTATGATTTTTCCGATTTTATTGATTGCGTACAGTTAGCAAATTCAGGTAAAGTTAATGTAAAGTCCATGGAAGTTTCCGATTTTTTTCAATACAAAGATCACTCATCTCAATATAAATTAAAAAAGTGTGAAGAAAGAACCTATTTAAAATATATTGTTTGTGTCGAATTACATAGAAATAGTATGACTCTACTTGCTACGACAAGACATGATGGAAATACGTTGGAAATAGATTTTCTGAAAAGTCAATTAATAAAACAATCTGCTGTACCTGAGCCAGTAAGAAATTAAAAGCCGCGAGGAATAACATTGGAGAGAAAGAATGGTATACTTAAAAACTAGCTAACATAATACCTGAAAACAGACTGCTGTTTTGGCAAAATCTGTCTGTAAACGATGCCTCTGTTGATCTCATTGCAAATAGAGAGTCTGCAGAATGAATATTTTTAATTTTTTTCATAGAATTTTTTCTTCGGATGTTTTTTTATGTTTATAATGTTAGATTTTGTTTGATAGCTAGTATTTAAATAATGTTTTCAACGTTTTAAAAAGGATTTTTTTAAGTTTTTATATTAAGAACATGCCTGCGTGTAATGATTCTGCCTGCTTGGAATGTGATAAGTAAACAGTTAACTAGTTTTTGCTATTAAGTCATGCCAATGAAAACAAAGATTGAATATTAGAATTACATTGAAAGAGTCTGATTTAATTTAGAAATTAAGAAAGCGCCTACTTAATTAATGTTAATTAACAGTCTGGCTGAATTTTGTTATTTTTAGTTATATAATGTCGTGATAATTATTTTCCTAATAAAACTGAATTTGCAAAAACATGTTTTTTTTATTTCACCCTAATGCTGCGTATTATAAGAACATGAAGTAGGTTTTAACATCCGTATAGTTTACTCAAAACTTTATTTGCAATCCACGATGTAAAAACTTAGGTCGTAGCTAAGAGACTAAAAAACCTTAACCTTAAAATGCACCTATATAAATCCCTGAAAAGCCACAGTACATTTCAACTTAGTTCCGAGCATATAATAATGGCAATAATTACTAAAAAATAATGCTGTAATCGACTTGTGCTAACACATAATGCAGTAATACGCGCAAGTGCTGCATTTAGTTTTAGGATCCTGTGACTCAGAAACCACCTGATACTAAACCGAAACTTAGTAATACGTATTATAATTGCATATATTAGTAAATTAAATAAAGGAAAATTACCTTGTAAAAGCTTGATTTTTTCCGAATTTTTAGATATATATTATGACCAATAAAATACGAACATCTTGCTCAGATGATATGAAATATGTTTTTTGCGTTTATCTCATAACCGCCATTTTACGATTACTGCATTCTTAGTTATGACGGCAGAACTGTATTCCGGGTTTCACTTGCCTTACACTGAATTGTGGCAGTAACTTATACATTCGATAGGTAAGGGACTTAATGAATATGCAAAAGCTAATCCAATTTCGTCAATCGACCAAAACATCCTTGGATATACGGAGCTTAGGTCGACCTACAGATATAGCGACGTACTGGCTATGCTTACGGTCCTCTTTTGTATGATGTGTTTGTGGAATACCTCTAAGTGAAGTAATATTATCCTACTAGCAAACTGTATTCCGGGTTTCACTTGCCTTACACTGAATTGTGGTAATCGTAGTATATGCTTCCTCAACGAAGCTGAGCTTAATATGCTCCATACAACGGAAATTAAAGCCTTTTAAGGAGGGGATCTTTTATAAGCTTCTTCTTTTTCAAAGGTCTGTCTACAAACCAAGATCTTAAGTGTAGAAAACCAAACAATACTTTCAGTTTGTAAGACACCAACGCCACAGTATAAAATACTGAAAGTGTTAATTACAATAAGAAACGTAGTAAAAAAAATATAGCATTATTTCTTTAATTTATTTAAAAAAATACTGTAAAATAAAATAAAAACCTGTTTAAATAACGAAACTAAAAAACGCAAAAGTTATGCAGATTCGACTGCCTCTCACAAACAAAAAACAACAATTTGTAAAAAAGAGTTGCATATCAATCGTCTCTTCTCACCTCAATCACACGATTGAGGACAGCCTCACATTAACCTTCATGCACACTTTAGCTTAGTCCATAATCTATCATTCTTTCAAAACTCATCAGAAAACAAACGACTTATTCCAACATCTACTCTTATCTACATACACAGTTTTCCCATTACTGTAAGCACAAGTTGAGATGCACATTCTAAACATAACTACATAGAAAACTAAGTACCTAGTTGTAACGTCTGCCAAGTGATAAATGATCTTAGCCTGAAGGCTTAAATTGTGACTTAGTTTCGAACTTGACTTGCCTAACTGAACTCAAATTTTATTTAACTTCTTAACATATAAGATACATTCTAGAATTCTTATAAATTTTGCAGTATAGTATGCTGTATGTTATTAATTTAATACTTGTTAATGTTAAAAGTATATGTACAATTTGAGATAAATATATCTTCCTTTTTTGATATCGTGTTGGAATACTCAGGCAGTTGGTACATGTTCCTAAAAGAGAGGCCTATATGCAGCAGTGGACTATGTCAGACTCATGATGATGATGATGATATTTAGAGATTGCTATGCGTTATACTTACTGATGATTGATTATAATTTAACTGAATGATTATTTAAAAAGTGTACAATTTAACTTACATCAAATTATATCTTCCACGAGTAAGCAGTTATCGATTTTCACATTATTAGTAGTTGTCTAGAGTTACCGCAGCCAGGTGGGAAACTGTTGAGAACAGAGTTGCAGTGGAAGCTGTAATACATCCACCTGACCACGATAGACAATTTATCTAAACACCTTCACTGTGGTAGCACAGTGATGACTTATAATCTTAGTTATATGAAAATTTTACCTTATAGCTCCTGGTGATGTTCTTGAAGTGGACCTATAGATTAACTTATAATTTTGGCCAAAATAACAAGAGAATCAATGGATACCAGTTTACAATTCGGCGAAGTCCTTCTCCAGACCACGATGCACGTTAGCGGTTTACAAAACTTTTCACAAAAGTTCAATATGTCATCAATTTACAACAAACCTTGCCGGAAGTCAAAAGCGGCAATTACGTATTAAGTTAATTACAAGTTGATTCAATTCGCGTTAATTCAAAGGGCGATCAATTTATTAATTAGGTACAAGGCACGCGAGAGTGCAAACGGCGTGTTAATTTTTCAAGGCGCCAACGGAAGTCACACACGTGTTTTACAAAGTTCAATAAAATACTATTTTTATCACAATTAACCGGTGCCAGTTATTGATCAAGGAAGTGGCAATCAAACGGGTTCTAAATACAAGATCAAAACGCTTACAAAACGAAATCTATCCAGAGCTAGGGTTTTTTCGCTGACCGCAGGAAACGACAATGAACGAAAAGATTGACAGTTCAGTGTGACCATTGTCAGAAATTTTCAATAGACTAAACAAAATGTTACTCAATCGATCTAATCGATTTGACTTATAATAAAAACTAATTCTATTTTAAACATCCACCCGCCCCAGACCGGCCTACCGGTCCGCTAATCGGTTGGTAGACGTGACAATGTTGCAACCGCTCTCCTCAGAATCGAACCGTCCACCAAGACCTCAGCAAATCGGGGAACTCCATCAGCCCCAGTTACCAAATGAAGGATGCGCCCCCTGCGGCATCTGAGTGGCGGAAGTTTAGCCTCCTTGATCAAAACGAGGTCTCCAATCTTGGGTGGATCGGTCTTGTCGGTCCACTTAACGCGTTGCTGGAGTATGTGCAAATATTCCAAATTCCAGAGTTTCCAAAAGCTCTGAGTAATCTGGCGTACCAATTCAAAACGCGAGAGACGACCAGGTCTCGTATCAATATAGGGGTACTCAGGCAAGGCGACAAGTGGGCGACCAATCAAAAAATGGCCCGGCGTAAGGGCCTCCAAATCATTCGGATCTGAGAAGATCGGGCACAGTGGCCGAGAGTTCAAAACGGCCTCAATCTTACAAAACACAGCTGCGAGTTCCTCAAATGCAAGGACAGATTCACCGATTGTCCCGCGCAAGTGTGTTTTGGCCGATTTTACAGCGGCCTTAAAAATACCACCCCCGTGTGGACAATTTGGCGGGGAAAATAACCAATTTATCCCACGTCGGGCAAGCCTATTGCCTATATCAGCCTTATTGGTTTCAAGGAAATTAACAACGTCATTCAAATAATTATAAGTGCCCTTGAAGCCAGTGCCGCAATCAGAACGGATCAAGGAAGGCAGCCCTCTGCGGGACACAAATCTGCCAAATGTGGCTACAAACGCCTCGGTCGTAAGCGAGGAGACCAGTTCCAAGTGTACGGGCTTTGTGGAAAGACAAACAAAAACACACAAGTAGGCCTTAACAGTCTTGCTGTTTCGGACCAGCGAAGTCCGTGCCAACACCGTCAAACGTCCTGCTCTCGGTTACGCGATCCGCCGGTAAGTCTCCCATCAAGGGCTGCATGGTAGAAACCCTGAGCCTATAGCAAGGGATGCAGCGAAAGACCACACTCCGAATTGTTCCTCGGGCAGACAAAATCCAAAACTCGCGTTGCAAAATGGCCAACAGTGCACTACAACCAGCATGCAAATCTTTAAGGTGACGGTCAGATACCAACAAACGTACCAAGTGACCGTCCTTGGGTAACAACAGGGGGTTACGTGCCCCGTAGGGGAGGTTGGCGTTCTTGAGACGCCCCCCAACGCGCAAGAGACCCGTTTCGTCCAAAAAGGTCCAATTTAGATACAGCTCCCAACAATTTCGATCTCCCTGATTTAAGGATAGCAATCTCCTTCTCAAAGTGCGCCAATTGCACAGAACGAACCCAAAAGGTGAGACACTCCTTTCGCTCCTGTGGCGAAAGAAACGGTGTCAGACGTTTCTGTTGTGGGTGCCTAAAACCAAAAACAAAACGCTTCATCCAAGCAACAACACCCAACAACTTATCGAAGGAGCCGCAACGATTCAACAAAAAATCGGGGTCGAAGGCGCATTCCACCCTCTCAACAGCGAGTGTTCGTAGACCTGGCAAACTAGAAGCATTCAAAACTGGCGCCCGAGGCCAATCGATCTCTGGTGGAGTCAACCATTCCGGACCCCACCACAGCGAATGACCTATCAAATTAGGCGTCAAGCATCCGCGCGAGGCTAAATCAGCGGGGTTGAGCTCACCCGGCACGTGTCTCCAAACAAGCTTAACTTCGCATTCCTGTATTTGGGAAACGCGATTAGCGACAAATACCCCCAAGGTGTGGACAGACGCCCTCAACCAACAAAGAACAATTTGGCTGTCTGTCCAGGCGTAGGTCCCATTAATATAAATGCTTTTACCCAAAGTACTAGACACGTGGTTCAACAAGCTTACAAGGCTGCTCCCGAGAGCTCCAATTTCGGAATGGTCAGAGATGTCCGAAGGGGTGCAACCTTGCTCTTCGCCATGATCAGGGAAACTCTCACCTGACCTGAGGCACTGACTGTGCGCAAGTACACCACGGCGGCGTGACCACGTTCCGAGGCGTCACAAAACCCGTGAAGGGTGGCCTTGTACTTCCCGGGAGGAAGTATGGGTCGAGGCAAGGAGATCTCGTTGACGGCAGGAAGTTAGGATACAAAAGAGGTCCATTCCTCAACAAGAGTGCCGTGCAGAGGTTCGTCCCAGGTCAATCCTGTTGTGCAAAGCTTCTGCAAGAAGCATTTTGCCCAAAATATAATTGGACAGATCCAACCGTTCGGATCAAAGGTTATGGCGACAGTAGACAATTAGTCCAAGAGCAAGGCAATTTCAGGTCTACGTTATACGTAAAGATGTCTTGGACTGGTCTGTACTGAACGCCTAGAACAGCCATCATGGCGAGGTTGTCAACAATCTCAAATAGATGTGGATCTTGCTGATGATCCTCTGGCAAGCCTTCCAAAAGCGCTGGTGAGTTGGAAATCCATTTACGCAACTCATAACCAGCGGAGGCCAAAATACCTATCAATTCGTCCCGCTGGAGGATCGCCTCGTCCGCTGTGGAGGCGCCCGAGCAAATGTCATCGACGTAAATATCGTCTATCAAGATGGCGGAGGCTCGTGGGAAACGTAGGCCCTCGCGGTCTGCGAGCTCCCAAAGAGAACGTATTGCCAAGTAGGGGCTTGACCTTAATCCGTACGTATTGGTATTGAGCTCGTAGACGACCATGGGATCGCGAGGATGCTCTCTCCAAAGTACCAGCTGGAAGCGACGGTCATCAGGGTGGATAATCGTCTGCCTGAACATCATTTTTATGTCGGCCACAAAGACAATCGGATGTCGTCGGAAGCTGGTGATGACGTCACAAAGGTCCTTGACCAACTTGGGACCAGAATGCAAGCACTGGTTCAAGGATACGCCTGTTGAAGTCTGCGCAGAACCATCAAACACTGTGCGCAGCTTGCCAGTAGATGGCTTCAATACCGCATGATGCGGGAGAAAATAATGCTCCACCGAACGCCAATCCAAATTTGACACAGACATGTGTCCCAATTGTTCATATTCTCTCATGAACTCAATGTACTTCTGTCTGAGCTCCGGATCACGACCCATGCGACGCTCCATAGCCAACAATCTCTTTTCGGCTAAAGGTCGTGACTCACCAAGCGGAGGCCGAACAGACAGAAATGGTAGCCTCGTAATGATCCGACCAGAACGGAGTCGACCAGTGTTGTTCTGGAAGAACAGCTCGCACTCCTCATGTTCTGGATTCAAACGGGCAACTTGAGGGGGCTCCTCTACTTCCCAAAACCTCTGAACCGCATCAGAGAGAGCAGAGCCTACAGCCAACAAATTATCAAGTTCAGGTGGAGGGGGGTCCCTAGGTACAGGTCCCATCAAAGCAAATCCAAATATGGTCGGGATGGCAGTCAAACCATTTGGCACCAAGACCCGTTTCCCACCAATCAAAATTCCATCTAGGACATCAGAGCCAATCAACAAATCGATTTGTCCCGGTGTGTCAAATTTGGGGTGTGCCAGTTCCAATCCCGATGTCAAATTCACCACAGCAGCAGGAAGCTGTTTCTGTGGATGCATGCCCAAAATATTCTTCAGCACAATAGCCGAGGTTCTAATCCTCGGGTGCGAAGATTCAACAGGGCCAAACAAAACCTTAACTTGCCCTTCAACATTAGAGGCTACGTCACCTATGCCCCGTATACAATTCGGAAAAGAGCCCATATTTAATTTAACCTGCCCTACCAAATAATTGGAAACAATGCAACCTTGTGAACCTGTGTCCAATATAGCACGGACAACAACAGAGGTCCCCGTGGGTCCCCAGACCCTAACAGCAACCGTTGGTAGGATAACGGTCTCAATGGGGGAGGTTGGCGTTATAGGGCAGGGGTCAATGACCTATTGTTGCCTGGGCGGCGACCGTTGGCCAGGACCAGGCAAATCAAAATGTGGGTGCGGCTTGAAGTCCTCAAAAGCGCGATGACTCGATCCGCGCGCCATCTGTGGGGGGTCATAATGACGCACCCGCCCAAAACGAGGTGGGCGCGAGTCAAGGCGGGGACGCTCCGCCAAATGAGGGGAATACCTGGGGCAGCAGTCATGGTGCTGGTGACGCTGAACAGCACATTCAGGCGCGCGAGAGAGAGGAGGCGTGCGCACGCTACGGTTCTCCAAGCGGGGTGAGTGGCGATCAATTAAGCGAGGTGACTCTCGGCTGCGCGCCGGTGAGCCTCGGCTGCCACCTTCAAAACACCCGCCCGTGCGCGGCGTCGGCTGGTTGGACAAGCGGCCTACCTCTCTGGCATTCATACAGAGAATGTCCAAATGCTGTCCTCCACAGTGAGGACAGGGGCGAGAGTTTGGGCAGTCTCGCTGGTAGTGGGACCCCAAGCAAGAGAATCAAAGGCGGCGGGCATTCGCGATGCGCCTACGAGAGGCGACATGAAGGTCCAAGAATGCCCTACAACTGGCCGTTCTGTGCCCCGTGACCTTGCAGTAGGAGCACTCCGCTGGGCTCTGCGTGACCGCAAAGCGAGGAGGGCGCCGGTCAACACTGGCTCGGGTGTGACCGCGAGCCTGCTCCTTGACCTTGGGCGGCTGCGACTTAGCCGGCGTGTCACCACCGGAGTTGTCCAAGACCCGGCACTCATCCTCCAGGAACTTCTCCAGGTCAGCAAAGGGGGGCAGATGGGTCGCGCTATCCCCACCAAAGCGCTGTTCAAAACGCGACCTCAGGTCGGCAGGCAGCTTCTTCAGCACAATGTGCACCAATAGATAAGACCATTGGTCTACGGGCAGGTCAAGGCACTTAAGTGCGTTGATGGCCACCAAGAGCGGGTTCAACAGTTGGGTGCGCAACCCAGAGACCCGGGTGAGCGTCGGCAAACCCAAAATCTGCTCGATGTGCGTGTCGGCGAGGCCACGCTTATTATGGTACCTACGGGTAATTAGGTCCCGAGCCGTCTGGTACGCCTCGTCAGACACGAGCAGATGCTGGATGAGGCCCTTAGCCTCCCCATCCAGAACCGACATTAGGTAGGCCAACTTTTGTGCCGGCCGAAGGTCAGCCCTATCATTGACTAGGCTGTCGAACAAATTAACGAAGCCCAGGTAGCTTCCTAGGCAGCCATCAAAATGGGGGAGGTCCAAAGTAGGGAGCCTACTCACCAGCCCCGGTGCTGACCTAGGAAGCTCCTGCTTCAAGCCGGGTTGCCCTTCCCTATCGGCAACTAGTTGTCTCGCAGTATTGGAGACAGCATCATACAGGTCTAAGACCTGGGCATAGTCTTCGCTGACCTTATTTCGCTGGTCAGCGGTGAAATCATTGATTGACACTTCAAGACAGCAAGTGCTGAAAGTGCGGAATTGCTGTTCCACACTTGCCAGGCGATCGTCAATCCGCTCGTACCTCTGAAGTAAGGCCTGCTGGCGATCAGGCCGGTTCACTAAAGCACTGGCCGAGGCAAACCAGCGCAAATCTGATGCAATAGCACCAGCAGCCGCACGCAAGTCCTTGATAGCTGACATAATCAAAATTCAAAAGAGCCCGGACAAGCGTTAAATAAAATTAACAAGCAAAACTTAATATTTTTTAATTCTTTGAAACCAACAAGGTATTAGCCTGTTTACTGCTGGTACAAGCAAGTGGCAGGTATTTACTGCCCAACAAAATTAATAGTTTCAATATATATTGACACAAAACAAAGTCAAAGCTATCAAAGTTGAAACCTCAAATAAGTTAATTAAAGTTAAATATTCAAATAAATTAACTAATTACTTGCAACAGACAGACTGGCTGTGTCATTTGAGATATACAATAGGAAGTAAGCACAGAATATGTGTTACCTAGGAATATTATCTATATTATAACAAAACAAAGTTTATTAATGTGACCCGCCCAAGTGGCAAGGTCAAGTTGGTTGTTATGTTTATGAATATATGCAATAAACTAAATTTACTAAATTTATTGATACATACAGCTGTTATGTATCCAAACAAACTGACTTATTAATGCAACAACAAATTTAAGTTAGATTTTTCAACAATACAAATCAACAATTACTGATTGAGGTTATGGGACAATGTGTTTCAAATTATCTAGGTCAACTTATACAATTAAATATTATGTATTTTAGACAATAACTGACCTGACAAACACTACAATACTGTCTACAAGGTGATAAGATACAAGCTCATACCAATCTGAGTTTATACTCAGTAATGCAACAGCGACTAAATTTCAACTACAGCTCTGCACCAAAATTATGTCTAGAGTTACCGCAGCCAGGTGGGAAACTGTTGAGAACAGAGTTGCAGTGGAAGCTGTAATACATCCACCTGACCACGATAGACAATTTATCTAAACACCTTCACTGTGGTAGCACAGCGATGACTTATAATCTTAGTTATATGGAAATTTTACCTTATAGCTCCTGGTGATGTTCTTGAAGTGGACCTATAGATTAACTTATAATTTTGGCCAAAATAACAAGAGAATCAATGGATACCAGTTTACAATTCGGCGAAGTCCTTCTCCAGACCACGATGCACGTTAGCGTTTCACAAAACTTTTCACAAAAGTTCAATATGTCATCAATTTACAACAAACCTTGCCGGAAGTCAAAAGCGGCAATTACGTATTAAGTTAATTACAAGTTGATTCAATTCGCGTTAATTCAAAGGGCGATCAATTTATTAATTAGGTACAAGGCACGCGAGAGTGCAAACGGCGTGTTAATTTTTCAAGGCGCCAACGGAAGTCACACACGTGTTTTACAAAGTTCAATAAAATACTATTTTTATCACAATTAACCGATGCCAGTTATTGATCAAGGAAGTGGCAATCAAACGGGTTCTAAATACAAGATCAAAACGCTTACAAAACGAAATCTATCCAGAGCTAGGGTTTTTTCGCTGACCGCGGGAAACGACAATGAACGAAAAGATTGACAGTTCAGTGTGACCATTGTCAGAAATTTTCAATAGACTAAACAAAATGTTACTCAATCGATCTAATCGATTTGACTTATAATAAAAACTAATTCTATTTCAAACAGTAGTTTCGAAAATTTGTCATAATAATTTTATTAACAATTTCATTGTTTAATAAACTGGTCTCTACTGATATAGTATTAACCTTGAACTGATTGAATTCAAATTAATGTTTGCGAATACGGAAGGAATATAGGAATTATGCATCCTGACCAACAAATAAGCCATTAATTAAAAATAGAAAAAGATTGTATTGCTGGCAATATGACCAAAGTGCGATTCAGGCATTTAATACAGCGCCATCTTTTGAACGTAACCTAAAACCTAACAGTGACATTTGAATAATAGTCAAATTACTGACATAATTCATGCAAATGCAGCAAAATAAAATGTTGTTAAGTAAATGCTTCTTTCAGTAACACAGCGACGTGTGTTACGAAAACCTCACATCACTTCTAAATAAAATAGTACCTTCCCCGAACAAATTTCTAGCTCTTCAAAATACGACTATACATAATGTATTCAAATCAGCTCTCTACGCTTCCAAAAATATTATTACAGATCACAGATTTTCTCTCACACCTGTTCTTTTGTACCCGCAATTATGTATGAATCTATTCGAACGGGGAACTCTGCCGCACCTTCAAGTGATAAGCTTGAATTGATTAATTATTTATAAACCTGCTCCGAATTTTTGTGTGGAACTATACTTGGTTAGAATTTGAAAAAAAATTGTAATTGAATTTGGTAAAACCGATGTTATTCCATTTTGAAGGGGAGATATAACAGGTGTAAAGAAATTCGATTTAAATGCTGATGTTGCTAGATGAAGAGCAAATTTGATTAAAGATTGACTGCCACTGTAAACTGAGTCATGAAAAATTTAAAATAATTACCATATTATTGAAGTATCGGAAAAAAGAAAAAACAGAAAAATGGAAATAGATAGAAAGATACCAATTATGGCATAGGTAGCAATAAAAATAAGAGGAAAATAATAGGAATATTAAACGAGCGAGGAAACTACTCGCAATTTTCTAGGAACGATGAATATCAGTTTAATTGTAATAGTTGGTCAAATCCTTTATACTGGGCAATAAATTAAAAGACTAAATCAGAAAAAAAATATTGTTTCGATTTCTTAGATTTGAGAAAGCGTAATGCGAAAAATGTTATAATATTACTTTTATCAATTGCAGAAAAATAAACCTCTTCTCGTCACTAATCATAATCTTAGTACAGTAAGTAGAATAAAATTGCTGCTTAGCTCAGAACAGTGTTTACCACCGTTATAAAAAGGCTTAGGACATGCTAGTCTAATCTTAAACTGGCAAAGTTTCCGTCGAAAGTCAGACCTCCAACAAGGACACATTACTTAATTTCCTAAAGCTCGCTTTAAATCACGCTAAAAGTACAACGGAGGAAAATCCAGGGTGATAAAAAACCAAGGACGTTTCCACTACACCCTATCTAATCAGGGCAACAGTACAATAATTTCCCATCAAAACCAAAAACACCTTTAGTGAAGGTTGGGTTCAGTAATAAACAGAGAAAAGAAGCCATTTTCTTGAAGATTTATGTTCCAAAGCCTTTTTGTGGGGTCTTGCAATGTTTGTTATCCCATAATGGGGAATAGGTTTTCCTAATATATTGGTTGTTTGGTAATCTCTGAAATAGAGTTATATGTTAAATGAATGGTATGCTTAAGTAAATTTCGTCTTTATTTCGTCTGGCCTTTTGATGATCGGGCATTTGGCAAATTGTTGTTGCGAATTTTCGCTGCAATTAAGGGAATTATAGTGGGTCATAAATTTCTTGGGACCCTTCTGACGCATTAAATGGAATTAATTATCTGATAGTCAGTTTTGCGCCGTAAAACTGCTGATTTTGTCATGAATTGGTCGGCTTTGATAGTATTTAAATGGTAATAAATATATTATCATAACTATTGTGTTATTATAATTATATTTCAAAATAAGGAATAGCAAATATGTATGCATACTCAAATAGGCAACAAAAATGACCTATGTGAACGGAGGTAAGATGACAGTCTGTCTTTATTGTGACAAGAGCGTGCAATTCGGGCTTCAAAGTATTGGATAATAACGGAATAATCCTAGGATGATGACGCCTGTACTTTGAAACAAATTCATAACAATGCGAGCGAGTGCGAGCCTTTCGCCATCATTATTTATTTCTAAAACTCAAAGAAATTATGAAAATCTTCTAATAAAGTCCTCGTACACCAATACTTCTAATTTCCTAGCTTCCTTGGAAGCAGTACTCACTTCAGTGTCCTCTTTTAAGAACATCGCAATAATTGGTGACATTAATATTGACATTGGCAATACTCCATGTGATTCCCATGCTGCAGAATATCTCAACTTGTCGGCCTGTCATGGTTTATTGCCTGCGCATACTCTGCCTACACGCGGTTTTCATTGTTTGGACCATGTTATGCTCAAAACGAAGTACGAAGCACTCACAATAGTCATCGATTCATCTGTTACAGACCATAACAGTGTTTTACTCTGCCTAAAATTGAAGGGAGGATACTTTAAAGCCCAAAATCATTCTGTAACTAATAAAATAAACTATGCCACCCTAGACCAAAAGTTTAACACTATTAATTTCGAAATAATTTACCATATAGCTGACGCAAATCGGGCTACAAACCAGTTAGTAAACACCCTTATGAGCGCCATAGAAGCAAATAAATCCTTAGTTAAGTCACCAAATCGCAAACGTATACTTAAACCGTGGATTACCCCCGGCTTGCTTCGTTGTATGAGAAACCGAGACGCCATGCATAGGAATGTTGAGTTGAATCCTGATAATGAAACACTGAAACTAACATATGTGAGGTACAGAAACTTTTGCAACAAACTACTAAAAAAAGTCAAAAGAATCTATGACAGAAACGATCTAGCTGAGGCTGGTTCGGATAGCAAGCGAATATGGCAAGTCATAAAGAGAGTTACAAACTATGTTAAACCTAAAACCTCCTCCAGTGACCTACTCCAAACTTCTACATCACCACAGCACTCAGTAAACGAAGCTAATTCTTATTTCGGAAGCATCGGTAAAAATCTCGCAGCCAAAATACAGGTTCCTAGCCTTCTTTCACAAGCACAAGTACTTTTTTCCTCTAACACTCCATCAGACTCATTTGTCATGCTATCCACGGACTGTACTGAGGTTGAGTCGATCCTGATGTCACTTAGAAGTGACTGTGCCGCTGGATGGGATAATATTCCTACAGCGCTACTCAAGCGATATAAAGCCCTTCTTGTTCCCATTTTAACACATGTATTTAATCTCTGTCTTGAGTCTGGCATATTCCCCGCCTACTTCAAGAGGTCATTAATTTATCCTATATATAAGAGTGGGAGTGAAGACTGAGTCACCAACTATCGTAAAATAGCTGTTCTAACTATCCTATCTAAAATATTAGAACGTATAATTAATAACCGACTGATAAAGTATTTGGAAGATAAGAACATTTTATCTCCAAACCAATATGGATTTAGGCGGAATAAATCTACTACAAACGCAGTGTTAGACATCACCAATCACATAGTTAAGCATCTTGATGCTAAGAAGAAGGTGCTTACTATCTTTTTAGATCTTGCCAAGGCGTTTGACACAGTCTTCACTCCTCTGTTGCTGCAAAAATTGGAAAAAATGGGTATTAGGGGTAAATCACTTGCTTTACTGAGTAACTACTTGAGTGATAGAACTCAAAAGGTTAAAGTGGATGGTTTTGTCAGTGACGAGCTCCCCATAACTTTTGGTGTCCCGCAGGGAAGCGTGATCGGGCCGACTCTGTTCCTTGTGTACGTAAACGAACTCTGTCAAATGAAATTAGAAGATGCCAAGATAACAGCTTTTGCCGATGATACAGCACTTACGTTCATTGGAGACACATGGCCAGAGGTTTTTTGTAAGGCCCAGCGCGGGTTCAATGTTGTTCAAGGTTGGTTAGCCAGGAACTCATTGACCCTCAACACTGACAAAACCCTACATGACGTTCACTCTCCGTCAGTCAACACAACCTTCACCAGCGCTATCCCTAGTGGCCCATAACTGCTCCCAATCTCTACGTCAGACCTGCAACTGTCCCAACTAACACGTGTAACTGCCACAAAATATCTTGGCATAACACTTGACAACAGTCTCTCCTTCTCACCCCACATAGAGCTGTTGCAAAGTAGAGTCAGAAAACTAATCTATATATTCAAAACTCTTCGCCATGTAGCTGATTTTAGGATAATTAAACAAGTTTATTTTGCGTTATGTCAATCTCTTTTAAATTATTGCATATCATCTTGGGGCGGTGCACCAAAAACACAGCTCATAAAGATAGAAAGAGCTCAAAGGGCTATCCTAAAAGTGGGCACCTTTAAAAAGTACACCTTCCCAACTACCGAACTCTATAAAAGTTGGGAAGTTCTGACGGTTAGACAACTTTTTGTTCTAGATACCATCCTTATCCAACATGCTGCGACCCCCTACAAAAGTATAACTAAAAGGCGTAAAGATAGAATTTGTGAAATACAAAAAAGTAGTTTCACTCACTCTAAAAGATTTAATCACTTCTTGGGACCAACTTTGTACAATAACGTGAATAAAGAAGTTCCTATTTACCATCTTCCCAGTCGCGCCTGTAAAAAAACCATAAGTAAGTGGCTTCTAAGTCTAGATTACCAAGAGACTGAAAATTTAATAAGTCCAATTATGTAATCCTTACACATTGACACGACTGCAAATATTCACCAACCCACACACGTATACCCACACACACAGACACCCACCCACAGTCACACAAACACACACACACACACACACACACACACACACACACACACACACACAATAGATATCTCGCTCTTTTTAATTGTATAGCTTTCTTTTTTTTTATTTATATAATATCTTTTATAAAGTAATTTTTAATTGTTTTTTTTGTAACTGATTGCTTTGCTGTTTGTATTGAGGGAAAGGGACTGGTATCCTTAACACAGGTTACCCTGTAACCTAGCTAGGATGCCAGTTGCGATCCGTAACACAAAAATTAATGTTGCTATGCCTGTATTTTGTAATCCTATCGTTTTGTATTTTTTTATATGTATGTGTGTCAATAAAGAATTATTATTATTATTAAAAAAAAAAAGTTTTACCCCGTTTCCAAGCTACCAAAATTGTCACTGATTTAGTACCAAATTCTCCATTAAGTACGAACATTTTGTCATGTCAGGATCAATGTCAACTTATGATAACTAAGTATATTTCCACCAATACTCACTAGAAAAATTGAAAAGAGCAGCAACACTGTCTGATCCAAGAAAATGTAATAATTCTCTACCCCACAAGGGAAATGAGCACAATACTTCCAATTTGCCAACCGTCTTATTGCCCCAACAATAACGTAAGTATCGATTATGAGACGGTAGTTGAAGCAATTTTAATAAACAGTAGCTGAGCACGCGGTTACACTAGCGATATTTGGGCTACTTCACCGCGTCCAAGGCTCATAGCGTGTTTGATATACTTATATTAGCCTTAAAACCTTCATCATCAGCCCTTTTATACTGTCCCACTGCTGGGCACGGGCCTCTTGTCAATATGAGTAGAGTATGGCCATAGTCCAGTTTTTATAGCCTTCCTCGATACATATGTAATTATAAAATCTAACACAAAAAATATTTTTGAGATAACCGCGTTTTACCAAACAAACAGAATCTTCAGCTTCACGAAATGAGTATAGAAAAAAGAAACCATTAAAATAAATCATCTTGAAATGGGAACACCTTTTACGAAACAGAAGAGTTGTAATTCATTGAATTCATTTTAATCGCATCATTATTTCAACTGCTTAGTTTCTCAGGAGGATTTTAAATAGTTTCACTATCAAGGTAAAACATTAAATAGCACTTTGTACATTTCCAACACCGCGAAGCACTTTACAGACTAAAATATTTGACACAAAGAATATCCAGACTCAAATAGCACTTCGTTTTACATTTAACTTATAGTCGCAATTCTATGTAAATCTGGAGAAGATCTAATAATCTAAAAAAGAAGGTCGACTTGAAATCTAATGCCACACTGAAAATATTACAACTAAACTTTGTGTAGTATTTTAGTTAGGTTGCTTTCGGTAGATAAAATTATTTTTGTTGATTCAGCAAATTGTAAAGGATGTCCTGATTTTGTAATAACAGATTTCGGCAAACACTTTCTAGCTTCTCATCTTTTATAAATATCCAAACAGAAATCAGAATTTCCTATTCTAGGACAATATGAATGAAATAAGCGTCTTGTGGCAGTAGGTAAATCGTTAGGACTTGTAACAACACTGTGTGCCGTGAACGATTCTCGAAGTACAATATGGACGTAGTACAAACACGTCTTCAAGTTGGACAAATAAATCTTCACAATTCCCAGCGATAGAATGCTGCTCTAGCTATTGTTTTCCACTATTATTCTCCACGTTATCCTAACTGCATAGGACCTGAGTGCCCACTCACACATCCACAGCGTACACACCACCAATCCAATTTCCAAGCTTGTATAATAAAACCATACGTACTCCACTACTTTGTGGCACTTCAACAACAATAAAATAGAAAAAAGTAACACGATAAATAAATAATAACATTCAACAGAACTTAAATACTGTTCAGAACTGCTGAAATTCTTTTTCAGCAAAAATAAAGTACTTTTGAACTCAAAGTGTGGTACTCTAAAGTTAGAATGGAATTGTGACGACTGCGCCGAGGAGCCATTCAAAACCAGCCTGTAAACTTATTTTCTTAAAATGATGTTACATATCAAAGAGTTTTAAATAAATTCCATTTCATTTTTGACAAACCTTGAGCTCATTACACACAGAGTGAAGTTACGACAGTAAATCAAGTGTGACTTTACATTCAAAATTTGTTCGGAATCTAGCGCAATTTGGATTTATTGGAGTCGTTTAGGATGAAAAATTGGTAGATAAGATTGCCGTTCGCTGATATGAGTTTAATTAAATCATTTTATTATTTCTGAGATTGTGAGAAATTTGTTTTCAGCTTAACTTCATTACGTAGAAGTGAAATATGTAGATTCATATACTAGCTGGAGGCTAATGGCTCTTAAAGCACTTTAGATAGCCCCTGACCAACTCCGTGCTCTGCCTAAAGATGTTGCAATGTAATTGATATGCCAAAGATTCATTGACTTGGTGATTGACATTACCGCTGTCAATCCTAGTCAATCTAATAATTTGTGTCTGAACATTATATACATTTACATAGATACTACATAACATTACTAATATTTTTCTTGTTATAAACATGTTTTCGATCTGTGAATATAATAAATATTTCATTGTATATTTAGGCATGTAAATTGGTTTCTCTTTAAAATTCAATATATTTACAAATAGTTTTTAATAGGAATTTCATAAACATATTATTAGTGTATTAAATTTTATGTTTGATGGTGGTGACATTTTTAATTTAAATGTATAATTTCCTTCAGAGTGGAAAAAGTTTCTGACTTCGTGATATTTTATAAACATAACATAACTACATAACAAAACACTAAAGGCGTGACTTTATCCCCGAAGGGGTAGGAAGAGGAGCATTACACACTCACATTTCGCCAGTTATATTTCGGTCCCTTGACAGTCTTGCCCTGATCTTTGTGTCGTGAGGTTCATTTTGAGAATATGTTGCAGTTATCAGTGAATTTAACTAGTTTCATTCATGGATCCTCTGCGCGTGTCCTGACGATGGTGCCGACATATCTTTTGATCACTTATAGTGTTATCCCGTTCGAGAATGCAAACAAAAAACTCGACTCATTACTTATTAGTAAGGTGGCGATTTAACCATTTCGCATTTGGTGCAAGTTGCAATCGGTATAATACTTATCCGGTAAGCATAATTCTCTTACCAATCTAGAAGCGTGGTAACGTTTTTTTAATAAAAAGCATGCATAACAACTTTTTTTTAACTCGCCAACTAACATGTTTTGATATTTTAGACTTACAGTAAAATTACCTAGAATACAGCTATGATACTAAATACATGACGTATCAAATGTTACTCCATATTTACATTTACGAGAATACCAAAACACTTCTAACCAACACACATGCCAAATACACCACTCAATAACAAACAATTTACGCAGAACAATTTTTGGCATTATTTGAAGCCTATCGCCAAACGGGCATATTCTGAAAAACATCGTCCAATATAACAAAAAAAATTGGGCAAGTGCGAGTCGTACTCGCACACGAAGGGTTCCGTACCATCATCTATAAAAGAAAATCACGTTCGTTGTATGTATACTTAAATACTTTATAAGTGTCTAACTGTTTATTAAGATCGAGTAAAAAATTGCTTAAAAATCACGTTTGTTGTATGGGAGCCCCTCTTTATTATTTACTTTTTTTAAATTTAATTATTTATTTTGAAAGGTAATATACAACTACATATTCTGTGAAAATTTAAAGTGTCTACCTGTTACAGTTAGTAATTTTGAGCAAAAAAATACGAAAAAAAACTCATTTTTTGTATGGGACCCCCCTTAATATTTTCATTTTTTTTATTTTTAGTATTTGTTGTTATAGCGATATACATAATTTGTGAAAATATCAGCTTTCTAGCTATCATGGTTTATGAGATACAGCCTGGTGACAGACAGACAGACAGACGGACGGACAGACAGACAGACAGACAGACAGCGGAGGCTTAGTAATAGGGTTCCGTTTTTTACCTTTTAGGTACGGAACTCTAAAAACAGGGTTGTCCATCATCGCACGTTGATTTATTCATTTCATTTCAACGGTCTGACCCAGTCAGTTGAAAAATAGCAATTTGATTATTCGTGTTTGAAAAAATAAGTAGGCGTACAGGCATCAAAATAAATGAAGAATATGGGTCGTAGCTAAATTGCTTTTTAAATTTGTCGTCTGCTAAATAGCCTGTTTTAAAGGTAATTAGGTTCAATGCAAGCAATTTTGCCCTTGTGAGTAAGAGTATGTTCTGTAATAGTGAGATGAGATTTTGAAGTTACCTAGACATATTATATCTGGGTTTAAATATTTCATATCACAGCGTCGTAAAGATTAAATAATTCAATACCTCTTATTCTTGGTCCCTAGGAGACATAGGATACTATCCGTCTTTATCAAATCTTTATCTTGGCGTGAGTAATTATGAAGACTTCTTTAAGAAAAATAGTCCACATACAATGTTTAACCTCCTAAATTTAAAAAACTCCAGCCACAGTTTGTCAGTGACGTCCAAGCCCATTTAAAAGCTTTAAACTGTTCCTTTCATTGTTAAAATTTCTTTTAAAACTTGTGCCAAGTTTGAACTGCTGACTTTTTACTGCACAGTGTGGCAGTCGACTTGAAATATGGCTACAATCTGGTGCACAACGACTACAAACAGAGAAATCTGTCGATTTGTTCCTTGCATTATTTATACCGGCGCCTTTTCAGCCTAGTGGTAACGAGGCCCAAGTTAGGATCTCAAAGGACAGAGACAAAAGCAATGGATAGAGTGAAAAAGAAATAAAGATTTGTGTGGATTGAAATATATTCAGTCATCCTAGTCGGTGCTTTAACATAATTATGCTTGCGTTGATGTATCATCATCAGCCCTTTATACTGTCCCACTGCTGGGCACGGGTCATCTCACTATGAGAAAGGTAAGGCCATAGTCCACCACGCTGGCCAAGTGCGTGTTGGCAGACTTCATATGTCTTTCGAGAACATTATGGAGAACTCTCAGATATACAGGTTTCCTCACGATGTTTTCCTTCACCGATAAGCAAGCGATAATTACCATTTTCATACGCACTTAACTTTGAAAAGTTATTGGTGCGTGCCGTGGATTCGAACCCGAGAACCTCTGCGTAGCAGTCCGTCGGTCGCTCCACTCGGCTATCTCGCCTTGCGTTGATGTATGCGTGAAATGAAATACTATATAGCGTTTTATTGGGCTTTTCTTGTAGCGATAGGTTGTAGGTCCATAGACGAATGGCGTAGTGTACGTGTGTCCACTACGCTTAGGGTTGACTGTTCTCAAATATGCGCTGAGTCTAAGTGTTCATTGTCTTCCAGTGTTCTCCGTTTATTACGCTGAGTGTTGTGAGTACGACGGAGGCAATTATTAGATCCACTGATTGCATTTTGTGACCCTTGTCGAATGTTTGTATAGATGTCGACTCATAATTCTAGTGTGTCGGGTGGGTGTCTTTAAGTAAAATCATCTTTGGAAGAAGTAAAAATAATAGTCACCAATCTAAAATCAAAACTCATGGGGCACAGCTTAATCAATATCATCCCACGCAACCATTACTGCACCGCGTACTCTACCAAGAATTTAAAGGTCAATAGACAGATAAATATTACACATCAATATTACTTTGAGGCGCACTGTCGGTACTTCTTGGAGAAACTAATATTTTTTGTACAAAGAATTTGTATTGTAAGGGAATTTGAAAGTTATTCATCAAACAGAAAAAGCAACTCCTAGATTCGAAACAACCATTTTTAGATCGTATAAACTGTAATCATACCAAAACCACAACACTTGGCGCAATGTTAGGCGGCCACTTAAATCACCACGCCGTTCGTATACTTGATATTATTGTTTGTATGTGTGTATATGTCACCGCAAAATAACAAGAACCGCAAATTTATAATTTATATTAATAAATAACATATCATATTAATTTCCTAGCAAATTAGTAGGATTCTTAACGAGAGATAAATCGTATTATTTGACGCCGAGATTTTTGGAAATTGATAAACTATGAATATTGTTTACTTATTATTTTACGCGTGCATGCGGTAAATGCGCGCGTAAAATAATAAGTAAACAATAACCAAACGCCATGTGCGCTCTGATTGGTTGAATAAGTCACGTGTTCCATTGGCGACCTCTCCGCCGCCATTGTTCGCCACTTTAACGACTAAACTGGAACTTTAGCAGGGTCACAACAGAACCTAACATAACTTATTAAGTTATACTGATGCAGACCTTCATTATTACCGACTGACCAATCAGAGAGTAGGGTGTTATTTGCCGTTATCTAAAGAAGCATAAACTTAAAAGTTCTGTGATTGGTCGAACTGTTTATAATCTTACGAATGGATATCCGTTAGTTTATAAATTAAGACGTCGCAAATTAATAAATTTGCGACGTCTCGCGAAAACATTCGCGTAAAATAATATAATTTATCTCCCGTTTAGAATCCTACGTAAGTTCATAAATTTCCTAGAAAAATTAAAATTTACGGTTCTTAGTATTTTCCGGTGACATATGTATATGTGTATAAATATACCCAAGCTACTTACAAATACTTCCACTTGTAGTGAGCGCTGATAAACTTTATATGTAACAATGTAGATGTAGCAGTAGTAGAGAGCTCTAATAATTCACAGGCTATTATTAAAATTGCAACAAGTATGTGTAAAATACTACTCAACTGTTAACTCTCAACTTCTTCTCAACTCAACTAAACTCAGAATAAATTACATTTGTTGTATTTTATGAATGGTCCTCCTCTTGCAAGACAGTTTACATTTCCTTAAGAGTGTCTTGAAAGATTAATAAGACTGGTTTTGGTTCAAATTTTACTTCAGCTCTGGACCAGTTATATAATAATATTCTACCACTTACACACAACATCATATAGTCCCAAACTAAGCAGAGCTTGTACTATGGGTACTACTTGACAATGGATATACACACAAATATCTTCTTATTTGAAAGTAAATAAATACATATTATACATAGAAACACCTTGGCCAAGACAAAAATCCATGTTCGCGCACTCAAATGTTTAGCTTAAGCGGGAATCGTACCCGCGATCCTAGGCGTAGCAGTTGCCTACACTCCCGTTACGACACCGGGTCGTCAAAACCAATGATCAATACTTGTGTTATTGCTGGGGTAAAAGGCTGCCAAATTGGAAGTATTGTGCTCATTTCCCTTGAGGGGCAAGGGATTATTACATTTTCTTGGATCTGAAACTGTTGCCCCTTTTTTCAGTTTACCTTGTTTCTGCATTTGGATGAAGCGTGTGTGATTCTTTGAGTATTGCTTCACGCAGCCGATTAATTCCTGTGTTGTGATGAAAAAGTAGTTGTTTGTTCAGTACAAAGCAAACATATCCCGAAAAACAATTTAAAACTTTCTCATGTAGGAAGTTTTAAATCTTACTTCGTTATAGTTATGTATCACATTTATTATTGGTACCTAAAGAACGTGGTTAGGGAAAGAAATTTGTAGCCATGCGGTTTAAGAAGTCCCTTACGTATTCGGCTGATCAGAGGACCTATTACAGTGAATTTGTAAGGAAATGTTTACATTTCGAAGTACATGTAATAATGTTTTTAAAAGAAATATGCATGTTATTTTGTAGGCGACTTATTGCTAACTTTAATGGGCCGTTTGCTCTTCATGCTGATATTATGGAAATCCTAATCTCTCGTCCATTGAAGAGAAAGGAGGGGTTAAATAAGTTTAACCAGTGTATGTATCTGTGTGTCTATCCGTGCTATTGTAAGGCAGCACTACCGTAAACCTACAAATACAAACAAATTTACCGCAAATGTAGGCATTTTACGACTCCTAAACCGTGAAACCGTGTTTTTTTTACATATTTGTACGTACTTATGAGGCATTAAGATTAGATTAAGCTTCATTTGAATTATAAAATTATGTTTCTATAATTTATATACCTATAGATAAAAAAAAACTAATTTTGTTTTGTTTTAAAATAAATTGTCAATAAATACTCTAAACTTTGATTGTGATCACAATATCACAATTTACTCGGATTTTACTCAATTCAATATAATATTACGAAAATGCGTTGTGGTCGTCTTCTCAAAACCTCACAGCTAGATACTAGTAGAAAATACATATATTTTATTCAAACAATGCAATGCAATCCTTACATCTTAGCATTAATTACTGTCTAGACGTGTGTGAGGTTAATTATATTAAAGCTATCCAGTTTAAGGACAATAAGGTTACAGATTATCTGAATACTAGAGGATGCCCGCGGTTACACTCGCGTTATTTAAGGCTACTGCTACGCTCCCGTCGCTCATAGCGCAATTGTTATATAGCCTATAGCCTTCCTCGATAAATGGGCTATCTAACACTGAAACAATTTTTCAAATCGGACCAGTAGTTCCTGAGAATAGCGCGTTAAACCAAACAAACAAACAAACTCTTCAGCTTTATATATAAGGATAAGATATAAAATTCTTGCGTTACCGTCTGATAGACAGTGCTCAGCCCAAACTACTGGACGCAAAAAACTGAAATTTAAATGTTCTGACACGGGGGGGTCTCAGGTAGGATGTCGGAGTTCGATAGAAACACGGCACACAGATTTTTTGTTACGTTTCACTACCGCTTACATACAGTATGACCGCACTAGGTAAGCACTGGCCTAAAGGCTGAAATGTAGACTCCTGCTGCTCTCCGACGCTCGCAGGGTAGCTGCTCGTAGGGTCGCCGGTGAGCTGGCCGAAGTGCACGCTGGGCAGGCAGCTCGGCGGTCGAGGTGCAGGCCGAGCGGTAAGGTTCAGGCGTAAGCCGGTGCAGTCAGGCGCCAGTGGCCTGGCTGTAGGAAGCTCGCAGGCAGGAGCTAATGCGTAGGCGGCGGCTGGTAGCAGCACGGCGCAAGCAGCTCGTAGGTCGCAGCCCGTAGGGAGAATTGTAGCCCGTAGGTAGAACGTCAAGTGTAGACCCGTAGCAGTGTGGACCCGTAGGGAGAACTGGAAACAGCATAGAGAATACACAACAACCGGTCAGGAACAGGCTGTCCTTATATCGGCTGTTATTATTAGGAGAGACAGATACTACAGACAGAACATACAGGCAACTAGAATATGCTTAACCCCAGCGGGACAGTAGATATGCAAGTAGAAGGCGGTACAAAGTAGTGTTGTGGCAGCCTGGCGACGTCTAGGGAACGTGACCGATTTAGACCGCGCATCCATCTTATATAGGCATAGACCAAGTCACAGACTGCCTGTGGCTCGGTCCATGACCATATAAAGTAAAATTGACCATATAAGCCGCAGAAAGACGCAGTCGTATTTAAGGTCGTTCCCAATCGGAAATGTAGATTTTTAACTAACGGCGCAAAAATAGGAGCTTTATAACTTGAACTGTGCATCGCAGCGCCTAAACGAACGAACGATAATAGTACTTTTTTTTAAGTTGACGTCATCTATATGCTGACACTGATCTTCGTTACATTATTTCAACTGAATTTAATATTAATTCTAAATATTTTGACAACCTTTACGCGTATTATTGTTTACGTTTCAAACAAATCGCTACACTTAATTACAAAATCCACTTTGAATTAACAACTGGATTTAAATTCTCTTTGTGCACTTCCGATTTATATTAAAAGGCTTAAAACTTTAAAGTATTTAAAGTGCATACTATGTTGTATAGTTAAAACTGTTGTGAATGCTGATATAAATAGTGCATTTTTGTTATCGGTTGTATACCATCACGCTATGGGCCCACGGCCACACGCGGTATTTAGGGATACTGACCTGCACCTGTGTGTTATAGCGTGATGTTGTATAGTATATTACAGTCTTTAAGGCCCCATAATGGGTTAAAACTTGAGTCAGAGTTCTTTATTTTTCAGACGGTTGAAACAACGGGCAAAGGCTAGTAAAATATAATTCATCTGATTGAATAACACTGACTTAGTATAGTCTAAACCATCTATTTTCAATTTTCATTCGCAAAAAATATTTTTAAATTTTGAATTTTTTTACCGTATAGAGAAATAATTCTTCCAAATAAATAATTCCCAAGTAACCCTTTTAAGTAAAAAACATACGTTTCAATTGACTGCATCCTATTCATGAACAACATAGTATCCCTAATATTACAAATAGCCTGCTTACCTGCGTAGTAGGGTAAATCACCCCTGAAACCCAACGAGCAACACAGGGTAAACACTGAAGTCTTTTAGTGTCCAAATTCAATATAATGTAATTATAATAATTATATAGCGTGATTCTTTTGGTCAGAGCTCGATAGATGGCGACATACCATTGGGCTGAATCGCGCTATGGTTTCGTTACCTGGAAATGTATATATAGCTGTCATAATTTTGATTTAATTGTCTTCGTCTTGGAACCCGAGTATTATTCATGGTCCTTCGAGCCGGATTTAGCGCCAGAAGAACGAGTGTGAAACAGTGGAACTAATTGACACCTACGGAAGGAGGCGACACGTAACGGCAAAATTCGGAAGCTGAGTAAATGTGTGTAAATAGGTTGTGACCAAAAAGGACAAACTGTGAGTACTCTTAATTCATTAACATAGAAGATCGTAGTGAGTGAATTAGAACTTGTAAAATTTCACGCGAATTGTGGTTAAGACGGGAAACCTATGCCCGATTTCGACTAAGTGTTTTCAACAATCTCAAACACTTAGAATAATTCTGAAGATATTTTACGGGACTTAGAAAATTTTGGGAGCAGTTTCAACTTAGAAAAAATTCGAAAGCATTGCCATAGCAACCTCAAACACCTTATGGTTAACAAGCACTGAACTAAATGAAGTGCTTCATGATTGTTTAAAACAATGTCAAGCAACAAGTTTTCAGCAAGAAACTAAACATCTTACGAATCAGGGGCAAGTGGATAGAAAAGGTAAAACATTCTCACTAAATTCATTGCTCGATGATTCTGGTATAATGAGAGTTGATGGACGGTTAAAACGATCTGATATGAGTAATGACACAAAACATCCGATCATTTTGCCTTCTAAATCTCACTTTACCGAATTAATCATTGCTGAAGCTCACAAGAACACTTTGCATGGTGGACCACAAATAATGATGAATTACCTGCGCTCCAAATATTGGATATTGGACGCAAAAAATCGTGTGAAAATGTTTGTCCGTTAGTGTGTGATATGTGTTAGACATGCTGCTGAAACAAGAAACCAACTGATGGGACAGTTACCTCCAGCTCGAGTAACACCAGTTCGACCCTTTTACCAAAGTGGTGTTGATTATGCTGGAACTATACAAATAAGAACCTCCAAAGGCAGGGGTCACCGATCCTATAAAGGATATATATGTTTGTTCATATGCATGGCTACAAGAGCCATTCATTTAGAAGCTGTGAGCGATCTTACATCTTCAGGATTTCTTGCAGCCTTTAAACGGTTTGTTGCAAGACGTGGTTATCGCTGTATAGGTCAGAACCTTTACAGCGATAATGGAACGAACTTAATAGGTGCAGCGCGCGAGTTGAAGATCTTGTTTGCTCAAGAGAAGTCATCCTTAGCTACGGAAATTGCTGAGTGTTTGGAAAACAATGGTACCACATGGCATTTTATTAAAGACATAAAGACATAAAGACATATTTATTTCTGCACTTTGGTTGTTTACAACACTTATACATGTCAAAACCCTATTCTAGATGAGGCCGGCTTTTCCTAGCTAAATGACTTCTTGAGAAGAAAAGCCGAAACAAACTCAGAGTCATTATTTTTTTTTGTCACTTCAATTTCTTTAGTCTTTTCTTGATCTTTTAAAGTCCAGACAAAAAAAAGGGTTTAGTATGCAAGTACAATGCAGGAAATCATCTGACGCTTTTGACTGACTCGGCCCACTGATGGCCCGCATTCAACAGCAATCGTACGGCTCAACCTTGATTGAGGGAGCCAGCACGATCTGTATCACTATGCCTCCACGCCATCAGAAGGTGTATGCATAAGCATGTCAGCCTAAGCCATCAGACAGGTTGCCACAACTATTTGCTTATATGTTTAATAATGCCCACATCGTACTCACAACTTTACATGCTAATACATAGTAAAATACATGTTGTAAACAATATGTAAAATTATAAAAATTTAAACAATAAAATGTCATATATTTAAATGTCAAAAAATATTATTGAATGTCAATTTAAGAATGTCTAAAAAATAAAATAATAATATATTACTTAAGTAATTTTAAATGTCAAAAGAAAATAACAATGTCAAAACAAAATAAATAAAATTACAAATTATTCCACCTCATGCTCCACACTTTGGTGGACTATGGGAGGCTGGTATAAAATCTACCAAGCATCATCTTCGTCGCGTAATGGGCAACGCTACTCTCACCTTCAAGGAAATTTCAACATTATTGTGTCAAATCGAAGCTTGCTTAAATTCAAGACCTATTTCTCAGATACGCACTAACTCGCAAGATGCGAATCCTTTAACTTCAGGTCATTTCTTGGTCGGGGAACCGCTGATAGTTGTACCGGAAGGCAGTTACGAAACATCGTCCATTTCGTCTCTGAAACGTTGGCAGCTGACGCAAAAAATGCTTCAACATTTTTGGCGTCGGTGGTCAAGCGAGTATCAGTCAATTTTTGCATAGGTACAATGGTCTAACATAACTCCTGAACCCGAAATTGGTGACTTAGTTCTTGTAAAAGAGGATAATCTACCTCCAGCTCAATGGCTTTTAGGTAAAGTGACCCAAAAGCACCCTGGATTGGACAATATTACAAGAGTAGTTACAATTAAATGTAAAGGTGGGTCATTCAAAAGACCAATAACTAAAGTATGTGTATTACCTGTGTCTCAATAATTGTGTATTTTTTACCAACGTGATCCTTTTATCTAGTTTGTAGTGTCGTTTTATCGATTTTGTTTGTGTACTTAATATCTTTATCTTTGTGTAACTTGTTGATTCAGCTCAACTTATAAATATTGTATTGATTTGTGAAGATGAACAGAGTTAACAGTCACCATGAATAATCCTTACCTATACATCTACCAAATGTTTATCTATCATACAGTCCACTAAGTCGAAAAGGGGGTAATTCATGGTGGGCGGGAACAATGAACAATGTGTCCATGGTGGGCGGAATGTCCAAATTCAATATAATGTAATTATAATAATTATATAGCGTGATTCTTTTGGTCAGAGCTCGATAGATGGTGACGTACCATTGGGCTGAATCGCGCTATGGTTTCGTGACCTGGAAGTGTATATATAGCTGTCATAATTTTGATTAAATTTTCTTCGTCTTGGAACCCGAGGATTATTCATTTAGTAAATTGAAAATCTTTGCCAAAGGAAGGATATTCGTCCGAAGTACAAAGGATTAGTAAGAAAGGTATGGGTTATTTGAGAACCTTTACAGATTTGTTTTGGCTACTGGTTTATATATTGTTTTCTTACATTGTTAACAGACAAAAGGTTATTTATTTGACTGTAATGTAATATTCCGGGATGATTCACGTACGGTCATCAAATACTAATAAACTAGATAATTCTTGTACATGTACAGTAACCTGATAACTGACAAATATAATAAATTATCTGTACATTTAAAATTCTTGCGTTTTTGACAGACTGAAAGACAATGCACAGCCAACTACAGCCAACAACATGTCCGTGTGGTGACGGATTAAGAATACGGAATGACACCACCCCATATCATCCCATGGGCGTCGTAAGAGTCGACAGTGGGTGCATATTATGCAGAGAACAACACTGTAAGAGAAGTAAAACTTGATACTCTATAACAACCCGTTTAGCCAGCGTGGTATAGTAGGCCAATTCCTCCTTTCAAAGGAGAGGCCTAGTCCAGCAGTGGACTGTTAAAGGCTGATGATGATTCCTTGGTTTATGTTAGCATCTCCACAGAGCGACTGCCATCTGACCTCTACAAATCAAATATACAGTGATATTTAATGGCTAAGACCATTGTCAGTATATGCAAGGGTACTTGCTAACCATAAGACAGACAAGATCTGAGAGTCAGATCATGACAACCGATATCTACAGCATAACTTGTTCCCCAAGGTACGGGGAAAGCGATAAATAGCATACATATACTAACGTCTTTTTCCCATCAGGGTAGGCAGAGACAAGAAAACGCCACTTACTCCTATCCTTACAAACCTCACACGCTTCCTCTACACTCATTACTCTTTTCATACATGCTCGCCGGTTTCGGGTACTTCGGACCTTTCCGTTTCTTAAGATGTCTCCAATTTGGTCGACGAATGTCCAAAATAACAAATGACATTAAATACAATTTTATTTGGCAAACATAAAAGTGTTATGGCCTTTGCCATGCAGGGGCATGTCACAGGCTCTTAAAAAACATAAGTACACTAGCTGACCCGGCAAACGTTGTTTTGCAAATTTTTTTTTTTTTTTTTGAAAAATAGATGTTGGCCGATTCTCATAGATACCGGATAAGCACAAAAAATTTCATCAAAATCGGTCAAGCCGTTTCGGAGGAGTATGGGAACGAAAACTGTGACACGAGAATTTTATATATTAGATGATTGGTGTTGTAAATAGTGTTAGTTTTACCATTTCGAAGGGACGCAATTTCATACGCACTACGGATAGTCAGTGGTGCTTGCCGAGGATTTCAACCCAGTGCACTCTGCATTGCAGTCTATTGGTATCTCCACTAGGCTATGGCCAGCTAGAGTTCTACTGCACTCTCAACTTAATTAAGACATGACTAGCTATCAATTAATTAATGAAGCCGCTAATCGGCTGCTCTATACTACAATGTGTATACGTTACACATAATTTCCCGAGGGTCACATTCGGTAATTTGGTATTATTATCATGGATGATAGTATCGCTTATCTAAACGTAAATTATTTATTATTTATGTCACAGGTAAAAGTGTTTTGTACGAAATTATATGAACAGCGTCGTCTGTTTAAAAACGTATATATTTAATATGTATATTGTTCAATAAAGACTGCCTTCGTGGTCCAATGAAGGGCGTGTGCGTCTGCTCATCAGGAGGTCCCGGGTTCGTATCCCGGGTCGGGCAAATTTTTTTTTTTTAACTTGAGATTTTTAAGAATTCCCAGTAGCAGCACGGAGTCTGGCAAAGTAATGACAATAGTATATAATAAGTTTCGTCCCGATTTGGCCGACGACACAAAGTCAAGTGTCAAACGGCGAGAAGACTGGTTTAACTACCATACTATGCATTTCTGCCAGTTTCTCACATATCCTAAAACCTATTCGAAAGGGTTCGATTCCCGGGTCGGGCAAAAGTGTTACTGGGTTTTTCCGAATATTTAGTAGCAGTCCAAAGTCTGGTGATGTGTCTGGTAACGGCAATAGGCTCGCCTCCTATTACGTGGGACCTAAAAATTCATGGCGAAATGTGGGTGTAATATTTACACCTCTGCTTACCCCTTCGGGGGTAAAGGCGTGAGACTGTAAATAAAAATAAAAATAAAATCTATCAAAACTTAAGTGATTATTTGTATTGCTGTTCATAAGTGTTACTTAAAAGATGTTTGTCAAAGTTGTCACCATAAAGACCGAAGGAATTACATACTATCCCAATTTCTACGTCTACTAACGTTTCTGATTGTCCTTGAAACATCTGCTAAGCCCTTTACTCCTCCGCACTAATACGTAGGTATAACAATGTAACGCACTAATGAATTCTTATAATAAAACACACATGTTCATACGAGCTTAACGAGAAACACTAAAGTTTTACTGCGATATTTGCGTGATGTCCAATGTCAGTGAGACGACAAAGTGACGGGATCAATACTCATGAGGGCGCTTGTACACGCTTAGAATATCTCCCGTGTCTGCTTCAGATAAGACCGAATCATCATCATCATCAGCCCTGTATATAAACTATCCCACTGCTGGGCACGGGCTTCTTCTCACTATGAGAAGGATAAGGCCATAGTCCACCACGCTGGCCAAATGCGGGTTGGCAGACTTTACATGTCTTTCGAAAACATTATAGAGAACTCTCAGACATGCAGGTTTCCTCACGATGTTTTCTTCACCATTTAGGAAGCGATAATTAACAATTTAAAACGCACATAACTTCGAAAAGTCATTGGTGTGCGCCCTGGTTTCGAATCCGAGGGTCTTGCGTAGCAGTCCGTCGGTCTTTCCCGACGACTTCATTAGGACGGTTTCCACTAGGCTATCGCTGCTCGATCATGTAGACGACAAGAATTATTTCAGGCCTAGGCACGAACATTATTCAACGTTCACGCGTCGTGTCTAACTCAAATAAGATATTTCTCTTTTTCAGCGTCGATAATAGTGTACACGGATCGTGTGAAAAGACGACACGAATTCTTGCATATGCTCGGAGACTTTTCTTAGTGTACAAGCGCTCTTACACCTCATTGCTTACAGAATCTGGGTGAAAGTAGTATAAGATAGGAAATGTTGGAAGAAAATTCATGATATTGGGTAGAATAGTATTCTTTGTGATATGTAATTATGTAAAATGGAACTTATTCTTGCGTGTAGATAAATAATTATTTAATCAAGCGCACAACACGCTTATGAAATGTTTTTTTTCATTATAGAACTAGAGGTTTGTCTATAGCTACGCCCGGAAAATACTTAATTTATTTAACCATTTAATCCCGATTCCGTGGGAATATCGGAAAATCTTTTCTTACTGTGCTCCCTTACGACTCCCTGGAAACATGTGTATGTTTCCAAACTTCAGCTTCATACGTCCAAAAGTTTTGGCTGTGAGTTATCTGTCAGTCAGTCAGTAAGAAAGTAACACAAAAGTTTTATATATTCAGATTAATTTCATTATCATCAAATGATGATGATGAAATTAATCTGAATATATAACATTTTTATTATATTGACTAACAAATCATCACAGTGAATGGTTTAAATACAAACATTTTACACTAAAAATCATATGATTTAGATGTATGGCTATCGATTATTTACCAACACCCATGAAGATTGAACCCCAAATAGGTCTCATCCGTATTGAAACAAAAAGGTTCAAATCAGAATAGCTCGTTCACTGTTTCTTGTTTGTATCTTCTTAAAGCCCAAATTAAAAAATAAACTCCTTCCTTTTAATTCTATTCAATACCCCCTTTTCGCATTTAGAATGGCACAAAACGAAGTTTTAGTATCAAACAACAAAAATATATTAAACTTGATCGTCTTTTAAAGTCGTTTCCCAACAATTGAAAGGGGGCAACAGCTTCAACTTTGAGAACCGTTTTCCGGCAATTTCCTTTGATAGAAATGTCGTTAGCAATCGAATTATACGGCAAATATAAATTCTAGGGTTTGTTCGCAAGTTTGAGCTCCACTGGCGTTGCAAGTGATGGGGCAAGTTTTTATCGATATGGATAGAATTGACCATGTTTATAATTTTTGTTATGATGTGTGACGTTGAAATTACCATGACTGTTCTAGAACGCTCATTAGGCAACAGGTTTTTAATTGATAATAAAAATTTTTTTTTTTTGTATTACAAATAAAAAAGTTTTAGGTAATGACATTTTGTAGAGCATTTTTGAAGTTACCTGAAACTTTATCAATTTGATTGAAGATAAAAATTAAAGTAACTTAATTTTGTAACTTGTGATCTATCTTTGCCAATGACTATATTTTTCTATTTATAATCTACAAAATAACCCTTATATTCACATAAACAAACATAAATAAAAATACCTTAAAGTATAACTTGTATATACATTGAACTGCAATTGCCGCCTATATACTTTTAAAATGCATGTAATAAAAGGCTATAATTTTGCTATTGTAAACACTAGAAAGATATTTTTTTCTTTTCACCTACGTAGTAGCTGTGGACATAAGTAAATAAACGGATAATACTAAACAAAACAAATTAAAACATCAAGCTTATAACACGGGTGCTTTATCCACCCTTCCAGGAAAAAGTCTTTCTACACATGAGTTTAATTATGTTTCTATTAAATTAAATGTAATTAACAAAGTTATATTACATTCTATACAAAACACCAACGACGTGTAACAACAATGTTTTATATATTCGTCCATCCATGATGTAATTAATTAGGTTAAGTTAGTGGTACATTTGAAAAGCTGTTAATAAAAAAGGCACATATAGGACGCCCTAAGTATATAGTACGTGAATCCAGTAGAAGGGAAACCTCAAGCAAATGTACAACCGATTGAGAAAAAGGATTAGATAGAGCGTATTCTAAGCGTGTTTTTGTATAATAAATAATTTGAATACATTCGCGTAAACCCAAAAAGATACCGTGTATTTTAAGTCAGTAATTTCACAAAAATATGTACTCAGTTCACGATGTAAAGGAAGATTGATGCACTTGGTTTATCACCTGGCCTAATAATACTTATATTATAAAGCTGAAGACTTTGTTTGTTTGATTGAACGCTTTAATCTCAGGAACTACTGGTTCAACCATTCATCGAGGAAGAGAATAAGCTAAAATCATAACATCGTGCTATGAGCCACAGGACCGGAGCAGTAGTCATGTGAGATGCTTGTATATATTTGTAAAGACCCTCGCGACAGGATTTATTCGTAGTGCGGCAGTTATCATTTTTAAAAGCAAAAAAGATATGACATGTCTTAGCTATATTATACTTATACAACAAATGGTATCGATCGAATATGAATATCGATATTATTAAAGCACATCACTATTGAAAATATTTCGTTACTTTAGTGTACTTAACAGGTGGACATTGTAAGTTCTAATTGCTTGCGGTGAGTTTTCAATGAAAAGAGACGATTTTAATTGCGGTTCGGTTTCGCTAGGAACACGTCTGGAATATTGTTTTTAAAAACTATTTTGTGTTTGTAACATAAAAGGCTGTCATTTTTAAAAACGGTTTTTAATATTTGAAATGATATTAAGGCAAAGTTAAGCACTGTTTAGAGAGGTCACCATTTGGATGATGAACGGTCGTCTCCAGTCTTTGGTCTTAGATTACTTTGTTTCTCCTTTAATTGTGCTATGGACTTAATCCTACTGTATGGATTCTGGCTTTTCTCAAAACCAATTTTCTCTTATTATAAAACATGGGCTGAATGAAGTTGGAGATTACCTTATCTGTGAAGAAGTCATTAGCTATTTATATGAAGATTAATTATATTTTTTGAGGCATCTCTTTCTAAAATTCTAAAATAAGTTTTCATTGATAGATCGTCCAAAATAGAGCAAAGAACAATGGCAAGTTCCCATACAACACTTTATTTGAAATCGATTCGAAGCGTCTATGTATGAAAAAATGTTAAAAACAAAGGGGTTCTATTACTTAAACATAATCATCAAGAGTTTTTATTTTAGGAGGCCGTAAAAAAAGATATGACCATTGTTTATATTTTAAGGTTATGTTAATAGAAAACAACTTTGTAACTACACAAATGCATTAAATACATTTAGATAAGGGGTGATGATGTGCAAAAAGCATTGATAGGATATACCTAGACTGATTCAAGATCAGTGTCTAGATTTGATAAGTACCTAATATTAAAAAAATCTAAGTTCCATTACGAAATAGGGATGTAGACTATGTAGGATTTATGTAATCCTTTATCTTTCACAATTTATTGAGTATTAGAGCCCCACCTCATTATGAAGTCATGGCGACGTCGCCAGCTACCGTACAATTTATATTGAAATGTATGGTACCTACCTAACTCACTTGGCCACGATTTGGTAGCCATAGGTACATTTCAATATAAACTGTTTGGATACGCAGCCGGCGACGACGTCGCCATGGCGTACAAGTGAGGCAGGGCTCTTAAGATTAGACGTCTCTATAATAAATAGGTACAAGTCACTTCCTTTTATAAGGAACTAGCTTTTGCCCGCGTGGAAGTCGAAAATTATCCCACAGGAACTCAATACCTACCAGGATAAAAAGTATACTATATCCTATTCCAGGTTATGGTCTATCTGTGCGCCTAGTTTCATTCTAATCGGTTCAGTAGTTTTTTCGTGCGTAACAAACAGACAAACAAATAAACATCGCATTTATAATATTAGTAAGGATAAGGATATGGGATCTCTCTTAGTGCGCCACCAACAGGGATGACAAACCTTATTTGAAGGTGACTGCTGCAAATTGTAATCAAATACTTACTCCATAATTGATAAAAAACAGACAATTTGTATTAGATTTTCTTTAAAAGAGACACCAATAGACTGATAAAACTCTTTAGTAATAAAACACTGCAAAAGGATTTATTATTTAATAAATACTAATTAAAGATGAATGGACCTGATATGGTTTTATTTTCATTTGGATAATATTTATCATGTTCTGTAGTTCGGTCGGGCTATCTTTTAATATTTTGTCACTTTGCCTTGGTACTAATTAACATCCACACAGAAGGCACACATTTCTATAGCCTCCTTCATCCATAGCCTCAATCCATAGCGAGTTCCCAACATGCTTCACAAACATAATCATCATCAGTAATCTAAAAATTAAGAAAAGCAATTATTACTACAGGCAAAGAAAACGCATCACACTACATCTAGATAGTCTAATGTTACCGAATTTTGTAATATTTTAAACTGCTTTGAAAATTCACTGAAACTTACTAACGCTAAATTGGTAAGTATAATAATGTTTAAAAACTTACGATTTAGGTATGGATAAACCCAGTTGCAGAGCAAAGTACAAACTCTTGTAATCTGATCTAAGATGCGATATCGCCGGAGAGTATTGACGCAGATGTTACAATTCACGCACAATTTGCGTGTAAGGCCTACTACTTCGCATCATAACAAAATCTTAAGGCTCAATCGAAGTCCGTGTAGAAAAAGCTATAGGTCCAGATGTTTTGAGCGCAGATAGTCCGTAAGAAAGCACAAGTTATCGTATGGGGCAGCGAATCAAGTCCAGGGGGTAAGCGTAAGCAAGAATCAAAAATAAGGATAATTCAACAAAAAATGCGAAAACAACGAGAACACAACTAAACAAGCTTTTTGAAAAGAAAAGAACGTTGACAATGTCATAGACTATAGTTGGTGCTCTTACGTAGTATTTGTATACTCTTTGGTTGGTGCCACGAGAAGATAACTTTTTGCAAACACACATTCAGGGTTTGACAACCTTTGTTTCTAACAGTTGTTTTTGAGATTTTATGCCTTAGTGAACTTTTATGCTTTTTGAACAGTAGTTTTTTTGTTTCAATGCTCAATTATGCTACTAAGTATTCGAATTTATATTTTATTATCTATGACTTCTTGTCGTGACTATTTTTTTTAATTTTACAAAAATAAACATATTTTATTTCGTGTTTGAGTATTCGAATTTCCCAGAAGTATTTGCATGAATTTGCCGATTTTTTTTAGTTTTTACACGTAAGTAATTCCGTAAATGCAAGACAACAAAAGAGAGCCATAATGTCAATAATAGAGTACAAACATTGTACTCGATCGTATAGTTAATAGCTAAGCTATCGTAAAAAATAAAAAAAATACCACTAATGAATAATATTACAGACCACTAGCTAATACATTACATTAAAATATCTAGGCATAGAGATTTTACATTGTGTATGAATGAAAATTCACATCAAGTTGTCCGTGTGGTGACGGATTAAGAATACGGATTGTCACCACCCCATATCATCCCATGGGTGTCGTAAGAGCCGACAGAGGGAGCATATTATGCAGAGAACAGCACTGTAAGAGAAGGACAACTTGATACAAACCCTATACCAACCTGTTTGGCCAGCGTGGTATAGTAGGCCAATTCCTCCTTTCAAAGGAGAGGCCTAGTCCAGCAGTGGACTGTTAAAGGCTGATGATGATGATGATGAATGAAAACGTCACAAAGAACTTAAACAAAATCGTTATATAATAGTTTGCCATCTGCAATTCTGCACCCGCTTTTCCGAGATGCCGACCATAGCACGAGCATTGCGACACCAAAAATATCCTTAACATCCAAAAAATATGTTTTATCCTCTGATAAATGCCTAAGAATGAAAAAAAAAATAGATTAACGCAAAATGTTGACATTCCAGGCGTCTGACATATTCCAGTACCACAAAACCCTGTTGGCAGTGCATGTATCGATAAAAACTCGATCAATTGACATATTACCTTGCAATGACACATATTTATGTACCGTTGCGCTCATTGGATTTGACATTATTTGTTTTTGACAGATCTGTCGCTAAGTTACTTAGTAGAAATTCTTTGTTTCAAAAAGTCTATGTTCTCGTGGCACGGTCTATAGGGATCATAGAGAAGGGCAAGGAGTAAGGATACTGACAATGCAGACATTTTCACTTAGTGTTGTCATTAATAAAATTATCTTTCAATTGCCTACTGATACCCCTGATTAAATGATGTCTCAGATCAAGTAAAAAATAAAGGTATTTATTTATATCATAAATAAAATCTTCTTTTTATAAAATATAATACACATAAAATATTTTTTTAACATTATCGTGAATTGTTTCTAGATGTAGGTTAAAAAGATTACTTACCTTTTTTCTATTAAACAAATACGATTGTTTTGTAAATGGTAACTCTGAAAATTACATTAAACAAGCCCCGGAAATGAATGTATTCAATAAATAGTTTATCAATTTAGATAATTTAACGTACGCTTTTATACTTGAAACTAAAAACGTACAAAATACGAAATAAATATATTAATAAGTTTTTCATAAGTTACGTTTATAGACGCTTCTAACACTTCACAGGTATAATCCTGCCATTGTTCTTTGGGCTTAAAGATATTTTCTCAAGATATGAGATAGTATATTGACGGGTCGCGGTAGTAATGCTAACGCGGATCCCGTGACCCCACCATTCAATGGGATCGGATAGAGGAACACCATGGTTGTTTAAGTGGGTAGTCCCGGCGCTTCTCGTCGGAGAGTCACCACACTCTCCCTAGGCTTAGCCCCTTTAGGGGCCCAGCCTGGAGGGGAAGCCCGTAAATTGCTTGGTTTCCATCATGAGTAAAGAAAAAGGAAAAAGATAGTGTATTGACAATAAATAGCAAACTGGACAACAATTCCTTCTGGCCAGCGTAGTATAGCGAGCCAAATCGTAGTAACTCAATCGTAGTGACTCAAAATGCTCTGGCACAAATTAGCTGGACAATCCGTGGTCCAGTGGATAGCGTAAGCGACTGCTGATCGGAGGGGACCTCCGATTCGGGGCTCGAGCAAAAGTTTTACTGGGTTTTTTCGAATTCTCAGTCACAGCAGGGAGTCTGGTGATGTGCCCGGTAATGGCAATAGGCTCGCCCCCTAGTACGTGGGACCTAAATTCATGGCGAAATGTGGGTGTAATATTACACCTCTGCCTATCCGTTCGGAGATATAGGCGTGAGTCTATAAAAATACCTTTTGTTATTGTGGCATATAATTTACATTTTGTGACAGCATTACTTCACCAGACAGCTTCTGGCAAATAACTTTTCCATAAAAAACACATCTGTGACGTGCGGATGTACAGACCAATAGATAGACATGGGGATTCATAAGGGATGCATTTTTCCCATCTTTGGCAACGGAACCATGAAATTCAATTATTTAAACTGTCCGCTTTCTACACGAAATCAGTCTGGCGACAGCTAGCTTGCAGTCTGGCACCAATAATTAAATTCCAAAGCACTAGTGACGAAAAGACCACATGAACTATATTATTAAAAATTACATTCAGTTAGTAAACTTTAATGAAAATCTCAGCTGTTGATTTTAAAGAGAGTTCAAAACACCTCACTGGCAATTTACGGCTAAGTAAAATTGTTGCCAGAAACTTCATTGCAATTTAAATTGCTGCAACTTCGGGTAACTTTACGTTAAGCATTTTCAGGAAACACAGACTTTACGGTTATTTGATGTTACGGAGTTTTGAGTGTATCTCGTCATTACTTAGACGTTAAAAGGCTTTTAAAAACGGCTTCTTTTTATTTACAGTTGGTGTTTGGTTGGATTACAAAAGTGGCTGCATCTCACTTTTTTTTACTTGAGGTCGATAACATAACATAACTTTACGCCTTTATCCCCGAAGGGGTATGCAGAGGTGTATTACACACATACACTTCGCCAGTTATGTTTCAGTCCCAATGTAATAGGGAGCGAGCCCATTGTTATCTACCGGGCACATACTTAACATTTTTAATACACACATAACTTCGAAAAGTAGGTCCATCGTCTCGGCAGTCCGTTACGTACACCATTGGGCTATCGGCGCCTGAGGTCCAGGCAATCAAATAAAACTCTCATAATTGACCTCAAACGTGTATAAAATCTTATATCGCGCGACCAACGAAACAGATTATTAAAAAAAATTGCATTCTTAAACGTTCCGTTTTCCTGTACCTTAGAAATTCACCTCAAAGAAGTCTCAGAGAGGCATTTAAATTAAGACCAAAACGCTATCTTGGAATTCTTCAAACAATTTAACAACACCTTAGGGACACGTACAATGTTCTACTGTAATAGCTTTGAATGAAAGAGGATGTTTAAAAGATTTCGAAAAGTAGATAGATCATGTAATGGAATTCGATTGTTAAACAGTCGGTCCCGGCTGACAGGAAGATTTTTGACAGTTGTGATAGGGAGTCTATTCTCAGAAATACAATAATTAATGACCCTAGTCTAAGGCATAAAACATTGACCTTTGGGTTGCAGAAGTCAGACTTAGTTAAGTCTGACTTCTGCAACCCAAGGGTCTCTGTGGCTGCCATAGTCAGTTTGAAATAATAAATCTATATCTATTCTATTATAAGAGATAGATTAGAGAATTAATGCATGGTCAGCAAAACAGGTTTTTAACCATCAGGATAAAATGAACTTGTGACGAAAATAACTTAGTGTCTTTCTTATATCAGGATCGAACATAAAACTTTGCGCGTAGTTCTAAACGGCGCAAAGACCGCTTGAACCACTACGCCATCATCATCATCAGCCCGTTATACTGTCCCACTGCTGGGCACGGGCCTCTTCTAACTATAAGAAGGGTCAGGCCATAGTCCACCACGCTGGCCATGTGCGGGTTGGCAAACTTCACATGTCTTTCAAGAATATTATGGAGAACTCTCAGACATACAGGTTTCATCACGATGATTTCCTACACCGATTAGGAAGCGATAATTAACAATTTAATACGCACTTAACTTCGAAAAGTCATTGGTGCGTGCCTTAGACCTTGCTTACCATCAGGCGATCCGTCTGCTCGTTTGCCGCCTAATACTATTAAAAAATGGCTCCATACGGCGATTGAAAATTTTATTTAAAATATCATCATTTCAGCCTAGAGATGTCCACTGCTCTCTTCGGCGGCTCAAGATGGGTTTGTATCTATCTTGAGCCGCCCGCATCCAACTTCGTCGGTCACCTTACCTCACCTTCCTCTGCTGCGTCGTCCGATACGTGGTCACCACTTCAGAACGTTCCTGCTACAACGGCCATCGATTCTTCGAGCTATCTGCCCTGCCTACTGCCACTTCGGCGTGACTATTCAGAGAGATATGTCGCCGACTTTGCATAGTCATTACTAACATGCTAAAATGCAAAACCAAATGAAAAGACCACATTTCCATAGCCGCATATTCCAGTCCACTAAAAGCTATGAAACCAGACTAAACTACTGCAATGCCAACAAAAAAAATATATTATTCTTTTATTTCTGTTACTAAAAAATCATTATATTCGGACTTAAAAGAACAATGGATGTTTTATCTTTTTCTTTCTGAATGTACCTTTTACGGACACTGAAATGAGAGTCGGGTGAAAGAAAAATACTAAGAACCGTAAAAGACTTAAAAGTAATATTTTTATTAGGATGTTGAGAATTAAGCCACAGTACATAATAGCTATTCTTTTTTATTGCACTGAAGTTCGGTCACAAAGGTTTTCTTTCGGGGCTGTTTAGATTGTGGGAAGCTATGATTTTATGTGAAATTGAGAACTGAAAGTTGTTCGAAATATAAAAGCTATTTATTTTTATAAATATAAAAAGTTTTGTTTCTTTTCTTTATTTATTTGTTAGTGTAATTTTATTTCAAATAGAATTTGATTTAGTACTTTTTCATACTTTTACTGACTAGACGTACGTGTGTGTAGGAAGATGATTGTGATAGTTTTGCCACCAAAAGATTCCTAAATCTAAATATAGCTTTTCATGTACGTATAAAGGCACAGTTAGAATGTCAATTTCATTAAAGAATTCTCTGATATATTCTCTTGAACCTACATCATAGATCGCACGGATAACCTTTTTTAAACGGTTTTATTTAGCTCACCCCGTTTGTTTTATTTATTATTCTTGGGTCAAATTTAGTAATTCAAATTTCACCCTCTTCCTGTCAACCGATTAATCTGAAATTTTGTATACACTTTGGATTTTGGTGACAATACAATTATGTTTATTCGTTATCATTATAAATTCAAGATGGCCGCCGCTACAAAATGGCGGATAATTTATGTTTTATTAATCCCATCAATATGGGTATCAAATGAAAGGGCTCAACAAGCAGAATACAATATACTATAAAAAATTGAAATCCAAGATGGCGGCCGCTACAAAATGGCGGATAACGTAGGTTTTATCAATCCCATCAATATGGGTATCAAATGAAAGGGCTCAACAAGCAGAATACAATATACTATAAAAAATTGAAATCCAAGATGGCGGCCGCTACAAAATGGCGGATAACGTAGGTTTTATCGATCCCATCAATATGGGTATCAAATGAAAGTGCTCAACCAGTATAATACAATGTACTATATAAAATTAAAATCCAAGATGGCGGCCTCTACAAAATGGCGGAAAACTTAGGTTTTATCAATCCCATCAACATGGGTATCAAATGAAAGGTCTCAACAAGTAGAATACAATTTACTATGCAAAATTGAAATCTAAGATGGCCGCCGCTACCAAATGGCTGATAACAATTTTTTATCAATCCCACCAATATGGGTATCAAATAAAAGGGCTTGACAAGAAGAATACAGTGCACTATACAACCTCAATATTTAAGATGGGCGCAGCCACCAAATGGCGTATAATAATAAGATTTAAATTTAGAAATTGAATCTGTAATTTAGGTATCTGATTAATCCAGCCTGAATCCACCACCCAAGTCAAGATTTTGTATCGTGTTGAGGACTGTGTGGCGTTAGGGTGGCTAAAAATGATACGTCGTTAGCGGTACACCACCCAAGTTAAGGTGAAAGGTTAAAACGCGCCGAGAACTGTATGGCATTAGGGTGGATAAAAATGATATGTCGTTAGCGTTTTCCCCTCAAGACTCAGGCGCATCTTGTTGTACATAGCCTTGCCCCTTTATTGGACCTCTGGGGGGGTCGACCGTTTAAATGTCCATTACTCGTGGGAACAAAATGGTAAAAAAAAATATAAAAAATACAAACACAAATAAAACAGAAACTGCAACACAACGTAAACGAAGGCTTCAAAAAGCGAAAGAAAAGTATAAAGCAAAACGAGCTAAAGAAAGTGAAGGTGTTAGAAATAGTCGATTACAGAAACGACGGGAACAATTAGCGTCAAAAACACCTGAGCAATATAAGGCCAGGTTAAAAAAGCAACGTCAGCGATATACACAAATGACGGCGTCAGAAACGCCTGAAGAATATGAAGCCAGGTTAACAAAGCAACGTGAGCGATACACACAGATGATAGCGTCAGAAACGCCTGAAGAATATGAAGCCAGGTTAACAAAACAACGGGAGCGATACACACAGATGATAGCGTCAGAAACGCCTGAAGAATATGAAGCCAGGTTAACAAAACAACGGGAGCGATAAACACAGATGGTAGCGTCAGAAACGCCTGAAGAATATGAAGTTAGATTAATACAAAGCCGTGAAAGACAAAGACAGCAGTTGGGTTCAGAAACGCCTGAACATCGCGATACGAGGTTAAATAAACAACGAGAGCGTACCCAGCAATGCAGAGCTAATAATCTGCAGGCATTCGAGAATGCTATTAACACAATTTGTATACATGTTTGTGATATTTGTACCAAACGTTGTTATCCTAATCAAGTTCGTACAGTTCGGTACAACGCTGCTGCATTAACATACTTACCTGTGGGGTTAACTTCGAAAATATCATTGTTATTATGTTCCCGCTGTCAAACACATGTTACTAGTAATAAAACAACAGCACCACCAAAAGCTTACTGGAATAATCTGGATCCAGGTTCTATACTAGACGTTATTCAAACATTGACACAGGCGGAACAATGTTTGCTGTGCAGAATAATTCCCTTTGTTAAAATCGTGAAATTTAGTGGCCTCTATAGGCAGTACGGTTTTCGCGGACAGGCAGTTTTATTTGCCCAAGATATCTTTGAAGTCAGTGAAAGACTGCCTAGTATGCTACCAAGATCTGCAAGCCAGGTAGGCATTATTGTAGTAACCGAACGATTAGAAAATTTGAACATCACCAGGGAATTCACAATATGTCGCGAAAAAGTCTATAGTGCTTTAAGATGGTTAATCAGAAATAACCCGCTTTACAAAGATGTACGTATTGACGACAATGCCTAAATTAGTGACCAGGAGTTAGTACGACTTAGTGTGCCCGAATCGTCTGAAGATGAAGCGTCCGAAAGGAATGAAAATGAAATTCGAAATGCATTCATACCTAATGTTGCAAGAATTATTCGAGCTTCATGGCATCAAGGTGACTACAACGTCTTTACTTCGCGATATGCTGGTGTACAATGTAGTGCTACGTCGTTGGCGAACATTGTCCGAGCTGCAATCCTAAGCCCTAATCAATGGGACGTCAATATTCTGAATGCTAATATGTTAGCGGGTGACTCCTTATATTGCTGGATTCGTACCCAGCTTGATCCTACTGAAGTGGATGAAACAGGATATTTAGAGATACGAAACTTTCATATCGTCAGGCAAAGTTTACAAATGTATGAATGCCGATTTTCTATAGAATATGATGAAGACACTCTTTTATTCGGGAGTCTCCAAGATTCTGTAAATACCAATAATATCGGCATTACATTACATACAGCTTTAAATAGATTATTTGATAGTCATTCTTCAGGAATATTGACAGCGTCAAATAAATCTGTTAGCGTATTTCGCGGTGAAGACAAATACTATTTTGCTGACTCCCATTCTTGTGGCCCAAAAGGAAAACCAACACCAGAAAATGGCAAAGCCTGTGTTATAGAATGCGACAACTTACAAGAACTGTGCCGCATCTGTAAAAGATGCCTCGGATCCCGTAATATCGCGTACACCCTTACACGCGTAGACGTACATTTGAGGGAAAATATTATCACTCGTCAGGGTGTTCAAGTACAGCAACAGGAAGATGCCATCACTCATCAGGATGTACAAGTACAACAACCGCTTTCGAATCTGAGATCTGAAACTATACCTATACAAACATCTGTAATGTTGCCTATTGATAGCGTCCAACCTGATGTTGAAGATGAGCTAGAGGTATCTGATATGTAAACGAAATCAGAAGAAAGACGAATAATAATATTGTGAATGAAGCTTATGAGTTAAAAGCAGAAGAGTTCGCATGGTATCAGCTTTTCCCGTATGGTAAAAATGGTTTGAAAGAACAACGGCCCGTAAATATAAGTCCTTTGGATTACTATCAATTTCGTTTATTAGGTGCTGATGTTAGATTTCAGCGCAACGATTACCTATTCTATGCTCTATCAATGTTTGAGTACTATCGAGTTAAATCAACCATTGCAGCTTGTGCTAGAAAAGTTGAAGGTGAAAACGGCAATCGAGTGGAAGACCTGCACTTATATTTAAAAAATCTAAGAGGTTCCGCTGCTTATTGGCGTAGTGCTCTTAGTGATCTTATAGCACAAATCAGATGTTTAGGACCTCCCACTTATTTTGTTACATTGAGCTGCAATGATCTTCACTGGAAGGATATGAAAAGAGGTCTCCTTGTTAGTGATGGTAAACAGCACATTGACCCAGATGACATAGATATTCAGGAAACTCAGAGACTCATCGAGATGTATCCAGTTGGTGTGAGTAGACATTTTATGGTACGTGTTAATGCGCTAATGCAGTTTCTTAAAACTGATACTGAAATATTTGGCGGTAAAGTTAAAGATAATTGGTGGCGAATCGAGTTTCAGAACAGAGGAAGTCCTCATTTGCATATGGTTGTTTGGATCGAAGATCACTCGTCTGTTGCGACACCTGAAGGAGTAGCTCGCATTGATTCAGTCTGTAGTACTGCCATTCCTCCAGAAACTTCAGAACTATATGAATTAGTTAAAAATTGTCAAATACATCGACACACTAGTACCTGCACGAAAAATAATTCCGTTTTTCGTTTCAACTTTCCACGCTCGGAATGCTTAGAGACACATGTTATTGATCCTTCATCTAACGAATTCATCTACAACGGTGGTCGCATTTGCGTTCTGAAAAGAAAAAGTGAAGATGGTTGGGTAAATAATTACAGTCCTGCTTTGCTAAAAATGTGGAAAGCCAATTCCAATATTGACGTTTCAAAGGGATTAGTAAATGGCGCTATAGGCTACATCAACGAAATCGTTTGGCCTCAATTTCGTCGAACTCAGATGTATGCAACAGATGTACCTTCCGTCCGAATTGATTTCGCAAGAGACGGAGTACATCTTATACACCCGAAAGCCATACAGTTTCCAGCTAAGTACAATTACGGGACGGCTGAAAGAAGAATGTTGCCTTTAATACTATCATGGGCTTCTACAATACATAAAATGCAGGGCAGCACTGTGGATCACGCAGTCTTATACTTAGGTGCGAAACTGTTTGAAGAAGGTCAAGCCTACGTGGCTCTTAGTAGAGTAAGATCTTTGCAGGGACTACGTATAGAGGAGTTGGACTGCAATAAACTAACGGGCAAGAAACCTTGCAATAATGAAGCACTAAATGAATTAAACAGAATGCGAAATAAAAACTAAAAACTAGAAAATAAAAATAGGTAAAAAAACTTTTTAAGTTAAACGGTTTTATGTTAAACATACATTGCAATGTTTAAGATAAATGTACTAAAAACCAAAAAATAATAAAATAGATACAGTCGTGGGAATTATAAACATATGCATAGACTAGACTAAAATAAAACCGTGGGGCACGTCAATTGTCTACAAATTATCGACTTAATGTGCGATAGAAGAATTGTTTAATTCGTCGTTAAAATAGGCAGTTGGCCCGCAGACGGTGAGGAAATTACTTACTATTTTCTTGCTCATGGAAATTACAATTGTTATACACTCCATGTAAATAAAAGAGATGTTTCAACTAGTTTATCGTTGGACATTCACACTGCTGGCTGGCGAGGAATCGTTTCACTGCTCGTAGTTTGTCTTTAATCGACAAAACATATGATAAAAGTACTACTCGCTCACCACTATGAAACCCTAAAACTCGCTTATAATCGAGCTTGCTAGCTTGTTTCCACATTCTAGCCCTACTTATCACACGTCCATCGTTGTCGGTTGAACAACTGCCTAATTATAGTGTAACATTACAAAACAAACATGTTAATCAACGATTGTAGACAATTGACGTGCCCCACGGTTTTATTTTAGTCTAGTCTATGCATATGTTTATAATTCCCACGACTGTATCTATTTTATTATTTTTTGGTTTTTAGTACATTTATCTTAAACATTGCAATGTATGTTTAACATAAAACCGTTTAACTTAAAAAGTTTTTTTACCTATTTTTATTAAAGAAATAAATAGTATGAATGTTTTCATCCGGTAGATTACATTCTGCTGTTTTTTCCAAGAAAGACTATTAATATTTTAACCGGTAGATTATATTCTGCTTCCTCTTTCAGTTACAAAAATAAAACTACTTACTGACGTAACTTCTGTCTGACTTATTTTGGCCTCTCCCAGTGTTTAATGCGGTACGATTTCATACTGTAGTGGGCGACGACCCATCGCGGTTCAATATTTATATATTAAAATAAAAATAGGTAAAAAAAACTTTTTAAGTTAAACGGTTTTATGTTAAACATACATTGCAATGTTTAAGATAAATGTACTAAAAACCAAAAAATAATAAAATAGATACAGTCGTGGGAATTATAAACATATGCATAGACTAGACTAAAATAAAACCGTGGGGCACGTCAATTGTCTACAATCGTTGATTAACATGTTTGTTTTGTAATGTTACACTATAATTAGGCAGTTGTTCAACCGACAACGATGGACGTGTGATAAGTAGGGCTAGAATGTGGAAACAAGCTAGCAAGCTCGATTATAAGCGAGTTTTAGGGTTTCATAGTGGTGAGCGAGTAGTACTTTTATCATATGTTTTGTCGATTAAAGACAAACTACGAGCAGTGAAACGATTCCTCGCCAGCCAGCAGTGTGAATGTCCAACGATAAACTAGTTGAAACATCTCTTTTATTTACATGGAGTGTATAACAATTGTAATTTCCATGAGCAAGAAAATAGTAAGTAATTTCCTCACCGTCTGCGGGCCAACTGCCTATTTTAACGACGAATTAAACAATTCTTCTATCGCACATTAAGTCGATAATTTGTAGACAATTGACGTGCCCCACGGTTTTATTTTAGTCTAGTCTATGCATATGTTTATAATTCCCACGACTGTATCTATTTTATTATTTTTTGGTTTTTAGTACATTTATCTTAAACATTGCAATGTATGTTTAACATAAAACCGTTTAACTTAAAAAGTTTTTTTACCTATTTTTATTTTCTAGTTTTTAGTTTTTATTTCGCATTCTGTTTAATTCATTTAGTGCTTCATTATTGCAAGGTTTCTTGCCCGTTAGTTTATTGCAGTCCAACTCCTCTATACGTAGTCCCTGCAAAGATCTTACTCTACTAAGAGCCACGTAGGCTTGACCTTCTTCAAACAGTTTCGCACCTAAGTATAAGACTGCGTGATCCACAGTGCTGCCCTGCATTTTATGTATTGTAGAAGCCCATGATAGTATTAAAGGCAACATTCTTCTTTCAGCCGTCCCGTAATTGTACTTAGCTGGAAACTGTATGGCTTTCGGGTGTATAAGATGTACTCCGTCTCTTGCGAAATCAATTCGGACGGAAGGTACATCTGTTGCATACATCTGAGTTCGACGAAATTGAGGCCAAACGATTTCGTTGATGTAGCCTATAGCGCCATTTACTAATCCCTTTGAAACGTCAATATTGGAATTGGCTTTCCACATTTTTAGCAAAGCAGGACTGTAATTATTTACCCAACCATCTTCACTTTTTCTTTTCAGAACGCAAATGCGACCACCGTTGTAGATGAATTCGTTAGATGAAGGATCAATAACATGTGTCTCTAAGCATTCCGAGCGTGGAAAGTTGAAACGAAAAACGGAATTATTTTTCGTGCAGGTACTAGTGTGTCGATGTATTTGACAATTTTTAACTAATTCATATAGTTCTGAAGTTTCTGGAGGAATGGCAGTACTACAGACTGAATCAATGCGAGCTACTCCTTCAGGTGTCGCAACAGACGAGTGATCTTCGATCCAAACAACCATATGCAAATGAGGACTTCCTCTGTTCTGAAACTCGATTCGCCACCAATTATCTTTAACTTTACCGCCAAATATTTCAGTATCAGTTTTAAGAAACTGCATTAGCGCATTAACACGTACCATAAAATGTCTACTCACACCAACTGGATACATCTCGATGAGTCTCTGAGTTTCCTGAATATCTATGTCATCTGGGTCAATGTGCTGTTTACCATCACTAACAAGGAGACCTCTTTTCATATCCTTCCAGTGAAGATCATTGCAGCTCAATGTAACAAAATAAGTGGGAGGTCCTAAACATCTGATTTGTGCTATAAGATCACTAAGAGCACTACGCCAATAAGCAGCGGAACCTCTTAGATTTTTTAAATATAAGTGCAGGTCTTCCACTCGATTGCCGTTTTCACCTTCAACTTTTCTAGCACAAGCTGCAATGGTTGATTTAACTCGATAGTACTCAAACATTGATAGAGCATAGAATAGGTAATCGTTGCGCTGAAATCTAACATCAGCACCTAATAAACGAAATTGATAGTAATCCAAAGGACTTATATTTACGGGCCGTTGTTCTTTCAAACCATTTTTACCATACGGGAAAAGCTGATACCATGCGAACTCTTCTGCTTTTAACTCATAAGCTTCATTCACAATATTATTATTCGTCTTTCTTCTGATTTCGTTTACATATCAGATACCTCTAGCTCATCTTCAACATCAGGTTGGACGCTATCAATAGGCAACATTACAGATGTTTGTATAGGTATAGTTTCAGATCTCAGATTCGAAAGCGGTTGTTGTACTTGTACATCCTGATGAGTGATGGCATCTTCCTGTTGCTGTACTTGAACACCCTGACGAGTGATAATATTTTCCCTCAAATGTACGTCTACGCGTGTAAGGGTGTACGCGATATTACGGGATCCGAGGCATCTTTTACAGATGCGGCACAGTTCTTGTAAGTTGTCGCATTCTATAACACAGGCTTTGCCATTTTCTGGTGTTGGTTTTCCTTTTGGGCCACAAGAATGGGAGTCAGCAAAATAGTATTTGTCTTCACCGCGAAATACGCTAACAGATTTATTTGACGCTGTCAATATTCCTGAAGAATGACTATCAAATAATCTATTTAAAGCTGTATGTAATGTAATGCCGATATTATTGGTATTTACAGAATCTTGGAGACTCCCGAATAAAAGAGTGTCTTCATCATATTCTATAGAAAATCGGCATTCATACATTTGTAAACTTTGCCTGACGATATGAAAGTTTCGTATCTCTAAATATCCTGTTTCATCCACTTCAGTAGGATCAAGCTGGGTACGAATCCAGCAATATAAGGAGTCACCCGCTAACATATTAGCATTCAGAATATTGACGTCCCATTGATTAGGGCTTAGGATTGCAGCTCGGACAATGTTCGCCAACGACGTAGCACTACATTGTACACCAGCATATCGCGAAGTAAAGACGTTGTAGTCACCTTGATGCCATGAAGCTCGAATAATTCTTGCAACATTAGGTATGAATGCATTTCGAATTTCATTTTCATTCCTTTCGGACGCTTCATCTTCAGACGATTCGGGCACACTAAGTCGTACTAACTCCTGGTCACTAATTTAGGCATTGTCGTCAATACGTACATCTTTGTAAAGCGGGTTATTTCTGATTAACCATCTTAAAGCACTATAGACTTTTTCGCGACATATTGTGAATTCCCTGGTGATGTTCAAATTTTCTAATCGTTCGGTTACTACAATAATGCCTACCTGGCTTGCAGATCTTGGTAGCATACTAGGCAGTCTTTCACTGACTTCAAAGATATCTTGGGCAAATAAAACTGCCTGTCCGCGAAAACCGTACTGCCTATAGAGGCCACTAAATTTCACGATTTTAACAAAGGGAATTATTCTGCACAGCAAACATTGTTCCGCCTGTGTCAATGTTTGAATAACGTCTAGTATAGAACCTGGATCCAGATTATTCCAGTAAGCTTTTGGTGGTGCTGTTGTTTTATTACTAGTAACATGTGTTTGACAGCGGGAACATAATAACAATGATATTTTCGAAGTTAACCCCACAGGTAAGTATGTTAATGCAGCAGCGTTGTACCGAACTGTACGAACTTGATTAGGATAACAACGTTTGGTACAAATATCACAAACATGTATACAAATTGTGTTAATAGCATTCTCGAATGCCTGCAGATTATTAGCTCTGCATTGCTGGGTACGCTCTCGTTGTTTATTTAACCTCGTATCGCGATGTTCAGGCGTTTCTGAACCCAACTGCTGTCTTTGTCTTTCACGGCTTTGTATTAATCTAACTTCATATTCTTCAGGCGTTTCTGACGCTACCATCTGTGTTTATCGCTCCCGTTGTTTTGTTAACCTGGCTTCATATTCTTCAGGCGTTTCTGACGCTATCATCTGTGTGTATCGCTCCCGTTGTTTTGTTAACCTGGCTTCATATTCTTCAGGCGTTTCTGACGCTATCATCTGTGTGTATCGCTCACGTTGCTTTGTTAACCTGGCTTCATATTCTTCAGGCGTTTCTGACGCCGTCATTTGTGTATATCGCTGACGTTGCTTTTTTAACCTGGCCTTATATTGCTCAGGTGTTTTTGACGCTAATTGTTCCCGTCGTTTCTGTAATCGACTATTTCTAACACCTTCACTTTCTTTAGCTCGTTTTGCTTTATACTTTTCTTTCGCTTTTTGAAGCCTTCGTTTACGTTGTGTTGCAGTTTCTGTTTTATTTGTGTTTGTATTTTTTATATTTTTTTTTACCATTTTGTTCCCACGAGTAATGGACATTTAAACGGTCGACCCCCCCAGAGGTCCAATAAAGGGGCAAGGCTATGTACAACAAGATGCGCCTGAGTCTTGAGGGGAAAACGCTAACGACATATCATTTTTATCCACCCTAATGCCATACAGTTCTCGGCGCGTTTTAACCTTTCACCTTAACTTGGGTGGTGTACCGCTAACGACGTATCATTTTTAGCCACCCTAACGCCACACAGTCCTCAACACGATACAAAATCTTGACTTGGGTGGTGGATTCAGGCTGGATTAATCAGATACCTAAATTACAGATTCAATTTCTAAATTTAAATCTTATTATTATACGCCATTTGGTGGCTGCGCCCATCTTAAATATTGAGGTTGTATAGTGCACTGTATTCTTCTTGTCAAGCCCTTTTATTTGATACCCATATTGGTGGGATTGATAAAAAATTGTTATCAGCCATTTGGTAGCGGCGGCCATCTTAGATTTCAATTTTGCATAGTAAATTGTATTCTACTTGTTGAGACCTTTCATTTGATACCCATGTTGATGGGATTGATAAAACCTAAGTTTTCCGCCATTTTGTAGAGGCCGCCATCTTGGATTTTAATTTTATATAGTACATTGTATTATACTGGTTGAGCACTTTCATTTGATACCCATATTGATGGGATCGATAAAACCTACGTTATCCGCCATTTTGTAGCGGCCGCCATCTTGGATTTCAATTTTTTATAGTATATTGTATTCTGCTTGTTGAGCCCTTTCATTTGATACCCATATTGATGGGATTGATAAAACCTACGTTATCCGCCATTTTGTAGCGGCCACCATCTTGGATTTCAATTTTTTATAGTATATTGTATTCTGCTTGTTGAGCCCTTTCATTTGATACCCATATTGATGGGATTAATAAAACATAAATTATCCGCCATTTTGTAGCGGCGGCCATCTTGAATTTATAATGATAACGAATAAACATAATTGTATTGTCACCAAAATCCAAAGTGTATACAAAATTTCAGATTAATCGGTTGACAGGAAGAGGGTGAAATTTGAATTACTAAATTTGACCCAAGAATAATAAATAAAACAAACGGGGTGAGCTAAATAAAACCGTTTAATAAAAAGATAACATCCGCTTTTGTCCGATAGTGTATCATGTTTTGTAAGGTTTTTGCTTTGAATTTTTATAAAGCTAACTGTTGCTTGCTTTACTTCAATAACACAATTTATTCTGGTTATTTTTCTATGAATGTGTTATTTTTCTATTTCTGATCGTGCATGGAGGTTTTCTCCATTGAACTGCATTAGTACAATTTGCTTTATATAAATTGTTGATTATTCATGCTTTGTTGGCTGACTGACATTGCAATATTCTGACTAACAAGGCTAAAAAGAATAGGCATCTTGCCACATAAACTAAGCATGGCACGCCTCTCTCGATATTCAAACAGGATTTTATCCTAAAGTTTATTCAGAAATGCAAAATATACTTTTATCGTATGAACGTTCTGGTACAAGTCATTTCTATCTATTTCTACGTTTTTTAAAAGACATCTCCCGCACTAACAATAAATCCTAAGACGCGGGGGACTTTACAAACATACAACCAAGGGACACAATTAACACCCAGACTCAAAACAACAATTTATGGATCACACAAAGTGTTGTCTCGTGTGGGGATCGAACCCACAACACACAGCGCAGTGTCAAGAGGCAATACCAGACAATAAAAATCTATTATGTCTCCCACAGATCTGTGCATCGGCAGTCAACGAGTTAAACCACTACGCCAACCGTGTAGTCATTCCTTAGCACTTCTTTGTTTCAATTTATTTTTCTTAGTATTTCTTTGTTAAACACTGTATTGTTGGAAGGAGCTATTCTAACGGCGTTTCCAGAGGTAGCCATACATTTTCCCAATACTTACTCGTTTGTTGGCTGAGACTAAAGAGAGAAAGAACCTAAAATAGAGCCTTTGTCTGTTTAAGCAGTATCCAGACTGCTTTAAAATACGCGTTTAATTATAGACTGCCTCCGTAGTCTAGTGGATAGTGGATGCATCTACTGATCGGAGGTCCCAAGGTTAGATTCCCGGGTCGGGCAAAAGTGTAACTGAGTTTTTCTGAATTAGTAGCAGCACTGAGTCTGGTAATGAGCCCGAAAACGGCGATAGGATCGCCCCCTATTACGTGAGACCTAAAATTTAATGCCGAAATATGGGTGTAATATACACCTCTGCCTACCCCTTCGGAGACACAGGTTAGAGTCTAGTAAAAATATATGTATATTACAAGAGACTTCATCTTCATCATTATATCAGTCAATTTACATACATACTTGTGCTCACTGCAAATAGGCGCCCCCCAAAGCTCTCCACATACACCGATCTAAAGCCGCCTGCATCCAATCATTTCCGAAAGACTTAATATATTTTGTTAGTGAACGGGCAGGGCAACCTTACAAGCCATTTTGCTAACACCAAACACTTTAATAGAAAAAGTTTTGACAATACCGAACTCTTGGGTTCTATTCAGACCACTTACTTTCGAATCTATACATAATTATAATAAAATTTAAGTGTCTGTCTGTGATTTCAAAATAAATATGTGTTTCCAAGTGCATAGAGTTAGTTATACGATTCTAAGTCCTAAACAACACTTTTTAACATTTTTGTCTGTCTGTCTTTCTGTTTGTCCGGGGTAATCTCTGGAATGGCTGAATCGATTCAAATGAGACTTTAACTGGAAGGTGGAGGACATTACAGCGCTACATATAGGCTACAATTTGACCCGGTAGGTAGCGCTGTTGTCACGATACCGAGTTTTATTTTCCTACTCATCTACACATATAAATAAAATTGAAGGTTCTGCCTGTGATTTCAAAATTACTATGTGTTTTCAAGTGCATATAGTTAGTTACAGGATTCTTACTCCTAAACAACCCTTTTAAACATTTTTGCCCGTCTGTCTGTCAGTCTGTCTTTCTGTTTGTCCGGGGTAATCTCTAGAATGGCTGAACCGATTCAAATGAGACTTTATCTGGAAGGTAGAGGATCTTATAGCGCTACATATAAGCTACAATTTGTGCGCTGTTGTCATGACACTTATTTTTATATAATCATATACAAAAGCAAAGCGTAAGTCGTCTTGATATCTGGAAAATCGCCGGCTGTATAAAGACTGAATTTGGCGGAGCACTTTTTAAAATATAATTTTTTTCCCGTGCGAAGCCGATCTATTAAGATCTGTAAGTCAAGTTCAGTTATGATAACTAACTGTATACCTATTTTAAATAAGAACAATGTATTCCGTTCACTGTTAAATATTTATATTGCCGATATTTTGGCAGATTGTAATAAAAACAAAGCAGAATTTAAGCTCAATTTTTGGAGCATTGCGTAAATATTTTACTTGCCACAAACATTTTTGGCATCGAAATTTTGTACAAAAAAGTTGTAGCAATTTAATAGACAGGTCAAGTTAATAATTTATAGATGAAGAGTTAAAATACGAAGGTGACCTAACAAAAGTAACGAACGAAGGTAACTGTCGCAGTAGTTCAGTGGATAGCGAATACGTCTGCCGATGGAGAGGTCTCGGGTTTAATTCCCGGGTCGGGAAAAATTGTTATTGAGTTTCTCCGAATTCTCAGTAGCTTCATGGAGTATGGTAATGTCCACGGTAACGGCAACATGACGGAATGTGGGTGTAATATTGCACATTACACCTCTGCTTACCTCTTCGAGGCTACAGGCGTGAGCCTGTAAACAAAATTAACTAATGACCACATGATTGAATCTTTATACTGAGCAACACTTGGGTTAAGCAACATTTTTACCATGGTAAAAACCAAGTGTTGTCTCTTTCCGTTAATGTTGTAAGATTCATAATTTTCAGGGCAAGATAAGAGTCTTCCGTGACTATGATTCCTGTAAAGTAACCCAAATTTCCGCTAATAATAAATACTGTAGATTCTAGATCATTCAGTTTAAATGGTATCTCAGTAAAACCAATACATCGCGATAAAATCCATAAACTGTAGTTAAATTTCAATATGTAATTGTGTGTCGTTCTCCCAAAATACCAAAGAAAAGGTTATTTTTTCTGAATCAGTATTCTCAGTAGAAGAAAATGATTCGTGACAAGTGTGCTTGCTAAGATGATGATAACACCCTGCCATTCTTATGTCTCTGCTATCACGAATATGACGGGTAGCAAAAAAATTATCTGGCATCTGGAACATCGCTATCGTAAAGTATGGCATCTCATTAGTTTCATCTTCACACAGCTTCTCATCAAGCTAGACATGTTGTCCTTTGTACTGTTATTATGACGTAGGAAATAAGTTTCAAAATGGTACGGCAAGTGTTCAGCTTGATTTGTAGTCATGTGTATTAACCTCCGTCCGTGTGGTGACGGATTAAGAATACGGAATGTCACCACTCCATATCATCCCATGGGTGTCGTAAGAGCCGACAGTGGGAGCATATTATACAGAGAATTTAATTCAATTCAATTCAATTTATTTAAAAAGTACATACGCTATTGTGTATGTACTTTTTAGATAAATTGAATAATATTAATATATTATACAATTTTTGTTACTAAATATACTACTAGAGAAGAGCACTGCAAGATAGGCATGAGACCGATATATCAAAACGAAACTGAAATCCGATTGCAGTCAGAAATCGTATCGTATCGATATTCCAATATGAGAAAACCGATTTTAGAAAACGCAAAACAATACCACGATAACGCAAACAATCTAATCCAAACCAAACGGAAACGGTGCAGGCGCAACCAAACTACAAAGTAAATCTAAAGCTTACGTTTTCGATAGTTTTCATATTCATTCGTTCTCTTTCACTCTACCCAGCGACTACTTAGTTAGAATGAGAGAGAGCGAATTTCATATCCTTTTCTTTCTTACCTAGTGATCCGTTTAAAGAGCAAAAGAGATGAAGCGAATCGATCGTTGCCAAGCAAGCCAGTCGTAGTCTGCGTTATGGATTTTGACGGTTTTATGAATTGCAGATTGAATAGAAAAATTAAAACTTAAACGTCGAGGCGATAAGTTCTAATTCAGATTGCAGCTATTTAATGTTTGTTTTGAAAATTGCAAATAGTTTTAAATAGTTATTAGGGATTTATGTTTGGAGAGTTTTGACTTGATCAATGTTTATTTGTTCACTTGACCTAGGTGACACGTGCAGTGCGGTGCGCGCGTAATAATAATTAAGTACCTATATTTGGTTTTCGTGAAAGTTATAAACTTATAATATTAGGATTTAAAAAGTTTTATTGTTACGTTGTTACAATCGTAAAGTGTAAATAAATAGAAACAATTCGTGTTGTGTAATTTTAGTTTGTTTGGCGACTGAGTTTTTTAACAATTAGTTTTAGGTAGGTAGTTAGTTGGTTAGGAATCTAGGATTGTAAATTTTTAATAAATAGAAACGATTCGTGTTGTGTAATTTTAGTTTGTTTGGCGACTAAGTTTTTTAACACTTAGTTTTAGGTAGTTAGTAGGTTTTCTTTTTCAATATGTCAAGCAAACCAAGCGAAATATGGACGCATGACATGACAATACAATAAGAATTCGATTGTTTGCGTTTGTCTACGCAACTAGTAACTAAGCTCGTCGCTCCGACATCCGCTACAGAAATCGATTTCTAAAATCGGTTTTTGAAATCGATTTCAGTATCTGAAATCGAATTTGTATCGGTTTGCGGAAAAATCGAAAAACGCCCATGCCTACTGCAAGAAAAGGAAAACTTGATACAAACCCTACACCAACCCGTTTGGCCAGCGTGGTATAGTAGGCCAATTCCTCCTTTCAAAGGAGAGGCCTAGTCCAGCAGTGGACTGTTAAAGGCTGATGATGATGTAGTAACCTTACAGATTCCGAAGGTCAAATATCAGTCGTGTCGTATAATGACATTCAATCCACAGTAACATTAGAAAATCAACCAAACTTGAGATTAACAATAACAGAGCTAATTAGGGGCTAAGAAGACCTTCAATCTTAGATCTACCTTTAACAATAAACGTTTTGAGAAATGTCTTTCGGGATATATACCACGTACCTTTGTTTGGAGTAACCGATATTTCGGCACTGTTGCAAGCGCCATGTTCACGGATGTACTACAGTACAACAGTGCCGAAATATCGGTTACTCCAAACAAAGGTACGTGGTATATAATATCCCGAAAGACAAGTTAAAACAAGTTTAAATGACCACGAAAGTTTAAATTCCTATATTGTTTTGAGAAATTTCCAAGAGCCTATTGATTTTCATCAAATATTACATAGAGTTATTTTTTTCGGCTACGATGGTACGTGACTGAAATGTTTCAGGTTGTAGGCCTTTTATAATTTGCAATCAACGAACTCTCTGTAGCAAGCAGCGATAGCCGAGTGGTGAGACTGCCAGACTGCTACGCAGAGAGTCTCGGGTTCGAATCCACGGCACGCACCAATAACTTTTCGAAGTTAAGTGCCTATTAAATTGATAGTTATCGCTTGCTTATCGGTGAAGGAATACATCGTGAGGAAACCTGCATGTCTGAGAGTTCTCCATAATGTTCTCGAAATATGTGTGTACGCGTGAAGTCTGCCAACCCGCACTTGGCCAGCGTGTGCCAACGGGCCTCTTCTCATAGGGAGAAGAGGCCCGTGCCCAGCAGTGGGACAGTATAAATTGCTGATGATGTATGTATGACTGTGATGTGAACTCTGTAAACCACAGTTGCGAAATATATGCTCTTATAAATAAAATTGAAGTGTCAACCTAGGATTGCGAAATAAAAAAAATCTGTCTGTTTCATCATAATCATCATCATAGCGCTATCCCGGTTGCGATCCAAAACCTACTCCTGTGAGGGGTCCGCTTAATGTCTGTTTATCCGAGTTTATTTCTGGAATGGCTCTAATCGATTTTAATATTACTAGATAATAGATGACTTCTTAGAGCTACATGTAAGCTGTAGAGTTTGTTTTTGAGATATCGAAAATAGCGCGGGTCAATCTATGAGGGACGGCTAGTTATGAATAGATATTAGTATTAATTGATAGAAGGTTGCTTTCATTACAGGGTAGGGCCTACACTATAACCAATTAAATCTATTTTCGATTCCACGATCATTAGTCAAACATTTTCTGAGTTACCTTCAAAAAGTTCGTCTAGGATTTAATGCTTAGTTTACAAAATACACAATCACGTATCTTTACTTACCTACATTACACATTCTCACGCCGGTATCCCCAAAGGGGTAGGCCGGGGTGTAAATATTACACCCACATTTCGCCATGAATTTTTTTGGTCCCACGTGATAGCGGCTAGCCTATTGCCGTTACCGGGTACATTACCAGACTCCGGGCTACTACTGAGTATTAGAAAAACCCAGAAACACTATTGCCCGACCCAGGAAACGAACCCGGGACCTCCAATCAGCAGTCGCATACGCTAACCACTGGACCACGTATAAGGTTGGGCGTTCGGGATGTTAATAGAAATACCTTTCTTCGTTGAGTATACATTTATTACTGTCCAATTGAAGATGAAGGTACATTATATGTATAAGAGCACACACATACAACATTGGTACACCTCTACACGCCCATCCAACAAAAAAAAAGAAACGTGTAAAACTAAATACATTTTTTTTTATTACCATATTAATAGAATAAAATAATCTATATAAAAGCAAAATAAACATGGTTAGGTATATAATTGATTACATAATTCATTTTAAATTGTATAGTAAAAAACATTTATTTATTTCTTAACTTAAACTTATTATAATGTACTGTCTGTTTTTACATAGGGTCTGGTTCGGTTTTTGTGAACTGTCATATTTTTACCTTTATAATTTATAGTTATGTTTGGTTCTGAAATATCTGTGATCTGGAATGGACCAATATACAATGGGTCAAACTTATTTGTAATTTGTTCACTTTTGAGTAAAATCAAATCACCAATTCGATATTTTATTGGATTCTTATCTCTATCATAACTTATTTTTCTAAACTCTTTACTAGTAATTAAATTCTTTCTAGCATAAGATTGCGATTTTTGTAATCGATATGTCAGTTGCTGAGGATAATCATAGTGATTATATAAAGGGTCTAGTCACAAGTTAAATTGCTAGGCAAACGACATTGCTTACCAAATACCAGTTCGTGAGGTGTATATTTCGTTGATGTATGCACCGTGTTATTGTAAGCAAAACACCAGTAGGGTAACCATGCGCTCCAGTTGTGCGGTTCACCATCTGTTTGTATTCGTAGGAAAGAAATTAAATTTTTATGCGTGTTTTCTAGGGAACCTATGGTCTGGTGATGCTACGCTGTAGACGTTACCTGTTTCATACCTAGTGTTTGACATACTCGTTTCATAACGCCAGAAACGAATTCAGTGCCTCTGTCCGATATTATCTGAGACGGAATCCCGTACCGTAAAATAAAATTATTCACTAAACTATTTGCTACTGAAACCGTATCTTTATTCGTAAGCGGGTAAGCCTCTACAAATTTACTTAAGTCACACTGTAGTGTGAGTATATACCTATAATTACAACTATCCTTATATAAGGGCCCTACTAAATCTAAATATAACCTATCGAATGCAGATACACCAGTATCTGTAAGAACCATTGGCTCTTTTATATATTTGTTTATATGTTTGTATCTCAAACATTTATCGCAACGATTAATATAATTAGTCACATCCTTGTATAAACCTGGCCAAAAATAAGATTTCTTAATATTATTTATCATTCTTCTAATGCCAGCGTGACCGCTCGTTGGCAAAATATGATACGCTTAGTCTCTTCATCACTTATTTTATAGACACCCTTTAAAATAAACAATTGTGGTCCGGACCAGTTAGGTGTCTCATATATCGTACGTGTTAAATCTTCTATTATTTTAATATTTTCGTTATTCTTTATAATATAGAGACTATCTAATTTTATTTCTTTACAAAAACTATCTAACTCCGTCACAAAGGCAGCTCGTGCACTATGTGATCGGAAAGTTGGATTGGCGTATAGTATCGATTTAGAAGGATTATAAATAAATAGCATAGACTTTCCTTTCGCACTGTCCTCCAACTTTCTCCAATCATGCTCATCCACAAATAATAATTCTGTGCAATCCTGTGGCTTTCTAAGAATGCCCACAACTTTTGGGTGTACAGTCCAACCGTTAGAGGCATTTTTATCGATCAAAGGATTGTGCTGATTCTCAAGCATACTTCTATCATTCATACGTTTTTTCTGAGCTCTTGTCAAAACTGAAACAATGTGTTCATTCATCTCTTTTAAGTCATTACTTGTTATCTCTATACGTGATAAGGTATCTGCAACATTGGCTTCTCGTTTTATATATCTTACTTCAAAATTATACTCTTCTAAAAGTAACCTAAATTTCATTAAACGACTTGATGGGTTGTTTAAACCAAATAAATAAATAAGTGGTTTATGGTCAGTTTCGATTATAAACTCACGCCCATATAAATAAGGTCTAAAATATTTAACGGACCATACTATTGATAAAAGCTCTTTCTCAATAGTAGGGTAATTCTTTTCGGCCTTATTTAATGAACGACTGGCATAAGCGACAGGTAACCCATTTTGATTACATAGCATTGATCCGATTGCAAATCCGGACGCATCCGTTTTTAATATAAATTTGTGATCTGCATCAAGGTTAGGGTATTGCAAAATCGGTGGTGTAGTCAAAGCCGTTTTAAGCGTAGAAAATGAATTTGTACAGTTGTCGTCCCAGCGGAAGGGTACATTTTTGCGACAAAGATTATTTAATGGTAAAGTAATTTCAGAAAATCGCGGTATGAACTTTCTATAATAATTGGCGAACGCCACAAACCTTTTGACCTCTCCAACGTTTTGAGGAATGGGATAATTTTGTAACACGGAAATTTTCTGTGGATCTGGTTTAATACCTTCTGCTGATACGACATGACCGAGAAACAGGAGTTCCTTTTTAAGAAATTGACACTTTGCGGGACTTAATTTCAAATTAACTTTTCGTAAACGGGATAAAATGTCGATTAAATTCTTATTGTGCGTGTCTAAATTTCGTCCTATACAAACTAAATCATCAGCGTATGTCAGCAGTTTATCATAAGTTAAGCCGGCCATTGCTATTGTTATAGCTCGACTGAAAGAACTTGGACTTGTCTTAAGGCCCATCGGCATTCTAGTAATCTGATATTGTCCTGACGGTGTGGTAAATGCGGTATATTTTCGGCTATCAGAATTTAAAGAAAATTGGAAAAATGCCTGATTTAAATCCAAATGCGAGAAATACATTGCCCCAGACAATGAATCAAGTACATCAGTAATACTAGGTAATGGGAATTTATCGTCAACAATGCGGTCATTTAATTTCCTAAAATCGATAACTAGTCACCAGGTTTTATTTCCGTTGTTTTCTGACCCTTTATGGACAAGAAGAACAGGGCTCGACCACTCGCTACAAGCGGGTTCAATAATTCCGTCATGTAATAATTTTTTCACTTGTTGTTCCATTTCACCTCTCTGAGAATACGGTAAACGGTATTGTTTGACATAAACAGGATCACTGTTAGGCTTTAACTGTATATTTTGCTCATATAACTTACTAGTCGAAAGCTTATCACCCGGTAACATAAAAACGTCCGAAAATTTTGCGCATATATTCATTATAGAAGTCTTTTCCTCTTTATTCAAATGGTTTAACTTTAGTAGAGAAAACATTTCATGAACTCGTTTCGGGGTAATTACGTCTTTTTCAAAAGAACAAATCGAATAGTTGCTTAAACAATCTGATTCGGGCCTAAAATAACTGAGATTAACTTGACTCTCCCGTGTATTTAATATTTTTATCGGTATTTTACCGTGAGAAACGGTTGCAATTGCTGCACATAAAAATACACCTTCACATAATTCTTTCGGAAAAATGACACATTCACCTTGCATTCCTGTATTTATATAAAATATTTTTTCACATATGGGAGGTACGCTTAAATAACTATTACTGCCTAATCTGCCCATCTCTAAAGGTAAAGTAACTTGAGAAATTTCATTGTGTAAAGTAATAAAGTTTGTTTCAAAATCTATTGTGCAATTAAACATTCGTAAAAAATCTATACCTAATATCCCAGCAGTGGGCGTTGGTAACTGTTTCATAACATGAAACTTATGTTTGAATTCCATACCATTTATAGACAAAGTTATCATAACATATCCCTCGGTTCGTAACCTGCCTCCAATACTATTTATGTAAATGCGATTCGGAGTAATGGGTATGTTTATATTTGATATGATGTCATACTGTATTGCGCTCACCGATGCCCCGGTGTCAACTAACCATCTATATTTGGTATCACCTACCGCAAGCTCGATAGAATTGCTGAATTCGCAATTAAATATACTATTCCCTACGAAAAAACTCTAACGAAGTGGCATTGGCATTTTTTTGTGAATTTGCCGAATTATGTACTAAATCATTACTCTCACCAGTGTTAGTGGTGGGCGTAGAATTCAAGAGATGAATTCGGGGCCTATAACCTTGAAAATTACTACGTCGTTTATAGTTACTACCCCTAGTAAAAGTCCTAGTAAACTGTGGGTTTCCCCTCTGCGGATTAGAATTGCGCGATGTGGTAGGTACGTCATTGTTTTGTATTGGCCTATATTGTTAGGGCGGACGCCCAAAACGTTCGGCGTGATTGCCTCCTAATCTGCCACGATAATTCCTGTACATTGTATTACTTCTGTTGCCAAAATAGGCAAATTCCTCCTTGCTCTGACGGCTGCACAACGCCTCCTCGTCCTTCTCACCTCTTATTGCATCCTTCAAAGCTGTGTAGTTACGCGCTTGCAAAATCATACTTATTCGGCGATTTCTCAAGCCACTGACAAAACTGTTGATGGCAATTTTTTCATTTAGCGGGCGTAATATTTTATACGCATTTTGATCGCCACTGGCTTGTGAAATCGTCAAATCTACAAACAACTTTTCTATTTGGCTGCTGTAATGCTCTAAAGTATTTCCATTCTGTTTTATCTGAATTAGTCCGTTATGTATCGCCGTGTCAGACTTTGTGGTCAATAAATGAACTCGCATATCGTTTAAGAGTTCCTCACATGAGTCGTATGATTTCGAAAGACGCATTTTAGCATTTTGGGTAAGTCGAGTTTTTAGCACAAATTGTATCAACATAGTCTTACCTGCGTCATCGAGAGAGCTACTATATAATTCGATGGCGTCCATCAGGTTCCTGTTAACCTGCTCGTCTCCGGGAGCATAGACACCGCTGTCTTAAAGTTGAATTTCTCCATGGTATCGTTTTTCACACCTAAATCCACCTTAGAACTCGATTGGGAGCTGTAATCCCTAGAACATATGGTTTCAATTTGCAAAAATAGACCTTTTATCAAATCGCAATATGATTGTACCTCACACAATGCCTGACCTTTGAGTTTACCTAAAGTATTAGTACAAATATCATAGTCTTGTTGTAGTTTATATGTTTCACTTAATTTTTGCTGTAAAACCTCTTTTGTTCTCTTAGTATAACTTAACTTAACTACACTTTCTTTAATACGTTTAAGGCTTTCATGTATACGTTTAAGCTCATTATCCATTACAAAATATAATAAACACAAGACATGTTTTTACCAATAGGTATACATAAGAAATAGTAAAATAGAGAATACACAAGTTAAAACAGAATCGCAGATTATAGAACCGATTACCTCATATTGTTACCTAATATTATAATACGTAGGTTATATTTGTCCGTATTCTTCACTTCATCCTTCGCTCGCATCCAGTGACCTCTTCATTTTCTTAGCACCTCGGCCGCATCCTCTTCTCTATGGTCCTCGTGGTAGTAGACTCGGGGTCGCCGAAGACCTGCATCCAATCGTCTGAAGGAGCGCCTCAAATTCTGTACCATAGTCTCCTCTCTAATCCATGCAATATGGCACTTTTTGTAAAATTTGTACGCCACGTACAATACTCCTATGCCCAGAATTGTTACTATGATGATTAGTACAATGCTTATCGTAGACAGGTAGTACTGTAGTTGTTCTGCAGTAGCCGCGTTCGATCCCAGCGCGTTTTGGGTAATAATAACGTCCTCCTTTTCAACCGTCGACCGACACATACTTATTTCACTGCACGAATAGTACTTTTTGAAAAACAGAGTTCATTGCGACGAAAATCTAAGAAACTAGAATTTTATAGTGTCCAATCATTATTATAATGTCCAATAACTTTTTAGTTCCATCACCGCGTGCGCGCGACACCGCACGAAAACCGAGCTGAGCCGAGCCGTATATGGCAGGGTCGCCATATAAGGTTGGGCGTTCGGGATGTTAATAGAAACACCTTTCTTCGTTGAGTATACATTTATTACTGTCCAATTGAAGATGAAGGTACATTATATGTATAAGAGCACTCACATACAACATTGGTACACCTCTACACACGGAAGCAATTCAGACAATCTATTGATTTCATTATTTTTTAATTCAGAAAGTAATGAGTCCTTTACAGCTATTTTCAGTCAACTGCTGGTCTTAAGCCTCTTCTAATTTGTTTCATAGCAGCACTGTGAGTCGAGGGTTGATACAAGGTTTAATGTCAAGTTTGCCGTCTCTTCTTAATTATACCATTTGCTTTGTGTTTTTTTTTATTATATTTTTTTATTTATAGTCTCACGCCTGTATCCCCTAAGGGGTAGGCAGAGGTGTAAATATTACACCCACATTTCGCCATGAATTTTTAGGTCCCATGTAATAGGGGGCGAGCCTATTGCCGTTACCGGGCACATCACCAGACTCCGTGCTGCTACTAATAATTCGAAAAAACCCAGTAACACTTTTGCCCGCCCCGGGAATCGAACCCGGGACCTCCGATCAGCAGTCGCATACGCTATCCACTGGAACACGGAGGCAGTTGCTTTTTGTATTTTAGTCTTTAATCCTTCTACGATACTAACGGAAAGAAATAGGGTAGGACACTTTGAATTCTTAATCCGTCACCACACGAAATATTATGTAGATGAGTGAGACCAGAACCAAAAAAATAATCATATTATAACATAAATATTTCGTGTGCAATGTCATTGATATCTTCACGTCTGCGTACGATACTCTTGAATTAATAAAGTAAATAGCTAAAAATGTTACAGCTAAAAATAGATTGGCTTGACGTTTTGTTCGACCGCAAAACGTTGTGAATGCACTCTGGCTCGATGCTACCTTGCTTTTTTTATGCAATTAAAGTGGCTAACAAGTACACTGGCCGCTCTATGATAATGGTTCGGATAGAGAGGCTTTAGTATATCGGGCAGAATTGAAAGGGGCAATGCTAATACAAAATATAGGGTTTACGTCGTGGTGAATTAAAGTTTCTTTAAGAATTCAATGAACTAAGATAGTGCTCTCTTTTAAACACACTGTGTGAGAAAGGGCTAGGAAATCTATTAGGCTTGGCAAATAAAATTGTTACTAATAATGCAGTGTTTGCCATTTGACAATGCTTAGTTCACACCAACACATATCTCCTAAAACTACACAGTAAGTATTGTAAATCAAAATTTTACAATTACTTTACAAGTCAATTACTTACTTTTTTAATTTAAACAACAGTTCACGGATTTTATTACGACATATTGGTTTGACGTGGTCGCGGATACTGAGGTGATATATTTTATCTTGAAAGTAGAAGTTATCTCAAGGTACCCCAAACATTGTTCAACTTTGGTGTTACCATTTTACGCAAAATGAGCTCACGGTGTCATTAGCCTGAAGACAGGGCCCCAAGTTGGAAGAACATTCCAACCATCTTCCTTATTGAAATTAAGGTGTTTTTTTTTATTTTCAATAGTCTCACGGATCATCCTTGGAAGAAAACAACGTTTTTTGCGAGTATCTGTGGTTCATTAAAGCCCAGGTTGATTCCTTGTTGTACATTTTTACTTGCACTTAACGCCCATAACGACTGTCAAATATCTCCATGACACTCGAGTCCGACGCATTTTTTCATCTTAGACACCAAAAACAGACATATTGATAGATATTTTAGATGCAATGCTTTGAAAATTGCACGTACACATCTTTACACACCACCAAATGCACCAAGCCAGTCTTCAGCATATATTTATTTTGCGGTACAGCACCGGTGTTATTGTTTTAACCGCACCTAGTTGTTCTGCCCACAATTTGTGAATTATTCATAAACTGTACTGATTGCGTACATTGTTGTGCCAATGCTGACTAAATATGGAGTTGGATTAGAGTCAGGCGTTTGGTTTTCAGGAAAAAAATATGGCTCTGTTTATAAAAGTGACTTGTAAGTTTTTGCGTTCTTGGAGCGAGATTCCAATGTAAGGGAGGCCTAAGACGCAAGGCTGTAGCAATTTTTGGAGCAAATACTGTTTCATCGTCGGTCCTTTCGTTTGGAAGCTACCAGAGCACATACAGACATAACGCCAAACCTACAATGTTGTCCGCCTGTACTGCGCTCTTAGATTATTCCTCAAAAATATTTAGCCCCGCAAAGTAGAAGTAAATTTGGATTGATTGACAGATAACTCATGTTTCTTCAAAAAAAATAATATAATGCTGGCACGTGTAATACTGATCTACCTTGACCTCGTTCTAAGCTAACTGCCGTTTCCAATATATGATCTATCCATGAATATATATATAGGATAATACTGTGGGTAGTTGTGTCAACAGTATCTACAGTTTTTAGCTCTACTTTTAAATATTAAAATAAAATAGTTTAAGTGTTATTTTAGTAAGTTTAATGACATTAGACAATTAAATACATTCATTACCTGCCAGTACAGAGTTGACAACATCCTACGTGCACAATAAACTAATATCACTTCACAATGGCTGAGTCACTTCAAGATTCAATGTGCAATTTAAGAAACATGTTTCTCAAGCGGATGGCAGATTTTGAGGCTGAGTTACCACGGTCACAAAGCTCTCCATCATTAACAGGATTGGACTCAGAATACCAATCATTCAACGATTTTGTTATGGAGGCTCTGAATAGTTTTCAACGCCAGATAGATATTCTTTCACACACAATGGACACCATGGAAATGAGATCCAGACGAAAGATGTTGCTGATTCATGGCGTGACCGAGGACAGCAAAGAGGACACATCCAAAGTGGTGGCTAACGTCTTCAAGGAGCATCTTAAAACCGATCTGACGAGTACTAACATCCGACGTTGCCACAGAATGGGGCGCTTGTCAAATAACCATAAACCCAGGCCCATTGTTTTAAAACTAAACAGCGCATCCATACGTGACAAGGCTTGGTTTGATAAAACAAAACTCAAGGGCACTGGCATCACAATTTCGGAGTTCCTGACCAAGCAGCGGCATGAGACTTTTATGGCGGCGAGACAAAAGTACGGCGTAACGCAGTGCTGGACCAGGGAAGGCATCATCCACGTCTTGGCGCCTGATGGTTCACGTCACCGTGTGGTAAGCCTCGGTGAGTTGCTTAAAATCGAGCAGAAGGGCGTAGAGAAGCCATCCGCATCGTCGAAGCCAGCCGCAAAGAACAAACGAGCGGCTGCCCAAAAGAAGACCTAATCTTCTCGTTTCTTTGCCTGTTTTTAAGTCCGGGTAGTAGGTAATTATCAATTATATATTATTTTCCAGTCTGTACCAACTTATCTACCTTCGTTACTTCATTACTTTTATTTTATTTATGTAACATAATTATAATTCTGTCGGTGTTTGCTTTTTTCTCTGCTTGTCATCTGTCAAACGTCATATATTTGTAACTGTCATCTTATAGTTAAAATTCCTTATTGGGTACAAGGCTTTTAAGACATACGTTAATACAATTCTATTCTTCAATAATGTAACTTTAATCTCTTCACTTTTGTTTGTTTTCCACTATCTTCTTCATTTTCAACTTTATTGTAACTGATAAACGTTTTAACGTTATACCCGGACTAGATGCATAAGTTTGTTATTGTTTTTGTCAATTATGTATATTTTTAGTTTGTTATCAGCACAACTGGCAGGTGGTGTATTATTGGTAAATATTTTTTATTTAATTATTATTACTTTTAATTTATTTAATATTTAATCATTCATAACTATTATTAAGTATTTATACATACTCTTATTCAATATTTTTTTTATATATATATTGCGTTCATAACATATATTCACCATTGATAATAATTCTATAAATGACGACGATAGTTTCCACTCCGTATGCAGCCTAGATGAGAGCTTTTCCAGTGTGCCGTCGCTAGCTGATTGCCTTAATTCACAATTTTCTGATGTACCTAAAAATTTCAATGTCGTTCATATCAATGCCCAAAGCATTCCAGCACATTTCCCTGATATGCTGGCCAATCTTGATTGTAAGAGCATTCACGCTATCCTTGTTTCTGAGTCATGGCTTAAGCCCTGTCTTCCCTCAACATTATACTCCTTACCTGGTTTTCAACTTATCAGAAATGACCGAGCGATTGGGGGTGGTGGCGGTGTTGCCATTTACCTCCGCTTATATATCCCTTATATAATTGTTGATATGTCAGCACAACCACCGCCACAAGATGCTAGGGAACATTTGTTTCTGGAAGTTGTATTAAACCGCACTAAAGTCCTAATCGGCGTTTATTATTGTCCTTCATTACGTATAAATTTCTTTTCTTCTTTTGAAACCATGCTGGTCAATCTTGTGCCCTCTTACAATCACATTATCATAATGGGTGACTTTAATACCTGTCTCCTTAAAAATGATTCCGCTCTTCTTCTCTCCTTTCAACATCTTTAAGTTGTAACTTGTCAATTCTCCCTTTAAATGCAACTCATCATTTTCCAAATTCTTCACCTTCTCTTCTAGATCTTATCTTAGTTTCCTCAAGGGAACATGTCGCCATGCACGGGCAATACCCGGCAGACATGTTCTCCTATCATGACTTACTTTTTCTATCTTACCAAATCCGCCCTCCAAAGGCTAAGCCTAAAATATTAATGCAGCGCAATTTCCGTAACATCAATATAAATAATCTCTGTAAAGATGCTAGTGATATTGACTGGAATCAACTTATTAATTCGAACTCTGTTGATGAAAAAGTTGCCATCTTTACAAGTCAAATCACAAAATTGTATGACAAACATGCACCTATTCGACCCGTTAAAATAAAACATCCTCCATCGCCGTGGCTCACAGAAAACATCAAGCAGCTGATACGTAAGAAAGCTGCAGCTAAATTTAAGTACAAAATTAGACCTGATGCTTTAAATCTCCAAAAGTATATCGCAATCAGAAATCACTGCAATAGGGTGTGTAGGGACGCACAACGCCAACATATCCACAGCTCTGTACAAAACGGAGATCCAGCAAAGGTCTGGAAATTTCTTAAAACCCTGGGGGTCGGCAAAGCACGTCAACACATTAATCCTACTAACTTCAATATTGACTTGCTCAATCAACATTTCTCTGCTTCGTCCTTCATCGATAGGACTACTAAGACAAGCACTATTAATTATCTTTCATCATTGCCTACCCCTAGTTATTCACCATTTGTCTTTAATCAGTTCACTGATAGTGATGTTAAGAAGAGCATAGTATCAATCACGTCCAACGCAGTTGGTAGTGACTGTGTCAGCCGTAACATGATCATTCCTGTCCTTGACGCAATCCTACCCATAATTACCCACATCTTCAATTTTTCCTTGTCCAGTGGTTTATTTCTATCGATATGGAAGGACGCCCAAATTACTCCTATACCAAAAATTTCTCATCCTTCATTCTATTCCGATTATCGGCCCATTTCTATCCTGCCATTCCTCTCTAAAGTCCTCGAACGTCTCGTGTACCACCAAATTAACTCCTTCCTCTGTAAGAATAATCTTCTAAATCCCTTTCAATCCGGTTTCCGTTCGGGACATAGCACAGTCACATCCTTAGTCAATGTTACGGATGACATCAGGGCTGGTATGGAAGAAGGACAGCTCACAATTTTATGTCTACTTGATTTTAGTAACGCCTTTAATACGGTAGATTTTGATATTCTTCTTGGACGCCTTTGTTCTCTTAACATATCTCCTACGGTGATTGATTGGTTTCGTAGTTACCTGTGTGGCCGCCGACAACGTATACATATCGAGAATTCACTTTCTTCTTGGTGTAATACAAATGCCGGTGTGCCCCAGGGTGGCGTATTGTCTCCTTTACTCTTCTCACTATTCATAAATTCTATCTGTAATAACCTTCGCTGTTCCTATCACCTTTATGCAGATGATCTCCAGATATACACGCAGTCAACACTGTCGCAGATGTCACATTCTTTAGATATCATTAACAGTGATTTGGAACTAATCAGCAAGTGGAGCAAGTCTTTTGGGCTTAAACTTAATCCCACCAAAACTCAAATCATTGTTATTGGTAGCTCTAGAATGAAAAGTAAAATTGACTGGTCACTACTCCCTCATATAATGTTTGATGGCACGATTATCCCTATACAAGACAAAGTAAAAAATCTGGGTCTCACTATCGACTCGACTCTTACTTGGGGACTGCAGATACAAGAAGTGAGTCGTAAGGTGTTTGCTTCAGTTGGTTCACTGAGACGACTAAGAAACTTTCTGCCCACTGCTACTAAAATTGCGCTCGCTAAGTCTCTTCTGTTACCCATTATTGATTATGCAGATGTCAGCTATCTAGACCTCGCCGAAAACCAGCTAGATAAACTTGAGCAAATTCAAAATGTCTGTATACGATTCGTATTTGGTTTGCGCAAATACGACCATGTTTCACAATTTCGAACGCAGCTCAAGTGGTTACCAATTCGACATCGCCGGAATGCTCACATTCTCACTTTACTGTACAATATACTGTTGAACCCTTCAACTCCCTCTTATCTTAAAAGAAGATTTGAGTTCCTTCATGATACACATAATAGATATTTAAGGTCATCAGAAAATTTAAGGCTTAAAATGCCGGTACATTCCACGGCTTTTTATGACACTTCCTTCACCGTAACTGCCGTTCGCTTGTGGAATAAATTACCGCTGCACATTAGGCAAGCTAAGACGGTAGCTAAATTAAAATCCTTAGTGAAGGAATATTATCTTTCAGTATAGTTTACAGTCCTTTCTAAAATATTCTATAATTAAGGCATTGCTATAGTTCATGTGTGTATAATTATGTCCTTTATATATTTATGTTTTGTATGCTTATGTAGGTATATATGTATTTGTATGTATGTATATGTATATATGTATTTGTATGTAGGTATATAGAGTAGAGTATATGAATAAGTATATATGTATGTGTTTAGAGATATCTATGTATTCTAAGTATTATGACTGTTACACCTACAACTACCACTATTTTCCGACCAATAATATTTCCATCCAAAGGTTGCCTGGTAGAGATCGCTATCAGCGATAAGGCCGCCCATTGTACTTCGCTTATATTGTATGATGTCTTATGTAATCTTTCTGGTGTACAATAAAGCATAAAAAAAAACTATAAATACATATTTGATATAATGTATGGAGCTTATATTAACCCTTTCAGGACCATAAGGATATGGGACTATATGTTATGATAAAAACTATACGAAACAGTTAATTAGGCATCAAATAAACGTAATTTTAACTTAAAATATAATAAAATGTTTTGGATTTTTTGGAATTCTTTGGGACACATATGTCCCTATGGTCGTTGGTGGTACTTTTTGTTCTAGTAAATAAGATTATACATTTTAGAGATTTTATCAGTTTTTGAGAAACAAAATTGCAAATTTATTAGAGAAAAATGTTTTTTTTATCGATAGGTATAAAATTTAAAGAAATAAGATAGTAATAAATCGGTAGAAACCAGTGAAACATTTACATTCATTAGTCTAAAAAAGGTGTACTTTGCAACACAATTACTATTTATTCGCATTCCTATTATACATTGAATAAACTGACACATCTCTTCCAGAAGTTTGGTTATCAATGGCGTGCGTTGGAAACTGTCTACATCTGACAGATCTGGGAACTAAACTTGATTTTGAAGTAGGAACGTCATGCTGCCTGACAGAGAAACCGTTTTCCAACTTAAAACTTGTCTGAACTGTAGGCTAGTTTTGATTTCATCGTGAAGCTTTGACTATACAGTATGGGCATTATTCACTAAGATATCTAAGAGATCAAAACAATATCGGAGATAGTATTTTATTTTCAATCAGCAATATATTTCATGACACTATGAGATCGACACGTATATGATCTACTCCTCCCATTTTTTTGTTATTTTAGGGCATTTCACTTTTTTTCGCTGATCCAGGTTTGTGTCATCTTACAGTGTCTATGTCTAAAGGTTTCAGAAAGTTGATCAATAAGTATATTCCTTTATTTTCCATCAACTTTACGCACGATATGCCCCAAAACTTTTGGTGTACATGTCCCACTTCTTATGTCAATGCTGTTTTTGGAAGATGTTTTCGATTTGTTAGAACGATTCCATATGCCAAAGAGAGTCAATACATCAGCATTAACTATTAAAAAAATCTGTACTTCACAGCCATTATATTTCACAAAAAGCACGAGAATTATTTGGCATGTATGTTCCCTAGTTCCACTTGAAAACTAGTTTTTGATTACTTTGTGCTCCAGTTATGGGTAAAAGAAATGTAGACATTGATGGTACAGATGCCAGACTTATTGATTTCTGAAATTGAACAGGCACATCTACAAAATCATCATCAGAAACATTAGAAACCCCTTGATACTGTATCAAACTCCTTTGACCTTTTTCGTCAAGATGTAAATCATCTTCTTCATCACTATTACCATCCATCAAAATTTATAGAAGTACCTACATCATCCTTGGATTAAAAAAACTAAGATAATCTACCAAAATATCAATAAAAATGAAGATAATTCACAAAATCATCAGTTGAATAAGTTAACAATTTATTACAAAAAGTGTCCCTTCCGGACCACTGGGACACTGGTGTCCCTTTATGTTTATGATGTCTCATAACTATAAAAACATAAATAATAGTTTTAAAAATAATTATAATATAAATTTACTAACCAAGCAATAATTATAGCACTACAAAAAACAATATAGAACATTTTGAAGTTCCTAAAACCTTTTCAGAAATAGGGCAAGTGCGCGCTTAGCGAACAGTCATATTACAATTTTTATAGAAACTATATCATACTACCTAGGTTGTACCGCCAATGAAAAAAATATTAATAATATGTTTAATAACAAACAAAAAATTCATAATTGGTAATAGGTTTCTTAATTATAAATATATTTTCAAATTATGTGCTGGGGACACATATGTCCCTTGGTCGTCAAAGGGTTAAACTAGAGGATGCTCGCAGCCCGCATATTTTTTTATTTAATTTTTTCTGCTCGATCGCGCAGAAATGTCGAGAAATCCCTTCTTATCCCCCTACGGTCGCCAAGGAACACAACTGCCAAATTTCAGCTTCCTGCACGTAATATTTTTGGCTGTAGCTTGTCTGTCAGTCAGTAACGCAATGATTTTATATGTACAGATATGCCGACCCCGTTCGTCTTTATAAAAAAAACTCACAAATTAATTTCGAGTCTTTTATTACCTTGACACAAACACACTACACTATACTGAATGCCTATGTTTAGGTTTCTCAACCGTTCACCACCGCGTCCCAGGCCCAACTGGCTCTGCATAATATAATTGAAATAAAGAAATGCAAATGCTGATTTAGAGCTTCTAGAATAAAATGGAAAATACGCGATGCAGTGAATTTAATGACTAGGCTTTCTATACGTAGTAATATGGGATAAACCAGCACGTAAGCATTTTTATTTAAGTTTGCAACAGATATTTTTTTTGGATGATTAAAACGACCGTAGCCTTTTGAAATCTGATTAATTTTTTTATGTTTTTTATTAAGTGAGCTCGTTTAAGGTAAATATAGCAGAATCGTTGCTTAAAAGTTAGTGACGCTTAAATTGGCGTTTTTGATTACCTAAAGTTTTTCTATAAAAGAAGAATTCAAGAAGTTTTCTAGCTCCACCCTGATGTTTTTAGACTTTAGGAATTTGAATAGATCATTTAAGTCGATATTTTGAATGAATCAAATTAATAAACGTATACTTATAGTATATCTTTAGTAAACAATCAATCTATCCACGATCACGACCGATTCTAGCCGATTGAAACGTCAAACAAAGTTATATTTTCCGCAAAAAGATGTTCGCAATTCTATTTTCACCATCGTGTACAAAAGACTTGATTATTCTTCTATCTATCTTTCTACTTAAACGTCACGCGTGTGTCCTATTGGGGTAGGTAGAGAGAGAGGTATGTTTGAACGCAGAATGCTCCGGTTCAAACATACCTGTTTGCTTCGTAAACATTAATTAACCTCGTCATGCATGCTCGTCGGTATTTTTGATTTGATTATTCCTCTTTCCTCTGGGTCTAAAACGTGTCAGTAATTATTCACTGACATTGTAAGCACCCGTATGGTACAGTAACCTAGTATATACCATTAGGTCAGGGCCCTGTTTAATAAAGCTGACAATTCGACAAATATGTCAAAAAAAGACAAAATTGTAGAATTGTCGTGCTAAAGCTGTTTAATAAAAGTGACAAATATGTCAAAAATCGACAGGTGAAATCTTGTCATATTTGTCAAGTAAAAATGCGTTTAATAAAACTCGACATATTATGTCAGAAAACCACGGTCAACATATTTATGACAATTGTCGGATTCGGAGTCGTGACAAATATGTCGACTTTTGACATATTTGCAAATATTAGATTTCGCGACAGAGGGTTACACACAATTGTCACAATTGTCGGACAATTCTACAAATATTTCAATATGTCATGACAATTTTCTGTTTAATAAAGCAGATTTGACAAGTTTTTCACGACATATTGTCACCTGTCACCAGTCGCTTAAAAAGTTTTATTAAACTAAGAAAAAATGTCGGATTGTCGCGACAATCCGACATATTTGTGAATTTTCCACCATGACAATTTTGTCGCTTGCAAGTTTTATTAAACAGACAAATTGTCAAATTGTCACTTTTTGACATATGTCGGACTTGTTGTCAGCTTTATTAAACAGGGCCCAGATTTTTTTTTTGCCATGTGGTTTATTCCTAAAGTGCCACTACAATTATAATACCAACGCAAGACTTACTTTCTAAAATGTGACAAATTTTATACAAGCGGTACTCTACAGAATCATATTCAATTTCCACCTTAATGACTAATGACGTGATATTTTCACAAGATGAAAAAATGCGGCAACTGGACCGTGAAGGAAATGTATGATGACTTTTGATTCATACGAGCCAGATTTATATTCTATCGCGATAATGATGTGCATTTGTCAAAATGTATGCAAATCGACTTAAAGTAACAGTATCTATACTGTTACGTTTCATTCGGTGAGTGAGAGTGGCGGTCCTATATCATATTCCTTCTCCCTCATCCCACTCCTCCACCTATTCCTTCTCCCACTCAGGCCGACTACACACTTCTGACTTCTTTGGTGCTGCGAGTGTCTTTGGGTAACGGTTATCGTTTACCATCAGTCGCTCCGTTTGATTATTTGCCTCTTATCATATAAAAAAATATATAGTTCACAGATAAGCCTCAGTTGATTTATACATTTTACGTCTCTATGCGCAGAGCTCTTATAAATGTGCATACATCTTTGAATACGCCGACTTGCTATTTATTTTCTTCTTTAGAACCACAAATCTGACTCGTGACAAAAATATTAATATAGCAACACCCCAACCCACTTGGCCTTTGCTAAGAGGACTACACTTCGGTAATACGAGACCACATCGTAAAGAATAATAATCGGGACATGAATACTAAACACCTATTCGCATATATGAAATACAGTAAAGACTACCTGTCTCTTTTTAAAATACATGTCACCTGTATTTTAAAAAGAGACAGGTAATCTTTTTCATATGCGTGGGTTAATAATTTCTGTCTAGACATACTCATACATTTTAAGGATTACGGATTAAGAATATAAAATATCACTACCTTATTTTATTCTGTTTGTGTCGTAAGAGGTGGCGAAAATACACGAAGCAAATAATATTTTTACAAAGAGATGGTTTCTTTTTTTTACCATTTTCATACAACACCATCTAGTCCCAAACTAAGATCTTGTACTATGGATACTGTAATATATACTATAACTATACAGGTAATGGATAAACTTACATATACACTTTTTTGTAAATACACGCATATTATGCATAGAAACACCCAACCAAGACAAACATCCATGTTCACGCACACAAATGTTTGACTTGAGCGGGAATCGAACCCGCGACCTTCGGCGTAGCAGTCGCTTACACTCCAGCTGCGCCAACCGGTCGTCAAAGTCAAAACAAACTCTGTACTAAACCGTTTGGTATAGTAGCTAAAATCCTCCTATTGACCAGTGCTACTTTCATTCTTGCTCGCCGGTTACGGGTGCTTCGGACTTTTCCGTTTTTCAAGACGTCTCTAATTTGGTCGAGGAACGCCCTTAGGGCGTTCCTCGACCACGTTCCACGGGTCTGCTGCAACCGACTTGTCCGCACACATTTGCCTGATAATATATCTGATTCGTCATTATTTCTTCAATCATTCGCTCTACGTTCCCATTTCAGCATACCTTTCTTAATCCTTGTCACGACATTTTTCAGGCCACATGAGAAAACTAACACATAAATAAAACTTATTAAGCCAACCATAAATAACACCCAAAGCAACAACACTAACAAAAGTACAAGACCAAAACAAAAAAAACCATTTGTACATTTCCCCTCTTAATTTAATGTTCTCTTGTAGGTACAGCAGGCAGCCTTTTGACACACTTTTAACGCTCTTAAAATCACAATCGATTTGACGGCGTCGGTTGTGCAAACAAAGTTCAACATGACGTTAACATGGACCCGTGTGAATCGTAAAAATGTACTCAATGGTTTCTTGTAAAGTGTTTTTGGTCGTGTCACTACTGCTTTTGTTGTATGTTTATGTTTTGTGGAACATAGTGTAAATAAACATTAAAACTTCGTAGTGATATCAAAAAGGCAGCGATAGTCTGGTGGAGAGACCGACAGACTGCTACGCAGAGTTTCAGTTTTGAATGCACGGCGCGCACCAACGAATTTTCGAACTTTGAGTGAAGTGCGTATTAAATTATTAATAATTATCGAGTGCTGAAGGTAAGACATCGTGGCAAAACCTACATGTCTGTGAGTTCTTCATAAGGTTCGCAAAAGATATGGATAGTTCGCCAGCACGCACTTGGCCGACGTGGTATACAATGGCCTTACCTTTCTTAAAGTAAGAAGAGTAAATTCATCATAATCAACCTGCCATATTCCACTGCTGGATATAGGCATCTCCAATGACACGCCACTGAGCCCGAATTTCGGCTCTTCGTTTCTCGCCGCTGGCAGCCACTTTGCGTATCTAATATTAGAGCCTAAATTACTGGAGCTACCGAAAAGTAAAATTTCGATAATGGTTTGCTTATCCAACGTGGGCATCTAGTACATACATACATACATAGTCTCACGCCTATATTCCCGAAGAGGTAAGCAGAGGTATATTGCTACACCCACTTTTCGCCAGATTTATTTTAGTCCCACGTAATAGATTTATTTTAGTCCCACATAATTTATTGAAAAGGGTCTTACTTGCGATAAATGCTGTTAAAAGCTGATGATGATGACTGTTTAAAGCTGATGATGATATATAATTTTATAGATTAACGCCTTTATCCCCGAGAGGGTAGGCAGAGGTGTAATATTACACCCACATTTCGCCATGAATTTTAAGGTCCCACGTTACAGGGGGCGAGCCTATTGCCGTACCGGGCACATTACCAGACTCCGTGCTGCTACTGAGAATAAGTTGTAAATAAAATAGGTAATAAAGGGATAAACACTCCGGACAAAGACTTACTAAAAATTTAATGCTTACTATTAAGAAGCCAAGTACCAACCAAAGCAGCCAACAAACAAGACGTGACGAGCCTATTCTGAATAAACCAACTCCCTTCACAAAACACATTATTTTTGAAACCGCGCTTTTAAAAGATTAATTATTTAATAAACCGATTGTTCCCTTTTAAACGGGTATCTTTGCATTTCACTGCCTGAAAAGGCTTTATTTTTTGGTCGATTTCAGTATGTGAAAGTGAAATTTGAAATGGTGTGCGGATTTTCAGGGTCATGGATTTTTATAGAAGTGGAGATAAACGAATATTGGGTGGAAACTTACAAGAGATTTTGTTATTTTATTGAAAGTTCGTTTGTTCCAGTGAATTAGATCTGAATTGTAAATCTCTCTTATTCTGTCTCTGTACCTCGGAGAGTATATTAAATTGATGCTGGCTGTCATGAAGATCTTTGACAGACGTCATGAGGAGTCAGAACCTTTGAATATACTGACATTGGTCCAAGCCATGAAGTATCGCTATCCTTTTGGAATATGGAGGTCAGACGAGTCACTTTTGGAAAAGCTTGGTATTATGCAAACAATCTGATATTAGTGACAAGCATCGAGAAAGTTATGCTAAGGTGGTTTGGGCACGTGGAGAGAATGGATGACGAAAGACTGACCAAGCAGATATACAAGGCACTTGTGAATGGGACAGAACGAAGTGGAAGGCCTAGTCGGACGTTCTCTGTACCAGATTGGAGACATCCTAAAACAGGACAGGTTAGAAGTACCCTGAGCAGAAGGGCATGCAAGAGGAATCTGATGGGAGTAAATAAAGCAAGAGAGATATGACAGGATCGTTGCAAAAGGCCTTCTGGAGTCTCTGCCTACCCCTCCGGGAAACAGGCGTGAGTCTATGTATGTATGTATTATGTTAAATGTGGTTAGACCAAAAGCGGAACTTGGCGTCCAAGATGAAAGTCATGGATGCAACCGTTAGAAAACTAGGATGATGATAATCAAACTGTTCATTAATCGTTGACCAACCAAGGTAACATCATAACTGGCATTATATGGGTACAAGAATTCCAAAAGGTGTTTAGTAAGAATTTATTGAAATATGAATATTTCAATATTTGATAAACTTTCCTGGAAATATATTTTATCGTAACATTCTACTATTTTAGATAAATTCAAATGTATATCCAATGTTTCATCTTTTTTCATAGAATTATTTTATCATGATATGATCGATTCAGTTTTCCAACGAATTTTGAATGTTACTAACTGCTTCGTAGTGTGTTTTATTAATGAAATATTTGTTTGTATTGTATCTTAACCCATATATGCCCAGAAATATTTAGATCACCAATTTTAATGAATTTTGGATATTGTTGTCTCTAATGGAAGTAATTTAACTGAAAACTAGTAGATTTCAGTTTCAGTACCTGGAAGTCACTTTTTTTCAGGTGGTCGATAACGACCCCTTGGGCAAAAATGATACAGAGTGTACTTCTTTTTCGCAGGTCACGGCGTGTGCTCCCAACGAATGAAATTGCTGATGTCTTGGAGAATTTGACCGATAGTGATGATTTTGGTGGCGTTGACATATATTTGGACCCGCCTTTAGGAGGAACAATATCCGAAGCTGACTCAGGGGACAAAGAATGTAATGATATTGCGAGCTTTAGGCAATGAAGAATCCAATATCAACGTTACAGAGAATATATCCATTCAACAACCAGAGTTTAAGGTTCCTTTGGTTATCCATCCCATCACTCCCTTCAATAGTCGCAGTCACACATCGAGTCGATAACGTAGTAATGCACAACTTTTTTCCTTTGATGCACAAAGGAAATTAATCAAACGGAACCTACGTCAATCTGAAATTGAGTGGTCAGCACCACCACCACGAGCAGTAACAACATTGTCGGCTGAAAGTGAGCCTATTGAGTTTTTTGAACTTTTCTTCGATTTGGAGGTGGCACACTATGAAGCATTCTGATATATATGCTTTCAGCAAAGACCTAGATACTACTTTCTCTCTATCGACTGATGAGATGCACTGCGACTAGTGGAAGGAGTGATTGGATGGATATCCAAAGGAACCTCAACCTCCGGTTGTTGAATGGATATATTCTCTGTAATGTTGATACTGGATTCTTCATTGCCTTGTAATATCAATTCATCCGGGGCAAGAAGCTAATGACGGCTACAGCTCGCAATATCATAACATTCTTTGTACCCTGAGTCACCGTCGGATATTTTACCACCTAAAGGCGGGTCCAAATATATGTCAACGCCACCAAAATCATCACTATTAGTCAAATTCTCCAAGACATCAGCAATTTCATGCGTTGAGAGCACGCGCCGTGACCTGCGAAAAAGAAGTACACTCTGTATCATTTTTGCCCAAGGGGTCGATTTCGACCCTAACAAACATTTCATCCAAAATTAGCAAAAATAGATAGTCCTACAAAACATACAAAATATATTCATTTTATTAATTCATTAACAATAATTGCAAGATTTCAAGCAAATAAATAAGTACTTACATTTTTGTCAGCAAAGGCCTTAAATTTTCGACCAAAAAAACGTGTCCCTACTTTTCTCCTAATTTTCAACTGTTATTGCGTTAGTTTTGCATAATGTAACGCTGTTCGTACGTAGTTCTTCCGACAACTCGTAGATAGCGTTAAACTATGAAAATAATATACGGTTTTTATTTAAACTTAAATATACTGACACTGGTCCAAGCCATGAAGTATCGCTATCCTTTTGGGATATGGAGGTCAGACGAGTCACTTTTGGAAAAGCTTGGTATTATGCAAACAATCTGATGTTGGTGACAAGCATCGAGAAAGGTATGCTAAGGTGGTTTGGGCACGTAGAGAGGATGGATGACGAAACACTGACCAAGCAGATATACAAGGCACTTGTGAATGGGACAGAATGAAGTGGAAGGCCTAGTCGGACGTTCTTTGTACCAGATTGGAGACATCCTAAAACAGGACAGGTTAGAAGTACCCTGAGCAGAAGAGCATGCAAGAGGAATCTGATGGGAGTAAATAAAGCAAGAGAGATATGACAGGATCGTTGCAAGAGGCCTTCTGGAGTCTCTGCCTACCCCTCCGGGAAACAGGCGTGAGTCTATGTATGTATGTATTATGTTAAATGTGGTTAGACCAAAAGCGGAACTTGGCGTCCAAGATGAAAGTCATGGATGCAACCGTTAAAAAACTAGGATGATGATAATCAAACTGTTCATTAATCGTTGACCAACCAAGGTAACATCATAACTGGCATTATATGGGTACAAGAATTCCAAAAGGTGTTTAGTAAGAATTTATTGAAATATGAATATTTCAATATTTGATAAACTTTCCTGGAAATATATTTTATCGTAAAATTCTACTATTTTAGATAAATTCAAATATATATCCAATGTTTCATCTTTTTTCATAGAATAATTTTATCATGATATGATCGATTCAGTTTTCCAACGAATTTTGAATGTTACTAATTGCTTCGTAGCGTGTAAGTTTTCCTTCTCTCACAGTGCTGTTCTCTGCATAATGTGCTCCCTCTGCGGCTCTTACGACACCCATGGAATGATATGGGGTGGTGACATTCCGTATCATTTCCGTATTCTTAATCCGTCACCACACGGACGCCCGCTGGACCACACCGGTGACTATTACAAGACACAATAACCTAGCCAGATCTGAAGATCCTTCCTCTAATTTGAGCATATCAATTCTGCCACAAGATAATACTTTTCAATATAATTTAAAGGAAGGTTTTACATTTTTTCTTCATCACATCCACACAAAAATGCATCGCATTGCTGCGCGCTAGGAAGGAAGGCTAGGCTTACAAATAATAAATCTTTTTTGATACAAGGCTACTTATAGCAATTTTTAAGAAGTTCATACCGTTTTATATCTTTGTTTTCACAATTGTAACCAAGAATTTGTATTGTTTCAGGTGCGGTGACCGCGACAGCGATGTCTCTGGAGAGCCAACGATGTCTCTGCTTCGTGGTGCTGCTTATACATACCGTCATTGGCGCTGGCGAAGGTAAAATACATTTAATTTTATAACTGATAATAATTATGTCCTCTAGACGACTAGGCGGCTGTGCGGGACATTTTAAAGTGCACACACAATCTATATTTCCTCTCATAGTCTGATGGGACACCACAAGCGACACGACCGGGGAGAGATTGGGTCCAGGACCAACGGCTTAATGTACTTTCCGAGGCACGCGGGTGTAACGCCGCCAACTCCCTGACTCTGAACTTCTGTTGAATAATTCTTACCAGAAAAATTCAATATCACTTTTCTATCCTAATACTATAAAGCTCAAGGGGTTTTTGGTTGTAAGCGTAATCTGTGAGAGGTAGTAGAGCTTTGCTGATTTCAGCATAGAAGGCTCTACCGGGAAAGTATTATATATTATATCTCACAGAATATCCACTTAAACTTACACTATCTATACTGGTGCGTTTCGTGCGGTGAGTGAGAGTGCCGAAGGCCTGTCCCCAATTCTTTCTCCCTTATCCTACTCCTCCTCCTATACTTTTTCCTGATTTTAAAAGGGCGGCTTCGCACTTGGGACTCATCGATTTTAAACTTTTGCGATTTACATACATCATCAAAAATAATTAAGCAGGTCTTAACCGCGTAAAATAAACTTATTTAACGTATAAATACCTATCATTTTCCAACGATTCCAATGTCTTGCACCGATTTTGGTCGCAGAGAGACTCAGTTTCCATAAATAAAATTATTTTGTATAATGCACTTGTGACTCCTCTGGTGTTGCTTGTGTCCATGGGCGACGGTAATAGCTTACCATCAGGAGATCCGTCTGCACATTTGCTGCCTGTAACATAAAAAAAACTCAGAAACTACTGATAAATTTTTCAACAAAAAACGGGTGCAATGGCTATAGGTTATATAACAATCACGGTATGAGCCACAAATGCGGGTCAGTAGTCATAAATAACGTGGATGTAACCGCGAACTCATGCAGTGCTGTGTATAAAATTAAGGCATAAAATACTTACAGCAGCAAACACACTGGTGACGCACAAGGTTCTGAGTTATCAAAAGATAAACGTTTTGAATCTAGGAAAGAATCAATACCATACAAAAATTAAAGATATTAGATGCCTTTTGTTAAGGTTGCCGTGGTTTACTGGAAGGCATTCCACTTCCTTCCTTTTCGTGTGAGTGTGTGGCCAACTCTGGTGTCGAAATCGACCGCACGATAGTATTAGTCAAACAAAGACTTGATTTGCGCTTACCACAAGTCCACAACTACGCCACATCATCGGGACCAAATGCGGTAAAGATCGTGATCGTGATAGTTTTGTTGCGGATTCTTGCGGCGGCGTTGTGGTGGATACCTAAAATGTGTTCGAGTTTGCGTTGACGTTAGTGGTTGTGTAGAGCAGCAACAACAACAACAGATACCTAGGACACTAGCGCGAGCGAGATTTTTCCCGTCGCCAAAACGTTGTATTTGCCATATGACATCACACACGAAGTAGATAATGACCGGAAAATGTGGTCCATATAAATTGAACTATTCAGTTTCATACACATTAGCGCCATTCAAGTACATGTTAATGGCTTCTAAGACACCTGGCAAATTCGATGCTAGGTTGTCCTAGGTATTAATGACTATACTCCGGCCATTATCGGTGTAATATCGGTGGCTTATCGAATTGTCGGTATCTTGTAGAGCAGCTGGCTAATATCTTAATTCTTCCCTAGCATCTACCAAAATGCATTTCGTTAATATCCAGGACGCTATCTTAGTAACAACGAACGTGGTTCTGTTGGTACTTGTGCTTTGAAGAGCAATAATAACATTGTTATGATATTCTGTGTTGGGTGTCGTATAAGTTTAGTAAAATTTGACTAAAATAGTTATAAATATCTCTCTTATCTCCGACGTTTCGTCTAAATTACATTGGTGATCGTGAATAGATTTATAATTTTGTTCTCTTGTAGCATGTGAGAGTATCGTCAGATGATAATCTTAAGATCTGATGATCTTAGAACCGTAACATGGTAATTTTGTGGTACAAAATTATTTCAGTTTTAGCTCCATGCATGATTATAGGTACCAGAGCTTTGCTGATTTATTTAAGAAACAACTACACTAATTCTTATGCAATAAATGTTTTTACTCTGTAGAGGAATATTTAAAATGTAAATTGTAAATGTGTGATTGAAAATGTTCCTATAAAACCACTTATTGCATACCTAGTAAGGTAAATTGTGCTGTACTGTTTAGTTTTTAGGATATTTGCAATACCACAATTTATTGAGCAATATTGATGATTTGATTTGATTTGATTTCAGAATGAGTAGGCAAGCCCAACCGGGGAAGTAACTAACTTTTCTCAGTAAATCGACGTAAGATAACAGTATCTAAACATTCTGTGTTCCGTTTTGTTCCCACCCTGTGATAATCTATTTATTGTGATCAAATTATTATGCATTGGAACTGTTGAGGACAAAAGACACAACAACACGAGATCAATAACAAATTAAAGAATACAGTACTTACTTACAGATAAAGTTAACGATTTATTTTCAACTATCGGCATCTATTCAGTTATGTACTGAAATATTTCTAAAATGAACAACCAATTAAATAACCGTTTTGTTTGAAAATGTACGCACAATATGAATCTACGTATTAAGTCAAAGTCAAAATCATTTATTCATCTAGGTCACAAGGTGACGCTTATGAACGTCAAATTTGAAAGTAAATTACTTAATGCTTCTACATTTACATTTACTGCCTCGTTCGCAAAGCAATAAGTAGAACCACGAGAAAGAACGGGCAATAAAATTCGTGGCCACTCTTTTTAATCGCCAGTGTTATGTGGTACATATTTTGTTTTTGTAAGGAGCTGCAACTGTTTCACATTGTAATTAATTACTTGTAAATAGTAAATAGGAACAATCATAATACTTAATTAATGCAGTTACCAATTTAAGTGCTGTAGTAGCCTTCCAGTGTGAATCTTGTGTAACAGGAGCATCCACTTACGTCTTATAATGTAGGCAACTCGCGGTCATGTACAGAACTATGATGGAAATGTATGTTACAAACAGTGACGGTAGGTATATAAATACACAAAATTTACAAAGATGTTAGTGTACAGCCCATGATCACGAGTTATCTTCATCTAACACAGTAGCAAAATTTTTAAAATAAAATTAGTGGAACAACAATGCAAATGTAAATGTAGTAAGTTGAATTACCTAATAATACATGAATAGTTATTTAAAAGAACTAGAGATATTATATAAAAAAAAACTGAAAAGCAAGGTATCTATATAAATTCGGAATAAGTATAAAGAGTTGGCTAGTGTAAGTGACCATCTATCCTTATCACTGAAATAATCATTAATGGTATAATAACCTTTTCTAATAAGGCAGTCTTTTATTTTACTTTTAAACGTACTAAATGGTAATTCTAAAAGACAAATTGGTATTTTATTGCATAAACGAATACCTAGCCCTACAAAAGAATTATTATCTTCATGTAAACGATGATAAGGGGCATATAACTTATGCCTGTTTCGAGTATTTATGTTATGTATGTCACTTTTTGTAGCAAATAAACCTATATTTTGCCTAATATACAATATATTAGCAAATAAAAATTGCGAGGCTATTGTAAGAATCCCTATAGACTTAAAGCGTTCCCTAAGAGTATCTTTTGCACCTAACATGTATATTGCTCGTACCGCTCGTTTCTGTAGAACGAAAATATTCTGAATATCCACAGCTTTGCCCCATAACAAAATGCCGTAGGACATGACACTATAAAAATAGCTAAAATACACTAAACGAGCCGTGTCAACATCAGTAAGTTGTCTAACAGCATACGCAGCAGAGCTGAGCTTTCAAGAAAGACATGCTATATGTGCACTCCATTGCAACTTATTATCTAATGTAATGCCCAGAAACACTGTCGAGTCAACTGTGTCAAGTTCCTCCCTATCTAGCGTACTATTAGGTCCCAGTTGTCTAACGTTAGGTTAAGCAAATTTAACGCATTTAGTTTTTTCAGAATTAGGCACTAGGTTGTTTACTGTAAACCATTGTGTAACCTGTATAAGTGCATTATTTACATCATCAAATTGATTCCTATTCCTGTCTACTTTAAAAATAAGTGACGTATCATCTGCAAAAAGTACAATATCACAGATGTTTTTTAAATAAAAAGGTAAGTCATTAATATATACAAAGAATAGAAAAGGACCTAAAATTGAACCTTGTGGAACGCCTAACTATATAGGTAATTTAGAGGATGTAGTCCCATTTACATCAACGCACTGAATTCTCTGCCGCAGGTACGACTCGACAACGCTAAGTGTGGTTTCCTCTACGCCGTAGTGGCGGAGCTTACGCAATAGTGTGTCGTGATGAACGCAATCAAATGCTTTTGAGAGGTCACATAATACTCCGATAGCTTTTTTAGATGACGCCCAAGCATTATAAACGTGTTTTATGAGAGCAACACCCGCATCAGTAGTGGATCTACCTTTAGTGAATCCGTATTGATCTTTGTGAAGCAGACTATTTAAATTAAAGTGTCTTAATAGCTGCTTTAATAAAAACCTTTTCAAATATTTTACTAAATGCCGGCAAGATAAAGATGGGCCTAAAATTATTTATGTAATTTTTACTGCCAGATTTAAATATAGGTATGATTTTACTCAATTTCATCAAGTACGGAAATACGCCTAGGTCAAAACATTGGTTAAAAATAAAATTATAGAGAGGTAAAGCGCAATAGTCTCAACTATAGTACCTAAATTTTTTATTGAAATGCCCCAAAAGTCGCCGGTATTTTTAATATTAATTGAATTATATGTGATCAACATATCTCGCGGGGTAACGTGCTCAAATCTAAACACGCTCTTGCATTCAGGTACACTGCTAAGCAAAAAGATTTCAGCATCTAAAGACGATGATTGTAAAGAGCTAGTAGTTGTTATATATATGTTCGCAAAGAAACTATTGAACATATGCGCTACTTGAGATTTGTTTGTGATTAATAAATTGTTATCTTGGATTTCAAATTATTTTTCCCCTTGTCGTGTTCTACCAGTTTCATTATTTATAATTCTCCACGATTATTTAATTATATTTCTCGATTGCTTAATTTTACCACTAATAAATTTTGATTTTGCCATAATACAAACTTGTTTTAAAATTTGTGAGTAGTTTTTCACATAATTTAGAAAAGGTGTGTCAAATCTATGTTGTTTTATACCATATAATTCAAACAATGTGGCTCTATTTTTGTATGTACCTATAGCGGCCCACTGGTTAAAAGATCCGGTAGTACCCTTTAGTGTGACAGTTTTACTCTTGAGTAGTATTTTGAAATTCATTATTTACTAGTCCAAAAAGTAAATTATAAATTGTATTTGGATTTTCTGAGTTCAATATTGAGGGATTTAGTTTAACGATAATATTGTTTTTAAAACGTGTAATACGATTGGTAGTTTGAGGCCTACATTCTACTGTATGTAATTTATCATATGTTGAACAGGAAAAACTAGCTATCTGTCTACGGTGATCAGAAGGAAGAGAACTACTGAGTTTTTAGCAACACAAGAACTAAATATGTTATCCAAACAAGTAGAAGATGTTGCAGAGACTCTAGTAGGTTCACAGAATAAGTTACTTAAATTAAACGGCCTTAAAAGATTCAGAAATCTATTACACTGTGAAGAATTCTCTAAAATATGAATATTAAAATCACCACATACTATAATATTCTTATGACTACATTTAATATTATTAGTAGCATCTTCCATAACAGTCTCAAATAGATTATAATCACCAAAAGGGGATCGATATACACAAATTACAATATATAAGTCTAGTTCCACACAGGACAACTCAATAGTGCGCTCAATAGATAAGTTTACAATATCTTTACGTTCTTCGCATTTTAATAAATTTGAAGTCATTATGACAGAACCGCCTCTAATAGCCTGTTTTCTTATATACGAACTCTGCACTGTGTAATATTCATTTATAACAATAAGCTCATGGGTCTTTAACCAATGTTCAGTTAAGCACATATTTTTCTAGAAATAAACTTAACTCTAATTCTTTGCCAGATAGGCCCTGCATGTTTTGGTGTACTATATTCAAATACTGCAGCCTAACTGTTGTCCTATCTTGGAGTTTAAATCACAAGATGTGTCAATAAAAACATTCTTAGTACATGTACTAACCCTATCAAATAAATTGTCAACACAAGGCTCTCTGCCTTGCTGTAAATTGTATGCTAATAACTTAGCAATTTGTCGCTTAATATAAAATGGCAGATACATTGTATCTTTAGTTAAAATAAATTTACTAATACATTTATTAGCGTCAAAAAACAATATTGCCTCACTATGACGACAAGTATGTTAAACAATAACATATTTAATGAGTGTATGTGCATGTTTTGTGTATGTGTTAAGTTGTTTGAGTAAGGCAAAGCACCTAAAATAAATTTACAACTAAATTTAGAATTAAGTTCTAATAACAATTCAACACATTCTATGATGTCCTGTCTCTTTACAGTTAAACTGTTACCAAACAACAACATGGCAGTACTACTC